>CM061063.1:29410657-30633552 GCA_030762895.1 Sophora flavescens | reverse complement strand
ACCACATTTTATGGATATAAATATAATGGAAAGTCAAAACTACCTGTTTGCTGTATATAAACAATACAAGGATTAAGCTTGTCCTTCGCTTAGAAACGGGAAAATGTGTAAGGATTACAATATGAGCACCCAAAAAGTGTAACACGATGACAAAAAAAAGTATACTTGTTTTACTTTATTAAAATTTGTACCAAGCCACCTTTTCCAGGAGTAAGCGAGTTCCTCATATATTTGGCTGTTTCATCCCAACTACACAAAAACAATTTATCAGAAGTCCAAAAATTTAAATATCGGCGTGATAAAGACAAGAGTTTACCTGTTGAAAGGAAGAAAATTATATGCACTAAGATTATGCAGGTTAAATTATATGTGAACTGCATATTAGAAGCTTGATTTAGATGACAACATGACTTTCAACGTGCCTTTACTTTTGTACAGCAAAATCAGTTGCTGAAGCATCCCATGTTGAGATAACGAGCCTAGATCAAGAAGCGGCACAAATACATGCGGGATATCACACGCCGAGAATAACTACATGCAAGCCTGCCACGGCCGCATATTTTCATTCATACTTAACTAAAATATATGAATTTGGACACATCATAATAGCCATAAAATTGGGTCATTTTTTATAATAGAAACCATATCTCCAAGCAGGAAGCAAAGGTGCAATTCACGAACCAACTTAAATCTTAATAAAAGCTATTTAAGCATTTCATCTAACACCTTGTGTGCATTGCATCCATACATATACAAATAAACTAATGTAATATTTATGACAACATGTTTGAGAGCTAATCTTACCAAATATATCATCTCGAGGGAGAGGCTAATTTAAATAAATATATGATACAAAAGAAATCAAAAAAACAATTAAAAGAAATACTTGGACCACACTTTCAACTTGATTTACTTCCCTAGATGATTTCTTAAGACTAATGAGCAATAAAATTATAAGCATACCTCTACTGTGAATTTAAACCAAGCATGTTGGTAAAAAAAAATTGTACGATTGATTGGTAGCAAGTTAAGGACGCTGTAAACAACTCATGGAGTCTGAGAACATCAATCTGTATGGCTAAAAAGAATAGGAAGATGGTAAGACGATAACTCATTTGACCATTTCATCAAACAAGTCATATACGAGAACTCAAACGCATTAGAAGATTACAACATCACATCAAGGCTTAATCACTCAGTAAACTTGATTTATACATTATTAAATTATCAATCAGATGAGAAACATAATTACATCTAAAACCTCAAATTTCAGATCAAAGGCAAAAATGAATTAAAAATACCTTGAAAGAACAAGAACTAGTAATTGAATTCAATTGGAGGATTAAACAAAAAAAAGAGAAAATAATTAATTAATTAATTAATTGAAGAAAAGGAAAACAACAAATCAATGATTCAAATAACTTTAATGCAAGAGAGAGAACAATATGGAGTTAAATATGCAATGATTTCGACTTATTACCCAGGATAGGTTCCTCAATCCTCAGATTCAGAATGTAAATTCATGAGATTATAATAGAACAGTAAGAGGAATTGGAATTTTGAGAGTGCAACCGTAATAGAATTAGTGTGTGTTTGGTTTGGCCGGTGAAACGCATCAAAGTACTTTCTAATGGTCAAAATGTAATTTTATTGAGAAGTGATGTTTGGCTTACAAGGTTGTAATTGCCCCTAGCCCAAAATCACTTTTCAAACAAGTCAGGAATTTATAGCTTCCAGCCCAACGTGATTTCTAACCTAAAATTGCATTGATTTTATATCAAACTTACTTTTAAAAATAAAAACATCTAAACATAAATCACTTCACTTCAAACTCAATTTTATTAAAATCAATTGCTAAATCAATTCTATCAAAATTATATTTCTCCAAGTCTCCATTAAGACACACCAATAGTTTAGCAAGCGATTCAGGCATGAGAGTGAAAGCGATTCAGACGAGATTTAAAATTTTTCTTGTTGTGTTAAATAAATAAATAATTAAATACTTATCATGATATATGAATTCAAAAATTAGAGTCCCATGTAACTATAATTTAATTTTGGGATTTTGGATTGCTGGCAGGATTATCTTTATCGTTATTATCGGACCTTATGGTATAAAAGCAATTATAGAAGTATTGCGTGACGTTCCCATATCCAAATGAGTGAGTGCTGGAAGGGCCATTGATGTGGCCAGAAACGTCGTCATTGATATGGCTTAACAACTATTTGGGGTAAAAAAGCTACCCTTTGTTAATTTATGCTGCCATTTCTAGACATGGTGATTGAAAAACCAGAATCTTTATTTGTATCTGAGTGCAAGAGACAAGACATTATCTCTATGTTATTTTATGCATATCATTATTCCTTATTTTCTTGAAAGCAAAAGAAAAAGAAAAAAGTTAAAATCATATTCTCTCTCTATTTAAACCTCTCCATCCTGCTATACACATAGTCTTGTGCCACCACTAGAGGGGTGGTTTTGGGTCATTTTTTGACCCGAAATCACACGAATACTTGTTTACTCCTTTATCTAAATAAGTGGTTGTTTTAAATGATATGGTTTTTTTCTCGTGTTTTATCGTTCAATGTAGCGCTATTGTTGTTCGTAAGTCTTTGGAGGCGTTGTTTGGTTTCTCTGTCTTGATGCGGTGTTCGTTTGGTTGATTAGGATCTGCTTGATTCATCACAAATTTGATTAAGAATGGGCGTCAATGTTACGGTCAGGAGACATGCATTATTTCAATTGACTTTGATTTTGTCACTTTTTTAGGTATTTTGATTTTGCCTTGTTGTGAATGAATGCCTTTGAGTCAAAAAGCATGTTCTTATTACATCTATTAGTAACCATAAGGTTATAGTGAAAATCAAGTTACAATATCAACTAAATCAAGAAAAGAAAAACTGGTTTTTAGAAGTCCGGATGGATGCCAGGTGAATAAGCTTCGTCAATACAAAGACTTCAATAAACTCTTTCATTTTTCAAAGCTCGGAGCTTGGGGGGCTTGTGGGGCAGTCGGGATTTTTGAGATCGGTGCAGGCTTATTAATAGATTAGCACATATAACCATGAATTAAGATAAATATCTTTAACCAATATAGCGGTTTAACCAAAGGTTAATATAAGCAGGATAATGATTAATATCATTATAATATCTAAGATAGCACTTATCTATACGATTAGCGATCTTATCTAGATATAAGAGATAGATCTTATCAACTAAGTGCATTATCGGTAATTACGAAGACTATTATAAATAGAAGGCAATCCCAAGGGGAAAATACCTAAAGATTGAATAGAGAACTACGTTAGTTTGATTCCTCCATGATCGTAGGACCGAGAATATCACATCGTCAAGCTATATTCTAAAAGAACCACTGGTATTCATTCTTGGTTATACCCGTTCTAGCTGATCAAGAATGTCTGATTTTGTGAGGAACAACTAAGTAGTTGCAACTAATAAATTCATTCGTGACAATAGTGTAGCAAAACAATACAACTAGTTTGCAGCACAATTCAATTTTTTTATTGGCCACATCTGCTTAGAATACGATAAATAAAGTACACAAAGCTCTTTTCTTCACAATACTCGCGCTTTGTAGTTGAGGATCGATCCTTTTGTGTTGATACCTCGATATATTAATATTTAAAGTTAACTGTGACGATAATTTTAGTGTTAACCGGATGGAGAAAAGGAAAAAGGAAAAGGTAAATAAGGGAAATCGGGAAGTGGCGTCGAGCGGTCGTTTGTTAATTATCGAGGGTTAATTGGAAGTTCTTACCCAAATCCACCCTTCCTCCCCCATCTGTGGCGGTTTGTGTAGTATCCTATGGTGCGGACACCTAATTTTGGTATGTGGTATTGTATTTCCAGCTACGGTGACAATATCCGTTTCGCCAAGCAAAAGGAAAGGGGAAGCTTAGTGGATAAGTATTCCTTTCCTCATAGCGGTCATTTGAGTTGGCGACCTATAGTCTTTGTGGATGTTGTCGTGTTTAGAAACGCGATGTCGGGATGCTACGGTGGATTGAGGATGAGTTTTCGTGTTTGATTAATTTATAATTAATTTGATTTTGTGTCTCCAGTAACATAATCATGTTTAGTAAGGTTTTCTCTGCGAGATATTAGTTGATGCTTGGTGGGAAGGAGACTTTTTTTTTTGGTTGATGAAGGAGATACAAATTTACATGGGCACGAAAAATTTTGTTTGTGCTATTCTTGTTTCCTGGTACAAGCCCAAATGTGCTGGGCAAACTAGACCATTGGGGGAGTTACAGACACTATGGATTGCTAGTTAATATATAAATATTTAATAATATAATTAAAATTATATATATATATAAGATATATATATATATATATATATATATATATAATATTCGCCAGTAAATGGGTCATGTTGTTGGTATGGGCTTGATTGGTGATGGTGGTCGAACCTGAATATTTAATAATGAAGTATATGATTAAAATTAAATATATTTTATATTCGTAGGTTAATGGGTCATGGGTGGGGGTCTCCATGCCTAGTAGGTGGAATTGGTTCAACCTAAACATTTAATAATTTAGTATATAATTAAAAATACATATCGTAATATTTATTATTGAATGGGCCAAGTTGTCACTAGATGCGGCTCGATTGGTGATGGTGGGCAGACCTAATTGAGTAATAAGTGGACCCATGTTGCCTAGGGTGGGGTCATGTAACACCCGATTTTTCCATTTGTTCTATAATCTTGTGCTATATATGTGTATGAGTGTAATATTCCAAATTTGAGAAATTATCTTAATGAATCAAATTAATTTCATAATTTATTTTATAGTGAAAACTGTTAAATTTTTCTGCCAGAGAGATTTCAAATGATTTGAGTGCTTTTCCCTTTATCAATAAAGCTATCTTGGCTTAGAAAATGAATTTCGATTAGTAAAATAAAATTTTTATTTTTCCTAACTCAATTATAACTATTTTCATAATTTTAGAAATTTTCTTTCAATATAAAAATTTGTCGGATAGAAAATTAACAAAAGAAAATACGATCGGTTTTCACGATCGAGAAATTAATGGAACTAGCGAAACAAAATCTATTCAAAATGGATTTGATGCAGATTGAAAAGGACTTGAGTTGACATGAACAGTGATCCCATTAATTTCCTAACATCATTACCTTACACAATCATTTTCAATTTCCCAAAAACCGTTATTTTAATTTAATATCAAGTTTTTATTTATGAAAAAAATTGAAAATCCTCGTTCTACTCATGTGCAGCAACTCCCCTCCTATTCCTCTATAAATACCACCTCAAAATCCCTACTTCATTTTTGAAAACTTTCTCAAAGCTCACTCACACACTTACTATCTCCTACTCACACTTACTTGCTACACTTTCGGGAACTTGGGAATAGGTCCGTTATGTTTTTGTTATGTGATCTCTGTTTGGTCATTGTTTGAATTGTTTCCTTGTAAACAATGAATGTTGACTACCGGTAGTTGTGTTTTGATGGGTTCTATTTTGGTTGAGACCTTATGAGAACTCATGATTAGTAAATAATACGTTGATTCATGTTAACACGTTCATTATCCTTTGGGATGGTGTCGGACATTTGAATGAGGTATCCGTTGTGGAAGATTTTCCAGAGTGTTCCCCGAGAATGTTCCGGGTTTGTTCTCTGCGAAGGATATTGAGCTTTTATTGATCTAGTTCCTAGATTCAATTGGATCTCCATCGCTTCTATAGGATATCGCCTCAAGTTAGTCGAGTTAGATGACTTAAATTAAAGGGGGATCGATGTCGAAGGCCGTTTGGGGAGCAAGTGGGTCGTCTTAATCCTCGGGGCTCGTAGTTGAGGATCGATCCTTTTAGCCATAGGCGTAGGTTTAATAATTGTTTAAGTTAACGGTGCAGATCATTTTATTGGGAAATAAGCAATCGGTTAATAAGGCAACCGGTACTCCTTTAACCGGTTGAACGTTAAGATCGAGGAAACATATGTATGTTGAGTCAAAAGGGGGCTTTTGACCATTTTGGTGTTCTTTTAGAAACTATTTACCAGTTTAGGATCCTTTTGAAACTATTTATCAATAAGGGGTTCTTTTTGACACATGACATATTTTATTTTTTAATTATGACGGTCAAATGCGCGGTCAGAATGGCGCTTCAAGGCTCCACTCGGACTCGGTGCCTATCTTTAAAAATATTTTAAAAAACAAGTCAAAGGCCTTGTCCCCACATGACTTCACGTGGTGTAACTTCGAGGAAGGCACCACTAAATTGGCGCCTTTAAAGTGTGCCATTGGAGATGGCCTCCCCTGGGTAGTATCACATGGCGCGCATGGACCCTCCCCAGTCAGTAAAAAAATACTAATAATTATTATCAAAAAAAAAAAATAATGCTAATAATTGGGGCATTGTTTAAGGAACCAAGAATGAAAATTTGTATGAGAAATGATGTATTTTTAATTTTTTTGAAATTATGGAGAATGATATATTTAACATTTCAAAGAAGTGTAACATTTAGTTTTTAAATACAAATTTTCCTTCTATGGGTTCTTAACCAATGCCCTTAAGATATTCGTGAACAAGATCCATAAAATAATAATCTCATTTGAAGTATTTTAATTTAGTTATGAATCATTACTTTAAACTTGAAAATTATTTTTTGTTATATAATTTTTATATAAATTAAAAATTATTTTATCTTTGGCAAAGGTTATTAAAAATATTTTACCTTCTCAATTATAGCTTCTATATTTTTTTTTATAAAAGTTAAACCCAAACAAACATAGAATATTTTGTAATACTTTACCTTCTCAACTATAGCATGTCCGTTATTTTTATTGCTATGAATTTTAATATGTTGTTATGTTGTCTTTATTTTATTAAGGTGCTATAAAATATTAATAATAAAATAATAATAATAATAATTATTATTATTAGTAATAATTGATGAATATTTATTGATCTAATTATTGATTTAATAATTAATAACTCGTTTATTGATTTAACTGTAATAATTGGTGACTATTTATTGATTTAATTTTCATTTTCATTTGATAATAATAATAAAGGAAAACTTATTTTTCCATGTTTCATTTGATCATAATATTAATGGTAAAATAATGAATGTAGAATAAGATAAATTTATAAATTTAGAAAATTAATGTATAATATATGTTGTTGCAATGATTAAATAATGTATAATATATATTAATGGTTAAATAAAGGTAGACCCGGTCCGATGCAAGTTGACCAATTGGGCCTGGGTGGACCCATTTCATGTTTGTGGAGGACTGATCGGATGCAACCTAACCCATTTCATGTTTGTGGGTTGACCGCCTAATGTTTTAGGAGAACCGATCCGATGCTACTTGACCCAATTGGGCCCTTGTTGGAACCAATTGGGGCGAGGTGACCTATTGGGTCTTTGTTGAATTAAGTGGCCTTATTGGCCACACTTCATGTTTCGGAGGGCTTCTCCGATGCAACTTGATCGATTGGGGTCCTGGGTTGACCCACGCCATGTATATGGAAACCCGTGTTGAGACTTCATAAGTCCCGTAACACATTCAATGTGAAAATTCTCTAAGTTTTGGTGATTGCAAATATCTAAATTATGATGATGTTGAACCTTATGAAATACCTGACAAATCGACAAGTGTGCAGGGAAATAGACTAAAGGTCACACGTCTCCTTTATGACTCGTCCTTGATTGCAACTTTAGTTTTTAGAATTGTCTAAAAGCTCACCCGTGTAAAAGTTAAGTCAACTCGGACTCGGTGAGTTAAGAAAAAATCATAGTCAAAGTTCTATCATATCCGATGATGGGGCAAGAATTTCATCTCCGAAGAAACCTCAAATGATCACCCGTCTAAAAGTGACCTAATGACCCGTCTAAGTTTTGATGCACTATAACCCGTCTAATTTTTTAATGCCCCGCACCCATCTAATCTTTATGCCCGCTAGATTCAAAAAAGTGTTAGTTCTATCATTTGACAGTCCAAGTCAACTATTTTTGAAATAGATGTCTTGACTCTTGATTAAGGATCTCAAGACCTCCGGACAATATCACCATGGATAAAAAAACAAAAGAATAGTTGTTTTACGGTTTTAATGAATAAACACGCAACCGCTGTTCCAAAATTAGTATCTGCTTCAAAAGTACTTTTCATAAAGCAAACTAAGTGTTACACTGAAATAGGATAGATCTCTCATGCAAGTACAAAAAGCCTGCTGTTACAAGATGCTCAGAAAATGTGTACATTTGGAGTGCTTCATTACAACTCAACGTCCTAAAGCATTTAATGGTCAATACGAACTGCTATCTTTCTTTAATGGCTATACAGAAGTTCAAATCAGATTAAGGAGTCTTTGTGATGCTATGTCTAACGAATCTACTGGTTGAAGCCTATATATAGATCAAACCTTGAAGAATAAAGACAACAAGGTGAACATCATTTAAGATCTCTGCGAAGCATTTAATCTTCATTAACTTCTTCATTCCTTCGTTGAATACACATCGTCAATCATTTGAAATTAATTAGCGAACTTTCATACTTCATGTGAAAGAAGATTTGGATCAAGATTACATACCAAAGCCTGATGAAAGATTATTTCAAGATGCATTTGAATCTATGACAACATCTACGATATGTGAGACCAGTTTACCTTGATGTTAATTCATGTATTTTTAATTTAATGATTTAATGATAATTTAATGATTTAATTTACTAACGTTTCAAATTATTTTTGTAGCAATCGTGAATTGTGAGGGCGGCGTGATAAAAAGAGATTTTAAGAAAAAATAGAGTCGCCACCAATTTTATTTAATTTAGGAAAAATTGAAAAACCTCTAAAAAATGGTCATTGAAACCAAGTTGAGCTCGGGAGTCGATCTACGAGCTCAGAAGGTGTTAAGCACACTACGTCATTCATCCTACGAATGGTACCTTGAATTAATTGTGCAAAATTAATAACTTTTAAATTATTTATTTTACCCCAAAAGTTATTTAACGAATAAAGAGATTAGTAATTAATATTTACACTAAAGAGGTTGAACATGACACATAAGTCCATATGGCAAGATTGAACATGAAACTTTTCATTGAGCAATCCCAAAATAATATTGATTAAAACAATTAATATACAATTCAATAAAATAATAATGTGAGAATTAGATTTAATTTCATGATTTTCTAATTTTTAATTTCATATTGCAAAGATCGCAAAAGGTTTTTTTTTCATTGAGCATTGGCAGGGGGCAACTAATGGCGTAGTCAACATGCTTCATGTCTCGTCAATGTCTGTCTAATGTGTGTCAGAATGTCTCAGATGTTGGACTGTGGAGGTGTAGATATGGATTTTCATAGGATGCAAATATTGCAATATACGAGGACATTATATTACTAATTTACTAATTAGCCTAATGACTATTTATAACATAGAGTCTATAATATATATATATGTGTGTGTGTGTGTGTGTGTGTGTGTGTGTGTGTGTGTGTGTGTGTGTGTGTGTGTGTGTGTGTGTGTGGGTGTGTGTGTGTTATTATACATTAGAGTATATTTATTAAATAGTTTATTTTTCAAACTCATTAATTCAGATATGAGTGGTTTGAGTTATAAATGGTTCGTTGTATTATGTGGATACTTTATATATGACTCATATCACCAGTATCAAGTAACCTTTGTTTCTTTCAACGAGTCAGCTTACAATTTATGTCATGCCGTCGTTTTCATCCAAGTGGTGGTGGACGGCGTCGAGTTGGTGCTCGTGTTAGTCTCCCGCTATACCAACAAGCGGTGCACTGCTTATGCGGTTCGATAAGCGAGAGATAAAGGTCTCCAACACCGACGGAATCCAAACAAATTATTTTACACTTGCAACAAGCAAAGATGTGTGCTTTTTCGAAAGTGGTGTTTAATGATCGGTCTTTGAGACATCATAACCCAACTCGATGATGAAGAGGTTGAGAGCAGAGATATGCGGCTTACCACAATCGAAGACAATGCTGGATGAAGGCAACATGGATCTAAATCACATGCATTTCCGTTTTAGGATGGTTGATGTTGAACAAGAATGCAGAATTTCTTTGTGCCAAGAATGCGTAAATATCCTTTGGGAAAGAAATTGCGTAGTGGGATTCGCTGGTTTACTTGTGGTGCAAGAAAACAGAAAAAAGAAGAGATAGAGAAGAAAGGGAGATGTAAGAATTATCGTGGTTCAAGGCACAA
Source organism: Sophora flavescens (assembly GCA_030762895.1). NCBI lineage: Eukaryota > Viridiplantae > Streptophyta > Magnoliopsida > Fabales > Fabaceae > Sophora > Sophora flavescens. The sequence goes on along the minus strand of CM061063.1, from coordinate 30,623,327 downwards.
AACAATAGCCCCTACATCCACACCGCAGTTGAGACTTTCATCCACTATTGCAAGGCTTTACAAGATAAGAAACTTCAAGGTATGAACTCACACACTCCTATACTTGCACTCACTTGTGATTTGTGAATCACTCAACTCACTCCTCTAGCACATATCACTCTTCTTAGAGAATTCTATGTGAGCTAAAGCCTAGCTATGACTTTATATAGGCAGCATAGGCTAGGCAGCTACACTCGGTTTTCTAACCACAAAACAAAAACAAACTCCTTGCTACACTTCCTATCACATAGCTAAATATGTACATGGCATAACTAACTAACTAACTTAGCCAATTGGAGATTCACCCAATTCTACAATTCTCCACCTTGAATCTTCAATATCAGTTGTTAGAGATGCCATCGGACTGACACTAATCTTAGTCTTAGCTGCTGCAGGTTCCAACATTCACCAAATCTAGACAATGCTGGAATTTGGTGTTTGGAACCACTTTGGTTAACATATCGGCTGGATTATCTTCACTAGAGACCTTCTTTACTTCGACCATCCCTTGTGCAATTATGTCTCGGATGAAGTGCAGTCTTACATCAATGTGCTTTGTCCTCTCATGGAATACTTGATTCTTTGAGAGACAAATTGCACTTTGACTATCACACCAAACAGTTGAGGAAATATCCATTCCTTCTAGCTCAGTTATAAACCCTTTCAACCATATTGCTTCTTTGATTGCTTCAGTGAGAGCAATGTACTCGGATTCAGTGGTTGACAATGCAACGATGGATTGAAGATTTGCCTTCCAGCTTACTTCATTCCCATATAGGGTGAAGATGTAGCTTGTTAGAGACCTTCTTTTGTCAATATCCCCTGCAAAATCAGCATCTACAAACCCTGCAAGTTTTTGGTTTGATGATTCTGTTTTTCCAAAGATCAATCCAAGGGATTTAGTACCCTTAAGGTATCTGAAAATCCATTTAACAGCAAGCCAATGCTCCTTGCCTGGATTTCCCATAATCCTGCTGACTAAGCTGGCAGCATATGCTAAGTCAGGCCTTGAGCAAACCATAGCATACATTAGGCTACTTGTAGCATTAGAGTATGGTATGTTGCTCATGTATCTTAGTTCTTCATCACTCTTAGGTGATTGATCTGTTGACAATCTGAAGTGTCCTGCTATAGGAGTCACAACTGTTTTTGCATCATGCATATTGAACTTGTGCAGAATCTTTTCAATGTAGGTGGACTGATTCAAGTAGAGAAGCTTTTCTGATCTTTTTCTCACGATTTCCATGCCCAGAATCTTCCTTGCAGCTCCCAGATTTTTCATTTCAAACTCACTGTTTAAAAGATCTCGAGCTTGCTTATTGCATTCATATCTGAACTTGCAATAAGCATATCATCTACATAGAGTAGAAGATATATGAAGCAACCAGATTCCAGCCTTTGAAGTAAACACAGCTATCAAATGAACTCTGTCATAGTTGTTTAAGAGCATAAAGGAATCAAACCTCTTGTACCACTTGCCGGGAGATTGTTTCAAGCCATACAAAGACCTTTTCAAGAGACAAACCATATGCTCTTTCCCCTTTTCTTCAAATCCCTCAAAGTTGCTTCATGTAGATCTTTTCTTCTAGTGGCCATGTAAAAATGTTGTTTTCACATCCATTTGTTCCACTCGAGATCATAAACAGCAATAAGAGATAAAATGACTCTTATGCTTGTATGCTTTACTACAGGAGAGAAGATTTCATTGAAATCTATCCCTTCTTTTCGTGTGTAGCCTTTAGCTACAAGTCCGGCCTTTGTGTCTGCCGCTTCTACTCCCGGAATTTCGGGTTTCTTCTTGTATATCCACTTGCAGCCAACAATTCTCTGCTTTGGAGGTTTTTCAACCAATTCCCAGGTGTTGTTCTTCCTCAAAGAGTCAATTTCTTCATCATGGCAGCCTTCCACATCTCATGATCGTGGCTTCGAAATTGCTTCTTTGAAACTGCCAGATCGTAATCATGTTGTTCTGCTTTCAACACTTAAGGCATATGCAATTAAATCAAGATAACCAAACCTTTGAGGTGCTCTAACTTGCCTTCTTTCTCTGTCTCTAGCTAGATGGTAGGAAGGTGATGCTGCTGTGGATCGAGAGGCTTCAGTTCTGGTTCGGGTCTGGTTCAAAGTGGATCGTTGGCCTTTCTTTTTCAAAGTGTGCTCCACCTCCAACTGAACACTCTTGTCCCGTCTTGTCATTATTCTCGAGATTGGTTGGATTTATCTTCACCCTTTTCAAGCATAAGCTTCTTCAAGGAACACAATGTCTCTGCTAATCACACACTTGCCTCCTCCCGGGCGCTTAACCATACTTTTGTAGCCTTTCACCCCATCAGGATATCCTAGAAAAACTCCTTTCTTTGATCTTGGCTCTTGCTTTCCTTGATTGACATGGATATATGCTGGACAGCCAAATATTCTAATGTTATCATAGCTAGGTGCCTTTCCGCACCATCACTTCTTCGGTGTTTTAAAACCTATGGCGTAAGAGGGTGACCTATTGATCAAGTAAGTAGTCAGTATGGACAAACCTTCTCCCGAAGCTTTTGTTCAGATTTGCAAATGAGAGCATGCACCGACCCTTTCTAGGATGGTTCTGTTTCATCCTTTCGCTAAGCCATTTCATTGTGGTGTATGCCTAACTCGTCTTGTGCCTGATTATGCCATGATCCTTGCAAAATTCATGAATTCTTCACTTAGATATTCCGGATCATTGTCCGTCCTTAGGACTTTCACCTTCTTACCTGCTTGATTTTCAACAAGTACTTTCCATTGCTTGAAACACTTAAAAGCTTGGTTTTTATGTTTTAGCAAATAAACCCAAACCTTCCTTGAACAATCATCAATGAAAGATATGAAATAGCTAGCTCCTCCCAATGAGGGAACCTTAGCAGTCCCCATATATCTGAGTGAACATATTCCACTATGGCCTTGGTGGGTGTGTGATGCAGTTTGAAACTTGACCTTTTCTGCTTTGCCATAAAGGCAAGAGTTCTGCATTTGAGTTTTTCAAAACTCCATTCCCAATTAAGCCTTGTTTGTATAACTCTTCAAGACCCTTACCACTTACATGAGCAAGTCTATAATGCCAAAGTGCAGTGGAGTTTATTCTTGACACATAGACTAAGCTAGCAGGGCTTAAAATGGTTTTACCTTGGAGTCTGTACAGGCCATGCTTCCTGGTTCCTTTCATAATCAGCAATGATCCTTTGCCTGATCTTTAAGGTTCCATTTTCACCAAGAAAAACAGCATCCTCGCTTGGTCTAGCATGCCTAGAGATATTAGGTTCCTTTTAAGCTCAGTACATGTCTCACATCGTTGAGGACTTTGATGGTTCCATCACCTAGTTTGATCTTGACAAGACCAACTCCCATTACTTTGCAAGCAATGTTGTTACCCATCAAGACTTTTCCTGCACCAGCTTCCTTGTAAGAATCAAACCATTCCCTATTTGGAGTCATATGAAAGGAACATCCAGAGTCAAGAATCCACTCATCACTTCCCATTTCTTCAGTGATGGCCAAGACATCAGAGCTTTCATATCCATCTACCACAACAGCCATGTCATTGGAAGTGTGATTGCTGTTAGTGCTGCCTCCATTCTTTCTTTTCCGTTCAGGACAGTTTTTCCTGAAGTGACCTTCCTTTTGACAGTAGTGGCACCTCTTCTTGGTCCTGGACTTTGATCTTGATTTATTCTTGCCCTTTCCTTCCTTTTTCTCTGATCTTCCTCGAGCATACAGACCTTCAGCATCACTTGTTTCTCCTATATTCTCAGTGATCTTCCTCTTCATTTCTCTGGAATTTAAGGTTGCTTTAACCTCTTCCAGTGTGAGGGTATCTCTTCCATACAGCATTGTATCAACAAGGTTCTCAAAAGAAGGGGGGTAGAGAACACGTACATCACCGCCGATCTTCTTCACTTATCTCGACATCAATACTTTTCAGATCAAGAATGATTCTTGAAAAAGATGAGACATGATCCTTGATTGACATACCTTCTTCCATCTTGAGCTGATGAAGTTGCTTCTTCAAATATAGCTTGTTGGTTAAAGACTTGGTCATATAGAGACTTTCCAGTTTTAACCAAACACCGCAGTGGATTCTTGAGCCACTTCCCCGAGGACCCGCATCACAGAGAGAGAGGATGATGGTGCTATGGGCCTTGCTAAGCATGTCTTTCTTGTCTTTTTCAGAAAGATCCTCCGAAGCTTAGCTGCTCCTAGTAATGCATCCTCGAGTCCTTGATGAACCAAGAGTGCCTTCATCTTGATTCTCCACAAGCCGAAATCATTTTCACCATTGAACTTGTCTATGTCAAACTTGGCTGACCCCATTCATGGAAAACGCCTCCCATAAGAGGCTCTTGATACCAGTTGTTTAACAAGAATGCAGAATTTCGCCTGTACAAGAATGCAGAAATATCTGTGAAAGAAATTGCAGAAGTGGGATTTCATTGGTTTGCTTGTGGTGCAAGAAAAACAGAAAAAGAAGAGATAGAGAAGAAAGGAGACAGGAAGAATTATCGTGGTTCGGGCACAAAACAATAGCCCCTACATCCACACCGCATTGAGACTTTCATCCACTATTGCAAGGCTTTACAAAGACAAGAAACTTCAAGGTATTGAACTCACACACTCATATACTTGCACTCACTTGTGATTTGTGAATCACTCAACTCACTCCTCTAGCACATATCACTCTTCTTAGAGAATTCTATGTGAGCTAAAGCCTAGGTATGACTTTATATAGGCAGCATAGGCTAGGCGATTCACTCGGTTTTCTAACCGACAAAACAGAAAACAAACTCCTTGCTACACTTCCTATCACATAGCTAAATATGTACATGGCATAACTAACTAACTAACTTAGCCAATTGGAGATTCACCCGAATTCTACAAATTGAGGTATTGGTAGTTAGCTTGCATGTTATCCTTGTGCTTTGCTTGTTTACAAGTCTAATAAAATGATGTGGTCTTCACTCACCACCATCATATGTCTTCTCAAATGCTATGTGGAGTCTAGTTTGTTGCAGAGACGAAGAAATCTCTACTTGTTGGGTAGCTTTCATGTGATTTATTGCTATGTGTTGTCGTTCCCCAGTCCTGTTATTTTCATCAAACTCATCGTGTATTATCTTTCAATGTTGTTATTATATGAATTATATGAATATTTAATACGAGTGTCATAGAAAATGGATTGGGCCTGCAATTATAATGGCTACCCAATTAAAAATATAAAGTTAATAAAATATATGGCTCAAGCTAGAGACGTGCAATGCACGGATGCACGCCGGTTGAACACTGAACTTGGACCGATATATACATCACTTGATTGACCGAATCTTCCATATCTATTTAGATACATGTTATTTTCTTTAAAAAATTATTAAAATAGCACAACTTTTTCAACCAATGTAATTTAATTATATATTTTGGGCAATGAAAATTTTGAAATATATACCTAGCCGAATATTAACCTGATATAAGTGTAGTTGAGTTGTACTATTGCATTTTCTCAAAACCTTTTCAGAGTCATTCAGTATTGTGAGAGATGACCTGCAACTATACGTGTTGTCACGCTTTGATGGGTGATGTGGTCACGCTGGGGGTGACTTTAACGTTATGCAACAGGACCATATGTTCCAAAGATATAATAAAATATAATAATATATTTATTTAACCAATGCCCATATTAGGCGATGAATTGTTTGGCGTGCTTGGCTAATTTGAAAGTCCGAAAATGAAAAATTAGGCGGTTGTGGCACAACTCCTGTATATGGCATTATTAAAATTTTGGGTGCATTAATTACACTTACAATCCCCGGCCGTCGCCGAACTTCTGCAGATGGTGGTGTCGCTTCAAGTTTATGAGCAAACTTGCCCCACGCATCGTACCTATATTTGGGTTGTATTATTATATGTACATGTATTATATATGTATAAGAAGAACGCCTGGTTACTATATTACATATTTATATCACTCACAACTATTACTATCGCTCTGCATGCCCAACATCCGAGTGTGTGATCTGGTGGGAAGCATTCAATGGCATCGGTACAAATTATTAATGAGGATGTCCTAGTGGAGAAAGAAGTTGTGCAGTCATTAGGGGACCAGAAACATAATGTTCGTGAGGGAGGTACGTTATAAATGTATTTATGACATGGTTTTAAAAACAAGAGTTGTTGCACTAACGTGTATAATCCATGTTATATTTATTTTTGCCACAGAATACGCAAAATGACGAGGACCACCATTCTGATAATGGTGTAACCAATTCATATGAGAAGTTGTCACTCCGATTGGAGGTTAGGGTCACTCCATTTGTAAACAAATTGTACTTTGGCATGGATTTTATATGAATAAATTTCGATGACAACTTGAATAATGATTTTAACACACCTTGTAATGCAATGCGGAATATGGAGACCAAACTTGGCTCCATACTGGATGTAATGGTGGCCATACGTGATACAGTGACAACTATTCATCTGGACATCAGTATCAAGGACCCAGTCAAGGAATCTATTCCATGTAAACACAACAATGTGAAACCTGAAGCTGTGGTCCAAGAAGACAACTTGAAACAAAAACTAGATAAAGGGAAAGGGATAGTCGATGACCAACAGACAAATTTCAAAACACCTGCGGTCAGTCGTAGGATTAGTTTGAACAATGATGTTTTCAAAGGACTTCTAGACGATACTGATGCCATGGATCTATCATCCGATGAAGATAGAATGCAAGTTGATGGAGGTAATGGTAAAGGATATAAGCATGCTTTTCAAATTAACAACCCAACAATGAATGGGTCCAAGGGTTGGGATATGCTTAACAATATGAACCTTAACAAAGGGACGTAAGCCCCGCCTGTTAAGGTAACCATCCTATCTTGTTCGGATATGCTTAATCTCCACTCATTGTCCCATAAGTATCTTTTGCCTTAAGACCTCACATTTTAATTGATTCAGGTAGAATGAGAAACCATCGATTTGACAGATCTAGGGAATGGGTCCTAACAACCGGAAGGATGCTAGTGTCAAATCAAAGACCAAGAAAAAAAAAGACAACCCAAAGGTGATGGAATCGTAGATGACATTACCATTACATGCGGTTTCATCCTTCCACTGGTAATTACATAATATTCTCATATAAGATAATTTCTTTTGCATTGCTAAACCGTATAATATATTTTTAAAAAAAATTATAAGATTTATACTAGTTTTAACATATACCACTTACATTGATTCAAAAAGTAACTATTTATCACTTGCATGGCTATTTGTCTAATGAAAGTAATTGTATTGTTAGTAGAATGTATTAATCACTGCGATGACCTTTTATAAGCATTTATATATATATATATATATATATATATATATATATATATATAATATTGTTGTCCTGTCATTTTAAGATGAATTATATTCACATTTTTAGGCAATGAAAAGTAATTTCCCACCAACCGAAAGTATGGGACTGAGAAAAGAAGAGATGCATGCATCTGCATATATCTTTGGTCTAGATTTTGATCTCAGGTACCCGAAAAATATGACATACGGTCTCGTTGTGTATGACGGTTTGAACATGTATCTTATAATTCCATCTTTCCCTAACAGAGAGATATTATTTAAGAATGGAGATCTTTCCTTGTCTAGAGGAGACTTACAGTGTCTCTGTCCTGGGAATGAAGTTTCATATAAGGTAAGTACCATCCAAACGAGTCACGTCATCGATGGGGTTTAACCATGTCATTTGGCTGAATGCGATGCCTTAATATATGTCTACCATACAGATTATTGAGATAATTGCACTCAAAGTTACATGGTCTGAAGCTCTATTCAAATTAGTTACAAATTGGTGTTTACCACCTGGATTTACAGTAAGTATTAATAAATATTGCGTGTCAAATAATAATTATATTTACATGATGTTGCCACCCGTAATTAAAATCACTATTATTGGGCCAGGACCAAGTGTTGGGGGGGGGGGGGGGGGGGTGATACTGGTGACTTAATTTCTGATTATGTGGATTACCTTACACAATGGATGTCGCGGACCAAGTATCTGGCATAAGTACGTATTGTTATCTTTTTAGGGAATTCATCAAACGTTGATTGTAGTTAAGTTTAAAATGATAAATAGTATTTTTTTAAAATGAAAAATATTGATGGGTGATATGATTCAGATTTATGTTCCATTCAAAGAAGATGATGGTCATTGGTGTCTTATGGTGGTTTGTGTTCTTCAACAAAAAATATACAAACTTGAATCATTTCCCAATATGGAAAAGATCACACACAGAGAAAGGAAAATGAGAGATATGGTATAGCAATATCTTCATGTCTACTATGATTTTGTTTTTCCTTAGTTAAGTTGTTGGTTTACTTAATCATGCTTGTTGTCACTGCAGTGTCATGTACTATCAGCTTTGCTGGAATCTGGGTATTATGGCGAGGACATGGTCCATAATGCCAATCGCTTGGCCAAATGGCCAATACATGACCCAAAGGGAATACCAAACTGTGGCAATAGGTAAACCCTAAAACTAATTCGTGCATCTTACTAGTTATATAACCACTTATCCTAATGATTTCTTTTTTCACTGTAGCATTAACTCAGCCCTTTGGGTCATTGATTGGATGGAAGTGGGGCAAGGATTCAACCCAAATCTTATTGGAGTGGTAATTACATTCTATTAATAATTTTACATCCATATAGTGCAATGTGAATTAATTAGTTAATATAATGTTAATTGTTTTTTTTCCCTCAATAGCTACGTGAGAATCAATTGAGGATGAAAACTATCGTAGATTTAGTCATTAGCCCAATGAATGAGCTTCACAAGATTATGGAAAGTAGTATCCAGATCATGTGGAAGATGTTCAGAAAGTGAAACATTTCGTATTGGTACAGATATTTTGGAAGGCCAAGATGCTTCATGTTAATATTTTGGGGACGCATTTTGTCTATAAGGAATGGTGGCCTATCTATATATAGTGTTAGGTGTGAATGTATCTAAATATAATCTACTGAAGTCATATTATATATATAGATATATATAATTATATATAAATATATACTTACAGCTACAACCTTCTATGAGTAAGTATGTGTGTGTGTGTGTCTATAAATATATATATATATATATATATATATATATATAAATATATATATATATATATATATATATATATATATATATATATATATATATATATTAAGGGCAATGGTTGATTTGTGGTATTTTATTAAGTGATGAAAATATTTGGGATGTACTTTTTTGCGATGTACCTTGATGCTTTATTAGTGGCCGCCTGGACCATTACACCCGGTGTTAGTGTCATGCATTCAAAATTTTTCCATATGGTGGTTGCTTACAGATTGTAACAACTCTTTAATTTAAGACAGTCCAAATCTTACTATGGTGAATGGTCGGTTTGTGGTATTTTTCCATATGGTGGTTGTCGGAACCAAAGTGGTTTTGGATTTAATAATCTCTAAGTTTTGATGTTAATAAAAGGATTAAATTTGCTTGACAAAGTATTAGTTGAGATCTTCAAATAGACAACTATAAACACGAGAAGGAGGGTTGAATTGTGTTTATCGGAATTTAAACAAAGTTGAAATCTTTCCGCATACAGAAGCTAGGTTCAAACGAGTGGAAAGATACAGGATAGACAGGTGACCTTTCTGATGAAATTTTAACAGTGACTTCAGCAAACACACCACTTTGATAAACGTATAAGAAAACTAAAGCAACTAAAGAGGTTATAAGGAAAGAGAGATTGACACAGTTATTTATCCTGGTTCACTCTTCAAAGCAAAGAGCTACGTCCAGTCCTTGGCAGCACTAAGATTTTCCCACTATAATTGATCAGGTTACAGACTCTAATTTCACACTTAGCCTCTTCAGTCTCCAAGACAAGTATTCTTTGCACACCTAGCCTCTTCAGGCTCACTCAGGTTTGTTTGAGAGATTTGGTTTGTAGTAAATACAACTTCAGACAGACAGATCTTTCACTAACACTCAGTGGTTTAAATGTAAAGCTTAGGAAAATCTACGTAATAACTTCAAATGATTGAATAATACAGAATGAAGGAATGAAGATATTAATGCGCAGAGTAATGGCTCTTTAATGCTATGTGTATTCTATATGTATTCTCTGTTCTTCATCTTCAATGACTTCTGTATTTATAGTCTTCAAGCATTTAGGATCCGTTAGAGACATTCCCTCAGATGTTGGCTTCAAGCAGAACTTCATTAAATGCAATAGAGTCGTTCTGGGCAGCCATTAATGCAATAGGAACGTTGGTTGTACTCTAACATGAAGGATCATGGCTTTATGCATCGTGATACAGCCATATCAGAGTTGTGTAGAGAGATTTTTGTACTTTGTTGAGTACAATTCCCTTTTCGTGTAAGGACCAGAGGTACTAGGGAATAAAGCATCTTGGAAGCATTCTTTAACCGGTCTTTAGTTCTGATAACCGAGGTTTCCTGAGAGAGTAAAATCTGACTTTTCTTGATTCTGGTTCTTGAAATAAGATTCTGATAATTCTTATAGAATTCGCGTTCATAAGATAAGCGCGTCCATCTTGAAAATAACCGCGTCCATCTAGCCATTTAAGATTTTACATTCGGACGGGCTAGTAGACGAGCTCCGTATGCCACATCATTGGATGGATACTCCTTTAATTAGTTGAACGTAACCTAGTAGACGAGCTCCATATGCCACGTCATTGGACGGATACTCCTTTAACTGGTTGAACGTAACCTAGTAGACGAGCTCCATATGCCACATCATTGGACGGACCTTCTCATTAAGGACTTAGCAAGTCCAAAGACTTGTGTGGATGAGCGCTTCTGTTACCTTAGTGGACGAGCACTTCTATCACTTTAGTGGATGAGCGCCTCTGTTACTTTAGTGGACGAGCTCTTCTGTTACTTTAGTGGACGAGCTCTCTTACATTACTTAAGTGGACGAGCGCATACTTTAGTAGACGAGCTCTTCTGTTACTTAAGTGGACAAGCTCTTCTGCTACTTCAGTGTTGGACGGATGATTCTTACAATTTTAATCTGCACACTAGATAGACAAGTTAGCAACCAATATGAAGGTTAATTAAATCATTAACCAATGTTTAGTTCTCATCAAAACTTAGGGAAATGCACATCAGACATTTTAGAGACTTAACAGATCTAACAAGTGAGTTCAGTTTATGCAGGAATATTCAAAATAATATAAGGTATACAATGCTTGGACTCGTACAAAGAATTACCTGTCCAAAGGTTATTTAAACTATTTATAATTTAATTGATAAAGTAGACTGGTTTTCTAAAGTGAACGTGGCTATAAATGAATACCTAAATAACTTGTTAGGTATAGCAAGTCCAAAGACTTGAAAATAAGCACGTCCATCTTGCCACGTCAGCAGATGGAAGTACTAAAACAGAAAGTAACCTAGTAGACGAGCTCCATATGCCACGTCATTGGATAAAGCTTCTCATTAAGGACTTATCAAGTCCAAAGACTTGTGTGGACGAGCGCTTCTGTCACTTGTATGGACGAGCGCTTCTGTCACTTGTGTAGACGAGCGCTTGTCACTTTAATCCTTTTGTTAAACACTTTGCCAAGCAAATTTAATCCTTTTGCCAACCACTTTGGTTCCAACAGAAGGGACTGGACGTAGCTCTTGGTTGGAAGAGAGTGAATCAGGATAAAATCTATTGTGTGAATTTTCTTCCCTAAACTCTTCAATTTTATTTTCTTATACTAACTGTGGGGTTTTGATATTGCTTTTGTTGATCTTTTAAAAATGATTTCTTGTGTGTTTAATCTTTTTATCTTCAACTTGTGAAAAAGTTGTTCAAAAGGTTTTTGCGAAAATAATTAACAAACACAATTAAACCCCCCTTCTTGTATTTGTCTGTGCTAACTTCGGTGGTTGCTTTCAGATATTAACGACTCTTTAAATTAAGACAGTCCAAATCTTACTAATTATATTGTTGCATGAATCACACCACGATTGAAGTCAATACTAATTCCATAACTCGTTGACGATTTTATTTTTTTAAAGAAAAACAGTCTTAAAAATTGAACTATGGTTGGGTAAATGGATACTATGTATTCATCCGGTCATTTACAAAATTATATGTACTTCTAAATCAACCATCTTATTGTAATATTTCGTGAAAAACTGACTGCTAAATCTAATCCAGACATTCTACTCAATAAGTTGGTTACTAGAAACACACAATTCGTGGGCCACGTTGCCAGGCACCCTAAAAAAAGTATATGTATCAATTTGAGTTTTGGGATAACCAGAAAGAACATAATGTACTACGACGCTTAACCAGAAATAACACAATGAGTACATAATGTCTTCACATAGATATCAGATTTAACATAATACAACCAACCAGATAAAAATGACTATTTATAAGCATTAAACCCAAACCATGCCATTTGACCATTTTTAAATGACACCAAGTACAACTTCCAAAATGTGGTTTGCCAGCAGAAACATTCCATGCAACCTGAACCGGTTACTATAAAGACTGTATCAGACGCCCCTGTAAAGCAATGTGTTAACATTATGAGTCTTAGAAGAACTACATCCCACAATAGGCCTCAAATGACTAAATAAGGAATAAACACAAACCAATTGTAGTCTTCACAGTATATTAAGCACTTGTATACCATTGGGACTAAAAGGATGTACCTGATCAACATACACCACAACTTGGATGGAAGTTAGCTGGCAGCAGAAGAAGTCCCGACATCAGAATTCACGATTTGCCCTATCCTACGAGCATGTGGACAAGTTTTCCTGGTGTGACCATAAACCTTGCAACATCCGCAATGCATTTGCTTCTTGCCAGCTCTTGTACTTCCCTGACCACCTGATGGAATTGGCTACCCAACAAACTCATCTCTATTGTCCCCACCCTCAACCTGGTCATCCAGTGGGTAGTGCCCATGCTTAATCTGTAGTTGTTCAATCACATAGGCCACCTTCTCTCTGATATCATTGTAGTCTTCAACATTTTTTATTGCATATGTGCACAACCGGCGACAACTATCTATCAGTGCACTATATCTATAGTTTTGTAGTGCACTATTACCAGTCATGCTACCTTCAAAATATCTACTCTCAACACCAACCTTCACAACCTTTGTCCACCTATCTAACACAAGACACCTGGGTAGATGATCAAGCTCTAGCAACACCAACACTCTAATTATATGTGTTCACGGCATTCCATAAGATTCAATGCCAAGACAAGAGCACCTAATTTGCTGTTCATACGGGTAAAATGACACATGCCACCTAAGTTCAGGCCTACCTAACTTTCCGACAAAGAAGATCTTGGACGAAGCAGTTTTCATGCAGTCTAAAATATTAAGTCTCAAGGACCTAACCAGCCTTTGCCTAAACACAAAGAACATTTCCTTGGTGTATAGGCTAGATGCATACTTCTCCAAAGATATTATTTCAGTTAACATGACAGGGACACCATACGATGACTTAAAGTCAGCCTCAATCTCGTTGCTTCGTATGTACTCGAGACATCTTTGAAAATGGTACACAAATTCACTCAAGTTAAATCGAGAACGTACGTACCTTCCCATGTGAGAATGTAACGACTCACAACGGGATGTTGTACGCATCCCTGCAAAAAACTTTCCTCTTATATAGGCAGTGGACCACATTAATTTTTTCCCATATAGCTGTAGCACCCAATCATTCTCAGTCAGGCCACACTCCTCAACAACAGCTTCCCACCTAGCTTCAAACTCATGCACCTCAACATTCAACAACATGCATGTCTTAAACAATTCAGTGAATCTAATATCCCTTATATTTGAGGTCACATTCCGGATAAGGTGCCATCCACATAACCTGTGATGTGCATCTGGGAACACCACTGCAATTGCATTCTTCATAGCCAAATCACCATTCGTTATGACACACTTAGGATGCTTACCCTTCATTGCTTCCAAAAATTGTTCCAACAACCATACATATGTCTCCTCTCTTTCATCAGATACAATACCACAAGCAAACACACACGTCTGCTTGTGATGATTAACACCGGAGAACACTACAACTGGACACTTATACTTGTTCCTGCCATAGGTAGCATCAAATGCCAACCCATCACCAAATACTTCATAGTCAATTTGGCAACTTGTTGACGAATCTGGGCAAGTATACCCAGTCGTGCAAGTAATACGGTGGTAAGACCGGTTATCGTATCCACGGGGATTGGATGTCAAGTACCAATTCACAAACTCAGCAACTATCTAGACTAAACAGAGAAATCAAAACAAACAAAAGAAAAGAAATAAAATCTTTTTGTCTTTTTGGGGACTTTTAACAAACACTTGGAGTGCAGAAAGGATATGTTGGGACTAGACTTCACCAAACCTCTAACTCATGTACTATCAGGACTAGATACCTCCCATTCATGCTTCAGATATTAAAATCAATCCACTAAACTACTCAAACCCCGATTCCTCGGATGGCAAGAGCCTAAATCCACTAATAGACCCTAATTCCTTAGGTGGCCTAGATTAATGAATTTGCATTAATATTAGGGATCATGCGATTACTAGTAAACCTAACTCCATTCCTAGATGAAAGGGTTACTAGGTGATTAAATTCAGTTCCGGTTCTGATACGAACGTCCCCATTGCATACCAAAACACAAATCGAGTCATGGGGGTGCTAGCCACAACAAGCATTAAGCACAGAAAATTAATCACTAATATGAAGACATGAACACGGAATAATCAGTCAAGATAAATACATAATAATCAGTTGGTTACATATAATCCCAACACACAGAGATTTAACTACTCATAAAAAGAGAATACAAAGAGAAGGAGAGAAAGGATGAAGTAAACTCCATAGGAGGATCCTCCAATCTTCTTCCAGTCCCAGAGCAAGGAAAACATCCCCTTCAGGGTTAGAACCCTCTTCCAGCTGCAGCCTCTAAGTGCCTCTGGCTCAAAACCTAGAAACTCTCTAACTATCCAAAAAACTCCCTGGCGCTGGGCGCCCCCTCCTAGCGCTGGGCGCTGGTTTCCATACTCGCGAGGCTAGCCAAGGTTCGCAGGGTGAACCAGAAAGGCTTGCATTTTCTGGCACAGTCAGCTTTCAGGGTCGCGAGGCGAATCCAGTCTCGCGGGGCGAATCTCCAGAATTCTGCTTGGCTCAATTTCTTCTCTTTTCAAGCTCCAAAATCATCCAAGCTTCATTATAGCCAAATATGCACAGTTTTTCTTCAATTTCTGCAAAACAACACACAAAAACCGCTTCACCCGTTCCAAGGAAAAATCTTATAAAAATCAAACTAAGAATGCCTAATCAATATGAAAAATGCATGCAAAAGTATATAGAAAATATCATGTAAAATCACACTATCACAACTCCCGTCTGACCAAAACAAATGCAATAGCCTACGATCCCGAGACACTTTATGGCTCCAAAAAAGCATGCGGTCCTTAGCCTTAAGCTCATTCAGCAACTTTATTGCCTCTTTGAAGTCAACATCTTGTAATCTTCTTTCCTTTTGGATCCGATTATACAACTCTTTCTGACGAAACCCAATATTATGATAACCATCCGACTAGCTAGCAAACGAACCACAAATATTGGGTATGCTAATACCACTCTTCCTCATTGTGTCAATCTGTGCAACATCAGCATCTGTGATCTTCCTATGGGACCGAAGTAATCCATAATACTTGTCTCCAAGCAATTGATGGTTATGTTCTTCAACGAAACGGGAAACATACCATCGACCCGATCTTGTATCCAAGCCAACACGTATCTCAGCCTCACACCCACATCTGGTCAAGACCCTGTGCTCTCTTTCCCGATTTTCCAGGTGCATGTACTTTTCATGTCTAAATCCCTCGCGTGAACAGACAAACTGTTGCCTTGTAATCCGATTGTCCTTGTTTTTCCCCCTCTTATTTTCCCTTACACTAAATCCATTAAATTTTGCATACTCATTATAAAAGACATATGCATCATCAATGTCATCAAATAGCATTTGCTTGACCTCACTAGGAGTTATGGAATTGAAATCAACATCTCCCAGTTTACCAAACACATTCTCTTCGCCAGATGCTTCTTCTTCAACCTCGGAACGGACATTATCTTCATCTTCATCACCACTAGACCGAAACTCTGTATTCTCTGTATTCCCATCACTCCTATCAGAATCATAGCTCTCAGAATTTAGTGACAAGTCTTCTAATCCCTGAAATAGATAACATAAATCATCCTTTTGGGTTACAGAACACTAGTAAGTTACTCTAACTAATGCAATATTAATTATTAATTAAATGTCACAAAAGTTAAATCCCTGATTTCCAAAATCTCCGACAAACAATGAAAACTAAAAAAAAATGGATTGGAAAAACAACCAAACCCTGTACTATATACAATACAGACGCTGACGCCCTCATTAAAAGAAAAAGACAACTATGTATACAAGGTGAAGCAAAACATTAAGGATGAACCACCAAACTTAGCAGAGTAACAAGCCAACAACGAAAAATAACGACAACCCTAACCGATCTAAGAACATATCATGATATCCAGACCAACTAACCTGTGGATCTAACTCTTCATCCATCTCGTCAACACTAACAGCAACCCTTCTCGATCCAACTGAAAATTGGAAACGCCGGCAACGACTGTTGTGCAGAAGATGGAATCCATAGACAAAACCGAAATCAATGACACTACAACTCGATAACACCACTGGCGCGGACACAGTACCTTCAAGATCAAGATCTATTTGGTCGTCAAATGGGGAATCATGGAAAATAGAAAAGAGGATAAACAGTTCATTTTTGTCTTTTATTCTTTGGGCGACAAGTCAATCTAATGTATTTTAAAAATACCATTTCATTCATTATTTTATAATAACTAAATAAATTATAAACTGGCTGATACCGGCGTACAAACAATTAAAATAATTTAGAAATTACCCTGTAATTACCTGCCACCTGCTTGTTAAGTCAAAAAGTAGTGGAGGATCAAAACACAACTAAGAGACCGGAGGATTAAAGAATTTGCCCAGTACAACCTGGCATCAATTTGGATTTAAGACAAAGAAATGCTTTGAAACTCCCTTCAAAAAAAGAATAACCATTTTTTTGAACACTTGACAGAATTACATCATACCTTATTGTTGCAAGTTGTGATAAATGTGCTCCAAGTCTAATCCCCTTTCAATCTGGTTCTAATATGCTTAAACACCATACATTAAAACAACCACAAGAACAGTAGATGTTGCAACCTGAAAAGCTCAGACAACATTTTCAGAAGAGCCTAATACTTTTTTTTTGGTAAAAAGGAGGGCTAAACCCAAAGAAGAGGCTAATACTGAGGTAATTGATGGAAAGCCAAATAAAAAAGTAAAAGTCCCATCTCATTCATATGCTTTCAGGTAAGATACAAAAGATGTAGTCGAGTATAATATATGTATTGATTTTTTTGCTACGATAAATTTTAGATTATGGGCGTCCTTTGTAATGTCATGAAAGTCCACCAACCTCAAACGAAAAATTACAATGAAAATTGCATATCGTCTACCGATAAGAAAAATCTAAAAAACGAACCCAAAGCACAACAAATATGGGCGAAAGGCTTGACCAAATGTGTCAACCCCTCATTGAAATATATCCAAACCATTAACCAAAGTTCCTTTCCTTTTTTCGCTTTGCAGTTCATCTTGAGAATTGAATTTCTTTATGCATTTTTTAGTCACATGAGTAAAAGAAATTATTATAAAAAAAGTTTAATTAAAATATTTTACATTGTCAATTAATTACAAAATGAGTGTTCCCTCCTTTTGATTCTAACATCCTTGTGATATACTTGTGATATATTTAAACATGTCTATTAATTACTTGTGTTATACCTACGATAGATATAAACAATATATATATATATATATATATATATATATAATAAAACTAAATGATAATTAAATCATAAAACGAGAGTTCCCTTTTGATTCTCACATCCTTGCTTTGCTGTTTGCACAAAAATCCTCGACCCGTTCATACAGAGGACTGTCTATGACTAGGGGTGGAAAAACGGGTCATCTCGAACCAATTCACCTCGTCCCATCGAAAACGAGACCGGGTGGGTTAACCCATTTTGGTAAAGTGAGCTAAACCTCCCAACCCACTTTGTTTAACCGACTTTGTTTAGCATTGGGTTGGCAAGTTGGCTCTCCAAAAACAAAAATGTTTAAAAGTGGGTTGACATGTTGCGGCTGACTCCCTAAAAAATAATAAAATTTTAAAAAGTTATAAAAAAATAAATAAATACTAATATGCTAACATACCGATATCATCTAAAACATCACAAATCCAATAGTCCACAACTTCACAGTCACAAATTAATTTCAATATCTTATTGGATTGAGATTTCATAAGATTGTTTTGACCTAAAAAAGTCTTGCGGATTTTAAAAGACTTTGATGGAATGTAATGACTTTAAAAGACTTTATAAGATTTAAAAGACTTTTTTCAAAAGATTGTTATAATCAAGATTCTCATGTGTGGATTTTAAAGGATTTATATCTAAGACTTTATAAGATTTGAATGGACTATATGGATTTATAAGATATGAAAGGAAAACATGAATTTTTAGTAAACATTCAAAGTTACAAGAGCATTTGAAAAAAGTAACAAAGAAATGAATAATATAATATAAAAAAAATTAAAACACAATACAATTTTTCTAATCTTTTAATTAATAGTCAAATCGATATAGCTTCATGTCTTCCTAAGTTGTATTTCTCCACGTATCTAAAGCCATGCTAACTGTCCAAGCATTAGCATCTTCTCGTTCCTGCTCTTGGGTTTGAACAATAGGTTCAAAATTATTGTCTTCATTAGCTGGTGATAATGAAGATGAAGATTCGTCTATTGGTTCAATTAGAATTTCATCAGAACAACATTCTTTACGAAGGAAGTTATGTAGTGCTACACGTTCTAACACAAGCTCTGCTTGTGTCTTAAATAGAAATGGAGACGCTGACTTAAAAATTGTGAATCGTGATTTTAAATTCCCGAATATCCTCTCGATTACATTCCTCAAGGATGCATGGCGAAGATTGAATAAATCATTTACATTTTGAGGGTCATTACCGTTACCTGTAAAATCTTGTAAATGATATCGCACACCTCGAAATGGAGCTAAAAATTGGCGCCGATTAGGAAATCCACAATCCACTAGGAAATATTTACCTTATTAAATATATAAAATTATCATGAAAAGTAAAATAAAATAAATATATTTATCATTTAAAAATTAAGTTCATACCTTGGGTCACTTTATATAAGTCCATTCCTCCTTGTTAAAGCATCACCTATTAATTTGGAATCATGAGTAGAACCCTCCCACCCGCTAAGAACGTACATGAACTCCAAGTCAAAGTTACAAGCTGCTAATACATTTTGTGATATCTTTCCATGACGATTGCGATAACTGCTTACATCTCGTCCCCTCACCACTGCCGGAATATGTGTACCATCAATAGCTCCGATGCAATCCTAAAATTAATAACAATATTATGAAAATATATATTATAATAATGACCACATACCTAAAATTAATAATAATTATATTAATAACAATAATAATGACAATTATAATTACAATATTATTATAGTTAGATAATTACCACATACCTTGAAATAAGGGTAAAACCTTGTGCTTTCCCTTATTTTAGCGGGAACATTTGATCCTGGTTTAGCCATCAAATCATATGCTATTGAATTCAAAGCCTCCAAAACTATATGAAAATTTTCACTTGCAGCAAATTGTGACCGGCCAAACGTATTACGAATTACACACGATATCGAGTATTTTGGCCAACGATTTGTAGGAATGATGCAAGCATTTCTTCGACACGAATAAATGTTGTATTCTCCAAAGGTTTTTTTTCTCTAAGAATTGTGCATAACTTCCGGAATACATCTGGATACATTCTATATACTTGTCGGAAGATTACAGGATCATCATTCAATGCTTGATGTATATAGTCATATCCCGTGCTAGTAATTCGTCGTCGGGTTAATGGACGTTCAATATTTTCACTACGCATCATAATAAAAAAACTATTTAGCACATGCATTAATGCATGAATTGCCATCACAGATATATAAATGACCTCATAAAATTATTCTTCTATTTTTGCATCATCCATATCTTCACCTATTTCTTCTTCCTCTCTGTCACCATTTTCATACATGCTCGATTGTGATATTGTACATGTATAAAAATATATATGAAACTGCAAACAATAAAAAGAAGAGAATAATGAATGGATTTAAAAATTAATGCAATATTTTTTCAAAGTCATGGTTAGAAGACTTGTCAAATATCAAAGGCAATTGTCTAGAAATATAAGCGTTTCACTTAACCAATAAAATCAATAAAATCTAACCAAAGTATAACCATAATAGTTCAACCAAAATATAACCAAAATACTTCAACAAAGAACAATCAAAATAGCACTCCAAAAAATATAATTCAACAAAACCCAAGATAAGTATTTATCAATATATTAATATCCTAACTTGAAGTTTATCCAAGACAAGTGTTCTTCAGGTGACATCTTCAAGAAAAAGTCCTTCTTTGCTTTGGTATCAAGCAAATCAACCGCCATGTAACGAGTTTTGTCATCCAAATTTGGGATCTCTTTTATAGCATCCCAAATATTACTCATGCTCTCTCTCTCTCGATCTCTTTTCTTTATTTCATTGAGTTCTCTATCTCTTTCTCTTTTCTCCATTAGGTTAGATAGTTTTTCAAAATTGATAGCAATAGTTCCAATGCCAACAGAAAGATTTTATAGAACTTTGGTTTGATTGTTCGTCCCAATTGAGCTAGAATTTCCTTCATACTCGGATCTACTTCGCTTATGACGGCTTGGTTTTTCAGTGGGAACCTCCGAACCTAAAGGGGATGAGATGATGGACTATATTGGCGAGGTGATGGAGGCTGATAGGGTGGTTCATAGTGATTTAGTGCTATGAACGCATCATTGTTATGATCATATGAAAAGCCTTCCATCCCGAAATCTCTATTTTCTTCCTCAAAAGTTGTTGCATCAGTATCATCATCGCCTAAGGCAATGGAACCATTCCCATTAGCAACTCCACCACCGACAACAATCTTCAAATCTTCATAATCAATTGGACTTTTTTCTCGAAGTTTGCCGTGACTTGGGTGAGACTAGCAAAGAACAAATTATCCATTGTTAATATATTACAAATAACATAACGCACTAAACTTGTAACCTATTAGTTTATTTAAAAAATTATGAATTATGGTCACCTTTAAGTAATCTTTCCATACTTCATCACTGGCAGTGAACGTCTTTGTAATTGGGTCCCACCCAAAACCAGAGTTGTTACGCATAAGCGTTGACATCTTGTTATATTGATTCTTAAACCACTTCATTCAGCTCGGGTAATGGGTAATGATTATAAGTTTTAGGGTGAATATTTTTTGCATTGAGACGAGGAAGTATCACTCTTTCTACATTTTGCTTGCTAAGCGACCCATTAGCATCACGTAATCCACTATTTATGGCATCTACCAGTAGGTGCAACAACTCATTGGTATCCTCCATGGTCCAAGATTGATAGTTTTCTTTGTCGTTTCCTTTATTATTTCCTTGTTGTTAATCCCCCCATTTGAATTATTACTACATGTGTAAAAGACTTATTAGTTATTTAACAATAATATCTATCATACCAATCAACAAAATTACAAATTGGAATGAGCGTGCCAGGAAAAAAAAAGACAAATTGGATTCTAAGAGATATATATATATATATATATATATATATATATATATATATATATATATATATATATATATATATATATGCACCTTAAAAAAGGATGATAAGTAAATATAAAAAAATCAACAATATCATTTTTTTAATAGAAAATTCATATGATCTCAATTTAAAAGGCAGGCTGGTTAATTAATAATACTTGAACCTATTCATGTAATCATGGTAATTTTTTAAAAAATATTACTATTTATCAGAAGAAGAAAAAAAGAATGATATATTACTAATAAGCATCAATACAAACATAGAATGATATCAAAGAAATTAGCGCTATCGCAATCAGATTGATAAAAAGAAAAGCAAAGATTTTGATGCTTTATTAGTCACTAGCGGCAAGACAGGTGCCTGTCTGGCTGCATTTCTAATGTTTTTACTCGTCTTTATTGTATAAATTTATCCAATTTTATAATGTGACATAATAATGTAAACACACACTATATACATCACTACGTTAATAAGATCATGTTACAAATGAATGTAAAAATAAATAAGATACATATTTTAATAAAAAAACAAATGGAAGATATATACCAAATATAATTTAGTTACAACTATTATTTGACCTCGACATCTCAGCATTTAGATTTATAAGGAGATTAAGTAATGATCGATTTTCAGGAACTTTTTGTATTTCCCTACATTACAAACAAAATAAGTTTATAATGTTAATTTTTGTTAGATAAAAAGTAACAAAGCATATCAAATTTTTTTAAAAAAAACATAATTTACTTCTAATAGTCGCTTCTCTTCTCACGATTCTCAAAAATTCAAGTCCTTTCACAAATTGTGGTGAAATGACTTTTCCTTTATAGAACGTGAGTATAAAAAGCAGAGTTACTCACAGGCATGTGAGTTGTTATCCTTTTTACTCGTCTTTATTATATGGATTTATCCAACTTTACAATGTGACGTAATAATGTAAACACACATTATATACATCACTACGTTAATAATATCATGGTACAAATAAATAAGATACATATTTATTCTAATAAAAAACAAATGCAAGGTACCGAATATAATTTAGTAAGCGACTATTATTTGACCTCGACATCTCAGCATTTAGATTTATAAGGAGATTAAGTATGAATCGATTTTCAGTAGCTTTTTGCATTTCCCTGCATTACAACAAAATAATTTTATAATGTTTTTTTTGTTAGATAAAAAGTAACAAAGCATATAAATTTAAAAAAAAACATAATTTACTTCTAATAGTCGCTTCCCTTGTCACAATTCTCAAAGAATCTTCATACTTTTTATCATCTTTAATGTTTTTTTTAATAAACTACAGATGAAATAAAGAATGAAATACTAAAATCTGGAACATTCATTATCATAATCATTCATAACAAATATAATGTATTATTAAAAGAACATATTACATCCTCAAGTAAGACCATTTTTTGTTTCAAATGTATTGAGCTATCACGACTTCTTTTGATTAGTAATGTAGCTTCAAGTTTCCTAATAATTTAAAAAATATATAGTATATTAATAAATTGCGGAAATAATAAGTCTTATTATATAGTAAATATGTATATTATCATATCGAATACAATACATAATACATTATCTTTCTAACCTTTGAGCCCACAATTCTCTTTTTACCATGTTCCATAGCTGAGTCTTACCTGCTGTTACTGTGGAACCCCACCCAAAAGAGTATATCTTTAGATGATGTACCTGATTATCAAAAGATTAGAATATCGATTTTTTATACAACGGCATAATATGAAGTATTCTAAAATAATTTTATAATTTACCTTTTTGTCAACTGGGCATAAAGATGCGATTGATCGCTAAGCCTTCAATATTTTCCATAGTTTTTGAAAGTCGTGATCCTATCATTTTTTCAGTCGAAGTGTTAATAGATTGATATGGAAAAATGTTTAAACAAAAGTTGTTGACGTGAACCCACCTGCTTGTCACAGCACAGGCCCGAAATATTTGTCATCATCTCTTGCAATAAACGGTGGCTCTCCTTGAACTCTAGTTCAACTGTACATTTTTAATTTATAAGAAGATTTTTGGTTGTTCTGGGTAATATTAGTGTAATGCATTATATGTATAGACGATTTAATAAATTTAAAAATACAATACCAGAGTCTGAGATAACAAAATATCCTTGAAGAAAACATTTCTGATGAAGTGCCCATCTTCCCCTTCAATTTTTCCTTCTTTTATCAGGATTTTTGTGTCATTTTGAGATACGCCTCTTGATAATGCCACATATAATTGACCATGGCTGAAGACATGTCGTGGAAGATAAATCCCAACATTGGGAATAGTTTGTCCCTGTGCCTTATTTATAGTTATTGTAAAACTCGTTTTAACAGGAAACTGCTTCGAAATAAGCACAAAGGGAAGTCCCGCGCTCTCAGTTGTCTTTAGTTTAATCCTGGGCAAGAAAGCTCTCCTTCTAGCATGGTTCCCTGTTATGATTTCTACATCCAACGGATTCATAAATACACCCCGACATAGTAATCGTGAACCATTACAGAGGCCTGATTTAGGGTCAATGTTTTGTCACAACATCAATGGTGCTCCTTTTTTTACCTTCAGAATATGCGGTGGCAAACCACCTGGAGCAATGGAATTTAAGTATTCCTGTTGATATAAGTTTCTTGTGTCCCCTTCGACCTCATCAAAAGACAACAAACTTTGCTCTTCACCCGGGAAATGTTCGATAATAATGTCATTTAGTTTCTGAACATCCTCATTTTTTGGTGTTAGTATCGCTCTTTCCACCATATAAGATGCATCCCAACCATGATCTTCTAATTTGGGGAATGTTTGTTGTATAAGTATACGTATCGAACTTTCTCCTTCCCATGGAATTGTAATTTGTCGGGGTACCCTCACCATATTATTATCCTTTGTAGGTTAAACACCATCTCCTATCAGCATAAGATAGTCGACAAAATCTCGATCTTGTAATGCACGCATGTTTTTGCGTAGATGCAATACCTTTGTATTAGCCCATAGATGAGATTTAACGATACATGCAGAAATCGTCTGTGCCTTAGTCCCTTTTGGAACAACAGGAAGTACTTGACATAAATCCCTTCCCATAATCATCACTTTCCCCCCGAATGGAGCATCACAGTCAAGAATATCCTTCAAGTTGCGGTCTAATGCTTCTATAGCATATCTACTTGTCATGGGTGCCTCGTCCCAAATGATTGCTGTTGTTTCTCTTATTAGCTTCGCGAGATAAGATTGTTTACTTATTGAGCAAAAGGACCCTTCTTCTGTATTGTTGGGTATCTTAAATCGAGAATGTGTCGTCCTACCACCGGGTAATAATGTAGCTGCTATACCAGATGAGGTTGTCGCTAAGACAATGTGACCCAAATGTATTAATTTTCCAATTAATGTGCGATAAATGAATGTCTTACCCGTTCCTCCTGGTCCATCCACAAAGAAAACACGACTCTGCTTACGTTGGATAACAACCATAATGGTATTGTAAGCAAACAACTGGTCATCATTTAACTTCTCAACGAAACTCAAATCTTCAATAAGAACTTGGACCGATAGCTCTTCCTATATAACTCTTGGAACAAGATTACCTTCAGCGGTCTCCAATGATAATTCAGGCAAAGCATAATCCGTGATTTGTTTTCCATGTTGAAGTAACAGGTCATTCAAATCCCTTAATAGCATGTTAGTCAATGATGGCCCATTCACAGTGGATGTTGAAGGATAGTCCTCTACCATGTGGGTGTAAAACTCATCCCACAGGCTTCTTACATTAGTTGGTTCACAAAAGACTAATATAGTAGCAAACAATCTCCGTAAAGCATATGGCATTCGTAGACCTGATGCTTCAAGTAAGCATTCGCGAATACTGTTGTCTTGTTCTAAAAAGCCTCATTGCTCGGCTGCTTTTTGGAATGTGGTGTAGCATGTGTTGTTTACTGTGAGCAAGTAATCCCAACTGGTTGGTCCTCTTATATGAGATAATAATACACGTAAATAGAATTTCTCCCTGTCCGAAGGTGACACTGTATAGATTCGCCCAATAACTTTCCTTTGTATTCTTCGTCTGACCCATTCTTTATTTCCTTTTTTTCCATAAATAGTGTTCTGGAATCTCCCTGTACAGATAACACCTTGCTTGTGGATCTCTCTGGTTCAGGGCAAAGAATTGTGTGAGCATTGTTATGGAGTTACGCACATCATTTAGTACATCGTCGATTCTTTGATTTGTACGGTATCACACTTGATGGTGATTTGGTAGGTGGATTTGTAATCTTTCAATACTTGGATACATTCGGTACATGGTGAATGAAAATATTCTCCATAACGCCTCTGGAGCACAAATCCATCTTGCATCAATATATTGCTTGACCTCATCCATATGAACCTCCATGGCAACTCGATCAGGACCTTTATAGACATATTTATATAGGTACTTGATACTCTTGATACTACTGCACACTTCAACATTTATATGACAGCCATACTTTAACAGCAACCATGGGTTATAAGGGACCATCCATTTATTATCTATAGATATATATCTATTCAAAGTTACTCGACCATCATTCCGTCTTCTATACAGTGGATATGAGTCAATACCTTGTCGTGTCTCTTTGATGAACTCTTTTGGGAGCCCCTTCTTACATTGGCCATCCTTCATACATGGTGATCTTGGGTTCAGTCTATCGCACGGTCCGTGAATCATGTGTTTTAGCACTGCGGCATGTAATTGTGGTTCTTCTTCAAATTTTGGTATTTCCACTCTAACAACGCTATCATATTCTTCTGGGTTACGTAATCTGTCATTAGGTTCCATGATCAGTAGCATATGCACGTGAGGCAATCCTCGTTTTTGGAATTCGGTTACATACATTTAACTTTTAACCTTTCCTAAGACGCCTTTTTTTTAATTAAGTCATGCTTCAACTGCTCGAACTTTGAACGGAAGATTCTTGTCAACAAGTCTGGACGATCTTGTGGAGTTTGAAATGGGCCAAGTTCAGATGATATTTCAATCCATGAAGGATTGCATGTCATGGTAAGAAAAATATCAGGTTTGCCGTCATGAAGCACAATAGCCATACCATCCTCATACCGTTGTGTTATGTCTCGACGGCTACCAATAAATGATGAAGGCAATATGGTTCTTCGTCCGATATTTTCTACAAAGAGTAATAGTAAGTGTTGATGGTGTTTGATGTATTCGACATGTATATTTGTATAAATAATTTTGATATATGCTATGAAGAGTACCTGTAGCAGTTTCTCCCACATGCAAAGCATCTTGCAAGCCTTGATACAATTTAGAGCGAATTTTACTTTGGTGAGTTTGGACCCACCTTAACCTTGCTGCTTCGATCTTGACATAGTTGTCTACAACATATTGTTGTAGTAGTCGTCCTGATTTTAGCAATATGGAATAATCATTGGAACGAATCTACAATCCATGAAACAATTAATGACCAATGAAAATTTATTTTGTGTCAAGTATTATATATATTTTATAAATGAAAATATTTTAGAAACTACATTATGTACCTGAAGCATGTAACTGTAATATTCTAGACATGTTATAGGTTGTCCTTCATCATTTGTGGTTTTGAGGTCCCATCTAAACGTTCCGTAAAGGAATAATAGAGGATATTGTAATGGATCATAATATCCCGTAGTTTCTTTAACATTTATGAGATTCCCAACATGACTCATCACGATGATATCCCGTTCAGTTGAAATTGATACCACGTCACCACCAACGACAATTGCTGCAACTTGGGATGCAGTTGGCATATTATACTGTGGTTGATTAGCAGGGCGCTCCTTGATGAGTAGACTACAATCATGTACATCCGGATGTTGTGCAAGTTGCCTTAATGCGTGCACATATGGATTGCAACCATGGAGCATTTGTTGCAACTTTTGAACAATATTTTGTTGAAGTTGAGGGTTTTCAAGCATCCTGTTTTGTAACTCATGCTCTGTATCGTAGATGTACATTTGCAAGAATCATGGTCTTGTACCCTCAGTTGGATAGAATCCTCCTATCTTATGATAAATTGCACCTTGAGCACGAAAAATATATATGCCACGTCCAGTAGCAGCGACATTCTCATCAATATGTACACCCATTGAAGTGAATGAGAGCACATGATTGTAACTCCTAATGTGTTGTCTAAAATGTCTTCCTTCAGCTGAACTGTCTGAAAATATTTCTAGCAACTCTGGAGGTGCATCTACTTGTTCTAACGATATCTTCCCACCAGAGCAGCACATGTCACGTGATTCATGATAAAATAATTGTGCATTGCAACGTGTACATGTGATTGGGGGTGCCAAACGGGAAGCAGCCATTGTTGAAGTATTAAGAAAATCTCAAGCACTATTATGTTTTGGTCGGAAATAAAACTGCAAATCTGCGTTTAAAAAAAATACATAACAGTTTTTTAAATGTGCATATTATTTTGTTTTTTTTAGTCATATAAGGACAATGTTCTAGATCCATTTTCATCAAATTTAGAAATTAAGATCACTGAATTTACATAATAATTTATTTTTCAATGTATGAAATTCAATAATATCGTACAAATGACCAAAAATTTATAAATTAATATTTCTGAATATCCATCACTAACCGTGTACATCACTTGTTCCAGCTTCATGGTCATGTGTTCCTTAAAACCACAATAAAGGCAATATTAGGTTCTGCATTATTTATTGGTGAAAAACGAATTATTAAATAACAGAAGGTAACAAATTTTTTATGTATAGAGACATTCAAAAGCATTAGAAATGCATACAGACAGTAGTAATTAATTAATATATAAAATTTAAATTTAAAAAATCAAAAGGTACAAACCGCCAAAAATATAAGTATTAAAATTTCCAAAAGTCCACAACTAACCATGTCCACCACTTGTTCCAGCTTCAGTGTCATGTGTTCCTTGAAACGGTGTTGAGGCAATAATAGGTTCTACATTATTTATTGTTAACAAAAATAATAATTAAATAACATAAGGTAATCAAACTTTTATGTATAGAGACATTCAAAATGAGAATCAGAGATATCACATTTATTTGTTACAAATATAGAAACTTTGTTGATAATGATAAGTTTTAAGCTTCCAAATTTGATAGATAATTCATTTTTACTTATTTATAATTTAATAAAAGTTATCTAGACTAATATATATTTTGTTGGCAAATTACGATATGTAAGTGTTAATAATTATTTGAAAAGGAATAATAATCAAGTTTTAAAATTTTAATATAAAATACTAAATTCAAAGATGGTATAAAATTTAAAGTTTATAATTTCTAAATATCCATCACTAACCATGTCCGCTACTTGTTCCGACTTCATAGTCATGCGTTCCTCGAAAACTCATTGAAGCAATATTAGGATCTGCATGATTTAGCTTTGAAAAAAGAATTATTAAATAACATAAGGTAAGAAAATGATTATATATACGGACATTAAAAAATGAGAATGAGAAATATCACATCATTTGACGTTCAAAAATAGAAACTTTGGTGATAAGAATAACTTCTAGGCCAGAACGTTATAGATAAACTATTAATATAAAGTAATATAGTTGCTAATTACCTTGATGATGAAATTTTAACGAATAAATTATTATATACCTTTTCTTAAATATATATATATATATATATATATATATATATATATATATACCTCTACTATTTTGTTGATCACTGGTTGATCGTGCAAGACGTCGCATAGTTGTCAATCTCATTGTTCTTGACTCCATAGCAACTATATTCCTTCCATGTCTATAATGTTCTCGTCGTCTAGCTGATTGTTCTTGTCGTTGCTCTGCGGTCATTATCTGCCTTCTGCTTCTTGTAAATTGCCTCCACATCTCTCGTTAACGCTCTTGAGATCGTTGATTGTTAATATTTTCCATGTCGAAATAAAGCCTAATTATGTATAAAAAGTCATTAATTAAATATTTTAAAATAATTATGTTTAAATTTTTTTTTATTGATTTAATGTGAGTTAGTGTTTTTAGGTAAATTATGTATATCTATTTATTCAATATAGCAAAACAAAAACCAAAAAACATATATTATCCCGAGCCACCAGGTATAGAATGATTTAGTAAATATTCAGGATTATGTAATACTGATCACCCCTTTTTAACATGAAGAAAGCATCAAGCTTACACTAAAAAATATCAAATCCACACCAATACTAATCAACACGCACACAAAATAATAATAAAGGAAGATGAATCGATTAACGCAAACAATAATCATGCACCGTCAATATCTAAAATTATCAGGCCATTAACAAAATAAAACCCAATTTTAACTCACATAACTATAAATGTTGAAGTAAAATTGGAAGTTCTCCCCCTACCTCATATCCTGTAGGGATCACGGTACGTGGGGTTCAGATTTCTACAAAAACTTGCTCTCCTTTCCTTGGATGATAGATCTCATTTTGCCCTCTACGCAGGTAGCATCCATTTTCAGATTTTAATGTAAATAGGAATGAAAATGGAAGTAATGAAAAAATGCAGAATCTCTGGTTTTTATTTTTTTTGTTGAGAAGAGCAAGAGAATAGGGGCATAGCATTCTGAATGTTTATAAATCAAATTGACGAAATACAACGACTTACTTCTTCAAGGATGTTGGGTTTCTGCAAACAATTTTGAAACAATCCCAAATCCAGTCACCGGCGGCCGTCATCTCCTCCGTTATCCCCCGGATCCAGACGTACGCCCAGGCGCCCCGAGAATTCGACTTCCTCTAATCTTTCCTAGGCGCACCGCATCTCCTCCATTTGTCGGTTTACTGAATGGAGTGTTGATTGGCCTGGAATTTTTTTTTAACAGATGGAGAAAGGATTCATCCGAGAAAGTGCGGAGATGTTTTTGAAATATAATGAAAGCTACAATGCAGTGGTTAAATATTGGGATGGTTGGATTAAGCGGTTACGAATTATCTTTTGTTTTAAACTATGTAATCTGGATCAACATAGAAAAAACTACTTATTTGAATTTAAAAAAGCATATTGGTTGAGCTTTTGGATGAATGATGAGAAGTGCATTGAATGTTGAAAAAGTCGGTTAATGATTAACGGTTTTGAATGTGGAGGGTGGGAGTCGGGTTTTTTTTTCCTCCACCTATGTTGCATATCAGATAAGCAAAGGATTAGCAATTGTTTAGCAGATTTTATCGGAAAAAAAAGCAATTGTTTATATTTTGAAATGGTTTTGATCTTTTTTATGTTACTTGTTATTTTTGAATCAATTCAGTTTCCTTTTAATTTGAATCCACGTGAAGTTTTGTACCTTGGAGATTTAGGTGATTCAGTTTTTATATTGTTGTGAACTGCCAAAAAATATAAAGTTAGCAGGGGTAATTTTGTATTTTAAAAAAATAGACACCAAAAACTGCTTATTTTAAAACTTTCCCATTATCTATTATTATAGATTATTATTATTAGCGACAATACGCGTGTCTATCTGGTCACATTTCTAATGCTTTTACTCGTCTTTATCCACGTTCTTTGAATATAATATGTTACTTGTCACTTGTGCCTGTCAGGTATTTTTAATCGATATTTATGTTTTGAATAAATGTAAAAATAAAAAAATAAATCTAAGGTACAAATTATTATTTAGTTACAAATATCATTTGGTTTTGACATCTTCGAATATGGTTTAATTGAGCGATTAAATATGGATTGAATTTCATGCTCTTTTTGCATTTTCCTTCATAACAATCAAAATTAAGTTATATTGTTAAAACATTTCTTTTTTAAGTTTAATGTGATATCATGACATCTGTTGCTTGATACTTTAGCTTTAGGTTTCCTAATTAAAAAAAATTATGTATTTTGTCTTGACTTCATTTTCAACCAATCCTTTCCTCTGGCTCCAAGTCTTAATCTAATTTGTTGTTTCTCTAATCTTCATTTATTTGCATCTTTCTTTCTCCTTGAGGATGAATCATGGTCACTTTGTTTCATGTGTATTATATTTTCAATATATTATATTGTGGTTACTATGTTGGAAGAGGGGCTCCGAGTTTGATATAATTTGCAAGATCATGATAGGTTCATGAGGCATTATCTAACTTATGTATAAATCGGGTCACATAACTGTTCGATATTATTACTTTTAATTAATTTCGGTTAGTGGTAGCCTGCAAGATAATTTACTTTTGGTTCCATAAGCAGTCTGGCCATCAGAAGTAAAACAAAGCATATACACACTGAAGTATAGGATGCTAGCCATGTAAGCATGCATTGAAGTGTGAACAATTCAATTAAGGACCGAAGGTTGCAATCGACCAAAACTCAATTAAAGTGAATGGATTATAAGAACCAAATACTGAAACCTCATGGGTTATTTATGCATAATCCCTAAGAAACTAAATATGAGCATATGATTAATTTTATTTTGGCTTTGAGCAATTGAGCGTTAGGATAAGACAAACGAAGGACCCTAATTTCCTCCTAACACTAGTGCAGAAAAGGGATTCCACGTCGGTTATTTATGGCTTTCCACATCGGTTTTCAATCTGATGTGGAAACGACCGATGTGGTTTATTGCCACTTTACACATCGGTTATAAAACCGATGTGTAAAGTATATTTTAAACAGTGGTTTTCTTTTAACCAATGTGAAAAATTAATTTGTCAATTGATAAGCAGTTGGAAATTTCACTTTCCACATCGGTTTTAATCATAACCGATGTGTAAACTGAAATTTACACATCGGTTTTGAATAAAACCGATGTGTAAGTGAAATTTACACATCGGTTTTTGAAGAATCGATGTGTAAAATCTCTTTTTTTATATAATCTGTTATTTACATTTCAATCATTCATTTCCCCTGTTTCAGTAATGCAGATCAATACCAGAATAACATACTGTAAATTTTGGGGTAAACATAATGTAGTTATTGCACCAAACCAGTAGAAAATGATAACACGCAGCCACATACAATTGGAAGACACAATTTTTTATAGTTCATTCGATGACAAGAAACAGCAAGGCATTAACCACACGTGATTTAGGCATCACATGAGTTAGATAACAAATGGGCAAGGCAAACTAATTGGTAAAGTAAGAGCACTTACTAATTCATAACCATCAATTCCAGGAACTTGTTTAAGCTAACAAACCAGCAGTACCCTAATCAAACAAGAAACAACAACAGAACACCAAACCAGCTTTGACACAATTGCAACAAAGTTTTAACCATATCAAAAGCAAAACATACTTCATTCAATTTTCTTGGCATAAACAATCAGCTCTTACACATATGGTTAAAAATACTGACATTTCATCAAATGACTAGTGAGCACAGAATCTGAAAACAGAGGGCATCAGGCCTAATTAATTTCGAATGAATGAAAACAACACTTTATCAAGGCTACATCAAAACACGAGAGAAGAAGAATTGAACCAGACCTGAGCACTAATACATATCATCAGTCAAAGGTACACTATAGCTAGTACATGATAAGTTTTTAAACTAACTACATATATACAAACTATGGTTCGTACACTTCAAGAAAGAAAGTTGCCCAACGCCTCTTTATGTTGTTGATGTCAGAATCAGATAATGGAGTTAGATTGTTGAATATCTGCAAGTTTAATTGGACAAAAGATTATATCTTTTAAGTAATAAACTAACATAAAACATATAACGAATCTATATTATTACTTCTAATTGTGTCAATTAACATTTACCTCGTGCCATCTTTCAGTGATCCCGGAGGAGATAATTTCCAACATCCACTGTATCACATAGTAGCCACATTCCCATGACCCACGTTGTATACGTGACTACGTACAAATGAAACCCAATTAGAATACGAGGAATTAAATAAAATAGAAATCAATTATTGTACCCACTGCATTTGATGCATTTGAACTAATAAATATCTTACGCTGGGAATAATCCATCTGATAGCCCGAGTACGCCTTTCACCACGCAACATGTGGGTTGCATTAATAGACCTATCATGACAAAAACATTAATTAAAGTATATCTAATAGATTTCAGATAATTAAAACAACTGCATTCATCGATTATAAAGTATTTTAATGCTTACGTTTCGATGATCGTCTTGATTGATTCGCCGCTTATTTCCCAATGAGCGAAGAAGAAGACGACGTTCATTCTTGGGTACAAGAGCATGATTGCCAATACCGGCTGTATTTGCGGAACAGTTAGTGACTAAGTCATATATAGTTATACTTAAATAACCGGTACTTACTTATTGAGATAAGGCGCAAGATAGAATTGATGATCGTCTCGGGCAAGTATATCACGTATGGTAGTGACCGGGTCTTCCGATGCTAGGAGAACATCACCCTGAATGAACATGGGGTCAATGAACCCATAAAGGGCGAGGTTACCCTGATCGACTAACATACGATGCAGATACCTAATATATTGGAAAAACATGTTAATTATCAGTATTTAAAAATTAATTACGTACTTAACTTATAAATAAAATGTACTTATGTGCACCAAAACGATATGTGTGCAGAACTGACCATTTCTTTATTGAGTACCATCTCCATAAGTTCCTTCTTTGGTATATACAGTTCACCAGGGCTGGCATCATGTTCCAACCTTACCAAGGCTGCGTCATTCTCCATGGTGACAACCTGTATAGCCAGAACTTTAAAAACATCACCATGGCCAGGTGCCCCTTTGTCGATCCCCTAAACAACATAGATATATATTAGTAATCACGGATAATTAAGTTATTTAATTCGTTATTAACTAAATGGTCAAATGAATACCTTGGCAGGAGCAGACATCTCTGGTCTTCCTAGATCCGACCTTTTAGGCACAATATCATTTCCAACATCCTATAACGAATAAAAATAAAGCATTATCTTTAAACAATAATAAATTATTTCAACTATGAATATAGAAAAACACAACTAACCGAATACCTCAGATGCAACAAGAAAGTTGACCAGTCTTCTTGGCCAGAGGATGAAGTTACCGGGGCCCGACCCCTTGTTTGAACCTCCTCAGTGGGCACAGGGACTCGAGCATCAGCATCTCGAATAATCTCAACAACGACCCTCAGCTGATCATCCGGTAATAACCGATGGTGTATGGTATTACCTAAGTTATTATGTGCCCTACCCAATGCCACTAAGCGGCGATGATGATGATCATCAACATACAGCTCACACCTATCAGGGTCGTCATCATCATCATCATCATCATCATCATCAGCATCACCATCATCATCATTTTCAGGATGATGATGAGGATCACATGAGCCCTTAGTGCTCACATGGACAAAGGGTTGGATAGAGGGTTGGACATCGGTTGTCATCTGCTGGGACATAAAAGTCAATATTGCCATCTGCTGGGCAAACTGCTCGGCCATCTCCTGTCGAAGCTCAGCTGCAATCTCCTGTTTTAGTCGTGCTCTATCTGCTTCAACATCCCTGTGGCATTGGTGTGAAGATGAACCATGGTATTGGCGAATGCCGACTCCACATCCAACACCAATGACACGGCCCGGGTGGTCTGGTTTACTGATGGCAGTAGATAAGATATCATCGCGTCCTCTAGGAACAAAGGTTCCTTGGGTTAGCTGATCATCTAAGGCATCCTATCACATAAAATATCAGGTCACATTACAATTCGGTAACAATCTTAAAATGACAATTACAACAAACTATACTTACAATCTTCTCAGCTACTTGGCGGGCCTCCTCGGATGTATATTGTCCCGTTTTTCTTTGTCGGCCCCTCTTCCATGAACGATGGCGTGGGGGTGGAGGTGGATCAACAACCTCTGGAAGAGTTTCAGCATTAGGTTCCGCCTGAGATGCTGCTTCCTGACGTGCTTTCTTTTCCTCTTCAACCATTTTCTGAACAAGCTTTTTATATCCCCCACGAGACATGACATGGGGGTAGACATTCTTGCTTTGGTTTTTCTGCCCCTTTTTCCTCTTC
Organism: Sophora flavescens; assembly: GCA_030762895.1. Lineage (NCBI taxonomy): Eukaryota > Viridiplantae > Streptophyta > Magnoliopsida > Fabales > Fabaceae > Sophora > Sophora flavescens. The sequence goes on along the minus strand of CM061063.1, from coordinate 30,587,423 downwards.
TCCTGTTATAAATAAAAGAAAATTGAATTACATAAGTAAATGAAATTAATGCAATTACATAAATTTAGAGACAAATCAAATAAGTTAACCTGAAAGCTGGGATCATGTCGGCTCTGAACAAAGCAATCCCACGTCGCCTTGTCAAGAAACGGATACACCTCAAGTGAGTTCTTTTTACTTTTTGGATTGAATATATAGTATCTGCCCAGGTCGGCCTTAAAAGCCCTCCAACGCTCTCCAGCATACTTTAGCAAACGCTTCTTCATAGCGTATGTATCCGGTATGTCAAAGGTCAACTACATTAAGACCAAAAGAATCAACGAATTACTGTATGATATTATTAAGATAAAAATAAAGTAGATACAGACAAACACAGGACGTAGAAGTATAGATACCAGAATACTCTCCCATATCTGCTCCTTCATGTCCGCCGGTACATCTCTCCACATATCAATGAGTATACTGGGCCTGTTCCTAGCAAGGGTCGCCACAAAACTGTTAAATTGATCTTCCATTGACCCAATAGGATTGAGGTTATTATCAAAGTCTACTCTTATCCTTTGATTTGACCCACAGTTGGCAGTCAAATTCCTCATCCGTGTGGCACGTCTACCCTTTCTACCGGTAGACGGGGTCTCGACCGCCATTGCATGAAGGAGGGATATCCTCATGATCAGCCATGTATACCTGTTTAAACACAAAACAAAAAAAAAACTTGTTAGTATGTCAGGATAAATATCAAACATAACTTATAAATATCGATCAACGTACATAAACATAATTTATAAATATCAACGTAAACATATAATATGCCAAACTTGATGGTAATATCAAACTAAACTTACTTTGTGGTCAATTAGTAAAGTTCTCCCATAACCCTTCTTGGTCATCATTACGAGTAGCATGTACATCATCCACTTCATTTTCCTCATTGAAATTAGGCACTCGTGTTGAGAAAGAAGGAGTATCAGAAATATCAAGAGTTGAATCGTGATTTCCCTCACTACCATTATACATGTTTTTTCCCTGGAGAACCACTGACCACCTTTTGTTAGAAGGATCACGGATATAAAACACTTGTTTTGCTTGGGATGCCATGATGAAAGGTTCCTCTTTATTACCTACCTTACTAAGGTCCACCAATTTGAATCCTAACTCATCGGTTTGCACACCATTGTTACTGTCGACCCACTGACATTTAAAAACAGGTACTCTAAACTTCGTGTAATCAACCTCCCATATCTCTTTAATGATTCCAAAGTATGAAACTGATGCCATAACAGGGTTTTTATCTTTCAAACTAGAGAAATGCATGGACTCAGCGACGACCATAACCCCACTGTTTTGCATAGTACTTTTGTCATCTTGGGACTTTGTATAGAAGGAAAACTTATTGATATCGTACCCACTCCAGCATATGACATCAAAGTTAGGCCCATGTGCTAGCCATTTTAATGTAGCAGAAGCAGTACCATCCTTTACAATTTTTTCTTTAAACCAGTTCAAGAAAGTCTTGTTATGCTTGTTCAAACACCATTTTCATTCATTCTAGGGTAAGTTTCATTGATGATGCTTTTATGCTCACATAAGTATGGTTCAACCTCATCAGTGTTATTCAATATATACAAATGTGCTTGAAGCACTTCCTCCCAATCCATGCTCTTAACAGTGATACCTCGTGTACCCTTACCATCATATCTTCCTTCGTGACGAGACTTCGGAAGCCCTACAGGTTCAGCTTCTGACATGTAGTCTGTACAAAACTCAATAGCTTCTTCTGCACCATACCTTTCAACAATAGATGCTTTGGGACAGTGTGGATTTTTCATATATCCTTTCAGGATCTTCATGTATCGCTCAACCGGGTACATCCACCTTAAATAAACGGGACCGCACAATCTAATCTCCCTCACTAGATGAACAATCAAATGAACCATGATGTCAAAAAATGAAGGTGGAAAATACATCTCCAATTGGCACAAGACAATGGCTGCCTCATTTTCCAACTCATCCAAATTTTTAGTGTCAATGACCTTGCTACATATAGCATTGAAGAATAAGCATAACCTAGTAATGGCATGTCTGACTTTTTTAGGTAATATGTCATGAATGGCCACCGGTAGTAGTTGTTCCATCAAGACATGACAATCATGAGACTTTAAGCCAACTAATTTGAGATCTTTCATTGAGACAAGTCTTCTGATATTTGAAGAGTAACCCTGTGGCACTTTGACTCCCCGTAGACAATCACAGAAACTTTTTTTCTCTTTTTTTGATAAAGTATGACATGCTGGGGGCAAATAAGTCTTCTTATCCCCCACTTTAAGTGGAGCTAACTGCTCTCGTATACCCATCGCAACTAGATCCAGACGAGCATTCACACTATCCTTTGTCTTGCCTTGAATGTTGAGAAGCGCCCGATTAAAACTGTCACACACATTTTTCTCTACATGCATCACATCAATACAATGTCTTACATCAAGCTTGCACCAGTATGGAAGATCAAAGAAGATCGACCTCTTCTTCCATATTTTCTTCTCGGTAGCCTTCTTCTGGGTCTTCCCATAGATAACATTAGTGTTGTTCACCCTTTCATAAACTTGCTCTCCAGTCAAGGCCACCGGAGCAATTTCATTCTCCGGAAGTCCATTGAAAGCTTTTCTCAATCTAAGATAAGGATGATTACGTCGGAGAAATCTCCGATGCCCAAGGTAAACCGTCTTCCTTCCATGTTGCAGTTGATGGTAACATGTGCCTTCTTCACATATTGGACATGCTTTATGCCCCTTAACACTATACCCACACAGGTTCCCGTATGCTGGAAAGTCATTGATGGTGCAAAATAACATGACACGCAATCTGAATGTCTCACGGCAATACCCGTCAATCACATCAACGCCTTCATCCCACAACATTCTCGAGTCTTTAATCAAGGGACTCAGATAAACATCAATATCATTTCCTGGCTGTTTAGGACCCGAAATCATCATACTTAACATAATGTATTTGCGCTTCATGCACAACCAAGGAGACGGGTTGTAAATTACAAGGAGAACAGGTCATGAACTATGAATACTACTTAAGTTTCCATATGGATTCATTCCATCGGTAGCAAGTCCAAGCCTGAGGTTTCTGGGCTCATTGCCGAAATCCGGAAACAAACTATCAATTCTCTTCCATTGCAAAGAATCGGCTGGATGGCGAAGCTGTCCATCACACTTCCTCTCATTTGCATGCCATCTAATGTTCTTTGCGTCATTTACATTAGCAAACAATCGCTTGAACCGCGGAATCACGGGAAGATACCATAACACCTTCGCAGGAGGACCTTTGGTGACCACATCACAACTAGAATCACCATCCTTCACTTTGTAGCGTGATACCCCACACCTGGGGCACTCGTGCATCTCTTCAAACTCTTTCCTGTACCATATGCAATCATTGGGGCAAGCGTGTATTTTCTTATACTCCATACCCATCGGACACAATATCTTCTTCGCCTCATAGTTTCGAGATGGCAATGTGTTGCCTTCTGGAAGCATTTCTTTCAACAACTCAAGCAATTCAGTAAAGCTTTTATCGCTCCACCCATTTCTCACCTTCACATTGAACAATCTTAACACCGCTGACAACCGTGTGAAATTAGTGCACCCCGGATACAAAGCCACTTGCGAATCACTGCACAAAGTATCATACACATGTGCGCGGCGAAAAGACTCTTGCCCAACATCACGGATCATGTCCTCTAGTCCATCGTCCATTTCCACGTCATCAACTTCCTCTCTATCCGACACCCTCGGCCTGTCTAACGATTCACCATGACATATCCATGTTGTATAACTCTTGCAAATCCCCTCACAAATAAGATGATCACGTATCTCCTCAGCTTCTAGTCGTCTCTCATTCAAACAGTTAACACAAGGACAATAAAACCTTCCGTTACCACTATCAGGAGCATTTGTTTTTGCAAACTGTAGAAAATCTTCCACTCCATTCTCATACTCATCACTTGTCCGTCTAGCATTCATCCAACCGCGATCCATGACTAAACCAATACCTTCGTACTTAGTCCAACATATTCATCAACCACTTCTTATGACAGGGTATGGCCCTATCCCATTCGAGAAGAAACTTTTTCAACATTCGGGGACTCTCATGCTCATACTCGACAAAATTTCGGCAGCATTTCCCTGCGGTCTTCGACGTACACTACTTGAACGCGATGACATCCACCACGATAAAGTATGCACCCGGAGAACGAAAGGAAATTTATCAATCCGAACTTTCATCAAGTATATAACATTAGAATCAATGAATAACTATTTTAACTGAATTAAGAAAAAGTTTTTTCCCAAACTGTCCAACTTTGGACAATTCAAGATCCAACACAATGAGCGGTACATTAAGCACATACACGTACGCTCATTAGTATTGCATCTCAAACGGGAAACTAAGGCTTTACTATTTTATCACATTATAAACCACATAAGCAGGGTAATGGACCCATTAAGAAACCAGTGACAATATTCAACATTCCATTGATGTCCAACATGCTCAGCATTTCCCTTCTAAAAAGTGAGGTTTTTATCCCTCTTTAACGAGTTACAAAAGAAAGTGTTCATGTGAAGGTGTTCAAATTTTATATAGCTCCTTGAACTATGAGAGACAACAGATAGCCATTAACCATTCAACAAAGAAATTGGGCAATTTGGAAAATCTTGATAAAGTAGAAAGCTCACAATACATTTGAAGAAATGGGTTTTTTAGTCACATTGCATGCACCCACTCAATAGCATCCAAGATTAAAAAAATAAAATAGAAGCAAATGCCAGAATTTTCTCCTAGGGAACTTGCATATATTCAATAAAGCAAGAATATGGAAACACTATAAATACTACCAACAAAAAAATGGAAACACAGTTCAGCACTCAAACAATCACAAACAAAGTTCAGAACTCAAAAACACCCATCTTAGAGTCAAACTTATGAATATGCAAACACTTAAAATAGTAACTACCGAAAATGGTGGTCTCGGTGAAACAAAAATGGGTTAAGACTTTACCTGTGTTTGCAGAGAGGAGGAAGAGGGTGGCTCAGTGCTGGTGCGCGTGCTCGGTGTTGGCTCTCTCCACTAGTGGCCGCAGTTCGAAGAGGTGGCTGAGAATGAGAGGGATAGAGAGAGTTAGGGCAATATTCAAACCATAGAGAGTAAAGTTGAGAGAGAGAGAGGAGAGGATCATACCTCATGATGGTGGTGGAGAGAGGAGAGAGGAGCTCGCGCGCGGTGGTGTTCAAGAGAGAAACGGTTAGGGTAGAGTGAGAGTGATGAAGAGGAGAAGAGAACTCGGTAGTGGTGATGTTCAAGAGAGAAAGGGTTGGGGCAGAAGATGAATGTGAGAACAGAGGCAGAGAGCAAGTGAAGTGTTTTGTGTTTTGTGTTTTAGGGTTCGTAAACTGAAGAAGGAGGGAAAGAGAAAAATTAGGAATATTACACATCGGTTATTTGAAAAACCGATGTGATAACCATCTTATACACATCGGTTATGTTAAAACCGGTGTGTAAACATTAAACTTTTAACTTCTGATTTTTTTTTTAATTTTATACATCGATTAAGTAAAATTTTAATTTCTATTTTTTTTTCTTTATAATTTTATACATCGGTTAAGTAAAAACCGATGTGGTTAATCACTATTTTACACATCGGTTCATAAAGAACCGATGTTGAATGTTAAAAATTCTGACTTTAATTTTTTTTTATTTTAATTTTAAACATCAGTTAGAAATAACCGATGTGGAAACGTTTTACACATCGGTTATTCTCTAAACCGATGTGTAATACTTTGGTTTTAATTTCAAAAATGCCACAGCCTCGTTTTACACATCGGTTTCTAATAAACCGATGTGTAAACTCCGATGTAGAATCCCTTTTCTGCACTAGTGTAAACATGTATATATAGTATCAAACTTATTTACTGACAGAGATATCTGCAAATTTCAAGAGGGTCATACAACTATCAATTGTTTCCCCTGTAACCTGTTTTGATATGACAAATGATATTACAAAAAAAAGGCATCAAGAGGATGCAATAGTAGCAGTATATCATCTTGTCTTTCGATTTTTTATTCCCTCAGCCTAAAATTACACAATATATGTCATATTGTCAAGTAAGAAAGCATTTAAAGAAGCAAACAATAGACAAGACACATGAATCTACTTTTAAATATGACGCCACTTGTTTAGCTGTTAACTTTGCTACTTGCCATCTTCATAACATATATTGTTCAAATTCTGCAACACTACAATGGGCAAGAAAATGACAATTAAAATTGAACTATAGCTTGCTAAATACAATTTCACCCAATACCATGCACTATGGCTATAGATCGTAAAATACCATTTGCTGATCTGTAAATTGTTTAAAACATGAAGCACATAGGAAACTCTACCTATGCAACTGGAGCAAATACTTTAGTTAAAGTTTTAAAACAAATTTTCATCAGTAAGCTCATATGTAACAAATTCTCTATTGAGGACAAAAAATTGACTCTAATGATAACAATATATTAATTTATTAATAAATATTACAGTTTTAATGAATAATGAAAACCAAAACGAAAGAGACCATGTTCTTCTAGTTTTACTTCTCCTATGATGTTTCAGCAGGAAACCAAGAGAAAAACAAAGTTTGATAAACAAAGATATTAAGCGTGAGTAGAGTACATACCCAACCATTGAAAGAGTGGTTAATAATGAAGCAATTAAAACCCTTCCTTTTTTTTTTTCTTCCGTTTTCTAGGTTTTGTCTTCTCTTTCCTTCAGTATGTTTGAAACTTTCGATTATGCAAATTAAATGGGTTGAAAAAATTCCTTGTTCAAGCATATGCACTTTCTTCCACTCAAAATCAGTTCGTGAAAAAAAGCTCCTCTGATTGTTGCAATTGACGTGAAAAAATAATTTCTATGCCAATTCTCAACCAGAACATAAAAAACACAACCTCCTCCACAATAATTCATCAAACAAATAGAAATTTTCAATCACAGTGGCATGGTTGCTTTCCTGAGAACCGAAAAAAAAAGTGACAATCAGAAGAAGATGGTTGAGTGTGAGTTGTTCCAAGTATTTTCTGGATCTACAGTTTCACAATCACAATCAAGTTCAAGCACCTGCACTTTCTTCCCAAAACCTCTAATAATTTTCATTTCACTTTCCATGTCAACAACCAACAATTTTATAAAAAAAAGATCGAGAAGATGGGGAATCAGAATAAGGATTTCGGGAAAATACATATAGAGAGCGGGGCGGTGAGGTTGTTGTACCCGTTGATGCTTGAGAGATCCGAACTACAGTGGTCCTTCATCCCTAAAGTCAACTCCATCATCTGTTTCCAGTTGCGCATCACCGTTCGCCATGTCGCCAACTTACTCGCTGATACCCTTGCCGGATTAGCCCTCTACATCGGCCACATATTCATCCCTTTCATCGGTACGTCTCCTCATCTCATCTACCGTCGTTGGAGCTTTTTTGGCCACCGAGCATGGTTGTGCTGTCATATATTCAGGCAAGAAAAAAAAAATGTTTGAGGAGAAAGAGAAATTGGAAGAAAAAAAACACGTGTAAATGATACCATCCTGCAGGCTGCAGATATAGTAGTTTCCTTCAAGATTGATCAAGAATATCCTTCCCATTTATCCCTTTGATGACAATGTTAATAAAGAAGGAAGAAAAGGGAGAAAAAGGGAGGCGCACTTGAAGAAACATGGAAGAAGAGAAAATCAGCGGGAGGAAAAGAGAGAAAAAGGGAGGCGCACTTGAAGAAACAGGGAAGAAGAGAAAATGCGGTTCCCATCTTTTTGCGTCTTCAGATATTGAAACCGTTTTTATTTTGAATTATTTCTGAACTCTGTAACTTGTAATTTGAATTTTTGATAACCCTGAAGTTATATTTTTGAGTTGATTCATATTTATTATTTTATCAAACTGCCATATACTCTAAAGTTATTAAGAATATTTTTGTAATATAAAAAATTTGACACAAAAAAAACTGCCTTTTTTAGAACTTGGTCATTATCTATTAGTATAGATGAACAATATATATTGCACACCCGAGAAACAAAAGTGGAGAGAAATCCCACGTATCCGATAAGAATGAACAATATATATTACGTGCAGGTTCTATACACTACGTGCAGGTTATATTATTTGATACATAAGCATGAATACAAAGCAAAACAAAAAAATTGAAAGAAACGAGTTGCACAGGGAGAGTACAAATTGCAAGAAGAGTGTACGTACCTTCAAAGAAGAATAGACTGCTGAGAGAGAGGAGGAGAAGGGCTGAGAGAGAGGAGCAGGAATAAAAAGTCCGCAGGGTTTGTGTGAGATTTTGGAATAAGTTTGCTATTTATATATTTCACTAAAAGGTTACTCAAAATCTATCTTACAAAAGAATCCACAAAATCAGTAAATTTTTGAATATCATAAGATTTTTTAGTAACTTATGGAAATTCTTTGATTGAATACCAATTGATTTGAAATCCTTAAAAAAAATCTTAAAAATGCTTATTAAATATCACATGATTTATTTATATTATATAAAAGTCTTGAGCGAATACCATACAATTCTTTTGTCATAAAAAAATCTATTAAAATCTTATGAAATTTCAATCAAATACACCCGGTTAATCTTTAAGCGCTTCCGCAAAGCAAAAATAAATAAAAGTAAACAATCCATATTATTTTAAAAAGAAACGGGCAGGCTAACCCATTCCGACCCACTTTATTGATGGGTTAGACAGGAGATGCCAAATCGATTGATGGGTTAGAAACCCCCCGCCCAACCCAAGGTCAACCCATTTTGCCGCCTATCCACGACCCATAAATCTGTTACGGGAGATGGAATGGAACCAAAAGCTCACTCCTCAGTCCTCGGTTGCTCAGCGTCATTGAATCTTTTTTATTTCGAAATTTAAAAGTTAAAACAGAAAAAACTTATAACGCGCCAAGTTTGAAAACATTGGCAGATAGATTGACCCTAATTTTAATTTTTTTTTCCCCAATTACTTCATTTCCCAAACTTGGTTGGAATTAAAGCACGCAAGTCTCCAAATTGAAGAGAAGAACTCACTCAAATATCTGTTGATGCTTCTTCACAATCATGCCTATGGGATCCAGGACTGAGGTTTTTGCTTTTTTTTCTCTATAATTGACTCTATGTTTTCGTTTTCTGGGTTTTAATTCTTTCTGTATGCACTACATGGGATCTCAATATTCTGGTATTTCATTTATTCATATATTGAATGAATGTAATGATCTGTTTCAAGCTCAATTTTTCTCTACATTGCAGTTCTCTCTTTCGATTAGTTAAAAAGTAAGTGCAAGAGAAGCGAGGTGGAGGATATGATGGCAAAGTACTACGATATCGATGATATTATCACCGAGGAAGAGGTGACTCTTTCATTTCTTTTACAATTTGCTTCCATTATATATGTCATATTTAATTAGGGATTATTATTTTAATTTACAGGCAAATTTTGGAAATTAATGGAAATGTTTTGCTATATTAGTTACCCTTAATGTGCCTGATCTGATGATGTTTTTGTAACAATAATGACAAAATGCAACCTTATTGTCTTATTCCAATACCGTGATTTTTTGTGTTTTTTGGTTACAGATTGTGTCAGTTATCTTTCAGAAAGCAGCATCTGGAGTGGGAATAGATCCCAGTTCCGAAGTAGACTTTGTAAGAAAGAACCATTTACACTGTTTTGGGTATTTCAGAAGGAGATAGTTGCTTTCAGTGGCACCAGATCACTGCTCTGTGGAACTCTATAATTTTGCTTGACATTAGAATCTTTGTTTTTCAGATTGAAGCTGGTTCAAAAGTTGAACTGCCATTTTGGCTTGCTTATGAGTTACAGTTGAGACAAGCAGTGTCGGTCAATGTTCCCCCTTGTTTCAATCAAAAGTAATGTGATTTTGATGTCTTGTTGCAATTTATAAGCACATTCTATTATATAATAGGGTTTGGACTGGTTTGGATCCAATATCTTTTCTTTAACCTTGTTTTTTCATTTAGCATTTATATTAATTTGCAATTAGGTGCATGTTTGATGTATGGAACTATGAATAGCAACAAAATTATTCAGTAATCCATTTGCACAGCTTTCATTGAAGTTATAAAAAAATAATAACACCATATGCTTGCAAGTCTACATTGACATTCACATCCAAAAGTACTAGAGGAATGTTGATAGATTGATGCTGTTGTTATTAGATTGCTTAAGATTTAAGTTAAAAGTGTCTACTTTTATTTTGCCTGCATCTGCTCTTATAGTTCGTGGTTCTTGACTTCAGAACGAGGCTAGAGATCCAGGCTGATTCTGCAAGTGTGGATTTGAGGTCTAGATGTCCATTCTTTTATGAATTTGGTTGCAAGATAGCGCCCATGTAAGTCTCACTTATGCCTATAAAGTGCTAAAGTTTTCTGTTAAGCATTTCCCCCTGCAGTCCCCCTGCACCAGCATACCTAGATTACACAAAAAAAATTGGAACTGGCTCTAACTTTGGCCAAATAAACGATGCTTGACATGGATCATCATGGCCAGACACCTTGGAATTTCGTGTATTTTTACTGAAATTAACTCGATAACCACCTTTGTTCTTGTATATACACAACAAACGTCAATATAGAGAGAAGTGCATATTTGCTTTTTGTACTTTTTAGTTTTTTAAATTTGATCAATTCAAAGTTTTTAATGATGTGTTTGTATCTTTTTAGTTACAGTATAATCAAAATATATGTAATTTATATTTGCCTTGTCATACTTAATGCGAATATCCAATTACTTTTTTTCAGAATTTTATTCATTTTTTTTCAATTTATGGCAGAGTTAGCGATAGAACCATTGGGTTTCTGTTGTTGTCTGCATTTAAGAATAGGTACAAGGAAGTCCTCACCAAGGCACATACTGCAGCATTTGCAGCTGGTTCCAAATTCTGGAGTATTCTGACCAGAGAAGAGATCAATTGTGAGACTTTTCCTTACTAAATGCAACATGCTTATAATCTTCATTTATGTGGTCAAATCATTTTCCCTCTTATGCAGGGAGATTTTTTATTGAATTTTTTTGTTTTTGTTTTTGTTCTAATACTTTTTGTAGTGTATGAGACAGCGCAATCCGCAATGGCATCCTTCAAGAAGTGGCGAATGGGGGGAGCCAGATTTCAGATAGCTTCTGTTCTCAGCAGAAAGAGAAAATCAACTGAATAGTCGCTTTCCAACCTTAGCAGACAGGTTCTGTTTATTTTTAGAAGGTTTGTGCAAGATGTGTTGAAGAATGGACAAAAAATGTTAAATTACTGATGATCACCTTGTAAACTAAACACAATGTGTGTTCCATTTTAAAATCATTGGTTTAAGGGTGTGAATACGATAAATTTGGCCACTGGAAAAAAAATGAAGAAAATAATAATCTTCTACATCTGCCAGTTGAATTTTGTGTAGCACTGATGTCGTGCTTGTTCTGTATTAGCTGGCACTTGAACAAGGAATTACCTTAGGCTCTCTTTGCGAGTAAGGAGGGAAAGGAAAAGAAAGAGATAAAAAAGGAATGAAGGGGAAGGAAGAAAGGAGAAGGAGAACATTATCCCCTCCTTGTTTGGGAGTATATATTATGTGAGGGAAGGAAATGGAGGGAATATGACATACTTTTACAATTTTATTTTTACTTGAGAAAATTAATATAACTATATTCTATAAACAATATTAATGCAGAAAAAATTTTAATTATGAAAATATTAAGGACAAATTAGTAATTTAGGTTAGTTTTCCTCCAAAATACCCTATATTATGGAAACCTAGAAAATGGGTTAAGTGGGGGGTTTTTGGAGGGTTTATGAAAATCTTCAAAACCTTCCCCTCCTTTTTTATCAACTCCCAAAGAAGGATGTCACCTCCATAAACCTCTCCTTCCTTTCCCCTCCAAAAATCAACTTGCAACCAGAGCCTTGGAACTGATAAACATGGTATCTACTTCCAACTCCATAAATTTAAGTAATCTTGATACCAGTTGTTCTATCTGAAAGTTGATCTCACATGAGAATTTGCTCCTTTATTAGTAACATGTAGCTCTCAATAAATCAAGACATGTTGCTAATAAGTGAGTCCTTATTTGCTCTTTCTCGCTTGAAATTTTCAATTTATTGCTGAATTTTCAATTCAATAAATGGTAGGGGCTCCGGGCTTGTGGAATATACCATTCTGGATCTCATTGCTCGATACTAAAGGGCTGAAGCCAAATTATACTTGCAATCAAATCTAAGATACTTTTCCTAATTTACGAAGCTATTAATACTTAATTTCAACATTTTGTCAAAAAAAAAAATACTTAATTTCAACAAATTACAAAACTGAGTGTCTTCTTCAAAGTAAAAGCAAAAGTTGCAAAGTAAATATAATAAATACATTCAGCATTTCAAAATTAAAACCAAATTCATGTTACGGGGTTTGATATAGAGTATAGACCCCAAAATCCTAAAAATACATGCTGAAGCCCTTTGGTATCTAAACAGTGCTGGCTAAAAATTAAAATGGCTAGGTTGTGACTTTGTCATCCTTGCTTCACCGTAAGGTTCATCGTTGTCCATCTTGCGGTTGTTCCTATAAGCTGCATAAGCAATTATGTAAACAATTAAAAGGATGATCATGACAATAATGTTGATCACTGAGACCTTCCTCCAGCTCTTCTTTAGACTAGCTAGCACACCAGCCTTGCAAGAGTTACAAGCATAGCAAAGCTGCTGTTGGTCATTGCTCCACCTAGTGCAATCTGGGTTAGCTCCCATCAACCCACCTCCTAGGTCCCACATTGTCTCGTTCACATACGCATAGCCACAATCTGTTGGGGGCTTGCAGCAACCAGACTACAGAAACGAAAAGAGAACAATACTTCAGTAAACCACATGATGCAGGACTAATTATAAATATGGGAGTGATTTGAAATTTAAACGATATAAGAAATACCTTTATGAATTTTTTGTGTTTCCACTAGTTTCGTGTTTGTCTTAATCTTTTATGCCCCTTTCTATTAAACTATAATTGTCCTTTTTCTTTCCCCTAGAAAAAATGTGGTGTGCAATCAAAAGTTGCTTTGGTTGGTGGTACATTGCTATGGATTAAAATGTGTGCGGACCAGGCACCAAGCCAGCAGCCAACATAAGGACCAATCGAAGTATTACAGGCCAACATAACAAGATAAGAAAACTGTTTAGTCACTCTAATAGAAGATGAAATTCTGAGAATTCTGAAAAGATGAGGGCTGAGTGAGACTGAACAACTAACATTATGTAGTGGCGTGTCACAATCTTAAATCATGAAAACTATTGACCATATCAATACAGAAAAATAGTTAGAAATATTAATCATTGATATAGATGAATATTAGAGTGAAATTTTTTGCATGTCAATGATGCCATTTACACCCCTCTCATATATCTTTACTAATATATTTCATAATGAAATGCCACTTATATCACTATTCTTTATACTACGCCAATTTATATTATAATAAAATTTGACAACAATAAAATAGTACAAATACCATTATTGGATAATAATTGAATGTGGTAAAAATCATGGTTAGGATTCCTACTTTTTTTTACAATCTTGAGTCCAGCCTCGTACATGCTGTTACTATACTAGCAAACAGAACGGAGAAAGTATATCCCATAAAAGATAAATCATACGGATCAAAGAAGTATAAAAGGGAAGGCTACCAAACACTTGAAAACAAAAGTTTAAAATGGTATCCTACAGAACATTCTTATGAGTTGGGGGGAGGGGGAGGGGGAGCTTGTACAAAGCAGAAAACGACAACTGGTAGGTTATATATATAAATCATGTTTGACACTACAATAAGGATAAACCGAAAACAAGTGTCGGTAAAGTCGGTTGCATGGCCCAAACAATAATAAAAATCATCTTTAAAAATAAGATAATAATATTAAAACATCGATCAAAGGCCCCGAACTGATCTCTCATAATAAGTTTCAAATTCTCAAATCAATGGCTTAAACGTTTGGGTTAAGTTTCAAAGTTTTTTTTTAATCGCTGCTTAAACACACAATTTCAAATCAAATTTAAAAAGTGATATGCAATTTTAAAATTAGAATTAGAATATATTACATTACAATTGCACACAATTAACAGGTCCAATTCCTGTCCAGTTACGGGTCCAAATCAAATAAAATCATTATTTTATTATCTGGGTCTTTCTTTTCTACTGAAAGCATCCAAGAGGATCCCCACCCAAAATTAAGGATCCGTTTGTTTTAGATTTTAATAGAATTAATTTTGAAAGAATTGATTTAAAAAATATCAAGTTTAAAAAATTAATTGTGTTTGATAACAATATTTTAAAAGTGGGTTTAGAAGAATTGATTTTATTTGAATGATAAAGTAAAATTACTTTTGAAGTGTAAATATCTAGAATTTTGTGGGACCTACGTCTAGAATCAATTATTTTTAATGGAAAAACTAGAAATTTTTACTTCTACAAAACTCAATTTTAACCCTTCAAAAATCAATTATTTTCGATATAGTTTCATAAACAAACACATAATCAAAATATCCAGATATATAAACAGTAACTCCAAGCTAAAAAATTGTCGTTTGGTTTGAGAAAAATCTCAGCGAAACAGGCGCTAACACGTCTACATTCAAATCTATGCTTTATGAGTGATATATTCAATTCAAACACATAATTTTATCACCCACGAGGCCACCGCATCATATGGTCCTACCACAAAAAATGACGGTCAACCTGTCATCAATCAAAGTCAAAACCTACTCTATCGATAGTTTCTACAAGGAAAATATTTTCAAAATATCTTTCAGTGTCTTCCTTTTTATTTCATGTGAGGTTGAAACTATAGACAAATCTGTAAAAATAAAGCAAAATATCTGATGATGACCCATTTGGTATCTAGCAGTGACATATTGACACCCCCGCCCCCTTTTTCCAAACGTTATCAATTATCATGGCTATATTATTGCGAGTCCATTTTTTCAAATATTATTTACTATTGACTATTATTAACATGGGTGGTTGCAATCAATTGGACCACGAGCCACAATTTTTGGGGGTTGCCGAGTCCAGACCCATCATCCCCACATGCCGCAGGGTCCCCTGCAGAGAGAGACCTACAGCAGAATTCAGATCTCTAATCTACCCATTCCCAATCGAACACATGCACTTCATTTCATTCAACTTGTTTCTCTTCCGCCCATACTATCTTTAAAAACACCAAACAAAAAACTTTAAATAAATAACAAACTACAAACCTCAGAGTTCAAACTATTTTTTTTACGTGTTTTAAATATAATAAATTATTAGTTTTAAAATTTATATAATTCATATTCATATAAACTTATCCCTGAACCAGATTGGTTAAGTTGGACATGAATGATAATTACGTGGGTTTAAACTCTACAAAACCCTCCGCCTTTTTTTTTTATTTGGGTCGAGAAAATCCATCAAACATCCTACAACTTATAGGTGATTATGAGACTAATCTCCGATTAAATAGATTGAGTAGAATTTTAGTCTTTGATTCTCAATCTCCCAATAGGATGACTTCAAGAGAATTCGAATCCTGATTCTCAACACTATACCAACACCCCCATTAATTAATACCCTCCGCCTTTTTCCTATCACCTTCTCATAATAGCTAAGACCTACTGAGTCTCCCTTCAGATTAAAAAATATCATATAAACTTAATCCATATTATATATATATATATATCACAACCATTACCTTCACACGAGTTTTGTAAATTCTGACTGATTTATGCAACAACTAAATTCAAAAGCTAAATTACAAGAAGTTGATTTGCCCATCATCTCAGAAAGCATGTGATTGAAATGGAACCAGATTCCAGATATAAGCAAGTGATTGAAATCAAGTAGCTAAAAAAGATAGAAAAAGGTAATAATAATTGGGGTTGTGAGCATACATAAATAGTTAAATACCTGAATAGGGGTGAGCTTTCTGAGGTAGAACATATCAGCAGTTTCAGGCACCCCATTAAAAGTTCTCCCCATCCTAGCACATTCCTTAGAGTCCCTAACACACGAGCTAATCTTTCTCCAATAGCTATCACTTGCCACACGCTCCTCAAGCCAACCCGAGTAGTCTCTAAGATAATAGTCCAAGTAACCCCGGTTCATGACCCTTCTGCCCGACCCTTTATCCGTGACCACATAGGCAAATATTATGAACCCAATAAGCACAGCAATGATTATGAACATGGCAACGAGGTAGAGCCTCATTAGGAAAGTGTTGCGGTAACATGCACCCGCGAAACCAGCCAATGATACCACCATGATGCTCACACCTATGATGATCAATGGCCACTGAAGGAATTGCAAGCAATCTGTGTTGTTTGCTCTGCTGCTTAGCCATATCCCACCTCCTAGTATTGGAATTGATAGCAAGAAGGTTAAGAAGTTTAGTGCACCAATCAAGTGGTTGCTTGTTCTCATCTTTGATCTTCTTCTTCTTCTCTCTCTTTTTCTTTCTTTTTGTCTTTTCACTAAATCTTCTAATGTTTCTGTGTATCTCAAGGTTCAGGCTCAGAACAGAGTTACTTATGATAGTAACAAAAGAAATGTAGGTTTATATTTATAATGATATATTTATTATATTGTGATGATGGGCTGGGTGACTAAAGAAAGATAATACTCGCTTTGCTTGAGGGACAGGTGTACACTAGATTTATAAAATGACTGAAATAACCTTGTTCATTTTAAAATGCTGTGGCAATTAGTGGAACTTGCTTGGTTGATTACAAATTATATTATCTTGTTTTAGCTTCTTCTTAGATGTTACTTGGTTTTTTAAGCTTTGTTATCCTTTGGACAAAACTAACAATAATAGTGAAGATAAATTTTGTGTTAAAACTATGAATCAAAATCAAACATATGAGAATAACAAGAAAATGAAGGGAAGATGTTTATTAACATAAAAGATAAAAGAAAGTTAGTACAAAAGTTATTTTTTAAATAAATTATATTATGATGCAAAAAAAAATTGATTATTTTTTATTTTTTATGAGTAACGGATATGCTTGTAGGTTACTTTTTGGCCTTATTTGGGGGAAATTTACTGTGATGGAAGTTACTAATAAGCGTATGGATCCGTTTACAGAAAACGCGTTATGCATATAGCTAAGCAACTCCGATGTACTTTCTTTGATTTTGGGTAAAGTTTCAAATTTCAATGTTCACGTGACCCAACCCATTACCATAAAATATTGCCCATGTTTCAAATTTTGGTATTCGGGTAGCTTTCGTTTGCATAGTGTGTAGTATTAAAAAAATTGTCGGTAATTCAAATTAGGGATGCTAAGTGATTTTAAAAAACAAAAATAATAATCAGATAAATTGCTTTTGACAGTCTTGTCGAACTGTATATCCAGACAATCTTGAATTATTTAATAGTAATCCACCTTTTCATTTGGTTAAGTATGTAACGTACTTTAACCACTCTCTTTTTTCTGTTCCAATTAAAAAGTATAATCTCTTTGAATGCACACATTTAAATGTTAAGTCTATTGAGGATTCTTTTAGAACCCACTATTTATTGCATATTGTAGATCAAGCAATTGGTTCACTCAATAGAAAATTTGAGCAATATAATACATATAACAAGATTTTTTGATTTTTGTTTTGTATTGAAAGGCTTATACCATTATCTGATAACGACTTTAAATTATGTTAAACATGTCATTAAAGAGATTTTAACAGTTGAATCAAAATCAAACTTTATGATATTGAGTTTTTGGAAGATATTTAATTGTTTCCATAATGCATGCATAACTTATAGAATAATATTAACTATCCATGTAACCGTTGCATCTTCTGAAAGAGGTTTTTCTAAATTAAAACGGTTAAAATCGATCCCAAAGTGTAACGGTTATTAACTTAATAACTATTATTAATATTATAATACATGTAATGACTCTTTAGTATAAATAGTAAGTACATATTATCTACTTTACAATTTTAGTATTTAAAATATAGTTTAAAAAATACATTTTAGTATTAAAAGTATGTGTGTGTGGAGGGCGAGCTTTTAATTGGTATGTAGTACTATAAGTATAGTTTTTATATTATCAACCAATTTTTTTTGTTTAAAGAAATTAGGATGAGAGACAAACAATTTTAATGATATAACAATTTTTAATTTGATATAGTATAACAAAATTTATACTGATAATAGTATATATCAATTAAATTTATATATATATATATAATTATGGTATAATTTCCATGTAATTTTTTTGTTATTATCAACTAAATTAGTATTCTTATATCACTTAAAATGTTTGATTTTTATAATATAATTGACTGAAAAATATAAGGGTTTTTTATTAACAATCCATGTAAAGAAAGCCTTTCGGCCCACTCAGGTACCGGCCTTCCAGGTCTCGTTACTGGATTTTCATGGACCATTTCATAAACTTTTTGTGAGCGCATTTCTCGTTCGCAGTGCCCATTTCTCAATATCTTCAAGATTGGGGCATGGATGACTTTAGCTCATCCTTTTTTGGTTAGTTTTTTCCCCCCCTATATGCACTAAAATTTTTTGAAGACGGAACTTTTTAAAAATAGAGGAATTATCGAAATGAGTATCATAACCTTTCTTTAAAGGTTAAAGTAATCTTTTGGTCCCTATACGTGATACTGATTTTTAATTTGATCTTTATATGTAAAAAGTTATCAATTTGGTCCCTATACGTGATACTGATTTTCAATTCGGTTCTCACCTCTAATTGGTTCATATATAAGATGACCAAATTGCAAATTATTATCACATATAGGGATCAATTCAACAAAAAAAATTTGAAATCGATCCCTACATGTGACAATTGTTTTCAATTTGATCCCCATATGTGATAATAATTTGTAATTTGGTCCCTAGACCAAATTGATAACTTTTTACGTATAGGGACCAAATTGAAAATCAGTGTCACATACAGGGACCAAAAGATTACTTTAACCTTCTTTAAAATAAAAAAAAACATATATAGGAATAAAAAGACACATACGCAATTACACATATAGGCACACGTATATATCCAATATTTCGAAAGGTACTTTTTTATAATAAAAAAATTTACTAGACTGGATTAAATATGTTTTTAATTCCTCATTTTTTTTACAAAAATTCAGTTGTAGTCTCTCGTTTAAAAAACTTACATTTTTAGTCTCTGTTTTTTAAAATGTGTCGGAAGTTGTCCTTACACTAATATTTTTTAATCCCTCAATTTTGACAATCGCATATTTTTAGTCCCCCATTTTTTTACAACAGTTTGATTTTAGTCCTCCATTTTTCAAATGGAAGTGTAGTGTAGGAACCATTTTTTGACACATTTTAAAAAACGACGAACTAAAAAATTACATTTTTTAAATGAGGGACTAAAACCAAACTTTTATAAAAAATAGGAACTAAAAACATATTTAACCCTACTAGATATATGACTAATTTTACAAGAAGAGAGGGGCCAACAACCCAGCCAAAAAGAGATGGATTGTCTGGTTCATATATGTGATTAAGAGCATTCATAATCTGTTATCCCACTACTCTGAAGTTCTTAAATGGATCCCACAATAATATATTATCTGTTTTTATTTTTTATAACTTAAACATATCATCTCTTCCACCCGACAGCCTCTAAAAAGTTATTAAATGAATCCCACCAATAATCCAATATCCTTATATTTCATAAATGTGTTTTAGTAATAAAAAAAAGGTAAAAGTTAGAAGAAAAAGCTTAAGAACCAGTGTTTGTATCAGCACTCTTTCTTATTGAGGTGCTTAAGTAACACCAGCGCATCGGTACTCAAGAATTTAATCACCCATCACCCAACACCGATATAGGTGCTCTAAGAATATTGTGGAACTCATGTTAAAAATATTCAACTATCAATTAATTATAAAGGCGTTGTAGGTAGCTCATTGGAACCAAACGGTCCAAATTAAAAAATTATTATATTATGTGCTAAACTGATGTGGGGCATGCCTAACTTGTTGGATATGCAAAGGAATCCAGCAAAAGGTCAGGACTGCAGCCGCAAGGTAATTCAAAGCTCCCCGATTTTATGGACAAACCTTTTTTCTATGCAGAAAATTTATACGTGTTCTTATCCATATATACAAATGATTATGATATAGAAAAAAGTTGATGACATTATTAATAAAGCTAGTATTCAGTCAAAATAAAATAAAATAACAAATAAAGCTAGTATTTTTTTTAGCAAAAAAATAAAGCTAGTATTATGCCTTATTAGCTACGATTGTGCCATCTAATATTTAATTGAAATATCAAAAGTAGCTTTTCAGTGTTTTTTTTTCTTTCAAAACGGGCCTAAGCCCAAAAGAAACATAAGGTAAGATATAACTCAAAATACAAGAGCGAGACATAGAAACCTCTGCCGGATGAGCAAACAAGTTTTTTAGTTTTTTTTATATTCGATTATTATGATAATTTATTATAATCAGAATTTTTTTATTTGGATCGATAATCTATTTCGTTTGGGTTGTGTAAAACAAATCACTTTTATATAGTAAATTACGAAAAATTGTATGGAATTATTTGAATAATGTGTTTTTGAATAATGTACTTTTTTATAAATAAAATATATTATTTCTTGCTAGTATACTTTTTACTCATTTTAATCACTTAGCTTTTTATTATCAACCATAAAATTTATAGAATAATTTTATATTTTATTATTATTATTAGTAATTTAATCATTATTTTTTTGACAAATTTCACTTTTCTGTTATTCGAGTGGTAGATCTACCAATTTGGTCCGTATTTTTTTAGAGCATTTCAATTCATTTTAGTTGAATAATGTCCTTTTGTACATTTTGTCGGTATTTTAATTCATTTTTGTTGAATAACTAAAAGTAGAGCGGGCTGCAAGGTGGGATAGGGATAGTGCACAGTAAGTGAGTGTAGATTATAATCGAAAGGAAAAAAGCTAACAGTCATAATAATGAGATGTTTTTAAATCAGTTTTTTTTTCTTAAAAAAAAAGCTTTTTTAACAAAATAATCTAGTTATCAAACATAATGGATTGTTTACAAAACAACTGAAAGGATAAAAAACAGTTAAAATGCCTAAAATCTATCACTCCCAAACATGCTCTACATAAAAGATTTAAAAATTAAAGCAGCACAAACACAAAGGCATACCCAATCCCTTCTTGAAGTTGAACAAGAACTCTTATCCTCTTTGAATTAGCATTAGCACAAGCCCATCAAGGTTCAATAAAGGCCTCAAATTCGAGTTCGACTCACCATGCCTGGCACTCCTTAGTGAAATCGAGGCTTGACAAACAACACCTCACAAAGTTATCACAAGTTTAACTATCATAACAAAGTCTTCTAATTATTATTATTATTTTTTTTTGGTTTGTAGAATATCATCTCACTCGATATGTAAGAAAATAACCACTTAAGATCAGGGATGTTCATATCCAAATCAATTTAAAAATAAAATAAAAATGAAAGCGATAAAAAAATGAACAAAATCAATGCTTATTGGAATTTTTTGATAATCCAATCGGCTTTCAGATTTTTTTTAAAACCGAAGCAAACCGAATCGTGCATATAAAATTTAATATATATTTATTTTACATTTTACTTTATAGTTTTTCATTTGTTAGTTTTAAAATAATACTTAATATTTGGATGTGATATAATTTTCTACTATTTTTAATGTTCGAAACATAAAATTGATATTTATTAGCTCATAAAAATTTAATCTTTAGTATGTTATATATTATATCTATTAATGTTATTTAGACTTACTTTTTAAATACTGTGTTGGTAAAAAACCGATCATCCAATTCAATCAAAACCAAATCGCAACTTTTATTTATTTATTTTTGGATCGTATGACTTTTGGCTCAAAAAGGATCCAAATTAATCCACGGAGATCCCTACTTAAATAATGTTAGGCATCTAAACAATGACTCATACCAATGGTATTTTTCTAATCAAGCATCAAACTTTAAACTAACTATATTTTGATTGAAACAGCTTACAATTAATTAAAAATATAAAAAAAAAAGATTTAATTTTTTAGAAGTATATTATTAATTGAATGCATGAACAATCTCTCCTCCAAGTGAAACAAAGTTGTCGTTGTCCCAAAAATGATCAACCTCCGTTCATACCTTGTTTGAATTTATAGAAATCTACATAATAGTTGAGTAGAATATAATGAAACTAAGATCTATTGACTGAATTATTTAAAATATAATGCAATAGAACGAGTACTTTTGATTGGAATGAGCTCCATTTATTATTTTATTTTCTCCACTTTTAATTTGTGAGGTATAAGATGAAATGAGATAAACAAATTTATTATTTACTTCATTTTATCAAAAAATATCCGAACAACGGTATGACAATTTTTTTTTATTTCATTTGATCCCATGGTATTCAATATTATTCATTATCAAATATCCAACTATAGTCTTAGAGACGTTAATTTCAGCTTGATCCGCTTGATAAACAATTTCTTAAAATGGGATAAAAAATTAATGAATGCATTCTGTTAGCTAGCTTGACAAAGATATTAACTCATGAGTCCATTTCAAATAAAGAATATTTTTTTGTTGGCCATGAATAAAAAAGTTCCCGTTAACAAAGTTTTGAAGTTTTCTAAAATACAGCACTGCTTTCTTTATCCACCCTCGATCCCAAGAAAACAAATGATTTCCAACTAGGCCTGATAAAAAAGGAGAGAATGATGGAATATATCATCTATGTTAAAAGAGAAAGATGCTAGGTATAAATTGATAAGAAATATATTATTTTATATTTGAAATACGTCACAGAATTAGAGCATAAATGCATAAACGCAATAAATAAAATAATTATAATTTAATAAAAAATGATATATATATATATATATACAAGTACATATAAGTGTATGAGTATGTATTCTGTACTGTATGATATTATATTATATACGGGGTATAATAACACAACCAATACGAGAAGCGGACGCAAAGCCGCGCTTAAAATCAGTTTAATAGATGAGTGTGAAACGACAAACCTGCGTACTCTTTCTTACAAACTTACTTACTGCCACTCTCTTCTCTGGTCTCACATCACAGCACCTTCTTCTCTCCTCTATTGAACAAACAGAAACCACGGACACAGGTGTTCGAATACGATACGAGAGAACCATAATAAGCACCGGCAACAGCATTGAACAAACACACGAGACAAAGATCCAACTTTTGAGTTCTCTTCACACTTTCCATTTCCAAGTTACTCCACCTCGAAACTCCTTCACTAGGTTTGGACTCGTGAATTAGTACATCTCTTTTCTCACTTTGCATTAACATTATAGCTCTTTTTTCTTTTTATTAATGGAAAATGAAGCAGATGGGCGAGAATGAGAGAGGAGACAAGTCCTTACGCAGTACATTGCTTGTAGTCTAGCATCACATGGGAAACAACATCTCCCACCTTATTAAACTGCTTGCTTCCTTTACCTTAACTCGGAGGCTTCAGTTTCACCCTTTCCTTCTCATTGTCAACACTTTGTTGCTAGATTTTTGTTTGGAGAATGCGCTGATAAGTAATTGTTTAAGGAATCAAGAAATGAAATTTTGTATAAGAAATAATGAATTTGGTATTTCGAAACATTTAGTTTTTCAATACAAATTTTTCTTTTATGAGTTGATTAACCAATGCCTCAACTCGTTAGCAACACCATTTTTGTTATCACTTTATTTTTTGTTTTCTGCATAAATTTTGGCTCTTAGCTTATGAAAATAAATAATAAGTTTTCTAAACCTCAATGATTCTTCTTTTCAAGCTCTTCCTGCTTTGCTTTTTTGAAAAGTGCTTTTTGCCTGAAACGTTTAAAAAGCTATGCCATAAGAAAGTTCAGGAGCTGAAACGTTTCGTAGCTTTCACACATGATGAATTTACATATCTTTTTTTTATAGCAAAGGGAATATATTAAAAAAAAAAAAGTTGATTCCATAATGTACTTACTTTTGTCTGTTTGTATCTGTGCTTCTTCTTCTTTTACGAATGCTTTAATAAATATAAGTATTTTTTTATTTATCTAAATAGTGGCTCCTTCCCTCTCATTTTTATATATATTTTTTAATCTCAAAAGATGTGTCTTCCATTATATACTTTAATTTGTTGCAGAGGATAATGGTGTTGTATTGCATGCTTTCTCGTTTGCTGTAGATCCGATTCCTTTTGTTCCCAATGAAAATCCTTATCTGAAGCGAGTTTCCACGAGTTTTTCCTTCTCCATTTTGGTGTTTCTCAGTTCAGCAACGCATATATGTTGTAGGGCATGTATGTTAGAAACATTAGTTGTCTACAAAGCCATCTTGTTTGTTTCCTCATTGAAAATAATTATGTGAAAATGTCAAAGGGTTAGAGCCAAGTTATCATTTGGCTTTCGCTTATGGCAGACAGAATCAGAAAGATTTGAGAGCTTTTAGGTAAACAAATATCTGAGTTCATACCAACTTCAACTCAATAGTACACTCGTGCCTTCTTTCACGGCAAAATTGGAGACTGAGAAATTTTCATTTTTTATTTACAAAAATGCCCATTGCACTTATATGGGATAGGTTGGGATTCATTCATTTAGCACATATGGGTAATGGGTAAAATGGTCATTTCCTTCTTCTGAGATGGGGAGATCTTGGGCACTTCTGTAATTTCCTTCTTTGCTGTTGGTGTAGTTGTAGGTCCCTCTTGATCATAACTTGGTGCTATTAGCCTGAAAGACCTTATCATAGCATCAGTTGGTAAAAAGAGAACATTTTTTCTCATGTCCACACCTGTGGGTGACATATATTGATACAAATCTGATTGCCTTTTATAGTTTTGTTTTCCATCCTTTCATAATGGTGCCCATATCTCTTCCCTCTATATATCTTTCTAGTGATATCTTTTGGTACAATTTAGTGACATTTTTAGGCACACTGAATTGGGGTGGTGGGGGAAGAGGCAGGGACTAGTGAGGTAATGGTACTGTTAGCATTATGAACTGAAAATCATAGTAAGCAAATCTTCTGCATTTATGGCTTAAGGGGTGATGGTAAGAAGTGCATCCCACCCTGCATGAACCCATTTATTTTACCACAGCTCATTATCCTTTACATTGGATTCGTTTGTCTCAGTCTGTGATATTTTTTCTGAACTGTTATAGTCCTTGTGGGTCAGGTAGCATTCAAGTAGTGAGGTCCAACTTATTTGACCCGTTTCTCTTTACTTGGATAGAAGGCAGTTAAGTCATGCAGACCCCAAAGACAAGGTAATCTTGAATTGCTTTGCCCATTGTTCTTTTCCTGTTTTATCAATGTTGCTTTTGTACTATCTTTATTCAAAGGGATTTCTGGTTTTTATCTTTACATGTGATTAACAGCAGTTAGTGCCACCAAATATTTGTCATCTCCTCACAAATTTTCTTCTTTGATTTAACTTTGTTTATGTAGAACTTTACTCACTCTCATCGAATTTACAACTGGGTTCTTGGCTCTTTCATATCAAACTATTAGCCATGATAGGAAATGTTTGATTGTTTTTTTTTTTTTAAAATCTCATCATGTAATTGCTGATAAATGCAAGTTGTCCTGCTGTGTTAACTTTGCTAGGTTTTTTTTTTTTTTTTAATAATTTCTTTTTTCTTTCGCAAGAAATAGAAGGATTGATGGCTAAGCTTATTTGTCGGCAAGGCTAATCACGTGTTTCATTAATTTGTTTCCTTCTTTGTTCAATATGGTTTGATTATATGCCTCCTTCCTTTTAACTGCGGAATAGGAGGGGGCAGTTATTCGTGATTCTCATGAGTGAACAGCACATTGGTTTTTCCATTCCATGGGAATCAATTTCGCTACCTCATTATTACCATTTTTCCAAATGACTGTTAATATTATAAATCACAGTTCTATTATGATGTTCAAAATCATGACTAATGAGCTGTTGAGTTTGATCAACGGGTACATTAAGATTGAGGAACTTATTAACTATCCACTGATCTTCATTAATCAAGATTTTGTATATCATTAATCAAGTTATTTATTAATGAATTACGCATCTATCATAGGTGTATTTATTAATCAAACTCAACATGCCATTAATCACGATTTTGAACATCATTAAATGTCATTAATCAGGTGAGGTAGGTGTTAATTTTTCAAATATTCAAATAACATTATTGTCTAAATTATAATGTTTGGACTTTGGATGGAGTAATATATAGTACAAACTTTGAACTATCCCCATTAACACTGACCATTACTGATTGAACAGCTGATTGGTAATAGTACATCTTAAAAAAATAAAATTCTCTGCCTATTACTAGAAGTTTGAAATTGATCTTCACTAGTTATTAACTTTGTTAATCAATAATCATAACATGTTTTATAACTTGTGCCTTGAAAATACTTCATTTTCAAATTGAATTTATGAAGTTGATGACACATTGATTCCTAGATATTTTAGCTAGACTTTGTTGTAACTTGTAAGACTCTTTCTCACGTAGTTGTAGTACTTAGTTACTCACTAAAACAATATTACGTGTGACTTTTGTAGCATTTGAGGATATTGTTTTTATATGGCCTCAAGGCATTTATTGCTATAATTAAGAAATATGGGTTCCCTTCCCATCTTCCCCCAAAGGACTTTGCTATTAACATGATCATCATCATATCACATATGATTTCAGAAGTGGCTCTTCTGAAGCTCCTCAGAAGGTTTCTCCTCGCACTGTACGCCAACTCAGGACTACTGTGCTGGACGCAGACTCTGTATCTTCTTTAAGTCAACCTAATAAAATATCAAAGGAAAGAAGCCCCAAAGTCACTGACCGCAGATCACCCAGAAGCCCAGTTCCTGAGGTAACATTTTTTTTACAAGTAATATATTGGCAGAGAAAATGTTTAACTGGTAGTGTCTGTTGGATAAGTTTTTTTTCCATTCAAAAAGTATTATTTGCCTTTTCGGAAGGAAAACACTTTTGGACAAGTGTGTATCCACACATCCTACTGACCAGTTATAAAATAATTTGAGTTTTTTATTTTGTAAAATGATGATTGATTAATGAGGAGCGTGAATAAGCAGTTGGAAGTGCTAATGCTCACCCATTTTTTAACCTCTAAAAGCACAAACAAGCAATTTTCAATCTTTTCTTTTTTGTAAAGGCTGATTTTTTCAACTTTTTTATTTCTTAAATAAAAAAATTTCTCTTCGAACCAAAAGGGCTTTGGAGTTATTTCAAAAAGGCCCATCTGGATACGTTTATAGTGTAGGCCCATCTGCATACTATTTATTTGAAGTTGCCTTTTGTTATTTTTTCATAATATACTGATCAAGCTACTTGAAAAGGTAACATGGAGTGTCTCAGTGTAAGCACTACGTAACATTAATCAATAAATTATCCGACAAACTGCACTTCAGCAGATAGATAATAAATGGACCATTTAATGGATTCTGTTCTTGAACATTCAAGTGTACTCAAATCACTGTGGGGAGGATTTTGTGCACCAAAAAAAAAGAGATTAAAACATGTATCCCAAATTACTTATTGGTTTTATGCATGCCTTTGGCATTGTATATTAAGGACTGGTGTAAAACACGTTTATCTGTTCCTGAGCTTCTGATATCTGAAGTATCCCTTGTCTTGCCTCATTTTCAATTTTGTTCTACTCGGATTTCTGTAATCCAGGTTTGAAGCACCAACATGCTTTGTTGTTTTCTAAAATTTCTGATATTAATTTTCCTAGTCTAGAATTTTAAACCACTATAATTTTCTGTTACTTCAGAGGAAGCGCCCCAGCAGAATATCTGAATTGGAATCTCAAATTTCTCATCTGCAAGAAGATTTGAAGAAGGTGAGGGATCAGCTCATTCTGTCTGAATCATGCAAGAAGCAAGCTCAGCAAGATGCCGAGGAGTCAAAGGAAGAAATTTTAGCTTTATCTGAAAAACTTGAAGATTCGCAAAAGCAACTTCGAGAGCTATCTGCTACTGGAGAAACTCGTGTTACTGAGCTCCAGGAAATCACAGAAGAACATGATAGCGAACGCCAATCCGAGCTTGAGGCTTCCCAAAAGCAGCTCTCAGCTGACTCTGCTGCACTGGCTTCTGTAACGAATGAAATTCAGCAGCTCAAGGTCCAACTCGAATGGGTAGCTAACTGCGAGAGTGCACAAAACCAACCTGCAGAATCGGCATATGTGGAGCTACTAAACCTGAAGCAAAACTTGTCACAAACTCTTTCTCTTGTGGAGAACATGAAAACTCAACTGAGGAATTGCAAAGAATCAGATCAGGCCCAAGCTTTGGTCAATGAGACTTTGTTGCAACTTGAGGCTGCAAAAAGAACTGTGGAGCTCCTAAGCACTGATGCTGCAAAAGCGGTAGACGTCTACAACTCCATTGCTATAGAGTTAGACCAGTCTAGAGCACGGGTGAACTCACTGGAAGCACTTGTTGTAAGCAAACTTGAGGCAGACCTCGTCGGTAATGAAGGCGTTCATTCTGGAAATCTTGTCGATGATCATAAATTTGTGCAGAGACCTGAAATGTTGAAGGAGGGAGAGGATCCTAATCAGGTTGAAGCAGAAATTTGGTCTTTGAAATCTGAGGTTGAAAGATTGAGATATGCTATAGAGACTGCGGAGACTAAACACCAAGAAGAACAGCTTCGGAGCACAGTGCAGATCAGTAATGCTTATGAGTCGATGGAGCAGATAAAATTTGAATCAAGTCAGAGGGAATGTCAGCTAGAGGCTGAGTTGAAAAGAAAGAAAGCTGATATTGAAGAGTTGAAGGCTAACCTAATGGATAAGGAAACTGAGTTGCAAGGTATTGTGGAGGAAAATGAGAACTTGAATTTGAAGCTTGAAGAGAGCATGTCATCCAAAAAAGAAAATGAACTTAAAAGGGAACTTCAAAGATTAGATGAATGTGTGGCTCAATTGAAGGCTGATCTGATGGACAAGGAGACAACATTGCAAAGCATATCCGAAGAAAATGAAATGCTGAAGTTGGAAATGAAGAAGAGGTTCTCAGATGGTGGGAAAGCGAGGGAGGAAGTTGCTGCGGAACTAGAGTCAGCTAAGGCTGCCGAACGTGAGGCTGTCGTGAAGCTTGGGATCGCGATGGAAGAGGCAGATAAGAGCAACCGGAAGGCCGCGAGGGTGGCCGAGCAGCTAGCAGCAGCACAAGCAGCAAATTTGGAAATGGAAGCAGAACTGAGAAAACTGAAGGTACAGTCTGATCAATGGAGGAAGGCTGCAGAGGCAGCTGCTGCTATGCTTTCGGCAGGAAACAACAATGGGAAGCTCACAGACAGAACTCTGTCATTGGATAACAACTATAAGTGCTCGCCGTATGCTGAAGACATTGATGATGATGACTTCCAGAGAAAGAAAAATGGCAACATGTTGAAGAAGATTGGGGTCTTATGGAAGAAGCCTCATAAATAGTCACTCACTGATTCATCATGTGTTCTGAAAATGTAGTCCATCAATATTGTGTTACTGTAATGCTTATGTTTTGCAACTTTTCTCTTGCACTGCCTTGTAAATCCCTCCCCTGATCTGAAACTCTGTGTGGACTGTACTTGGAAAAATGGCGTTTAGTTGTTGAATGAATTCAGCTCTTTTATGATTGGAGGCTTATTTATTTATACTTGTAAGAACTAAAAAAAATGCTCCAAGCTAAAGAAAAAGCATGAAAGGAAACCTACTGTTTATGATGGTCATTAATTCTGCAATTGTCCACGTAATACTTGTTTGAATCCTACAGTATTTAAACCTGGTCAATCGTAAGGCACTTTTGTGAATCTATATCAAGGCAAATGATTAAACAGGTGTCCATCAAATTATTCAATCCGAAAACTCTGAAAATTGCAAATAGGATTGGTTCGGATGGTTTCATAAAAATTTGCAAATTCGAATCAAATTAAATCGATTGCTTTTTATTGGTTTGGACTTTCTTTTTGTAAAATAAAATCAAATCGACCCATGACATGAAAGTTATTTGTACTTTATGATGAGATTATAAATCATTCATTAATGTAAAATTTTAAAATTAAAATGTAAGTGATGCAATTATCATAAATAGAAGAGAAGTTCAATTAAAGGTGAGCCAACCAACCCCACCCTTACCCAATTCAACATTCATCATGAATAAAAACTAAAATAATGGTCGAAAAACATTATTGGAAGAGGTCTTTGCTTAGACGTATCAATATTTTGGGAAATTAGTCTCTCACCTATCGGATGAAAGGATAATAGGTGAAAGGATACTCTAGAAAATAAAAAAATAAAAATTATGATTTTTTTTTAATTTTTTTGATAAGTGATTACTATAATTCTCTATTTTTCTTGTCAGATAAAATATCATATGTATTTTTGTATTGCTCATAATAAAGTATACCAGTCTGAGGAAAAAAAATTCTTTTTTTCCCTCATAAATGATAAAAATAAAATGAATTTAAAAATTGAACAAGAAGGCTTTACATCTAGGCCCATATAGGTTTGGGCCCACAAGCATTTTTTAGGGTTATTAAGACTGGTTATTTTAGGGTTTGCAAATTCATTTGGTGCGGCGGTGTGAGTAGCTCGTTCAGAAGAGTTGTGTGTTTCGTAATCGCCACTCGCCACCATGGGGTGAGTTTCACTTCGCCGTGTTATTTCGTTTTTTGAGTTTGAATGGTTACTTATATCTTTTATCTAAACAATGATTCCTATCTCTTTGCCGTCTTCAATTTCTAGTATACATATGTTGTTTTGATAGAAAACAGATAGAATTAGTTATCACTGGTTTAATCCCGTTGTTTTATTATTATGTTACATTATTTCATCTGATTTGTGCCCATTCTGTTTATTTTTCTTTTTGATTGTATGCCGGTTCCATTGAAAGCTGGTGTTTTTATTCTTTGTACATACCAATTCTTGTTGTGGAATTTCTAAAAAAAAATAATGTTTCAAATGGGCATGCATATGTGCCAGAATGATAAATTTTCCCATAATCAGTTCATGCAATTCATTATATGCTTACAGCGAGATGTATAATTCTCATTCATATCTATCTCCACAAATTCGTGTTGCATTGACAATTCTTTACATTTCTCTAAATTGTAGTTTCTGTAGACTACTTCAGTTGTCCACTGATGTTTAGTATCTGATTATGGAACGAGCTACAATTGGAATTTTATCTTTCAGGATCCATTTTCATCTTTATAGTTAGGGAGTGTGTCTTGAGTAATTGTATATAATTATATAAATTGTATAAATTAATTATCTGATAAACTTATTCAATCAGTAGTTCAAAGGAAGTCTTAACGTACAACAGTGCAGGACCTCCTAAGCCATTTTCTTGTGTGGGTTGCTTATGTCAATTGAATCACTGTTTACTATCCATTCTTCAGTAATAAACCAAATGGCCCATTTTCATAGGGTGGAATGGTGGTCTAGTAATACATTTTCTAGTTAGGCATATGCATAGTCCTTTCCTTAAAAAATGGAAATTCATTCACAACTGCTGGGATTTTCTCCGTTGTCAGGAAAACACGTGGTATGGGAGCTGCTCGCAAGTTGAAGTCCCACCGTAGAAGGCAGAGGTGGGCTGACAAGTCCTACAAGAAATCTCATCTTGGAAATGAATGGAAAAAGCCATTTGCTGGATCATCTCATGCCAAAGGCATTGTTCTTGAAAAAATGTTGGCCAATTATCCTCTCTAAGCTATTTTTTTGTTGCTTGTATACTAAGAAATTTTATTTAGCTTTAACAAAATGTGTGACTGACTAGCTGTCTTTTACAGTGGCATTGAGGCTAAACAGCCAAACTCTGCTATTAGAAAATGTGCTCGAGTACAGTTAATCAAGAATGGCAAGAAGATTGCAGCTTTTGTGCCAAACGATGGTTGCTTGAACTATATCGAAGAGAATGTAAGTTTTCCTAAAACAAGATGAAAGGGAAGGAGAGACGTTGAGGTGAATTATATTTGTTCCTTTTTCGTTTCCACTTAAAAGTGATGCTTGTTGTTATGCAGGATGAAGTGCTTATTGCTGGTTTTGGTCGTAAAGGACATGCTGTCGGAGATATTCCTGGAGTCCGATTCAAGGTTGTGAAGGTATCAGGCGTATCACTTC
This sequence comes from Sophora flavescens, assembly GCA_030762895.1. NCBI lineage: Eukaryota > Viridiplantae > Streptophyta > Magnoliopsida > Fabales > Fabaceae > Sophora > Sophora flavescens. The sequence goes on along the minus strand of CM061063.1, from coordinate 30,555,195 downwards.
TGGCACTCTTCAAAGAGAAGAAGGAGAAGCCTAGGTCTTGACTTATTTCTTTTGGAAGAACCGACTTTTGGTATTTTATAGTTTTCCATGGTAGAATTTGGGAGAAGTAGAACATGGTTCTGTTCTCTGCATTCTTTTGGCCCTAGTTATACTAAGTGCCTTGTGGAAGTGGAACCTGCTCTGTTATGTTTCAAACTTATGTGTGGATTTGCAAGAAATCATATCATACTTATCCGTTATTTTATTTAATGTTATGTTGATGGGGCTTGTTTCGTGTTAAGTTTTCTTCAGGTTTGTTTTTTCTTCAATTACTTTTGTTGGAACTTGGAATTAAAAATTTCAAAATCCAGCAATTGCTAAGCTTGTGAAGGCAGTCTTTTCAGCTTGGAACATGCTGAGCTCTTTCCTAAGTTGAGTGATGTCCACTTTTAAATGCACTCCTCTTAAAGCATCCTTTTGCGTGGAATGGATTTCACGTGGGATCATGTATTTTGGTGGGTCTCGATGAGTATGATAAACAGTGTGTTTTTAGCATTTTTCTCGTAAGTTTATCTAATGGTGAGCATTTTAGATTTGCTGATGCTGGTGCGACAACTAAGGTCATTTAACATGGAAAGAAAATTTGTCATGATATTCCTGTTTATTAATGTACTGTAAGTTGATATATATATATTTTTTTACAAGTAAAATTTATATTATAAGGATACAAGGGATATACAAACTCGTATACTAGAACACAAAAAAAACCATGTACAACAAAACAAGATATGCTTTCAACCAAAAGAGTAATAGATCACCCAAGCGTAAACAATAACCAAAGGGATAGTCAGTCAACAAGGTTGAAAAACTACATTGTCCCGAGTGACAAAATATTGACGCATCCATATTCCAACTAGGGCATAAAACCAGCCAACATCTCAGAACCTAATCACCAGGTAAACTCCTGGAGAATTTAGCTCCCAAGTACACAAGAGGTGCCACCGCGCAGTGAGAGAAATATGACTTCCCTTTCTTCAAATTCTTGTGATTACACAACCCAACGACCTGCTACCTCTATACAGCATCATTAAAAACGTGTAATATAGCAGAAAAGAGTCAAAAGTCCCAAATTTCCCAGCTTCCTGGGACCAAATTCCACAGAGACCCCAATCTCAATTGTACACCAGAATACTTATGCACCTTCCATCAATTGTTAAAAACCACAGAAAAGAACTCATGTAGCATACAGTTTAGTCAAGAAACCAGCAGATGGGTAACTAACAAAATCAATAACTACTTGCTGGAACCTCACCAAATGGGAACCGAATTACAAAAGCACAATTCAAACAGATACTACTCTTTAACCAGAAAAAAGGATAGGAGCAAAAACCACACTAGAAATCCTCAGAGACTTGAACAGACACAAGAGCACACACTCACTGAAAGTCTGAAAGCACTCTTTGTATCATGAATTTGGTAACCTGTTTTTATCGTAATACATGCACCTCGTTTTGAAAGCACTTTTTGTTCTAAATTTAATACTTTGGAGCGTGTTTGTTTCATGGAATACTAAATTATTCTAGGCAGAGTGAACTTCGCAATGTGATGTTCCGTTTGTTATAAGTTTTGAAGAAGTATTTAGTGATTCCTAACAAAGTTACATTTCCGTGTTGTCTTATTTTATTTACATAATGGGGTTTGGGTATGTGTTTTCTCATGACATGGGAATGGTAATTGCCTTCCATTTCCATTTCTTTTTCCTTATCATTTGCTGCGTTGGGCTATGGTGCACCATCCACATTTTACACCATCCACTACACCACCTATGTGGCAAATTTTGGGCCAATCAAATTGCCACATAGATTGGTCAAAATTTCAAACTTTCTAGTTGTATTATACTGTAGTCAAACTATATGAATACAGTATACTGTAGTATAATATATGTGTTCTTTGTATTTGCAAATTTAACTCATATTAAAATAATGTTTTTTGATTAAAAAAACTGATTATATTGCAAAATATTATTGACAACGAACATTATTTTAATTCATATTAAAATATTATTTTGCAATATAATTAGTTTTTTCATCAAAAAATATTATTTTAATATGGGTTAAATTTACGAATACAAAAAGTACATATACTATACTGCAATATATTGTATTCATATATTTGACTACAGTAGAAATACAACTAGAAAGTTTGAAATTTTGACCAAACCCATGTGGCAATTTGATGGGCCCAAAATGTGGCACATATGAGTGGTGTAGTGGGTGGTGCAAAATATGGGTGGTGCATCTTAACCCAACTCATCATTCATTTTTGTGGGTCAATTATTATTATTTTTCAAAGTTACCCATAAAAATATTAAATATGAGCTAAATATATTTTTGAAACTCAGAAATAACATTTCCGGTCATATTGTTTCCAACTTCCAAGAATTTTATTATTAGGAATGCAATCATACACATGCCTTAAAATAAATTCCTCCTTGATTTGGGAATTCTGAAGACAAAACTATGCTAGTTTATTTTTTTTTGACTGGACAAAACTATTTGTCACTCGTATTATGTTAGTAGTTAGTTTCGTTTCCAAAGGGTATATATCATGTCCAGTAAAAAAAGTATATGTATATATATATATATATATGTATATATATATATATATATATATATATATATATATATATGTATCAACATGGTGTGACACAGTTAGTAAATAACTGGACCTCTTAAACATGTGATCAGGGGTTTGATTCCTGACTCATATGTATGGAACCACCCCATCTGTTGAGGGATGTCAACCCCTTAAATGGATTCAGTAACTCGAGGGATTAGTCTAAAAATATATATATCATGTTAATTCAGAAGACTCGTTTTTGTCTTTGTGCTGGACTATTTTTCAAGACTCAATAGCACGTGATTGTCTCTTGGGCCTTTAGGGCTCGTTTGGTTGTTAGGATAGAATAGGGACGAATAAGATAAGAGAGCAGGATAGAAGCATGATAGGATATTAGCAGGATAAGCTGTTATCCTATCCGACGTTTCACTACAAGAATAAGGTTAATTAGCGACGGAATTTTTGCGACAGCCTCAAATCCGTCGCTAATTTTATGTTTTGCGACAGCTTAATGGTAGAAGAGATTACTAACGGAAGTTCCGTTGCAAATCTGTCAGTAACGTTCCCGCCATTTTACGCGAAATGTTGGCGCCAATTTGCGACGGGCATGGCCGTTGCTAATGTGCAAATGTTTGTCCAAGGTCATTTGCAACGGCCATATTGGTTTGCGACAGACGGTACTTTTGCGACGGTCATTCTCAATTTGTGACGGAATCGTAATTTGCGACGGCCTAGCCGTCGCTAATATTAAAAGGCCATCACTAATTTCCAACAAGTAACTCGAACAGTTTTCTTCCTCCCTCGGTTGTCATCTTCGCCGTTTCTGCTCTACATACTGCAGGTCTGCACGCAAAAAAACATCTCCTTTTGTTCACTTCTTCTTTCTATTTTGTTCATTTTTCTTTCAAAAAATTACACTACCTTCTCTCATTTCTTCTTTCTAATTTGTTCAACAAAAAAGCACCGTAAGTTTACATTCATAACATCTTCTCCCACGATAGGAAGCATCGAATCGGTAAGAGTTTCCTATTTGTTCATCTTCTCTTTTTGTTTTCCGTCTTAAAATTTGTTTTATTGTTTCTCCCGTAACTTCTCCCATCTGTTCTTCAGATTTTATAGCATGTTGTTTTGTTCCTCCTATTTTTGGTTTGTGTATTATTAAGCTTATTTCTTCACTTCTCTAATTTGCAGATTTGCCAGCGAAGAGAAAGCTGCCGCTCCTATCACAAGACATTCCAAAATTGTATGTTCTCATTTCTTTATTTGTTATTGGTTGTTTATAGCATGTGAGGTGTTTTAGAAATTTACTCTTTGTAGGTAATGTCAAATTTACATTATTTGTGGCAGTACAAGTTATATTCTTCCACATGGTATATAGTTAACTCTAATGTTTGTCTACCTGAAAAACCAATATATTTTGTTAAACAATTCAATAGGTGTTTGTAAATGTTAGCATAAAGAAGAAACAAAAAAGCAATAGAACATGAGCTAACAAACTGAGAGCTAACTGTATAATAGAAGACATTATAGTAGTTAATAACATTCCAGAGGGCTAGAAACTTGAATGTTTGGTGAGTGAAATACTTTGGTAATTTACATCTGTCTTTATGGTTTTGGTAATTGGCAGCATTGCCCTTTTTAAGGTAACAAATGTCTTTTTATTAATTAATTAATTTATTTATTTATGCTTGTTAGACTTTTTCCATCGGTATTGAATTTTTTTGTAATGCTTGGACCAAGATATTTGATAATTGCGTCATAAATTGAGTAATGAAAGTTTGATTATTGTTCATTGTTTATTTATTTATGGTATAAAGGTTTAAAACTATTAGGATTATCAACTTATGTATATTTCACAAACTTTGGAAGTTTTTTCATTTCAATGACTTTCTCCGTTATAGTCATTTGCTCTGCAATCTGTTATATTGCTATAGTGTTTTTAGTGGTGGGTGCTCCGCAATGCATTCGATCATTAACTTCTCTCGGTGATAGTTTTAGTTCTTTTTAAACTAACTCCTTTATGTAACCATATGTGTAGGCTACTATCTCAAGCTTGCTTTACGACGTCACCGACAAACTTGATGCATTGATCATTCTCATCTCCCAAACTTTTTGAAATATGAGTCAAGTTTGTATTCATGGTTTCTCGAGATTTCATATTTTGAAGAGAATCACTTGTCCAGAAAAAGGGTGTTTTGATTGAAACAACTGTGTTTTGGAACATTGTTTAGTGTAGGGAAATTTAAGTGATGTCTTGTGTTTGAAAACTAAATATAAGAACCATTTCTTTTGGCAAAGACAAGAAGCGAATATGCTTTTTCCAAAATCTAATTTTTCTATGTTTTCCATAATCCGAATCTGTTTGTGTAATGGCCAAAATATTTATAACACCCAATTACAGGAGGAATCACTTTTGGTTGTCTAGATGTGATACTTGGATTCCAAGAAGCAACCCCAAGAAAACCTAGGAGGTTGATGAAATCACTTTTTGAGTGTAGTAAATTTACAGGAAGAATCTTTGTTGGTTGTCAATGTAGGCTTCTAGGGTGCCAAGAAGCAATCCCCAGGTTGATGAAATCAGTTTTTGAGTGTATTGTAAAATGATTTGAACTTCTCAGTCTCGCTATGTTATGTCCATGATTCATTGTTATGTATTCGTTGTGTTGGCTTGTATCGTAGTGCTTGCTCTTGGCAAGAATAGCATGGGCGTCAACTTGGGTATGAATAATAGTAGTTGTAGATTGTGTTTGGTTCACATAATTCTAGTTGGGGTTTACTTGGAATGGAGTATTTAATTTGATTTCCTGTTGTGTGTCTTGTCTAGCTTTTAAGTTCTTTTTATATATAGATTCTTACTGACTTTATATTTATGATCATATTCAATTTTTTCATTGGGCGGGTTCTTGATTTGTGAAAGTTATATACATTTCTAGTTGTGCTAGTGTTGCTCTCATTCTAATTGGTAAGTGATTTTAATTACTTTTTCCTTGTGGTTTAATGTAGTCTATTAAGTGGTTCTTGTTGATGCTATCTTTGCTCTTTAAAAATGAACTATTATGTAACATTAACAAATAAGATAAATGAGGATAAACATGAGCATGATAAGAATATTACACAATCAACTATGCATGTAACCAGACAATTTTTTTATGATTGTGCTATCGTTTATAAACTACACCATGTGCTTTGTTTTTTCCTTATTCACTATATGGTTAGTAGCTTGCAGTAAACTATGTGATTTACCTATAAAATATATAATTGATAAATTATATAGACAATGACTATTCTATTTGGTTTATTTTTCTTTCATTGTTGTCAAACCATTGCTCTGATTTAATGGCAATGGTTACACATAGAAGACATAGAAGGCTTATAATACATGTAGAAAATGTTAATTGCTCTTGATATTCTATGTCTATGCCGTATTACTAGACTGCCAATGTGAAGGAAATTTGTTTTTGAATGTGCAGAGGCATGTCTTTAAGGGAAGTATAAAGTTAATTAACTTATATCTTGAAGGAATTAATGGGTTATATAAAACAAAGATAGGTGAGAGGAAATATAGGTGTAAGGCTAATGCAAGTGTATGTAGTATTTTTTTTTATGATAAATAATGTGTGAATGTGATGCTCTCTTGAATATAACCGTTGAATTTAATTTTTGAAGAGGATACTTCCTCTATTTGTGAATAAATTTTAATTCTAAGATCTGAGTTGGAATTGTTCACTTGTTATGGTAATGGATGGTAGTATGGTATACTACTTATTGGATTTTCATTGAAAGTGAACTGTATCTTCATTTTTAAATTACGTTCATGTGTATGATTTGGAAATTTTATAAAATTGAGGTTGATTATGACAGGTTGGTAAAGAATTGATGTTTGAATACAATTCATTATATGATATATATTAATTTGATTGTAAGGTAAGTTATAAAGTGATGAAAGCATGTGAGTTTGATGTATCTCTTTTTGTAATATGGTTTATATAATAGTCATTGTCTATATAATTTTTGTTCCATATTTAATCTCTTAGTTGTTGCATATATTTGTTTATGAATTAATTCTGGAGAGTCACGTCACGTGAGAGAGAGTAAGAACGCGATTTTGAGGTTCAACAAAGGAAAATCGCTTCCAAGCAAACAAAGCAAGAGACGGTGTTTTTTTTTAGTTAATTGAAAGAATGTTAGATATTGATTTGATCATTTTTTGGTGCACCTTGATATGGAGATTGTAATTGTTTTGGTAATATACTGCCTTTTGATTGATGTCTATAATCTGTTTGTTGAATCACCTAAATGCTTTTAGGTTGGAATGTGGTCATGTTATAGGTGGTTGTGTTAGTTTTCTTTTGATATTAATGGCTGAATTGGTGAGTAGCTTGAATCATAATCTCTTCTTGTCTTTGAATGGACTATGAATTTTCTTTATTGGTTTTGTGTATTTTTGACAGGGTTATGGTTATCAATATTATATTAAATGATCCTTATATCTTTTTGTTCACTTTTGCCTATATCTGTTAAGTGTTTTAAGTTTTAAGTTTCTTCCCTATATTATATTAAATGTTTCTTATTCTTGTAATGTTGTTTATGTTTTGTTTCAAGTATGTTGGGGATATTATAAATTGTCTTTATAATAAATATTTATTTTCTAGATGAGTTGATCGTCGAGAAAACCCTTAGTTACCCGTTTGAGGTGCAATATTTTGGAGCACGTGTACTGTTGCAAGTCATTGTGCTCTTGATATTGGACCTCGAATTGTCCAAGTGGGACAGTTTGAGAAAAAACTTTTTCTTTACTAGTATAATAGCTATTCATTAATTCTTACGTGATATATCTGATGAAAATTTGGTCTGACGCATTACCATTTGTTCTCTGGGTACATACTTGATTGTGATATCTCACCCTGATCAAGTCATGTACTTGGAGACCAATGGGAAATCTTTGCTGAAATTTAAATCGGATATGATACATGAGAAGTGATGAGTAACTATTATACTAGTGTTGAAAAAGGTTTTTCTTGAATGGGATAGGGCCATACCAAATAAAGAAGTGGAGCAGTTCTGCGAGTTTGCCCAAAATAGTTTTTCATTATAGTTATCTTTTTTTGGCGCAAATGCAGATGATGGAATTTGTTCCTTTGAATCGTACTTGGATGTATGATAGGGTTTATCAGCGTAGAGGGGGATTAAAACAATCTTTCTTAGATGGTGTTGAAGAATTTATTACCAAGGCAAGTCAGCAAGATACTTATAACAATGGGGGGTTGATTAGATGTCCTTGTGTGAAGTGTGACTGTACCCGAATTAAGAATGTAGACGATGTGAGGGTCGACCTGTATAAAGTTGGGTTTAGGCCTAATTACTGGATTTGGACAAATCATGGAGAAGAAATGCCGCAATTTGATTTTGGCATTGACTGCACTGCACAGGTGGTTCAAGTAGTGGTGCAGAAGCTGGATATGGAGATCATATTGTTTCCATGGAGGAGATGGTGTGTGACGCTCTTATGATGTCCGGGTCGTTTGAGTCCAATAATACATAAGAGCCTCCTAATGCAGATGCACAAAAATTTTATAATCTCCTAACAGAGGCAAATAAGCCTTTGTGGGAAGGGTCCCCCGACTCGAAGTTATCGATGTGTGTTCTACTGTTGTCTGCCAAGTCCAATTGGATCATACCCGAGTTAGGCTTGGATTTCATTGCCAAAATGGTTTTGGCCGGGACGCCTTTCAAAGGAGGATTACCCAACAATTATTATGATGCGAAGAGGTTAATGTCAAAGTTAGGATTGGAGTCCAAGAGGATTGACTGTTGTCAGAATGGGTGCATGCTCTTTTACGATAATGAATTCGACAAAAATGATGGCACATTGGTTGAGTGCAGATTTTGTCACGCACCAAGGTATCGTCAGCGCAACGCAAGTAGAAGTAATCTAAAACCAGTTCCGGTAAAGTCGATGTTCTATTTGTCAATCATTCCTAGATTACAGAGGATGTTTGCATCGATGCAGACTGCATGAAAAATGACATGGTACCATGAGAATAGGAGGAATGCAGGAGTGTTACGCCATCCTTCTGATGGTGAAGCATGGAAGCACTTTGATCGGGTGTGATCAGCCTCTGGCTAATCTAGTTTTATAACTAGAAAAACCTTGGCTTTGTGCTAATTATATATCATTTTCGCCCAAATTAGACTTGATTGTCTTTAAGCAGCATTTTGAGTCGTTAAAATATTTTTAGGTTAATTTAGTTGATTTAGAGTCAAATAAAGCACTTATGCTATTTCTTATTTTCAGGTTAATAAAGTGAAATAATTCTGGAGTTTCTCGCCCCGCGAGAAGGCATTCGCCTCGCGAACCTGAAGCGTGACTGTTCCAGAATTTGCAATCCTTTCTGTCTCGCCCCGCGAATCCATTACTCGCCTCGCGATACTGAAGACCAGAAGCCATGACTTTTCCATTCCTCGCCACGCGATCCGTGCTTCGCCTCGCGAGAAGACCAACCGTTGCAGAAGATTCGCGGCGCGAGACAGTGTTCGCCTCGCGAGCCAGCGGAATCCAGAAGTTGTATATAAGCCTGTTTGAAGGCAGAACTGAGGATCATCTTATCTTTTGTTTTCTTTAGGTTTAGATAGCTGCGTTATTTTTGTTATGGAGAGCTAGTCTCCTAGGATTAGTCTACTATAATTGGTTTCCATTTACACTTGAGGTTCTGTAATTCCTGTTTTCATTTGCTTTTCTCTTTTCAACGCGATGCTATATGTTTCTGTTTGTTTAATTCAGGAGTGTATAGTGTTGTGTTGATTTATTTCGGTGATGTTATGTTCCTATACTTAATCGCGTTTGTTTAATTCGTGTGTGTTCGTTCATGTTCGTTTAGTTCATGAGGGCTTCACCCCGTTTGTTTAATTCGGGAATAGGAACATATATCTGTAGTAGTGATTTCGTTTGTTAATTGTTGCTACAATCGAAAGGGGATTAGAATCTTCTTAGGGCTTGGAATTTTCATGAACCAATGATAGTGGGAAACCGAGAAAACGATGGGTTAATCGTCTTTAGCTTATTTGTCTTTTAAACTCGCTCATTTATTGTTACATTTTTTTGCTCTGTTTTCCTTATTTACTTCCATAATCCAAACCCCCCCAAAACTGATTTTGTGTTAATAACAACAACCCAAGAGTCTTTGTGAGACGATATCCGAGTTGTCGCTCCCTATAACTACATTTTTATAAACCGCTCGTTCTTTTTGGCGCGTGCGCGATAGCGCGACCAGGGTGCATCCGGATTTTGCCGTTGATCCTCGTAATGTACGACTTGGGTTATGCTTGGATGGCTTTACCCCATATATCCAAGCCTCGGCATCACCTTATTCATGTTGGCCCGTTGTTGTTACCCCTTACAATCTTCCTCCCGAAATGTGTATGTCAAAGCCATATATGTTCTTGACTTGCCTGATTCCGGGTCCATCTAATCCAAAGGCAGGCATTGATGTATACTTGCAACCTTTGATTGATGATTTGAAGAGGTTGTGGAATGGTGTTATGACGTACGATATTTCTCGAAAACAAAATTTTACAATGAAGGTAGCATTGATGTGGACAATTAATGACTTCCCTGCGTATGGCATGTTGTCTGGCTGGGGGACGCATGGGAAGCTTGCATGCCCGCATTGTATGGAGCATACAAAGGCATTTACCTTAAAATACGGGGGGAAGTCGTCCTGGTTTGATTCCCTTCGCAGGTTCTTACCAAACGATCATCAATTTAGAAGGAATAAGAATGCCTTCAAGAAGCGAGCAAACGCCTCTCCGAGTTGTTGACAAGATATCGGAAAAAGGGACAGCGTCCAAAATGGTGTTTCCCACCCATTTGGGAGGAGCTATGTGCTTACTGGGCTACACCTGAATTTAAGAAAAAATCCGCTCAGGCAAAGCTCAACAGGGCCTCGGAAAAGGGTGGGAGCCTACACACTGGCGGCAGCATCAGTAATCAGGAGCATGCTCGACGCCTTGTAAGTTCCAACATCATATTTTGTTAATTCATTAGATGTCTGGCTATTAAGGTAGTGTAACTTCAAATATGAACAAGTTTTTTTTTGGTGCGGGCTAGGGAGCTTGGCCGTAGCGTCAAGCCGGTTGAGCTTCATGCCCGAACTCATACTAGGAAGGGTACCGGCGAGTATGTAGATGAGCGCTCTAGACGCACTCAGGTGATTTACATGTCTCTTTGTTGGAAATTATTTTTTATTTTATATTTAATAATTATGGTCATTTTGTATGATGATGTGCATCAATTTTAATGACAGGAGGACTATCGTGATAAGTTATCTCGGAGTTCGGTCTCGGGCGGCCTCATCTTCCCCTTCCACCACACTTGACCCCAGGTGGAAGCCCAATTGGAGTTGCGAGGCATGGGTCGAGGTTGCGGGCGGAAGAACAAGGGTCGCATATACGGTATGGGAGACCTAGCCAGAACTATCGACGCGGGTGCTCCAAAGATCTTCACTCGGCAGAGTCGAGCATCGCCCAAGACTAGGCCCCGCCGATCTCATGAGTCTGCGGAGATGGTCAAGATGCGACGAAACTGGGCTCAGGATGAGATCAATCGGCGTTGCTTACTCAACAAACACAGATGATGGAGCGAGATAGAGATGATGGCAGCTACGAGAGAGAGCTCATGCTGCGTTTAGGAACCAGCACCCTCGCCAGCCACGATCGCGCAGAGACCAACACCTTCACAGACACCCCTCACCTGACCACAGCCCACCACCGTCCCGGCTGAGGGTCATCGTGAGACAAAGTGTGAGGATGATCAATCCTTTAAAGATTTGTTAATGCGGGGCTATAGAGAGGGTTATTAGTTTGTTTGATATTAGATTTTATTTTGTATGATGTATGCACTCTGTCAAAACAATTTGCTTTTATTTATGAATTTCATTTATTGTTTAAAATTATTATTCATTTATCATAATATAGTCTAAATTCTAATTAATATAAAAAATAACTAATGTTTATATTAATTTTGAATTTTATATTAAATATTAAATAATTAATTAAAAATAATTCATATTTTAAATAATTAATTAATAAAAAATTAGTTAATTAAATTATTTAGTTTTATATAAAAATGTGTTGCAATTTGCGACGGCTATTCCGTCGCTAATTTATGTTGATTTGCGACGGTTAGGCCGTCGCTAATTTCTATAATTTGCGACGGAATAAGCCGTCGCTAATTAGCGACGGTCAGAAATCTTTTGCGACGACCCAACATGTGACGGATTTGTGGCCGTCGCAAATCCGTCAGAAACATGTGTTTTGCGACGGATTTAAGCTGTTTGCGACGGCCTTTGGCCCTCGCTAAATTCATTTTTTCTTGTAGTGTTTGGTGTCTACCAGATAACCAACTGGATAACATTGTGATTTTAGTATGAATTTTAAAATTTTCGTTTTTGTTCTAAATGTTTTCATATTTTATTAGATTTTTGTTTTTTGTTTTTTTATATTTTTCATTTTTTAAGATTATATAAAAAGATAAAATTCTCCTTATGACAAAATTACATATAATATTTTAAAATATTGTATTACTTAATTTTTTTAATTTTAAATATTCATTTTTAGTTTTACTTTACATATAGTTAAATTATTACAATATTTTTTATTTATTTTCAATTTTTTAAAATAATGTAAAATAACATAATTAAGCTTGTGACAAAATAAAAAAAAGTAAAATTAATTATTAATATTTTTATTATTTTATGTTTTACTATACCTTTTTTGATAACCATGTGATATTTTATTATACTTATTATTTTATATATAAAATGCTTTTATATTTTATTATACTTTTAAACCACCTTATCCTATCTATCACAGTTGAGTTAACGAACTCCCCTCGTGATTGAATTTTAACTAGATGGATAGGATATGATGGGTGACAGGATTGGTTTATCCTATCCTATTGACTCACCAAACAATAGTTAAACAGGATATGATAACTTATCCTATCATACATTTCTTATCATGACAATCAAGCTAGCCTTGAGGTTCTTCATGTCTGTGCCGGATGCCTCATCTTGGATCTCAAGTTTCGTCGTACCTGGCCCCACCGAGATCGGCTATAGTGAAAGTCTTATATATGTTAAATACCTCCACTGCCGGATATTTTGAACTTTGTGAGTGTTATCTTCGGTGTTGAGCAGAGCTTGTATAAAATCTTACACATGATTTAGGGAGAAATTTAGAATCTAATCATTCTTCCTACTTCTATTAAAAAAAGGACATTTAACTAATCAAATTCATTCAAACAAACACAAGGACAGACCATTATTTTGATTGCAAGTCCTCCTGAATAATAGATAAAGGAAATCATTTTTAGTGTTGAAAACGAGCACATATTTAGATAAAATAAATACTATCATTATTTTTATGCCATGTGCATGTCAGATAAACAAGAGATAGTGCTAGTTGAAGACTTTGACTAGCTGTACTTGCTCCCCCTCGTTCTCATTTGAAGCTCCAAACCAAGTAGGTCCAGTCCTTATTTCGCCTTTGAGATGAATGCGACTGTCAATTTAAACAATCGTTTATAGCTTATAATATATATAGTTCTTTTAATTACATTATTATTTGTCGTAATCATCATCTAATTAAAAATTAACCTCTGGCCCATCTCTTCCCATCAATCTCTCTACCCTTGTTGCACACTAGCCAAGGACAAAACTATAACCTTATCTTTACTTGGAGGAAAATGACTTCTTCAATGCTATACAGCTGCCTCAACTCAATTTCTTATTTTCATACCCAATGAACGAATTCTCAAGAGTGACAGCCAAACAAACCAGATTCTCTCTCTCTGACTCCATTGAATTTTTTATGCCCCAGAATCTATGTCCTTATAAAAAAATTCAAGCTATGATGTAACAAATGTAGCTCATTGTCATCGATTACTTAGGCACATTCAAATAATTTTCAAACTGATTACTGACATTTTTGTCACGCTCAAATCCTAAGTTGGATTTGGTCTGTCAAGTGCTAAGAGAGACAAAATCCTTCCCGATGTTGGCGCTCATGCTTCACTGAAATTTCTAATCCTAATCAGGAAAACAAGAAATTCTCATCAGCTGATTCAGCCCCACTATCATTAATATCATACATGTACATTGGTACCTAATTTTCAATATAATTTAGGAGAATACTAACTAGGACATTGAGGAATGATTGTGAATTGTTGCATTTGATTTTTTGAGAAATAATAAACTTAATTTTCCACTAATAACTTGCTTTTGTATTCTTTAATCGCTGCACTCAACACCCTTTAATTTAATAATGCTATTTCAGTAATATATAGTCAGTACAACTACAAACATGTTCTGAGAATCTACCTGATGAAAATAAGATGGCAGAATATCTTGAAACCACCACTAATTGAAAACTCCCCAAAGCTCCTGAACAATTGATTCTAACTGTTCAGAGAGTTGGGGCTCAGGCTGCACAAAACTATGAAACATCACTTTCATTCTTGTCATCTCTCTACTATATCTCCCTCTCTCTCTCATTGTCAAATATGGAAATGATGCATTATCTACTTCTCTCCAACTTCATTGACTTAGTTACCAAACAAATATGAAATTTCATTAGTCTATTCACCTATTAAAAGACACTAGTACAAAAAAATTTGACAATTTAAAAGAAAAAAAAACAAACGATAAAAGAAAAAAGAGACAAATCCCTATTAGCCCAGTTCTAATCAAACATGAGAGAGAATTATAAGTGCCTTGTATTGCGGTTCTTCTGGTGAAAGGGTTGAACTTGAAATTCCAGTTGCTAGCGTCTACATTAGGGGACTATTGAGAAGTCCATGCCATGCTGAATTGAAGCCATTCCAACTTGCTCTTCCTGAGTGATCAATTGGTTCACTACCACCACCCATGTTTGTGTCTCCATTGAGCTGCCAAGGGAAACCCCACAAAACCTTATTTTCACTTTGTTCCCTTGCATTGCACAGTTCATGCTTCATGGTAGTGACAGTCACTGCTTGAGTGGAGGCAACAGTACTCATTTCTTGATCATAATTATTATTAGGCTGCAGCATCATCTCTCCACTACTAACCCCAACTCCACCACAACCATTCCCATTATTATTCTCCACCTGATGATCTCCCATCTCCCCATTATTCCCATTATACCCTCCATAGTACAGATTCTGCATGCTATTACTATTCTGATGAGTTCCTCCAAGGAACCCACTTCTTAGTGCATCTAGGAATCCTGGGTTTGAAGGGTTCATTCCTGAATTGGCAAGTATATCACAAGGGGTGCTTGTGGGGTTCCCCAAAATGGAAAGATCATGGTCATCAAAACCCATTGAGTGTTTCTGGAACCTCGCCAATGCAAGGTTAAGGTCAGTGGAGTCATAAGACAATGGAGGGAAATGACCAATGAGTGGGTTATTGGGATTATTGGGTGTAAATGTTTGATCTTGAGCCCTCCTTGATGATGATGAGGATGAAGATCTCTTGTTCTTCCTGCACCCTCCACCCACTGGAACATTCCTCAAGGTTCCTCCTTTTGTCCAATATCTCCTGCAAGATTTGCAGAAATACCTTGGCTGAGAAAGACTGTAGTTGTTGTAGTAGCAGAATTTGGTGTTGGTGGAGTCACATCTTGGGCATTTTAGAGCTTGTTCTGGCTGAGGTCTTGGTTTCTTCTCCTGTTGTGATTTTGAGCAAGCTAGCATGTTTTCCAGTGACTCGCTAGACATTTGCTGCAACAAAATCCAAATCAAAGAGCTAAATATTTAATTAATAAATCTCTTAAATTTCCAATTTTGACCTTTAAATCATAGCTATACGCACCCAGTTTCATAGAAAACGCCATGAATGGTGTTTTTATGTGTGTGTGTGTGTGAATTATATACTATTTCTTCAAAAGGGTTTGTACAATTTTTGTGTGGTAATTAAGATGGTTTCCTTGTTCACTATTCTAAATTAACCTTAGCTCTTTGATCTAAAGCATGAATGAAAAGATCATGAGTAGAGGCAAAAGAGAAGGCATGTTGAGCTAGAAAGATATGTATGAATGATAATCTCACCTGGTGTTGTCCACTAGAAAGATCCATCCATAAAATGAAAGGCGAGGTTTTTAGTGGGTATGTGAGTGAGTGAGTGTGTTTTGTTGTTGAAGTGAATAGAGAAAGGAAGGAAGGAGTGTAAAAGGGAGAGAGAGATGGGTTTAGGTAGAAGTGATGCAAAGTGAGGTAATAGAAAGCATAGCTCTATAACTAGTTATATATAAAGCAAGCAAAGAAAAACAATCCCAAGAGAGAGAAGAAAGAGGGTAATGTAATGTAATGTAATGTAATGTAATGATGAATGGGTATTTTGGCGTACGAGATAGATGATGGATGAAGTTAGCTTGCACGCAGAGAAAGCCATTCACAATAAGAAATGAATAAAATCCCTTAATTCTGTTCTGTTCTGTTTTGTAACGGTTTCATACGACGCACTACAGAACGAAATTCCTCACTCCCTTCCTCAGTCTATCAGTTTCTGTGGGGTCCCACTCTCGCGTGGAATGCAACTATTGGTGGTCCCCACACCCCTCCTTGGCCTTGCTTGCCCCATCATGGTCCCCACCCATCCACCACTCCCATATCCCGATTCATCGCCCAACCCAATACCTCTGCGATTTTCTCACCCCTATTTCAAATTGAGTTTCATCAATTTAATTTTTTATAGTAATTAATTTATATTTTTATATTTGATTGGTAAAATTAACTTTGATAAATTCCTATATATAAATTGTTGAGTACTGTAGTATATGTTTGAGTTGGCGTTTTGACAAAGGTATTCAATTGATTTTATAAAATTGATTTTAAAATAATTAAATTTGAAGCAAGGTAATTTTTGTTTGGATTTTTTTATTTTAAAAGTAAATTTGATTTAAGACTTAGGTGAGGTTTGGAAGAGCTTATTTATCAAAATTGCTTCCCAGACATATCCGATGACATAATGCTCTTGCGGTGTGTTTGGCGGAGAGCTTATAAAAATAACTTTGCCATCCCATAAGGAGTTTTTGACTTATTTTCATAATCATTTGGGAGAAGTTTATGGAATTATCATAAGAAATTATAATAAATCACTAAATACCATCTGTGTTTTTCACTATATTGAATCCTATAGTTGCACTTTCTTTTTAAGTGCTTATGGCTTGATAAAGGTTGCGAAAATGATGAGGTTATGTGATAAGCTCTTAATTAAGTTGTTTACCCAAACGCACCCTTAGTATAATTTTTCAATTTAAAAGTAGAAACTACTCTAAACTGCTTCTAATAGAATTGATTTTAAATGTAAAATTACTTTCGAGTTAAATATTAATAAATATTGTTAGGAACGGGAAAAACAAAAAATTGGTCTAAGGAGGGGGATGAGGATGCTTTTGGTGTGAATGATCATTGAGGTAGGACCCGGGAGAGAAGCAGCATTGAGATATTATGAATTGAAATTGAAATAGATGGAAGGGAAGGATTGTCGTCGTTTGTTGAATGTCGGGGTGATGTGGACTTGTGGTAATGATGTTGGGGACATGCAAGGGGGACACCATTGACAGTGACAGAGGATCTCCATTTTCATCTTCATATAACACTTCTTTCATCTTTTTGGTGCATTCCTTCTCTTCTGCTCACTCACTCACTGTTCCCCCCAATTCCTTTGTCTTATCGTTTTTAATTTATTACATTACATGGAATGGAACACGTTGTGCCTGCCTCATATATTCATATATTCATATACATACAATTCATGTACGTATGATACATTATACTCATTAATTGGCTATATATGCCACACATAAGAGTACACCTTACCACTGTCACACCACACTCAATATTCATCAGTCTATTTTTGCTTTACTTGTTTTGGGTCTTTTGGCCCTTTCACTTGGGTACTGGTGGTCCCTCATCCTTATTATGATCAATAATACTCTGTCTACAGTCACTGACTTGTCTTACTCAACTCCCACTTATTTGATGGAACCCCTCGGCTTTGTTTTCCTTCTCACTCCACACACATAATTTCCCATTATAGTCAGTTCATTGCAAAAACCAATCTCTCTTTCACAAAAAAATGTACATAGCATGCATTACCATTCCGTAAAATAATAAATAACAATATCATTATTATTTTCTTTAAAATAAAATAAAAACTAACATAATAAAGTCTGAGGTGTTCGTCAACCGATCCAAATCGATTCAAACCGTAAAAATCGAATCGGAAAACCGAAAAAACCAAAAACCGAAAAAATCACATTTTTTATTGGATTGGATCGGATTTTGGATTCCTAAGTGAAATCAAATCAAATCCAAACCGATCTACTATATACATAAACTATTATTTTTGAAATAATAGTATTACTCATACTTAACCATTGTTTTAAATACTTTTATGTCGCTCATTCTCTTCAATATTTTTGTTGGAATGACATATATGAGACTATTTAGAATAAATATTAATGTCTTGAAGTTATATTTTGCTAAAATTTTTGATGCATAGCATATATACTTGATTGAGTAAACATGAAAAATAGGAAATCAATTAAGTAAAATTGAAATATAAATTAGCTACAATTTATTTGCAGCCGATTCAAGGAAAAAAAAAGATAAGTGGGAGTAGATATATAGAGAATTAACATAAAAGAATATTTAACATAAAATAATGTGTTAAAAAATATCAATAATTAATTTTTCTCAAACTCTCAAATTAAAAGCTTGTCAATAATTAGAAATTTCCTCGCTCGTCATCAAATTAAATAATGATTAATATAAGGAACAAATAGTTGCTGCCTTTCATAAAGGTTCTAATGTTCTAATATAAAGAGAGGTTAAAATAAGTATTCGTCATTCTAAATTAACTCACTTAAATGAAAATTATCTTTCGTCCACTATTAAATAAGTAGAAAAGACACTTGACATAAGAAAAAAATAAAGTATGATACAAACCGATTTATCCAATCCTATCCAAACCGTATTTGATAGGATCAGATTTTTTTTAAGAAAGCAAATCGATCTAATCCAAATCGCATGTTATTTTTCATCATTGGATCGGATGACTTTTTAGCTCAAAATCGATCCAATCCAATCCGCGAACACCCCCTGACAAAGGCTATGATGCTGTCGTCTTCTTATGTTTAATTGCCGTTAGTTTTAATTTGCTGGGATTGTGATGGTACAGTCGTATAGAACTGCAAATAATCTTTGTAATGACACGACAATTAAATAACAATTCATAAATTCATTCATACGAAGATTAATTTTGTTGAGTAAGTGATTCGAATTATATATATAGCCACGCGAAATCATACATATAAACTAATTTGCACATCGTCATTCATATAAGTGTGTGTTGGGATAAATATTTGATAAAAATGATTTTGAATATAATTGATTTTATAAAATTGATTTTGAAGTAAAGTGATTTGTTTTTGGTTGTTTTTATTTTAAAAACAAGTTTAATGTAAAATTTAGTGTAAATTTTTCAACTCAATTCAAAAACTATTTCTTGTAGTTTCTAGTCAGAATCGTTTCTAGAGACAAAATCAATTTCACCTGACAATAACCAAATATCTTATTTTTACTAAAATCACGTTCAACGGGAGACAAAATTCTGGAAACTTTCAACATTAAACTAAACACATACTAATTATATGCACAATGGAGTATCTCCTTGCAAAGCGATTGACCCTTCTCTTTTTCCATTTGTATTTAACAAAAATAAGCAAGAAAACAGACTCGCAGATTCATCTGATGAACCGCCAAATATATAGGAAATGATTGTATGCAGTTACCATTATTTGCTAATGCAGAAACGAATGATTAACTTCGTCTTGTTGTTTATTAATCCATCTGCAGCTTAATCATATACATCCTTACACGTGGCATTTTGTCGGTATCTGGTAAGAAAAAAGTACTACTGTCCTTTTTCCTCAAGCGATCTGTGTCTTTGAGCCCTTCTTTTATATCAAAAACATAATTAGAGTAAAGTTAACAGCTATCATTGCATTTTATCAATCTTATTTTTTAAGCCCAATTAAATTTAAGTGAATAATGGGGCACATTATTTCTTTCCCTTTAGTTACCAATTAAGATGAACATGCAAACCACCCAATCTGATTGCTAATCTAACAAATCATAGCTATTAATATTAAGGGAAATGCTAAGGAACTCGTTAAGAAACCAATAAAAAAAAGTTTGTATGGAGAATTGGTATATTTAATAATCGAAGAAGTAAAATACTTTGTTTTCCAATGATAACTTACTTTTTATGATTCATTAACATGACCCTAATATTAATATTATATCCAAATCCCTGGAAAATACTTAAAAAGGAAAAACAAATATTGCATGTGATAGGACACCCATTCAACTAAACCAAGGTTTTAAATTACGATCGCGATCACGGTTATGGTTGCATTATACGTTTATTGCAATTGTCGATAGTTGCGGAAAAATATAGTTGAAGCGATTGTAATAGCGGTTGTGTTTCGAATTTGGATCAAAGGTCTCTAAAACCAAAATGTTGTGATTCAATTACGATCGTGGACCTTTATTTGAAATCTTGAACTAATTAAACTATATACCATACACAGGGGCTTTTAATTAAGTTAATTTCAAGTGTTTTGATCCCCACCCAAAAGAAAAAGTTGAATAGATCTATATGTGTAACGCCAAGTACCTACTATATCGTATGATTTTTTTTTTTTCCTGTATTGGGTGTTAGGCCACCATTGCCATGCGTAGCGCAGATTCTTTAGAGGGGCTGGCGGGAAATACTATGATACTAACTATAATTCACACTGTCATTATCTTTTGGAGTACTTGTGGAAAATAATTAGCAAACAATGATTGATTCCACTTTGATATCCTTTGGATCCGTGGAAATTTAGCTTTGGGTTCACCCTACGTTCCAACCTATAGTAGTATTCAAAGTAACCCTAGATGAAAAGAAAAAGAAATAATAGTATATAGTATCTCTTAAAATAAACTAATTGAAATTAAATAAACATGTATCTGAGAATGTATGATATGTTGAGGATAATGGATCAAAGATTGGACGATGCAAAGATATGTGGTGGGCCATGGATTGTAGGTATGGTTATGAGCATGAACATCATAGGGATCAGTCATGTTGGTTGACTGGTCAAATTTATATCAGTCAAAGGAAACATTGAGGACGAAAAAAAGTTAAAGTAAGTTATGGGAACTGTGTCCAACATCCAAGGCACACACAACACATACGGTAATGTTGTTTGTATTAGCATTCCTGTGAAGAAAAGAATCGGGTGTTCCCACTTCCAACTTGGTTCTTCCAAGCAGAATATTCTTTGTCTGTATGGTTGAGGTGATTTTGTGTGCTGGTTGGAGTTTAATAATCATAAATCATCCTAATAATTAATAAGTAGGATGTGATGGCCTTGAGAAGAAAATAAATAAAAGCATGTGAAAGAATAAAAACTGTGGATCGTAAAATACGTTTCTCATACTCTTTTTCACACATCTTTTTACATTTATTTTGTAATCGTTGATAAAACATTTTTCCTTTGAAAACAATATCACTCTAGTTACAATTAATTCTGTGTTTGTTTTGCGGAGGAAAAAAAATGCATTAAATTTGTTGATGTTTTAATAAGCTTTTAATTAATCTTAAAAGTTTCATTATGCAAGTTAGTATCACAGTACACACCTAGTCGTTGAATAGTTTGGGTTCTTTAGAAAGACGCAAAAAATTGATATCGTTAAAAAATTACGCGTTCTATATCAAAAGCTTTTATTTGAGGGGGAACAATATTTGAAATTTTCTTTAATCTAACGCACCCTACCTTTACGAAACACCGTGCATGTTGGAGATAGTTCATATTATTTTTTGTTGAGTAACCAAAATGGCAAAGATAGATGGTACAACATACTTCTATATAAATAAACAAACTGTTTTTTACTCATTTAATTTAGATTTTTTTATGGATTTGATTAAAGCATGAAAAATCTGAAAACCTATTGTAATATATCTAGAATTAACTTTCATAGTTAACCCGTTCTTAATAACGAAAATCATATATTTGCACTACAATATTTGAAATCATATCCATGTGCAAGTTGTTAGATTAATAGATTTAATTATTTTAAAAAAATATTTAGTGGCAATGCAATATCATAGCCAATATAGATTGGTTCAATTGCTGGACTTTTTACTTAGGACACAGTATGACTTGGGTTCGAATTCATATTCATATACTTCTACCATTAGTAAACAATTTGTATTTTATTGTAAATTTTTACTAAGGTTCGTGATTTGTTCTAATCTTAAAATGAAAAACTGAAAAGGTCATCCTAAATAAAACAAATGGTTTGCATTTAGAACCTTTTATATCATTGATAAATTACGTATAATATCATTAATATCTGTAAAGATATACCTTGTTCCATAATATAAAATATATATTACGCCATTTATTTGTAGTGTATATGATTTTATGATAGTGTCATTAAAACAGACAGCTAGCGTGTGTTTGGTTTGACATCAGTAGTGACATCGATATTTATGTGTAAAAAAGTTTCTTTAACGTTTGTCTTGAAAAAATCACATTTTTGCCATCGTCAACATGATTTTTTTTTTCAACGTAAAACCAAACATATACACGACACTATATATTGGGGTAGTATGGTACAAGGTAGTTGAATAGTAACACAACATTTGTTTTATTTAGTGTACCGGTCGAAGATATAAGGCCGATGATTGTCAATACGACCGAGCTCATTCTCGTAGGTGGGCACTCACCCGAACTCCCATAAAGCCGAAGACCTGTTAATACACTCAACACCCGAGGACAACTACTCGGCCCTATTCCACACCAGACCACGAACGAAGATATCTCGGCCCCGAGTTATCCAGTCACAATTAACTGGGCCGAATATCTCGCTGATCCTAATATCTCTCCGCATAATCAGGAGCCTGATATCTCTCCGCATAATCAGGAGCCTAATATCTCTCTGCATAATCAGAGCCTAATCCTAATATCTCTCTGTATAACTCGGAGCCTGATTCTAAACATCTCTATAAATAGGGGTCCAACCCCTTCACCGAGAACCACGTTTGCTTTGATTCCCATTTGGATACGTAGGAGCAGAATCCAATTCTGTCAAGCACATTCCAAAACACTCCCACTAAACTTTCTCCAGCTGAGTATCTCTCATCTGGGATATTTGGACGGAACATTTGGCGCCGTCTGTGGGAATCGAAGCGAAACTTTCCCATACCACAAGCCATGGTGAGAACAAGGAGCGGGAACTGCAGGAGAGAGGAGCCAGAAAATGCTACAACGGAGATAATGAGGAACGGTCCATAAACCCGGCTATAACGACCGACAACCCCCTTATCTAGGAACTTCTTGCACAGATTGCCATGCTGAGAAGGGAGAATGAGGAGATTAGGCGCGGAAGCGGCCGTCGCGAACCGGGGACAGGAGCAGAGAGAAAGGTCCGCCTCTTCTCCTCCAGAGAGAGAGCGCCGGACAACTGAGAATGAAGGATCCAGAAACTCGCGCAGAGAAGGAGGCCCACAACTCCGGGCTTCTCATCATATGGACCGAGTGGACGAGGAGGAATTTCCTAGGCAGGCCCCTGAACTGTCACTTCAGACAAATAGACTTAATGGAAGGACCGGCATGCGGAGGCCGAGACATCCCTTCACAAACGCTATCATGGAGGTTCCCCTGCCAGCCAACTACAAACCCATAAGAATTGACAGATATGATGGCACCTCGGACCCCGAGCGTCACTTGGACGCTTTCACTACTCAGATGTACCTCTTTACCGACGACGATGCTGTCATGTGTAAAGTCTTTCCGACTACTCTAAAAGATGCTGCGTTGACCTGGTACACCCAGCTACAGCCAGCGTCAATTGATTCCTTTGACACATTCATGGCTAAGTTCAATGCTCAGTTTGCCACGAGCCGGGCTCATCAAAAAACCTTGGCCTCGTTGGTAAACTTTAGACAAGAGAAGAATGAGTCCCTGCGTGATTTCATGGCCAGATTCAGCAAGGAGACGGTCATCATCCGGAATCTCAGTGCCGATATTGCACTACACACCATCTTGACCGGGTTAAGGCCTGATCCTTTCGCCAGACACTTGGCTCGGAAGCCACCAACCAGTATGGATGAATTGAGGAGAAAAGCTGCGGGATTCATTAAAATGGAGGAGGTTGAGGAGTCTAAGAAAAGGGAGAGAACGCGATGATGATCTTGTGGACGAGAAGGGAGAGAGAAGAGGAGGGCCGGAGGTGATAGGCCGAAATTCAAAGGCCCGTCTGAGCATTTGCATAGGGGATCGAAGTATGAGCACTATACTCCCCTCAACACAAACCGAGCTCGGGTGTTTGAGGAAGCATACAACGCGGAACTTT
Organism: Sophora flavescens; assembly: GCA_030762895.1. NCBI lineage: Eukaryota > Viridiplantae > Streptophyta > Magnoliopsida > Fabales > Fabaceae > Sophora > Sophora flavescens. The sequence continues at coordinate 30,531,146 of CM061063.1, read as the reverse complement.
TGCAGCTCCCCAACCGTGGGCCACACTCCCCGAATGCTTCGATCGCAAACATTGTCGGTACCATCGCAATTACGGCCATACCACCGAGGAGTGCTGGGTCCTGCGAGATAAAATTGAAGAGTTGGTGCAAGCTGGCCATCTCAATAATTTTGTTTGGAGAAACCACAACAATGGTGAGGGGCGTGGCAGAAGCAGAAGGAGAGGAGGTGACCAAAGCCCGAGAAGGGGCGGTGGTCGACAAAATAATGAAAGAACAGAAACCAGAGAGGGTCAGAATGAAAGGCGAGAGGAGGATAATGTGGTTCGAGGTGTGATAAACACTATTTCAGGTGGATTCGCAGGGGGAGGCACGACAAGTTCAGCTCGGAGAAAGCACCTGCGGGCTATTCGGGCTGTCAACTCGGTATCCGGCAAACCCCCGAGAATTTCCCCACCTATTATCTTTTCTGACGAGGACTTCGTGGGGGTGGATCCTAATCAAGATGACCCTATGGTAATCACCGTGCAGTTGGCTAATTTCTCGGTCAAAAGAACCCTTGTCGACCAGGGGAGCTCAGCAGATATCTTATATTATTCAACATTCCAGAAGCTCGGGATCCCGGAGAAATCTATCCAACCATATGACAGTAAGCTCGTCGGCTTTGCAGGGGAACAAGTGGATAAACGAGGGTACATTGACCTCCTGACTGCTTTTGGGGATGGCAAAGCATCCAAGACTATCATGGTCAGGTACGTGTTGGTTAATGCAGTAACATCATACAATATCCTGATCGGAAGACCATCTTTGAACGAGTTAGGAGCTGTGGTCTCTACTCCCCACCTCACGATGAAATTCCCTTCTAACTCAGGAGACATAGTTGCTGTCCGGGCTGATCAGAAAATGGCCAGACAGTGCTATGCTGATAGTTTGCGTGTAAGCAAACTTAAACCTACACCTGCAAAAGCGCTAGACAGGGAGAAAGACAAGTCGGTGAATTCTGTTAACTCTGTTGAACTGGATCCGAGAATGGATATGCAGGAACAACGTCCACAACCCATTGAGGAGCTAGAAAAGTTCCATCTCGGTTCACAGCCCGATGAGTGCACCAAACTCGGCAGTCACCTTGAGCCGAATTTGAAAGAAGAAATAAAGGAAGTGCTTCGCAGCAACGCCGATTTGTTTGCCTGGACCACATCTGATATGCCGGGAATTGATCCCGACTTCTTATGCCACAAACTGGCAATTTGTCCCGAGGCGAAACCAGTGGCCCAAAGGAAAAGGAGACTTGGTGAGGAGAGGAGAAAGGTTGTGGAAGAGGAAACAGCGAAGTTGGTCAAGGCCAGCTTTATCCGAGAAGTAGAATACATTACCTGGCTGGCCAACGTTGTTCTGGTCAAAAAAGTAAATGGCAAGTGGCGCATGTGCACCGATTACACAGATTTGAATAAAGCTTGCCCAAAGGATTCCTATCCTTTGCCGAGTATTGATAGACTGGTGGATGGAGCCTCCGGATACAGAATGTTGAGTTTCTTGGATGCATACTCGGGGTACAATTAGATCCGAATGTACCCCCCAAATGAGGAGAAAATAGCTTTCATAACTGAAGGCTCGAATTACTGTTACCGGGTAATGCCGTTCGGACTGAAAAATGCTGGAGCTACGTACCAAAGGCTCATGGACCGGGTATTCGAAAAACAAATCGGAAGGACTATTGAGGTTTATGTGGATGACATGGTCGTAAAATCCGATGACCCAACAATGACCACCCAAAGGATCTGGAGGAAATTTTTTCAGCGTTGAGAAAGTATAATATGAGGTTGAATCCCAGGAGAAGTGTGTTTTCGGTGTCCAGGGTGGAAAATTCCTCGGCTTCATGTTGACACACCGGGGAATCGAGGCCAATCCTGATAAATGTCGGGCTGTGATTGAGATGCGAAGCCCACAAAATATTAAAGAAGTGCAAAGACTTGCAGGACGTCTGACATCATTATCTCGGTTCCTACCCAAATCCGCAGAGAAAGCTCGGCCTTTCTTTAGATTACTGAAGAGGCCTCATACCTTCACATGGATCGAGGAATGCGAGAAGGCCTTCGTCGATTTTAAGGCCTTTTTGTCTTCACCACCGATATTAACTCGACCCATCCCAGGGAAAGAGTTATACTTATACCTGTCAGCCACCGAGTACGCCATCAGTGCAGTCATTGTGCGCAGAAATAGAGAAAGTTCAAATGCCGGTGTACTTCATTAAAGGAGGTCCTTCATGATGCTGAAACCCGGTATCAAGTCATTGAAAGGCTGGTTTTGGCCCTGGTAACCGCAGCTCGGCGATTGCGTCCGTATTTCCAAAGTCACCAGGTGATTGTCAAAACTGATCACCCGATTAAGCAGATCCTCAAAAAGCCCGAGTTGGCAGGACGTATGATTGCGTGGTCGGTAGAGTTATCCGAGTTCGGCCTGAGATACGAGTTGAGAGGCCCTCTGAAAGCTCAATGTCTCTCCGACTTTGTAGCCGAGCTCAACCCGCAGCCGATATCCGAGGATATATGGTGGAATTTGTATGTGGATGGATCCTCGAATGTCAGGGGCAGTGGAGCTGGGGTGATTCTGGAAGGCCCGGGAGATCTGATCCTGGAACAGTCACTAAAGTTTGAGTTCAAAACCTCAAACAACCAAGCCGAATATGAAGCTTTGATAGAAGGATTATTGCTGGCAAAGGAAATGGGTCACAGGGAAAATCTCTGGAGGGTATCAAACGAAAGAGCCTCAGCTCACCAAGTATCTATGCAAGGTCAACCAATTAATCTCCAACTTCGAGAAATTTGCTATTGAGCACATTCCTCGAGAAGAAAACACTCGGGCCGATCTGCTGTCCAAATTAGCTAGTACAAAGAAGCCGGGCCACCATAGAACAGTTATTCAAGAAACCATAAATGAACCGAGTGTCACGATTGGGGAGGTGATGGCCAACGAGCCGGTTGACCGAGAATGGATGACACCCATTTGGGAGTATTTATCCTCAGAAACTCTGCCCCCAGATCATGTGGAGGCCAGGAAGATCAGGCTCAGAGCAAGTCACTTTGCTATCATTTCAGGAGACTTGTTTAAACGAGGGTTCTCGGTACCGTTGCTAAAATGTCTGACGAAGGCACAATCAAAGTATGTCATGGAAGAGGTTCACCGAGGAATCTGTGGTTTTCACTGCGGGGGCAGATCAATGGCCTTCAAGGTAGTCCGAGCAGGGTACTATTGGCCTACCATCCGAGCAAATTGCATTGAGTGGACGAAACAATATGATGAGTTGATGAGTGTGATTTCACCTCATTTTTCATGTACATTTCTGCATGCATTTGCATATAGTTTAGGCATTTTTAGTTTTATTTTGTTTAGTTTTTCCTTTGGAACGGATAAGGTGGTGTTGTGGTATTGTTTTGCAGGAATTCATGATTAAATGCCCTAGGTTTGGCCATGATGAAGCTTGGATGAATTAGAGCCTTAAAAGTGAAGAAAATGAGCTAAACAGAGCCCATCACGGCCTAGCTGTGATGCCCATCACGGCCATGATCGGGTAAAAGCGAAAAAGGCGAGAAAGGTGAAAAGCAGTCTGTCATGGCCTAGCCGTGATGTACATCACGGCCGTGACCCAAAACCACCACAAGTCAGAGACCATCACGGCTTGGCCGTGATGGAGATCACGGCCATGAAATGGAGGCTCGCGACGCGAGCAATGTCTCGCCACGCGAGAGACTTAAAATGCCAGAAGTTCCAGAAACAGAATCCGTCACGGCCTGGCCGTGATGGCCATCACGGCCGTGACGCGCGACGGATCTATAAATAAGAGCACAGCAGACAGAACAAGGGGACTTTTTGGCAGAGGCTTGGAAACCCTAAAGAGGGCTGATGGCTGGGGGAAGGCTGGGACCTTAAAGATGACATCTCTCTGCTTTTGGATTGGAAGGAGATTGAAGGATTCGTCATGGAGTTTTCTTCCTCTCTTCTCTCTTTCTCTTTTGTAGATATTATCATGTGTAGCTAATTCCCCATTGTTGGGTTTAGATGTAGCTTTTCTGAACTTGATTGTTAATTGATTTGATTTCAATACAAGTTTCTATTTCTTTATGAGTATGTGATTCTGTGCTTAATGCTTTCCTTGGATTAGCTACCCATAGGAATGATTTGTTGCTTTGATAGATAACTGAAAGGTTGGTGTTAAGGCATGCTCATGAATCATATGCCAAGTAGTCCAAGAATCTAGACATAGGTGTTGGATGCTTGCAATCTTATAAGTCTTGACTTAATGCAAAATCACAGATTAATCCACCTAAGACATTAGGGTTTGATTTGGGGTTTTAGGCTCAATGCACCTAAGACATTAGGCTTGAGTATTTTAGAAAAGGCTTGATTGGCATAATTGAATTAGGACTTGTGTTGTTAGCCATTTCATTGCAATCAAGGGAGGATTAGTGTAGTCTAAACCTGACAATCTCAACCATTTGTAAATTCTGCACTCCAAGTGTTTGTTAAAAGTCCAAAAAGACCAAAAATATTGTATTGCTTTGTTTTCTGTTTTGATATCTCATACCATAGTTTAGTCTAGATAGTTGTTAAGTTTGTGAATTGGTAATTGACAACCAATCCCTGTGGATACGATAACCGGTCTTACCACCGTATTACTTGATTGCGACGAGGTGCACTTGCCTTTAATTCTAAAAATCACGCATCAAGTTTTTGGCGCCGTTGCCCGGGATTGGCTTTGCCAATATCAGTAGTAACAAATGAGACAACTAGTTTAGACATTTTTATTTTATTTTTCTGTATATAATTGATATCCTTTTCTTTAGTTAGTTTTGTATATATTTGTTTTTGTGTTTCTTTGATCTTGGGCTTAATTGTCTGTGAGGTGAAAAACTGATTAGATAGGATCATGGACTACAATTGCTATCAACCATCTGATGCCGAAATTGAGATATCCGAGCTGCAACTGCGGGTAGATATGCTGCAGTTGGCCATAAACATCCAACAAGTGAGTGATGAGCTGTCAAGGGCACAAATCTCTCCTCCACCAATGGTAGGTTGTTCTGAATGGGGAAATCAATTTCCCAACACTTCTACTCCATGGTGGGGGAACCCTCCAAACAATACTTGGATTGATCAAGAGGAACATTGGGAATCTTCCACACCTTCATATCAACCACAACCATCTCAATGGTATGATGAGCCATCCCCATTGGAAGTTGCTTGGGAGAACCTCAAATCCGCATTCCCAGTCGAGGTTGAGCAACCTATCCCGGATAGTCGACCTCACTTAGAGGCTGTTTTGGAGAACTTCATGGTAACAACAATGGAAGAATTAAAAAATCAAGAAGACACCATTCGAAGTTTCGGGGTACGTATTGAGAAAATCTCTAACCAACTATCCGGAATGTCAAAAGGGAACTTGATGGATGATGATGAAGGTGATGCAATAAAGTATGATGATGAGATGATGCCAAAATGGATGAGGAGGAAGAAGAAGTGGGAGCAACCGAGTCAAGAAGTGAAGACCCTGTTTTGGAGAACATAGTCGCACCATTCCCCATTGAACCCTTGACTAAGGAGCCTGAAAGGAAGAGGCATTTGGAGGACATCTATTTCACCATGCTTGGGGATGATGAAGTACTTTTGGAATTAGATGATGCTATTGTTTCCTATGCATGTGTTGAATGTGATGGAAAAAACACTTGTGTGGTTTGTGCGGAGATTTCTGCATATTTGGAAGGTGATGGATTTGGCAATGCTGAGAGTGAAGATTGTACAGAAGCCAGAACATCACCAATGATCCTCTCGAATTGTTTGCCACCTCACATTTTAAAGCAGTCAACAATGGAGTTCATGCCTCTGCCTGAGAAACCAGATTTTGGATCTTTAAAAATGCAGGCACCATGGCCAGTCCAAGAGGTTGAACCCCATTTTTATTGGGAAGATTTTGTTGATAAAGGGGTCATCTTTGACCCGAGAGGAATTGAAAAGCGCTTCCCATTTGAAGAAGTCAGCATGAATTTCGAGCGCTCACTTCCACATTTTTGCTGCAAACCGTGGGATCCAGGTGAAGGATCTCACATGGTTAGCATCCCTTGGTCCTTATACCACAGGTTATGGGATCCAGGTGGATGCTTCTTAATAAGTCAAGCTAGTGACGTTAAAGAAGCGCTTATTGGGAGGCAACCCAAGTTTCTTAACCCTTCTCTTTAGTTAGATTTTGTTTTTGATTTTAACTCTTGAATAATTTGAGAAGATCAAGAGTTTTCTTTTATTAATAAATTTGTTAAGTGTTTTCAGGATAATAAGGAAGGAGAAGCAAAAAGAGCAGGGAGAAATAAAGCCAGAAAAGCAAAGTCAGCACCCGCTACCGCCTCAGTAAGCCGTTCCAATTTTTTGCTTTATTTTATTTTTCTTCTCCTCTCTCCAACTTGATTGTTTACGTTGGGGACAATGTAAATCTTTAAGCTTGGGGTAGGGGTAATCTTTTTACTTGCATTGTAAATATTGCATTCATATAGGCTTAAGTTTGCATATCTTTTTACTTGCATTGTAAATATTGCATTCATATAGGCTTAAGTTTGCATGATCGCATGATTCGGTTACCCCTTGCTTAGATTGAGCTTATGATCGTGAGAGCTAAGTGCCAATTTTTCTGTGATAGTGAATTTTTGGACCCTGATTTTCTATTCTTGTGATATGGCTTCATTAAATATGCTTGAGATGATCTTGGATAGTTGATGATTAGCATATGTTTCTTTAGACTTTTGTTTCTCACTGGTTCTTGAACTGATAAATGTGAGCTTTTGAGCCATTAGGGGGTACTCACTAAATCTGCCCCCGTTCTTTGTGTTGAGTGTTGCCCCTCTTGGATGAATTTCTCTAGAACTTGACTTGAAACCATTTTGAAGCTTAAAAATTTTTTGAAAACATTTTCGAAAAGGATTGAGGCAATAGGTATTTTTTTTTCCGGCCTTCTGAGCTTTGAATGATGAAATGCTACCCTTAGTTGCCCAATTTTGAGCCTGAATGAATGACATGCTTTTCTTGGTACCCTGAAAATTTTTGATAAATATACTTGATAAGGGACCTTCTAAAGTATTACAAAAAGGATGAAAAAGGTAGTTGAAAGTTTGGGATAAGAATCAAAAAAAAAAAAAAATTCTTTTGAGTTGAAAAATCTCCCCTCCATGAAAAAAAAAGAAAAAAATTATTATAAAAAAAAAAGAAAAAAAAAGAAAAATATAAAGAGATGGAGATGACAAACAAGAGAAGTGAGAAATAAAAGAAAAAGAAAGAAAAGAAAGGTGGAAAAATGTATTGAAAACCCAAGAAGGTATTTTAGAAGGTGTCTTGTGTTGAAATGTTTGATATTTGGTTTAGCCTTTTGAAATATCCCTTTCTTGTTATCCCCACCTAAAGATTAATCACATGGCCACGTTTCAACCAAATAAAGACCTTTTGATTCTTAAGTGTTTTCATAAATAAAGTGGAGATTTGGTTGATAGTCAAGCATATGGTAGGAATCATTCCTTGAGGAAAATGGAGCGAATTGTTATATATACTTGAACACTTGAGTGAGTGAGGCAAGAAAGAGAGCCAAGCAAATAAACAAGCTTGGGGTGAGCTTCAAGTGAGCAAGAGTGCCCAAATCCGTGAGAATGTGAGTCTAGGAAACTTAAGCCCCTAATTGGACTTGAATTGATTGTCTCTTGCTGAAATAATTGAATGCCTGTTACTTGGATCATTTTACTCGGGTTCTTAGTTCACTATCATTGCTCTGATTATTTTCATCTTCTGGCCTTGGTTTGATGCTTGAGGACAAGCAAAGTCTTAAGCTTGGGGTAATTTGATGAGTGTGATTTCACCTCATTTTTCATGTACATTTCTGCATGCATTTGCATATAGTTTAGGCATTTTTAGTTTGATTTTGTTTAGTTTTTCCTTTGGAACGGATAAGGTGGTGTTGTGGTGTTGTTTTGCAGGAATTCATGATTAAATGCCCTAGGTTTGGCCATGATGAAGCTTGGATGAATTAGAGCCTTAAAAGTGAAGAAAATGAGCTAAACAGAGCCCATCACGGCCTAGCTGTGATGCCCATCATGGCCATGATCGGGTAAAACTGAAAAGGCAGAAAGGCTGAAAACAGAGTCTGTCACAGCCTAGCCGTGATGTACATCACGACCGTGACCCAAAACCACCACAAGTCAGAGACCATCACGGCTTGGCCGTGATGGAGATCACGGCTTGGCCGTGATGGAGATCACGGCCGTGAAATGGAGGCTCGCGACGCGAGCAATGTCTCGCCACGCGAGAGACTTAAAATGCCAGAAGTTCCAGAAACAGAATCCGTCACGCGAATGATAGCTCGCCACGCGAGAGACTGATTGTGCCAAAACCACCAAAAGTCAGAGACGATCACGGCCTAGCCGTGATGTACATCACGGCCGTGACCCAGAAACCTCCACAAGTCAGAATTCATCACGGCTTGGCCGTGATGGAGATCACGGGTATGAAAAAGCTGGCTCGCGTCGCGAAGAAGGGCTCGCCTCGCGAGAGAGTAAGTTTGCCAGAACTGCAAGAGACAGAAACCGTCACGGCCTGGCCGTGATGGCTGTCACGGCCGTGACCGGCCACGAGTTATAAAAGAAACTCTGGGCAGAACAGAAAGAACGTCTAGAAACCCTAAAAAAAACAGATCCTCTGCTGCTGTGGCTGCTGTGCAACGTTCTATGGAGCTCTCTCCTTTGTTCATCTCTGTAACTCTTTCTTTTGTTTTATCTTCAATTATGTGTAGCTAAACTCCCCTTTGTTGGGGTTAGATGATTGCTCTTCTGAACTTGATTGTAAAATGACTTGATTATAATGCAGTTTCCTTGTTCTTTATGAGTGTTTGATTCCATGCTTAATGCTTTCTTAGGCTTGATCACCCTAGGAATGATTAGTTGCTTTAATAGATAACTGGAAGGTTGGTGTTAGAGCTTGCTCATGAATCAAATGCCAAGTAGTTCATGAGCCTAGGCATAGGTCTTGAGGTGCTTGCAATCTTATAAGTCTTTACTTAATGCAAAATCTCAGGTTAATCCACCTAAGGAATTAGGGTTTAATTTGGGGTTTTAGGCTCAATGCACCTAAGGAATTAGGCTTGAGTATTTCAGAAAAGACTTGATTGTCATAATTGAATTAGGAACTGTGTTACTTGTCATTTCATAACAATCAAGGGAGGATTAGCTTAGTCTAACCCCAACAATTCTATCAATTATTGTTCATCTTTCTGTTTGCACATTAACTATTTGAAAAACTTCCAAAAAGAACAAAAACATTTTCTTCTTGTTTGCTTGTTAGATGTTAGAGCTACCTTCACTCCAAAATTTGATCGCCTAGATAGTAGTCTAATTTGCGAAGTGGTAATTGTCCACGATCCCTGAGAACGATATCCGGTCTTACCGTTTTATTACTTGCAACGAACCGGTACACTTGCCGAGTCCGTGTCAAGTTTTTGGCGCCGTTGCCGGGGATCGGTGTGCCAATATCACGAGTAGCAAAGGGGACTCCTAATTTAGGCATTTTTACTGTTTTCCTACTGTGTTTTTTCTTTCTTGTTTTCTGTTTCCCTGCTGTATTTTTCTGTTCTTCTCTGCTTTTTCTGCGCTACTCTGTTTGTTCAGTGTATGCGAGGTACAATTGACCCAGGTGAACTCCAATTCGAACCTGAGATCGAGAGACTCTGTAGAAGGAATAGAAGGAAAGCCAAGGCAAGACAGAACAGAGAAAGAGCATCTTCTCGTAGACAAGAGCAACAAGTTGAGTTACCCAGTGTGCAAGAACCACAAATTGAAGTAACAGCTGTCACCATGGCAGAAAATAATGCACCAAGGAGAACAATGGGGGACTACACTTCCCCTAGAGTTGATAGATGTGGGACTCCGATTGTGAGACCCGCAGTGGCCTGCAATAATTTCGAAATCAAGGCATCACTTCTCCACCTTGTGCAGCAAAACCAGTTTGGAGGTTTGGAGAGTGAAGACCCTCATGCTCACATTGGTACTTTCATTGAGCTGTGTGACACCATCAAGTTAAACGGAGCTTTCATGATGAGGCCATTCGGTTAAGGCTTTTCCCTTTCTCTTTGAGGGATAGAGCTAAGGCATGGCTTCAATCTCATCCTCATGGAAGCATCATCACATGGAATGATTTGGTCGAGCAAGTTTTTATCTCGCTTCTTCCCTCCGTCAAGAATGATTAAGTTAAGATCAGAGATTAAAGCCTATGCACAAAGGGATGGTGAGTCACTCTATCAAGCCTGGGAGAAATTCAAGTCCTTACTCACAGCTTGTCCCCATCATGAACTAGAGACATGGCAGCAGGTTGCAACATATGTTAACGGGCTCAACGAGAATTCAAGAAGTATGATTGAAGCGGCTGCAGGAGGGACATTGAGTCAGAAGACGCCCGAAGAAGCAAAGGACTTGATTGAGAACATGGCTAACAATGACTATCAAATGCCTAGTTCTCGGTCAATGGTTAAGAGAGGTGTTCTAGAGCTGGATGAAATTGGCGCTCTCAAGGCATAAATGGCTATTCTTACCAAACAACTGGGGTCGGTTCAACTGCAGAATTCTCAACTACAAGCTGTCCAAGTTCAAGGTACCTCAGTGTGTGATTTCTGTGGAGGCAACCATGCAAATGGAAACTGTGAGATCAATGTGGTTGGAAGTTCGGGACAAGAAGAGGTAAATTATATGGGCAACCAAGGGCCTAGAAATGATCCTTACTCCAACACCTACAATCCGGGGTGGCGCAGCCATCCTAACTTTGGTTGGAGATAAGGGCAAAGTTCGAGTTCTCAAGCACAGCCTCCTCAAGAGAGTTCAAGCAAATTGGAGAGCATTCTGGGCCAGTTCATGCAAGCCACTCAAGAGACTATGAAGAATCAAAATGCCTCCATCAAAAATCTTGAGCACCGAGATAGGGACGGTTGGCAAAGCAAATGGCGAGAAAGACCTCAAGGACAATTGCCGGGAGATACGAGAGAAGAATCAGAAGGAAGGTTGCATGGCAATTATCACAAGAAGTGGGAGAGTGTTAAATCCACAAGAAAAAGAGAGGGAAGAAAAGACAAGTGATGCTTGGAATTGGTAAGGTGCAGTTTGAAGAGGTAAACAACGAAGAACCCAGGAAATTCCCAAGATACTACCTCTATCCTCTTTGGTGTAGAAGCTGAAAAACCGCAGAGAGGAGAAATTGGTTGATGAAGAATTTGCGAAGAAGAAGACTAAAAGACAGATTCGGAAGAGGTTGATAATCCCAAAGAGCTGCCCCCATATTTGAGAATCCCGTACCCCCAACGGTTGAAGAAGGAGGCAAAAGACCAGCAATTTTCTAAGTTTGGATGTATTCAAAAGCTACGAGATCAACATCCCTTTTCTTTGAAGCTCTTGACGAGATGCCTTCCTACGCTAAATTCATGAAAGAGATTCTTACAAACAAGAGGCGGTGGAAGGAGGAGACAGTCATGCTTCTTGAAGAGTGCAGTGCTATAATTCAGAGGAAGCTACCAAGTAAAGATGAAGGACCGGGTAGCTTCACTATCCCATGCACTATTGGTCATGTGAACATTAGGAGAGCATTGTGCGATCTAGGGGCAAGTATCAACCTTATGCCGTTGTCCATTTTCAAAAAGCTGGGAATTGGTGAGGTAAAACCAACAGGGATTTCTCTTCAACTGGCAGACCGCTCCACTACATATCCCTATGGTGTTGTGGAGGATTTGTTGGTGAAGGTGGATAAATTAATCTTCCCAGCAGACTTTGTGGTTTTAGACATGGAGGAGGATGCTGAAGTTCCGCTCATACTAGGGAGACCTTTTCTGGCAACTGGTCGGGCTTTGATAGATGTAGAAAAGGCCAGTTGAAATTCAGAGTGCAAGAAGAAGAAGTAACTTTCAATGTATTGGAAGCTGTGCATCGCACGAGCAAGGAAGAGGAGTGTTTCCGCATGGATATGGTGGATACGGTAGATAAGGAAGTCATTGCACATCAACACCACCCCTCTACTCCAGAGAAGAAGGAAAAGCCCAACATGAAAGCAAATCTAAAACTATGCAAGACAAATGATGCATCAGTTGGTGAGGAAGTTGGCCCTACTCATCTTGTGAAAACAGAACCTCCACCGGGAAGGAGTAAGAAAAAAGGCAAGAGGCCCAGAGCGAAAAAGGCAAAGCAGAAGCACAATTGTTGGCCTTTTAAGAAAAATCAGCTCTTTACAGGAGTTTCATGGAAGAAAAGTGCTCTTGCAATTCTATGTCCAGCAGATCCCGGTTAATTTAAGGAAGTTATCTACCCGTCAAGCTAGTGACGTTAAAGAAGCGCTTATTGGGAGGCAACCCAATTTTTATTTTCATCTTCTCTTTTGTTTTTGATTTCTCCTCTTGAATAATTTGAGAAGCTCAAGAGGTTTGTTAATAGTTTGTTGAGTGCTTTCAGATTTTGAAGGAAGGAGGAGAAGAAGGGCAGGAGGAAACAACACCAGAAAGCATGAGATTCAGCACCACTACCACCTTGGTGAGATGTTCCAGTTTTCTCCCCTCTCTAAACTTAATTATTTACATTGAGGACAGTGTAAGTCTTTAAGCTTGGGGTAGGGGTAATCTTTTTGCTTGCATTGTAAATATTGCATTCATATAGGCTTAAGTTTGCATGATCACATGATTCGGTTACCCCTGCTTAGATTGAGCTTATGATTGTGAGAGCTAAGTGCCAATTTTTCTGAGATAGTGAATTTTTGGACCCTGATTTTCTATTCTTGTGATATGACTTCATTAAATATGTTTGAGATGGTCTTGGATAGTTGATGATTAGCATGTGTTTCTATGGATTTGTGTTTCTCACTGGTTCTTGAACTGATAAATGTGAGATTTTGAGCCATTAGGGGGTACTCACTAAATCTGCCCCCGTTCTTTGTGTAGAGTGTGTTCCTCTTGGATTGTTTTTCTCTAGAACTTGACTTGAAACCATTTCGAAGCTTGAAAATTTTTTAGAACATTTTTGAAAAGGATTGAGGCAATAGATTTTTTTTCCGGCCTTCTGAGCTTTGAATGAATAATGCTACCCGTAGTTGCCCATTTTGAGCCTGAATGAATAGCATGCTTTTCTTGGTACCCTGAAATGTTTTGTTAAATATGCTTATGAGGGACCTTCTAAAGTACTGTGCAAAAAAGGGTTGGAAAATGTAGTTGAAAGTTTGGGATGATGAAAAAAAAAAAAAAAGAATCTGAAAATTTTTTGTTCTCTTGAATTGAAAAATCTCCCCTTCTCCAAACAAAAGAAAAAAAAAAGAGAAAAAAAGAAATAAAAATGGAGAAGGGGATGACAAAAAGGAATGAGAAGTAAAAAGAAAAGAAAAGAAAGAAAGAAAGGTAGAAAAATGAATGAAAAACCCAAGAAGGTATTTTAGAAGGTGTCATGTGTTGAAATGCTTGATACTTGGTTTAGCCTTTTGAAATGTCCTTTTCTTGATTACCCCACCTAATGATTGATCCCATGGCCTCATTGCAACCAAAGAATAAGACCTCTTGATTCTTAGATGTTTTCATTAATAAGGTAAAGATTTGGTTGATAGTCAAGCTTATGGTAGGGAAGTGTTGTACTACTTCACCTCGGTAGAAGGAGGGTTTTGTTCTTCTCGCCCCGCGGTCCCGGTCTCCTGGGTAGTAGGGTGTGGAGGACTTGGGCGAGGTGGGGGAGAATCTTCGGTGTCAACTACAACCACTACCCTCTTTCTTTTTTGAGGAGCAGATGATGAAGTTCCCTTCGCAGAGGTCTTGGTGGGAGGAGGTCGTTTCTTCTTCTTCTCAGTTGAAGAGGGACCCTGACCCTATTTTGCAGCAGCCTTTACCAGCTTGGAGAAGTCGAATTTCCCCATAATGACTGCCAAAAAGAAAGAGTTGTTAGTACAGTAACACATACAGAAAAGATTCAAAAACTAAAAAGTCGAGCACTTACTTTTCAGATCAGTTCTCGGAGTAGAGGAGAAGAGTAGTTTCAGGAGGCGTCCACAATGGAGGGGCCGAGGAAGTTTTTCTAGTATGTCTATGTCCCGTCTATCCTCGGCCGGGAGGGATTGGTACTCAAGGCCAACGAATTTTGTGGGGGAGGATTTCCAGTATAAAGGAAACTTGGCGCAGTTATCATCGTCAAAAAAGTGGGAGGAGTGAGAGCCCGAGGGGCGAACTCGGAAGAAGCCGACTTTAAAATCTTTGTACGATGATGTGTACAGGCTAAGCAGTCCTCTCCGGTTCAGCCCATTAAGGGAAATCCATCCCATTTTCTCACCAAACCTTGTTTGGTAAAAATACAAAAATTTTGGAGTGGTGGGCTCCATCCCGAGGTATTTACATAGGATTTGAAAGGCTTTCGTAAAAGCCCAGCTGTTAGGATGGAGCTGAGTAGGTGCGCCGTTCATGGTTCTCAGAACGTCACACTCAAACTCGGTAAAAGGAAGAGACACATGCAGCTTATCAAAAAGTGTTTTGTACATGTATGTAAAGGGTGGCTCGGAAGGACGAGCCCTGAGAAAGACGCACTCGGTACCCGAGCATGGAGAACAAATAAACTCGGACTCATCTCCAGATGCTGAGATATTAATTTGGGAACGAAGTTGATCAATTGATTCTGGAGTTTGGAAGTCAGAGAAAAAGGTGCCAACCTCGCCTTTCACCCAGGTATACCCAGGAAGGGTAATATCGGGAATAGGGTCTTTTGGAACCCTCAGGCGTTGTTTACGAGCGGCGGGTTTGGACACTGGGGGAGATGGAGAGCCAGACCTAGGAGAATCAGACTCATAAGAATCAGAATCAGTTGAAGACGATCGGGAGGAGGACGGTTCCGCCTCTCCGACGTTCAGTTCCTGTGAAGGAACAGAAGAAGCAGAAGGAGAACCCCCAATGGGGGAAACCTCGCGCTCAATTAGAGGCGAGGTATTTGACTCAGAGAACATGAACGAACTCATATCTGGTAAGCAGAAATTAAACTTAGATACACGAAGGAAGGAAGGAGACTGAGCGTACCTGGAGAGTGACAAGCAGAGGGATGAAGGCAGAAACTTGGAAGACGAAGATGAATGGCGAAGGAGGATAAGCAAGGTAGGAGGGAGTTGGAGTCGGAGGGGATATTTGTAGCTGCAGTTGATAACACGATCAACGGCCCACATTCCATCAAGCCTAAAGGCGCGACTTTTGATTTTCCCCTCATTAAATGGGCGCGGAACTCTAGGGTTTCTTGCCTAAAGCGTGTCGCAGAAGTATTAGGGGGAATGATTGCCTCCTCTGACAAAGAGGAAAGATTTGATTGAAATGACAGCTGGGAATGCGGAAGTTTGTGTGGCCGAAGAATAAGCTCGGTTTCATACTTATCAGCTCTTTCGCTTATTTAAGCTCGGAGCTCGGGGGGCTTGTGTACTGGCCGAAGATATAAGGCCGAGGATTGTCAATACGATCGAGCTCATTCTCGTAGGTAGGCACTCACCCGAACTCCCATAAAGCCGAAGACCTGTTAATACACTCAACACCCGAGGACAACTACTCGGCCCTATTCCACACCAGACCACGAACGAAGATATCTCGGCCCCGAGTTATCCAGTCATAACTAACTGGGCCGAATATCTCGCTGATCCTAATATCTCTCCGCATAATCAGGAGCCTAATATCTCTCTGCATAATCAGAGCCTGATCCTAATATCTCTCCGTATAACTCGGAGCCTGATTCTAAACATCTTTATAAATAGGGGTCCAACCCCTTCACTGAGAACTACGTTTGCTTTGATTCCCATTTGGATACGTAGGAGCAGAATCCAATTCTGTCAAGCACATTCCAAAACACTCCCACTAAACTTTCTCCGGTCGAGTATCTCTCATTTGGGATATTTGGACGGAACATTTAGTATTTTGGTGGTCGACTCGCAACACAAGTGTAAAACGACCTAACCCGATTCGGGTCATGTGCTGGGACAAAAATATATGGTTTTATTCAAACCACAAAATTATGATGACACAATAAGGATAGAGGTTTATTCCACACCTGAGGCGAATGAGTCATAAGATCTATTTGGTTGGGTCAAATAACCCGATTTTATTCTAGATAAAAAATTTCCAAGTTTATTTTTTAACAAGACCGTTTTGCCACTTCTCCGGCTAGCGAAAGAGTCAATGGAAACTAGATGCGTTTGATTTGCTAAAAAATGTGAGGGGTGTCCAAAAATTTGTTTGGTATTTGATTTAAATAATGATTGTGAAGCAACGCAAAATAAAGGATGAGAGACGTGACAAATACCAAAAACTTGTAACCCACTAAATGTTATTATAACTTATTTTCCCATGTCAAAGAAAATAATGCTTCAAAATATATCATATTATTAATAAATTATAAATAATAGTAAAATATGATTAAAAAAATTATCTTAAATAATAAAATAAATAATTTTAAAAATTTTAAGTACCTAAATTTACTTGGTATTATGAATCGACCATTATTGTACTGGACAAAAAATTGTGTTGAAAGTTGAAACTGTGTTGAAACCAAAAACGCGGGACGATGTAAAAGAGCGCGGCGAGGAGGAAAGAAGGTAAAAGAAAACAAAAGAAACATCGGCGAGGGGATTGATTTGGTCGGTGTGAGGTGGGCCCAGAAGACGAATCCAGATGTCTCTGGTAGTACACGTGGCATGAGGAATGCGGCTTATAAGACGAATATTGCAGTTTACGAGGAAACGAAGAAAAGAAGTAGCAGCGTAGTGATAGAGAGAGTAGATAACACAACACAACAGCACTGTCAAATCTTAGTGGGCTGTGTGAGTGGGCCCTCACTAACTTCTCCTCCCTTGTGAAGCAAAGCATCACATTTCATAATTCAATTCCAACAACCTTTCATTGGAGCGCAATATTATATTGAGAAGATAGCGAGGTCATTCTCATCCAAACGATTAGGCTTGGTTGCTTTCTTTTCCGGTTTCTGATTTTCATTCTCTACTTTTAAAAATAATTATAAAATTGATACTAACGTCCTTGCTTTATGTGTTTTCCTTTTGGTCTATTTCTAAAACTAGTCTTGTAAGTATATTTGCGTCTGGCTAGTACCCATTAACTTTAGTCACAAGTGTTTAATCCGAAAATTTGAACTTTGGTCATAGTATTAAAAGAACTGGTTGCTTATCACCACAATCATTTAATATGTAACAGAAATAAATGTGTCAATTTTGAACAAGAGCCATAAAATAAAATTGAAATATGTGAGGGGGTGTTTGGTGGGAGGATGATCTGTCACGTGGACAAAAATGATGGAGGGTCACGCGATGCACGAAGGAACAGGACAGTGGACAAGGACACGTCATGGTTGAGTGGTAGAGTTTGGTAACGGATTGGGTTTTGTCGGATCCCAATCTCTGAAGTGGGAAAATGGAAATCATGATTATGGTGAAGTAGGGAGTTAGGGGACGTCATGGAAACAAAACGGTGTTATGATGGGTCCGTTGTTCATTGCTAACTTCCAAGCTTACAAACCTTACTTGTTTCGCTTTGCTAACGTAACCAGGACCCTCAACTTGATAAATGGCACTGCATCCGTTTTCCTTTCTTTTTTGCCCCCTTTCTTTTAGTAAATTGTTTACTTCATGGAAGTTTCCATGCTATTTTGCAATTCTTTGTTAAAATTTCATTATTTTCATTTTTCTAAAGACAAAAATATATTATTAATAGGGTATAAGGGGTACCCGAACACGAAAACTTCATTATTTTCATTCTTAGATCCATAATTCAGTAAAATCAATAATGATAAGTTGGCAACCAAAAGTGGACAACATACGGCGACAACCATATGTATGTCTACTTTGCGACAGTGTAGCAATTTTTTTTTAAATATTTAGTTTTTTTGAGAAATAAATTTTTTGGTTAAGTATGTGTAAATATCTGGTTAATCACGTACAAATATCTGGTTGAGTCAGTTCATTATCTGGTTAATGAGTCATCCTGAAGCTTACAATCAATTTTCACAACCATGTAAATATTTAGTTAATCACGTGCAAATATCTGGTTGATTCAGTTTATTATATTATTAATGGGTTATCCTGAAGCTTACATGATTGTGAAAAATCACTACCAGAAAACATGATATTACCGAGGGAAAATTACTGGCGGACTTCGTATCCGTCGGTAGTTTGTGCGTTTCTGACGGATTTAACCGTCGATAAGTTAGAATACCAAAAGTTGCATAAATTACCGACGGAAAGCCTGTCGGTATCATTACCGTCGGGAGGGATGGCGGGAATGGCAAATTGTTGGCGGGAGAGTATACTGATGGAATAGTCTGTCGGTAATTCTGAAATATAGGTACCGACGGATACAATCGTCAGAAATGTACCGACGGATTATTCCGTCGGTAATCTTTTTTTAAATTTCCGACGGAAAAAGTCGTCGGTAACCTTTTAAATAACCTGGTTGTAACCCTTCTTCCCCCTCACTTCTCCCTCTCTGCTTTCCCTCTCCGCTTTCACTCTCTGCCCTCTCTGCTTCCCTCACTGCGCACCACCATCGCAGCAACAACCGCGAACCACCACCTTTAACCACCACTCGAAACCCACCTTCTCCTTCTCCTCCCCTCCATTCCCACCAGCAACCCACAATCCCTTGGAAAACCACCACTACCACCAGATTCACCGCCACAAGAACCACCACCACACTATTTAGGTTTCCTCCTAATTTTGTTCCTATTTAATTTTATTCCTATTTATTTAAAAAAAAATTGGGTTTGTTGATTAATTGTAATTAATGTTGATTAAGGTGTTTTTTTTGTGTTTTGTTGGCTTTGTGATGTCTGAAATTTAGTGAATCTAATTTATTTTATTATTGTTGTTGTAACGCCCGGGTGCCGACGAGGGCGGGGAGTGGTCGCCAGTGCAAGGCAAGCAGCACGAGACAAAGGAAGCGGCTCTGGCAGGCTTCTAGGCGGAGGGCGACATGAATGAACCGATTACACACCCGAATGAGAGGGATCCTGAGACTGTGTTGGTATGGGACAATACAGTTGAGGAAGACTTATATGAATTGATTGGTACTACCTATACAAACAAGATGCATCTTCTTTTCGGTAGCCCATCACTTAAGAACTCCACAGTTAAGCGAGCTTGACTTGGAGTAATTCTGGGATGGGTGACCTCCTGGGAAGTTTTCCTAGGAGGCGTGTGAGTAAGGACAAAGCACGCTGAAAAGACCCGTGTTGGTCGGTGGGGTCAGTCGTCAATCCATAAAGCAGCCAGGGATGTTACAAATGGTATCAGAGCGGCACCTCTCCCAGTACGGTGTGGTTCGGGGACGAACCAAAGCGGAAGTTGGTGGGCATGTAACGCCCGGTTGCCGACGAGGGCGGGGAGTGGTCGCCGGTGCAAGACGGCACGGACAAGGAGCGGCTCCTGGCAGGCTTCTAGGCGGAGGGCGACATGAATGAACCGATTACAAACCCGAATGAGAAGGATCCTGAGACTGTATAGGTATGGGACTATACAGTTGAGGAAGACTTATATGAATTGATTGGTACTACCTATACAAACAAGATGCATCTTCTTTTCGGTAGCCCATCACTTAAGAACTCCACAGTTAAGCGAGCTTGACTTGGAGTAATTCTGGGATGGGTGACCTCCTGGGAAGTTTTCCTAGGAAGTGTGTGAGTGAGGACAAAGCACACTGAAAAGACCCGTGTTGGTCTGTGGGGTCAGTCGTCAATCCATAAAGCAGCCAGGGATGTTACAGTGGTGCTCTTTGTTTTGAGGGCTACCTGAGGATGAGACTAGCCACCGTCACCACCGTTGCATAGAGCAGTTTCCGACTGTCAAAGGTACTGGGGTTTTTCTATTTTGGGATATTAATTATAACTGTTCAATGCATGCTAAAGAAATTGTATAAATTTGATTTGTCTAATTTGTTGTAGTATATATCTGTTTAATTTGTATGGGTGTATTTTTTTTATATATATATTTGTCTAGTTGTAACAAAATTGTGTTTATTAGTTTTAAATTTAGTAAGTTGTTGTTTTTGCTAATTACATAAATTAATTAATGAATATATAATTAATTAATTAATGTAGATTAATTAATTAGTTTACTCTAATATAAAATCATAAGGACAAGTATTGTTGATAGGATGAGACCTAGCTAGGATTAGTTAGTTGGTAAAATCGTTTTCCTCCTACATATACTTGCAGCAGTAGTGATGAAGCTAGCTGATTCGACGTAGCGATGGTGATCCATTATAACTGTGATCGGGATTATTTGTATGTAAATAACGGAGTGATTAAATAATACTTAATAAGTTAATTAAATCAGATTCGACAGTAATGAGCAGATTTGACAGTAGCTCATGGTGATCGGTCAAGCGTGATCGGGATCTTTGTACGTAGTTATTGTTGAATTGATCAATAAAATAGTTACATAATAATGAGTAATTAGTTATTTGTTATTTAATAATCGATATTAGTGAAGAAGTTAATTATTAAAATCATTCATTTTAAATAAAGTAATTAATTATTATTTTAAAATGTCATATTTGAATAAATCAGTCTTATGGGAAGAATGGCTAATTATTATTTAAGTAATTAACATCATAGGATTTTAAATAGTAAAGTAACGTAATAAGTGGGAAGAATAAAAAAATATTTTTTAAAAAAAATTGTTAGTAACAATTATTGCAAACAATTAACTAATATACTAATAATAGATTTTAAAACTTGATATATAAAAAGCCAAGTAAACAAACATAAGTAATTAACTAGTTCAATAAAAAAAATGTTAATTAAAATTAATTTAAAACATAAATGATTTAATAAAACATTAAATAAAATGGTTGCTTAATGATGTTTTTGATTGTTTGCTAATAATGTTAAACTTTATGCAAATTATCCCGGTTACCTAAAGTTTTTTTTTTGTTAGAGTACAATTATTATATGTAATTGAGAAAAACTGTAGTTTCCCGTTCAAGGTTCAATATTATTGAGCATGTGTACTCGTGGTCATGATATCGCTCATTTTATTGAATCTTGAATTGTCCAATTAGGACAGTTTGGGAAGAAACTTTTTCTCCACTGATATACTAGTTACTCGATGATTCTCATTTGTGAAATAGTTGATTAAATTTCAAGTCGAAGCATTTCCTTTTGTTCTCTGGGTCCATACTTGATTGTGGTAATTCACCGCGGTCAAGTCGTGTACTTGGAGACCGATGGGAGATGCTGCCGAAATTTCGTCAGCTATAAGACATGAGAAGTGATAAGTAACTAGTATAATATAGTGGTGAAAAAGTTTTTCCTCGAATGAGATAGGGCCACACCTTTTAAGGAAAGAGAGCGATTCAGGGTTATAGTATCATGTTTAAAAATACGTTAATTTATCTGAAAATGCAGAAGGATGGAATATTTTCCCTCGAACTGTAGTTGGGTGTATGATAGGAACGAGTCTGAGAGATGACTTCTGAAACAATCATTTGTAGCTGGAGTTGAGGAGTTTATATCGAAAGCAAAACAACATCGTGATTATGCCGAAGAGGGGGGGATTAGATGTTCGTGCACAAAGTGCAACTGTATAGCGGTTTTGAGTGATGATGACGTGAAGTTACACCTATACCGATGTGGGTTCAACCTAATTATTGGATATGGACTGATCATGGTGAGGAGTTGATGGATATTGATTTGAATGAAGTCGGTGGTGACGATCTTGACATGGGTGCATCAGGCAGTGGCTACCACGATGACTATGTCGAACAACTCCAGTCAATGCATATGATGGTCGATGATTGTCTTGGGCAACATGGGAATTTTGAGGCGGATGAGTCTGATGACATGGAAGAGCCTCCTAATGAATCGGCGCAGAGATTCTACAATCTATTGTTAGAGACAAATTAGCCATTGTTTGAAGGGGCGTCAGATTAAAAATTATCAATTTGTGTTAGACTTCTAGCTTGCAAGTCAAATTGGAATGTCCCAGAGAAGTGTTTAGAGTTCTTTTGTAAAACGCTTCAAGATGTGGCACCCTTCAAAGAGTTGTTACCAAAAAGTTATTATGATGCGAAGCGGTTTGTGTCGAAACTAGGCTTGGGGGCTAAGAGGATTGATTGTTGTCCAAATGGGTGCATGCTATATTATGATAGTCATCCTGGCACAAATGACAGTGCATTGGAAGAACACTACAAAAAAGGTCATTTAGCGACCGAAAATAGTGACCGAATTTTTAGGTTCCTTTTTACGATCGAAATAGAGACCGATTGTAGGATCTACATGAAACAATGGTTAGAGTTGATTCTGCGACCGAAATTGCAACCGAAATAGAGCGTAGCAGAGATATCGGTCGCTACTTCGGTCGCTAAACAAAGGAAAGTAAAAGTCAGAAATTTATGAATTGTTAGCGACCGAAATGGCGACCGAATTAAATGCAACGGTCAAACTGTGTTTATATTAGCGACCGATTTATAAATCTGTCGCTAAATTTATGAATTCACACTTTAAACTTTATTTATATTTGTGACCGATATTAATTCGGTCGCTAAATGGCGCGTTGAAAAAATAAAATTGCGCGTGTTAGCGACCGAAATTTAATTCGGTCGCTAAAATTACAAATTCAAATTAAGACTAACCATATTAGCGACCCAATTAATTCGGTCGCTAAAACTGAAATCCCTAAATTCGACAGAACCTCCTTCTTCCTCATTTTTTCCGACGTTTTCTCTCTCCCACCCACTGTTTCTCTCTTCTACGACGCGTGCTCCGGCCACCTCAACACCCCAAGACACCTCCGGTCGTCGTCACCACCGTCATCTCCCCTCTGCTCAGGTAAGCTCTCCTCTGCTCCATCTCTTTGTCTCATTGTCTCACTATGTCATTGTCTATCATTTCCCCCCTCATTTCAGGGCTCATTCTGGTCACATTGCTCACACCACCACCACCACAACGCCCTCCCTCACACTGACCGAGGTAATTGCTTCTCTCGTTGTCTTTCTCTACATTGTTGTTTCTGTTGTGTGTTGTGTGTACATTGGTGTTGTGTGTGTGTTTGTTGTGTTGTGTGTGTGTGTGTTGTGAGTGTGTGTTTGTTGTGTGTTCTGTGTACTAAAGTTTGTGTGTTCAATTGGATTGTAATCATATGGTAGGTGTGTGTGTGCTCTGTGTGTGTGTCTGTTTGGGATGTTTGTGTGTGTGTGTGTGCAGAGATGTGTGTTTAGTGTATGTGTGTATGTCTGTTTGGGATGTTTGTGTGTGTATGTGTGTGTGTGTGTGCAGAGATGTGTGTTTAGTGTATGTGTGTGTGTCTGTTTGGGATGTTTGTGTGTGTGTGTGTGTGTGCAGAGATGTGTGTTTAGTGTATGTGTGTGTGTTTAGTGTATGTGTGTGAGTTTAGGGATGTGTGTTTTTGTTACTCATCATTTTCATTTTTTCATCCAACACATTTCTCTCTTTTCTCTTAGTTTCTCAAGGTGTCTTGATTTCTTACTCAAGGATCATCACTTAGAGGTAATTTTCCTCCAACCTTTCTTCATTACAATTGATGTTGAGTTGATTAGCTTCATGCTTGTTCTTAATTTTGTTCAAAAAGAATTAAGCTTGAAAATGGTAGAAAAATCATAACTCTTTGTACCCATTGATTTAAGTCTTGAAACTTAATATTGGTGCTTCTATAATCATACTCTTCATGCTTGCCAAATGATTTGATGAACAAAAATTTCTCCCCTATTTTCCCCCACTTGGCCGAACCATACCCTTTTATTTTACTCTTGAATTTCAAAAATTTGTAACTCTTTGCATAAAGGGAAACAAATCTCCAAATTTGATATCTGTGCTTGTATAGTAATCAATGATCATCCTTCCTTTCTCTTCATGTTTTTCATTCAAATCACTAAGTTGCTACAACTTTCCATATTCCTTCATTTTTATGATTTAAATTCTAGAAAATCATAGAAATGGAATTTGTGAGTTATGACAAATTTTCCCTACTAACTAAGACCCTAACATCTTGTCTATCTAGGATGGACTATTAGATCATATAATTAATATAGTTAATTAGTGGTTAGTTACAAATCAGTTGCTTTATCTTACATATAATATAAGTCACTTTTATATATGACTTGATGTAATAAACTTTCTCATTCAATCAATTACACCTTTCAGTTTTCTCTCTATTATTTTCTATTTTAATGGGCACAGTCATGTTTACTAACATGAACATTGAACAACATGGAAAATCTTCTCTTTGATAGAAAGAAATTCTAGCATTATCCACATTTTTTTTATGGTACTGGATATGTAATATATTGATTCGATTTGTGTTACACGATTAGGCCCGATTTAAGGATAATTTTTAAAAAAAAAGTCGAAATCAAAATAAATTGACCTTCATCTCTCCAATCTTATTATTTTTTATGCTTCATTGATTATTTTTTCGTGAGCACATGCTTTAACACTAGATATTCATGAGATAAATTATTTAGGTATAACAATTTAACATAATAGAATAGTGATTTGATTTGAAATGAATAATTTCATTTATGCACGATAGGTCCTTGTGGTCATATTCTTCTACCGGCTCCTCCACTTATCCTTGCTCAGTTGTGTTTTCTCTCTCGGTCAGTTCTCCGAACACTCGGTGTAATGTATTATGTGAATTATCGTCTTGTTTGGTAGTGGAGAGCTGAGCTCAATAGGATGTGATCTTGTGCGATTGTATCTTGATAATTAATTTAATGTTTATGCATGTGTTTGTCAATATGTGTTGTTTGTTAGTGGAGAGCGGAGCTCAATAGGATGTGATCTTGCCTGATTGTATGCTGATAATTTAATGTTTATGCATGTGTTTGTCAATATGTGTTGTTTGTTAGTGGAGAGCGGAGCTCAATAGGATGTAATCCTATCCGAAAGGCGGGATCTTTGGTTGTGTCTTGATAATTTAGAAATTATGCATGTGTTTGACAATTAATCTGCTACTTGTTAGTGGAGAGCGGAGCTCAATAGGATGTTTGCTACAATATTTAATCTAAGTTTGTATTGATTTACGCTGCAATTTATATAAACTCAACAATGTTGCAATATTTATAGGTTAATGGTTTTATTTTCTGTTAGAGTTAATAATTAATTTACGAAAGCCTTAGTTTCCTATTTGAGATTCAATATTAATGAGCATGCGTAACTTATCAAGGTATGCATGCTCATTGTATTGAATCTTGAATTGTCCAAGTGGGACAGTTTGGGAAAAAACCTTTTTCACACTCGTACAATAGTCATTTCAATGTTCAAATGCCTTATATACTTGTTGAAATCTCGATTCGATGCATTTCCTTTTGTTCTCCTGGTGCATACTTGATCGCGGTGATTCCGACCGTGCTCGAGTCGTGTAACTTGGAGACCGATGGGAAATGCTGCCAAATTTTGTCAAGTATAAGGTATTTGAATATGGGAATAACTATTAGTAGCCGAGTGTGACAAAGGTTTCTTCTCGAATGGGATAGGTTCATACCTTGTCATAAGAACGAGATTGATGGAGTTATTGGAATGCACCGTAATATATAAGTGTTATTGTAGGATTGGTCAGGCTATTTAATTGCTAGCAATGGATATTCCGGAGAATCGAAAATGGATGTATCGTAGGTTGGATCGGAATAAACGTCTTAGGGAAGAGTATAGAGTTGGAGTGGGTGAGTTTATAGAGTTTGTTGTTAGCCAGGAGAGATTTATACGGGTGGCGGTGATCAATTGAGGTGTCCTTGCAAAAGATGCAAGTGTCAATCTTTCAAAAGTGTGGATGGAGTTGTAGCCGATCTTTATGAGAAGGGCTTCATGCCTGATTACTATTGGTGGAGTAACCATGGTGAGACGTTGCCTGACTTAAACCCGATTGTGGCTGAAGGTTCGTACTATGGAAGTGGTGACGGGAGGGAAGAATTGAATCCATACGAGCAGATGATAATGGATCATGCTGGACCATCGGTTGGTGTTGTACTAGAAGAAGATGGGGGAGAAGATGGTGGAATGGGTTCCCAATACATAGAGGAGAATCCGAATCCCGAAGCTCAAAGATTCTATGATATCTTTGAGTCTTTGCCACGATCTCCATTGTGGGAAGGATGTCAGGAGTACACGGAGTTGTCGATGTGCATGGAATGGTTGAGTATCAAATCTGACCACAATATGCAAGAAGGCTGTTTTAATCGCCGTACCATGACGATGAGTTTTCAAGACCCCACGTACCGTTGCAAATTACGCCGGACATTATTGTTAATTCTCTGGCGGACATTTCCGGAAATGGGGAAGAAGTTGAAAGATAGTTAATGGATCAATCCGAGTTGGACGCATCTAGCGAAGGTACATTCCGATCAAGTGATACTGATGAGACTGAGGGTGAATTTAGTAACGGAGATTCTACTTAGGTAATTTATTTATGTCATAATTCATTGTGTGAATGTCATTCTACTTATTAGGTAATTTATTTTTGTATTATTTACACTGTTGTGTAATCATATTTTCATTTTTTTCACAGATGGCAGATTCCTCCAGAGGTAGGGGTCGTCGTGGAGGTCGTCGTGGAGGTCGTGCTGCGAGAGTCCCTTCGCCGGCCGACCTACAGCCTTCAGATCGAGACCATCCTACCAGCACCTCTGTTGACGGGACACCTCAGGGTGATGGAGTTGCACCCCCCACCCATCCTCATGTGGTCGGGACACAGGCTGCACCCTCATCATCCACACCTACGACGATAGGACCATCATCATCATCGGGACATGAGAGTCGTGGTCCATCCGACAGGAGGATTCTTCTTATCCCCAGGGGGGATAACGAGTATGCTAATTTAATTTTTTAATATATATAAAGTATCGTTAATTTCTATTTACTTGTTTTTAAAATTTAATTATAACATTTATTAATGCTCTAATTTTGCTCAGACTTTACGCGCATGAAGGGCCCTTCTGATTCGATCTCGAAGATCCTGCGACGTAAGTTTGATGGTCCATGGCCTACATGGAAGGCCATCCCACTGGGCCATAGGGATCGGTTGTTTCTAAAGTTTAAGGTAACAATTTATTAAGTTTTTTAAATTAAATTTACATTATATATATGTACACACGAATTTCCTAACAACTGTAAGTTGCAGAAAGAGTATAGGTGGGACTTAGCTTTAGAGGCTCTCGTCGGGGACATATTTGAGCATAAAGGCTCATTGGTTATGAAGAATCGATGTACAAGGCGAGGAAGGGGCAGAATAAGGGGAGGTGGGTGGATCCTGAGATCAAGAGGCAGCTGGACCAGTACTGGGCTACTGAGAAGTTCCAGGAGATCCAGGCCACAGCTCGACGTAATCGAGCTTCTGATGGTGGCGCATGTGCTTGGACCGGTGGGTCTAAATCAGCCGCCGCCCACTACGACGAGCTGGTAATACATTAAACTTTTGACTTAATATACTATTTAATTAATTAGTTTTCATTTTTAATTATTCTTATGAATTTAATATTATATTATTCTGTGCAGAAAGCACAGAAACAATGGGCCCCGACTGCTATGGAGTTGGTGGAGAGGATGAAGAAGTTGAAGTCGGGGACATGGGTCAACGACAAGGCCCGTAACTATGCTGTAAGCAAAAAAATAATTTAGTGTTTACTTGTAATTTATTATAAATGATTTGTTAATATTGGATATAATTATTTTAACTAAATCTATTCAACTTTGTAGGCGGGCTTCAATGAGAAGAAGGAAGATGCCATATCACGTGCCTCACAGTCACAAAATGAGGCTTTGACTGGTGATGGCTGCTCTCCTGTCTCCGTCGACGATAATGCCATTTATTTGGAAGTCGTTGGGGGCAGGAACAAGAAGGGGCACGTGTATGGCCTCGGACACCTGGGAGCCGAGTTCATCGCTTCATCGTCCAGCACGCCTGCTCCTTGTTGCGCCGATACCGTCCCTCCGGAGCAGTTCCACCAAATGCAGGACACCATCACGCAGCTGAACGCGGAGCTTCGGGAGAAGAGCGAGAGAGAGCAGCAAATGGCGAACCAGTTACCTGATTGGCTCGGGCACACAGCCGGTGATGCGGCGAGCATCAGCGAGGGCGGACAACTGCGGCTGGTGTTGGAGCAGATGAGATCCAGACTCGGTTGCTCGGAGATGATGCTCCGGCGGTTGTGCCGCTGCTGCCACTCCTCCGGTTTCGCCGCCCGGCACTCGATGTCTGCTCTGCGCAGAGGGCGATCGGCTAGCGAGGCGTCGGTGGTACGGATCTTGAGGATGATTGGATTCCTCCATCTCCCCCTCATCATGACTGATTTTTTCTCTCCATATTTTTGACTTTAAACGATTCTTGTACGACATTTTTGATTATTCTTTTTATATATATTTATTATTTTTTATGATTGTATATTTCATAAGTTATTTGGTGTGTTTTATTAGTAATTTTTTTAACGTTTAAAGAAAATCAGAAAAAAAATTATTATAAAAATTAAAATTAAAAAAAAATTAATAATAACCACTTTAGCGACCGAATTAGAAACCAATAATTCGGTCGCTAAACTTTATTTAAGATTTACAGATGATGTATAGCGACCGAAAATCCGTCGCTAATATAGGTTAACAGTAACCAAAATTAGTGACCGAATTAGCAACCGATTATCGGTCGCTAAAAATGGTTACCCAAAAAATGCGACCAACCTAATAGCGACCGATTATTATTATATAGCGACCGAATTTACGGTCGCTAATTAGCGACCGAAATAATAATTCGGTAGCTAAAATCTTAGCGACCAGGTATTCAGCTACCATCATAAATCGGTCTCTGATTCGGTCGCTAAAACAAATAGCGACTGATTTACATGGTTTAGCGACCGAAACTTACGGTCGCTAAACAATTGTTTTTTTGTAGTGGAATGTAAATTTTGTCAGACACCCGGGCACCGCGTTCAAAGTAGTGACCATAGTAAGAGGAAACCAGTTCCTGCGAAGGCAATGTTCTATCTGCCAATAATTCCAAGGTTGCAGAGATTGTTTGTATCAACGCAAACTACGGGACAAATGAGGTGGCATTATGAAAATAGAAGAAATCCGGGCGTTATACGCCACTTTTCTGATGGTGAAGCTTGGAATCACTTCTATCGGGTTCATCTTGATTTTGCAACAGATCCTCGCAATGTGAGACTTGGGCTGTCTTCAAATGGTTTTACCCCATACATTCAGGCGTCAGCCTCACCATATTCATGTTGACCAGTGATTATTACACCATACAATCTTCCTACCGAGATGTGCATGTTAAAACCATATATGTTTTTTACTTGTCTCATACCGGGACCATCTAATCCGAAGGCTGGGATAGATGTATATTTGCAGCCTCTGACGATGATATGAAGAAGTTGTGGGATGGTGTGTTGACTTATGACGTTTCAAAGAAGAGAAACTTTATGATGAGGGGATCACTGATGTGGACTATTAATGATTTTCCTGCATATGGCATGCTCTTTGGTTGGGGGACACACAGTAAATTGGCGTGCCCGTATTGCATGGAACATGGAAAGGCTTTTACCCTTAGATATGGTGGCAAAAGTTCCTGGTTTGATTCTCATCGTCGATTCTTAGATCCTGACCATCCCTTCCGAAGAAACGTCCGAGCATTGAAAAAGAATCAGACAGAAGAGGAAGGTCCACCGCCTTTGTTGACTCCTGAACAAATATGGGGTCGGGTTAGAGATCTTCCTAAAGTCACTGAAGCAGGTGTGTCAAAATTACCCAGGTATGGAGAATGGCATAACTGGAAAAAACATTATTTTTTGGGAACTACCGTACTGGAAGGATAATCTGTTAAGACATAGCCTTGATGTGATGCATATTGAGAAGAATTTCTTTGACAACATTTTAAACACGGTTATGAATGTGTCTGGTAAGACGAAGCACAATGAGAAGGCAAGGATGGACATAGCTCTGTACTGTAGACGAAAGGATTTGGAGCTGAAGCCGCGGCCTAATGGAACAACGGTCAAACCAAAAGCTTGTTACACTCTAACCGCCGATGAATCGAAGTCAATTTGTCGGTGGTTAAAAGACCTTAGGACCCTTGATGGTTATTCCTCTAATTTGGCGATGTGCTGGTGTAAGAAAAGGGAGGCTTCATGGGATGAAAAGTCATGATTGTCATGTATTCATGGAGTGTTTGCTTCCTATTGCTTTTGGCTCGCTACCCCAGCATGTTTCGAACCCGCTTACAGAAATCAGTCATTTCTTTAAAGATATATGTTCTGCAACTTTAAGAGCGGATGGTCTGACTAAGATGGAAGAAAATATTCCAATAATTCTGTGCAAGTTGGAGAGGGCTTTTCCCCCATGATTTTTTGACTCAATGGAACATCTCCCTATCCATCTTGCATATGAAGCAAGGCTTGGTGGACCAGTACAATATAGGTGGTTGTATCCGTTTGAAAGGTAATTTTATTATATTTTGACATTTAAATAATTAGCGACCATTGAATAATGCCTTGTCACCGATATTTTTTATTACTTAGATTCATAGGGGACTCTAAACGATCAGATTAAAAAAAGCCTAGGGTGGAAGGATCAATCTGTGCGTTTTACTTACACTGTGAGACAACCTATTTCTGTTCCCACTATTTCAACAACTTTTTGTTGGCACCAAGACATGTTAGGAACGAGGTAGATGCTGATAATGCAGGGTATCCTTATATGCTATCAGTATTTAACCTTCCTGGCTATCATGCCAGCAAGGAGCTTACTTAGTGGTTAACTGATGAGGAGTATGCATCGGCCCATGTTCATGTCTTGATAAATTGCACACAGGTGAAACCATACCATGAGTAAGTTTTAACGACCTATTTTTGAAATAATGTATCCCATGTTATTATAATTTATCCTTTAACACATAGTACACATTTTATTTGTCAGTGTGTTCCTTCAAATTAATCAATTAAGTGAACAAGTTGGTTCTGCTCGTACACATGCAGATTTTCCTGAATGGTTCAAGCGACAAGTGTAGTATGACGATGCAAACACTATATTAAGCTTAATTTTACCTCTTGAAAAAAGTAATTATTTTATAAGACTTACCTGTTCGTAGGTGTATCAACAAACGTTAAGCGTGACTAATCCGCACTTGAGAGATTTAGCGTATGAGCCCTATAGCTGTGTTAGATCATGGCATACATACTTTGTTAATGGGTACAACTTCCACACAGATGAATGGAACATGGGCAAAAATACAATTAATAGCGGGGTTGTTGTACAGGGTGAAGGTACCGGTGATTTTTATGGGGTCATAAAACACATATACGAGTTACAATACAATACTATTATCCTAAAAAAGTAGTCTCGTTTTATTGTAACTGGTTTGATCCATCGAGTACAGGCACAAAAGTGGATCCAAAATATGGAACTGTGGACATTCGCATGGATAGAAGATATCAACAGTTTGATCCGTTTATAATTGCTCAGAATGCAAAACAAGTTTATTATGTCCCTTATCCATCAATGCGAACAGACAAACTAGGTTGGTGTGTTGCTGTCACTACCAAGCCAAGGGGTCGCATAGAAATCGATGATCCAGAGGATGAAACGCCCTTCCAGGTGGATGAATCATCATATATCAATGAAGTAATTGAGGTCGAGCGTATTACTGGCATGTTGGGATCTGCAAATGAAGGGGAAGAAGTGGTCATTGGTAATCAGGCATCCATGCATGCATCATCAGAGGAAGAAATCCAAAGTGATGACTCAATGCAAGAAGAAGAAGAGCGGACTTACAATCATATGACGATACCGAGTCTGAATAGGAAGTTTACTATTAAGTTATTTTTATTTTATTTTAAATATTTGCTTATGAAATTAAATGTAAGACTTGACAAATATTTTTCTATAAAAATAGTTTCTTAGATTAGACTGTTAAATGTCGATTACTTATTGTATTTACACTGGTTGGTAATTGTGCTATAAAAATAGATATGTCAGCATCAGGAGGACAGCCGCCCCGCCCCCCACCGCCTAGCGGTGATAAGGGGAAGGGGAAGGCTAAGCGTGGCTGATACACCGTGAAGTCCCAGGTGCTTGCTCGCATTCCTGGAGGTCCCTCAGCACCCACCGCACCCACCCCCATCCCTACCGCACCTACCCTATCACCACCTATAGGAGACTCCCCCACCCATTCTATACCCCCACCGATCCATACTACATCATCCCCTACCCATACTACATTAACCCCGACCCACACTACCCCACCCTCCACCCATGTCCAGACCTCCACTCGCTTTGCGCCACAACGCGCACTAGCCGGCTACTCATCACCCCCTACTGGACCCACACCACACCCACACCCAGCACCACCATCATTATCGACTGCGCCGGCACACACCCAATAGGATTATCATTTATGCTGACTCCTGGGATGATGCCACAGCCGGACACGACGATTCCATCCTCATCATCCACGGTCGCATACGATCACGACACGGTCACTCCATCATCATCGTCTGTACAGCAGTCGGCCGCGGTTGAGGACTTTCCTGAGTGGGTCAGGGTTCTGATGGGTCCGAATCCGCAAGTGAACGGCTTCGTCGTCAAGTAATAAAAAGATAGAATCCATAGGGACCGTGATCTCAAATAACAATTAATTATTAAAGCAATTAAACCGGACTATAAAAAGTTAAAGATTTGGTTTTTGAATCAAGTAGCAAATCAAATTTAAAGTTTCAATTAAAACGAAATTAAGAACAACATAGGAAAGTAGATCAAATATGAGACTTCAATATCAAAAGAGATTCCCAAGAATTGGGTTACCAGCAGGACTGCTCATGTTACTAAATTGACTACCCCTCTTGTTAATTATCGAAATTTGCTTTGAAGGTGAATTTATCCTAAATAAGTTAATGTTCCCTCTCGGGATACAAGAACCGTGCCCGATTAAACCAACCCCTACTCTCGTGGTAATTGAATTTCAATCGAACCCTTGAAGCTTTGTGACAACTCAGTGAATCCTCGAAGGACCGCTTCTAACTCTCGTGATTTAAGTCCTAAGTTCAATCCCTATAGATCCAATACCTAAGTTCACCGCTAGGTTCCCCCTTAGAGTATTTATGACATGCGAATAAGTGCGCACCAAATTCATAAGTAATTCATGCAATAAGAATCAAATCGAAAGCAAATTGAAATTAACAAGAAGTAAAACGTCAATTCATAACATAAAACAAATCTTGGACATAACCCCAATTCCTAGAAATAATAACAACTACTCAAGCAGTGCCATGTTCATAGCAAGCTTGATTAACAAAACCATAAAAGAAAACCTAAGAGAAGAAAAGAAATTGGATAAGAAGAGAAATCCTAATTTTTTGCCTAAGGTAGAAGCCCAAGTGATCCTATTTTCGAGCCTCTAAGTCCTATTTATAGAGTAGGTTAACTTGGATCCCAAGCAATTACAAAATTAGATCAAATCAGCTTTTAAAATTCCAGATATTGCACGTCACGGCCAGGCCGTGACAGATTCTGTCTTGGAAAACTTGGCATTGATTGCGTGTCACGGCCGTGATGGCCATCACAGCCTGGCCGTGACAGGTTCTGACTTTTTCGTTCTTTTCTTTTCAGCCTTGCTCGATCATGGTCGTGATGGCTATCACGGCTAGGCCGTGATGGGCTCTGTTTGGCTTATTTTTCTTACTTTTCAAGCTCTGTGTTCATGCAAGCTCCAACATAAATGATCCAGAGCATTTTAATCCTCAATTCCTGCACACAAACACCACAAAACCGCCTTACCCGTTCCAAGGTAAAAACTAACAAAAATCAAATTAAAAATGCCTAAACTACATGAAAATGCATGCAATATGATAAAGAAATATGAGGTGTAATCACACTCATCAAACTACCCCAAGCTTAAGATTTTGCTTGTCCTCAAGCAATAATCAAGGCCAGACAAGATAAACAATCAGAGCATGGACTGTGAACCAAGAACCCGAGTAATAAATCCAAGTAATAGGAACATCCAAATAAGTACCCAAGAGACAATCAATTTCAAGTCCAATTAGAAGCTTAGGTTCTCTAGATTCATGCCTCTCACTAATTCGGGCACTCTTCTCACCTCACTCAAGTGTTTAGGGACATTTGACAATTCACTCAATTTCCTCAAGGAAGGTACCCTACCATAAGCTTGACTATTAACCAAATCTCTACTTTATTAATGAAAACACATAAGAATCAAGAGGTCTTTTATTTTGGTTGTAATGGGGCATGGGATTAATTGTTAGGTGGGGAAATCAAGAAACGGAAAATTCAAGAAGGCTAAACAAAATAACAAACAATGCAAAGCACGACAACTTTCTAAAATACCTTTTTGGGCTTTAATTCACTTTTCCACCTTTCTTTCTTTCTTCCCCCCTTTTTTTTATTTCTCACTTTCTTTTTCTCATCCTCTTCTCCATTTTTTTTTTCAATTTGGAGAATGGGAGATTTCCAACTTAAGAGAAATATTTTTCTAACATTTTCATCCCACAATTTTATTTTTCAAACTACCTTTTTGCCATTTTTGCAATACTTTAAAAGGTGCCATACCAAGCATCATTCATCAAAATAAATCAAGGTACCAAGAAAAGTATTTTATTCTTTTAGGCTCAAAACTAGGCAACTAAGGGGTAACATTTAATCAGTCAAAGCTCAGAAGGCCAGAAAAATACCTAGTGCCTCAATCATTTTCAAATATGTTTTCAAAATTTTTTAAGTTTCAAAACGATTTCAAGTCAAGTTCTAGAGAATACAGTCCGAGAGGAATAAAACACTCAATCACAAAGAATGTGGTAGATTTAGTGAGTACCCCTTTTAGGCTCAAAAATCTCACATTTAGTAGTTTAAAATCAATGAGAAACACAAATTTAAGGAACCACGTGCTAATTATCAACCATCATAAGCTCATCCCAAGCATTTTTATTTTTAGCCTATCACAAGAATATGAAAATTAGGTTCAAAAATTCACTTTCTCGATTCATTTGGCATAAAGTTCTCACAATTGGATGCATACTCTAAGCAAGGGGCAATCTAATCATGTGATTATGCAAAACTACACCTATATGAATGCAACATGAAAAATGCAAAAAAAAAAAAAAAAGCAAAAATACCCTTACCCCAAGCTTAAAATCTTACATTGTCCCCAATGTAAATAATCAAGTCGGAGGGAGGAGAAAAATGGAACAACTCACGGAGGTGGTGGAGGGTGTTGGCTCACATGTCAGTCAAAGAGCTGCTGGAAGACGTGTCACGGCTGTGACATTCATCACGGGCAGGCCGTGACCAGTTCTGGTGTTAAGCAAGTCCCCATCACGGGCGTGATATACATCACGGCTGGGCCGTGATCTATTCGGGCCTATAGGAGCTGGCCTCTCACGGCCGTGACTTCAATCACGGCTAGGTCGTGATACATTCTCATCTTTTGGGTCCTTCTCATCACGCCCGCGAGGGCTATCACGGCTGGGTCATGTTCCTTTCTGATCTTCAGCTGTTGGCTAATCACGGCCGTGACGGGGCGTGATCAATTCTGACTTTATTTTTCCATGCCTTTTTGCTCTTCCTGCCGTCATAACCTGAAAATACTTGGCAAAACCATCAATTAGCAATATTTCTTCTCTTAATCTTCTCAAATTATTCAGAAACAAAATTCGAATATAAATTAAAAAGGGAAAGAAAACTTGGGTTGCCTCCCAAGAAGCACTTATTTACGGTCTTAAGCTTGACCATACTCCCTTCAATCAACCGAGATCAGCTGGGCTGGAAAGTGCAAGAACACCTCTCTTCCATTGAAGTCCTTCAAAGAGCCTATTTTGTTCATATGGCCAATTGCGCTTTCGTTTTGCAATTTTCACTCTGAGTTTCATGGCCTTACTTCCTCTTAGCGGAAGTTTTAACTCCACATTTTCAGCAACTCCAATTTCATCATTATTTGGTGCATCATTTGTCATGCAAAGTTTGGGAGTTGCTTCCATATTAAGCTCTTCCTTCTTTGGAGGCATTATCTCAATCCTGCACACATGACTCTCAAAAGAAGGGTTGTTATATGAGTTAGTTAAATCAAAATCCATCCTACCTTCCTCTACAGTCAAAGAGAGCGTACAATTTTTTACATCTATTATTGCTCCAGCTGTGGCCAAGAATGGCCTTCCTAGAATGATAAGGAATTTAGAATTCCCGTTCATGTCCAACACCATGAAATCGGTAGGAATGAAAAATTTACCTACCTTTATAGGGACATTCTCTAGTATGCCTAGAGGGGTTTTAGTTGAGCAATCCGCAAATTGTAAAGAGAACTTGGATGGACTCAATTCCTTGGTTCCCAACCTCTCAAAGATGGTAAGCGGCATCAAACTCGCACTAGCCCCTAAGTCACATAAGGCTTGGTCTATTTTTAATTCTCCAATTGAGCAAGCAAGAAAGAAACTTCCTGGATCTTTTAGTTTATGAGGCATATTAGTTTTTATCGTGGCATCATGCTCCTCAATTAAGCTCTTAGTTTCTTTTTCTACTTGCTTTTTCTTGACCAACCTTTGTGGTAAAGGTATTGGGGGTTGGTAAGGTGGTGGAGGGACATACTTCGGCTCTATCTCTTCTTGTTCACTCATGTCCTCCTCACATTCCACATCCTTTTCAACTACCACAAGCTTATCATCCCTCAAGTATATAGCATTACAGTGCTCATTGGGATTAACTTCGGGTTGTCTTGGAAACGTACCCTTAGTTCTAGAATATGTACTAGCTTGTTGGGCAATCTGAGTTTCTAACATCTTATTATGAATGGCTAAGTTATATACCTTAGATGTTAACTCTTTTATTGCCTCATTGACTGCCCTACCTTGTTGCCTAAACTCTTCATTTTGCTTTGTTTGAGTTTCAACAAAATTTTCCAAATGAGACTCAAGTTTAGACTTTTATACCTAAGGATACCCCGATGCAGGTTTCCTATTACCTTGGCCCTTCAGGAATTCGTGGTTCAACGTGTTGTTGTAGTTCCCATAGGAGAGATAAGGGTTATTCTTCCTTCTTTGGTTGTAAGAATTTGGGGGAACATAGTTTGGCAACTTTGGGTTCGTGTCATAGAAGTTGTGATAAGAGTTCACTTGTTCCCCCGAAGAACCGGATCCAGGAGCAATACCATGTAGGCACTCCATTATGTCATGTCCCTGCATTCCACAAATCTCACAAACAACAATAGTAGCACCTATTGAACTCACATCAGCCTTTTCAAGCTTATCAAAGCGTTTATTCAATGAGTCAAATTTAGACATAATTAAATAAGTACTATTCATTTCAAACTTACCCCCCGAAAGCTTTTTCGGGTTATTACCTCTTTCCGAACCCCATTGGTGATAGTTGGTGGCTACGTTTTCAATGATATTGAACGCTTCAGTTAGAGGTTTATTCATAAAGGCTCCACTAGCTGCGGAGTCAAGTGACACCTTCGAAGAGTAATCCAATCCGTTGTATAAGGTATGCACTAACAACCACCTCTCGAGCCCATGATGTGGGCAAGACTCCAACAATCCTTTGTAACGATCCCAAGCTTCGGATAAGCATTCTCCATCCTTTTGGAAGAAGTCGATGATCTGAGTTCGTAGGTAAGCAGTCTTGGATGGAGGGAAGAATTTCTCCAAGAATGCCTGCTCCAGTTGGTCCCAAGTTGACAAAGTATTAGCGGGTACTTGCCTCAACCAAGCTTTTGCCTTTCCAGTCAGAGAGGAGGGGGGTAACCTCAAGCGAATGGCATCAATCGGGACACCATGAATTCTTATTGCATCGGTGAACTCCAAGAATGTCTCCACATGATTAGTCGGGTCCTCCGAGGGTAATCCTCCAAATTGATTTTGCCTAATCAAGTCAATTAACAGAGACAGTATAGTGTAGTTCTCCGCCTCAATTTCTGGCCAAACAATCCCAGTTCGCAAACCCCTAGCATTTGGGGCTGCGTAGTCCTTCAGTGGTTTAGTATCCGGTAGATTCGCCGTGAGTGGAATGAGAATCAACCTTTCTCTCTATCTTTGTCTTTGTAGTCTCACACGTCTATGAAAGGTCCTTTCGATCTCGGGGTTAACTTCAATAAGATTTCCGACACTTTGGGATCTTTGCATAAGAGAGAAAAATTCCTGCACAAAGAGAGGTAGATACACTAGAAAAAGAAAAACAGATAAATAAAAAAAAGGGGAAAATTTTAATATATATAAAAAAAGTCCAGAAAAATCAATTTAAAAATTAAATTGAGATTCAAGAAAGCACAGTCCCCGACAACGACGCCAAAAACTTGATGGGTCCGAATCTGCAAGTGAACGGCTTTGTCGTCAAGTAATAAAAAGATAGAATCCATAGGGACCGTGATCTCAAATAACAATTAACTATTAAATCAATTAAACTAGACTATAAAAAGATAAAGATTCGGAAAAGATTTGGTTTTTGAATAAAGTAGCAAATAAAATTTATAGTTGCAATTAAAACGAAATCAAGAACAAAATAGGAAAGTAGATTAAATCTGAGATTTCAATATCAAAAGAGATTCTCAGGAATTGGGTTGCCAACAGGACTGCTCATGTTACTAAATTGACTACCCCTCTTGTTAATTATCGAAATTTTCTTTGAAGGTGAATTTATCCTAAATAAGTTAATGTTCCCTCTCGGGATACAAGAACCGTGCCCGATTAAACCAACCCCTACTCTCGTGGTAATTGAATTTAAATCGAACCATTTAAGCTTTGTGACAACTCAGTGAGCCCTCGAAGGACCGCTTCTAACTCTCGTGATTTAAGTCCTAAGTTCAATCCCTATAGATCCAATACCTAAGTTCA
Organism: Sophora flavescens; assembly: GCA_030762895.1. Classification (NCBI taxonomy): domain Eukaryota; kingdom Viridiplantae; phylum Streptophyta; class Magnoliopsida; order Fabales; family Fabaceae; genus Sophora; species Sophora flavescens. The sequence continues at coordinate 30,492,285 of CM061063.1, read as the reverse complement.
CCTCTAGGTTCCTCCTTAGAGTATCTATGACATGCAAATAAGTGCGCACCAAATTCATAAGTAATTCATGCAATAGGAATCAAATCGAAAGCAAATTGAAATTAACAAGAAGTAAAACGTCAATTCATAACATAAAACAAATCTTGGGCATAGCCCCAATTCCTAGAAATAAGAACAACTACTCAAGCAGTGCCATGTTCATAGCAAGCTTGATTAACAAAAGCATAATAATAAGCCTAAAATAACCTATATGCTTATGTTGTACGCGTCTCTATATATATAACATAATAATAATTAGTCACTGGGCAGCAGAGAAAAGGAGGTCAGGAGCGCCGCACAGTGACTTTAGCGAGGGAATGGGAGACATTCTTTTCCTTGGCAGTGCCACCATTCCAGCACACTGATCCAAGAACGGCAATTAAGCGAAAAAGGCTTTTTAGGAAAACACTAGTTTTTGTCATACCTATTTTTTAGAAGATTTTGGAGGTTTTCGAGAGGTGAGTAACAATACCTTTTAAGAACCATTTCCATGGTATATGTTCTTGTGGGCAATGGTTTATCCTATGATTTTGGAAACTTTCAATTAAATTGAGGCATGTTATTATTAACCTATTTTCGAAAATTGGGATTTTTCAATTAAGACGAAAATTGATTAAATTGACTATTTGATATGAAACACATTCTTGGTATTTGTATTGGTTGATTTATATGCTTGTTGATGTATATTATTCCTTGTGTTTATGATTGTTATATTGTACTCGTAAATTTACGTGATAACAAGATATTTGTTCAATTGATATTTATGAGTTGATTATATGATGATATGGAATTGTAGTGGTTATATGCTTTGAAAAGTTTGACAATTGTGATCGATGGTTTTATGCTTCGGAATATGGATGAATGAGTATTTGTATGATGTGTGGAATTTGCTGATATGCCGCCTAAGAATGGGGGATTGACTTGCAACATCGCCATTTAATGGGATATCGAAAAATAAGATATGAGGCAAGGAATCCATTTTATGAACGAGGCTCTCGGGTCACCGTTAATGAGAGGCAAGGAACCAATTTAATTACGAGGTTCTCGAGTCACCATAGGGGCAAGGAGTCAATTCTAAAATGGGATTCCCGAGTCACCATGGGGGCAAGGAATCAATTCTAGAACGAGGTTCTCGGGTCACCAAAAAGAGGGTGGCAAGGAATCATTTCTAGAACGAGGTTCCCGATTCACCGCAGACAAGGGGTAAGGAACCAATTTAATGAGGTTCTCGAGTCACCGAATTGGGCATGAAACCAACACAGTGGGGTTTCTGAGCCACTTGAGGATTGTGTTATTGTGTGATGTGTGATTACTTTGTTTAATTAATATATGATAATTGATTATGTTGTCGTTATATAATTGTTGTAATTAAATATATTTTTTTTAACGAACATTATTTTGGAAAATTAGCGGGTACCATGGACAGTTTTTTCGGTTACCGCGTCGCCTGAGAACATCACTATTTTCGAAATATTTTATAACCGTATTGTTTTTCACTGAGATTTTATATCTCATTAAAAATTTTTGTTTTAAGATCCTGAGGACTTCATTGTTGCGGACACCGAGGCTTGAAGAACTATTTTCTTATTTTTTTAGCTTAGCTGGTTAGTATTGTAGCATGGATTATGAGTGTCATGCAGACATCGTTTATTATTTGTAGTTATTCTTCTCGGATTGTAGTTACACGCCCGATTTTGAGGTTTTTTTTATTTGGTTTTATTCAGATGTATGGATTTAATATTATATTTATTAATTTGATACATTATTACTATTTTATTTAATATGAGACACTTTCCAGACTTTTAAATGTTTTAAAGGATTTTTTATACAATTTATTTTGGGTACTAATGTAACGAAGGGCGTTACATTTATGGTATCAGAGCTGTTCGATTCAAAATCGGGCTGTGGTAGTGGGGCTAGGGTCTTTTTCTAAAACAAAACTTGGGCGCATAAGATGCTTGTTAGTGTTATAATTTCTGCATGCTATTCTTTTAAATGTTGGACCTGATCAACCCAGTGTTTGATTGGTGGTGTGCAGATTATGGCCACTAACCGGAGACAGGCAAAGGATGCATTTGCGGCGACTTTGGCTCAAATGACCAGAGTTCTGCAGGAGCAGACCCAAGGTCAGGACTTCATTAAATGTAATGATTAGAAGCAACTCACCCTTTTATATCTCATGAATGTGTAAAAATAAAAAAAATAAAAAAATAATATTGACTTGTCCGTTTCCAAATTACCTTTTGATTTACATGTTTCGACTCTTGTAGAGGGTAAGCTTGTTACTCCGTAGCTTGTTTGAATTGTTCTTTAGTATATAAAAACTTCACTTATTTGGTTGACCTTATATGCTTGCCTATGTCTAGTTTGGATGTGCCCTTAAATGTCTTAAGTTTGAAGTAGAATATGTTGGAAATTAATAGTGACCATAGGGATGAGATTAGACGCGTATATGTTTTGGACCACAAGTTGCAGTGTCGTTTGGGACAAGAGGGTTGTGAGTTATCTAATAATGGTCTAGTGTAGTTTAAGAGTAGAATAATTGGACTTAAGGAGGGGAGCCTTAAAAAAAATTTGTTAAAAGAGTAACATAAAGGAAGTTAATCATACATCTAGGAATAACCAATATGTATCAAGATTTAAAAAGGTATTGGTAGACAAAAAATAATAATATTGTTGTTGTATTAAAGAAGTTTATATATATGTAATATATATATATATATACACACACACACACACACACACACACACACACACACCCAAATTTTATTACCTAAGGTATGATAACCTTTATGTTTTGAATATAACGTATGTTAAAATAGGTGCCTGAGTATGTGATGAATTCCTGTGACGAAATTCGTTAACGAGGGGAGAAAATATAACATCCTAAAATTCTAATATAATTAATTCGAAAAAAAAAGATTAAGTTATAAAAAAATATATAATAGAAATAAAATATAATTAAGAGGTTTAGTGGTGAGAATTTATTAGTATTAAATTTATTAGAATTGATTAGTAAAAACAAAAGAAATATTAAATTAAAATAAATATATAAAAAATAAGAGAATTTATATATATATATATATATATATATATATATATATATATATATATATATATATATATAAATGGTGTACTGGGCGTTAAGCCCAGGTACATCTAATTATCTTTAAGTTTTTTAAAAAAAGAAAAAAAGCCTAAAATAACCTATATGCTTATGTTGTACGCGTCTCTCTATATATAACATAATAATAATTAGTCACTGGGTAGCAGCGAAAAGGAGGTCAGGAGCGCCGCACAGTGACTTTAGCGAGGGAATGAGAGACATTCTTTTCCTTGGCAGTGCCACCATTCCAGCACACTGATCCAAGAACGACAATTAAGCGAAAAAGGCTTTTTAGGAAAACACTAGTTTTTGTCATACCTATTTTTTAGAGTATTTTGGAGTTCTTCGAGAGGTGAGTAACAATACCTTTTAAGAACCATTTCCATGGTATATGTTTTTGTGGGCAAGGGTTTATCCTATGATTTTGGAAACTTTCAATTAAATTGAGGCATGTTATTAGTAACCTATTTTCGAAAATTGGGGTTTTTCAATTAAGACGAAAATTGATTAAATTGACTATTTGATATGAAACACATTCTTGGTATTTGTATTGGTTGATTGATATGGTTGTTGATGTATATTATTCCTTGTGTTTATGATTGTTATATTGTACTCGTAAATTTACGTGATAACAAGATATTTGTTCAATTGATATTTATGAGTTGATTATATGATGATATGGAATTGTAGTGGTTATATGCTTTGAAAAGTTTGTCAATTGTGATCAATGGTTTTATGCTTCGGAATATGGATGAATGAGTATTTGTATGATGTGTGGAATTTGTTGATATGCCGCCTAAGAATGGGGGATTGGCTTGCAACATCGCCATTTACCGGGATATCGAAAAATAAGATATGAGGCAAGGAATCCATTTTATGAACGAGACTCTCGGGTCACCGTTAATGGGAGGCAAGGAACCAATTTAATTACGAGGTTCTCGGGTCACCATAGGGGCAAGGAATCAATTCTAAAATGGGATTCCCGAGTCACCATGGGGGCAAGGAATCAATTTTAGAATGAGGTTCTCGGGTCACCAAAAAGGGGGTGGCAAGGAATCATTTCTAGAACGAGGTTCCCGATTCACCGCAGACAAGGGGTAAGGAACCAATTTAATGAGGTTCTCGAATCACCGAATTGGGCATGAAACCAACACAGTGGGGTTTCCGAGCCACTTGAGGATTGTGTTATCGTGTGATGTGTGATGTGTGATTACTTTGTTTAATTAATATATGATAATTGATTATGTTGTCGTTATATAACTGTTGTAATTAAATGTATTTTTTTTAATGAACATTATTTTGGAAAATTAGCGGGTACCATGGACAGTTTTTTCGGTTACCTCGTCGGCTAAGAACATCACTATTTTCGAAATATTTTATAACCGAATTATTTTTCACTGAGATTTTATATCTCATTAAAAAGTTTTGTTTTAAGATCCTGAGGACATCATTGTTGCGGACACCGAGGCTTGAAGAACTATTTTCTTATTTTTTTAGCTTAGCTGGTTAGTATCGTAGCATGGATTACGAGTGCCATGCAGACATCGTTTATTATTTTTAGTTATTCTTCTCGGATTGTAGTTACACGCCCGGTTTTGAGGCTTTTTTTTTATTTGGTTTTATTCAGATGTATGGATTTAATATTATATTTATTAATTTGATACATTATTACTATTTTATTTAATATGAGACATTTTCGAGACTTTTAAATGTTTTAAAGGATTTTTTATACAATTTATTTTGGGTTACTAATGTAACGAAGGGCGTTACATTTATGGTATCAGAGCTGTTCGATTCAAAATCGGACTGTGGTAGTGGGGCTAGGGTCTTTTTCTAAAACAAAACTTGGGCGCATAAGATGCTTGTTAGAGTTATAATTTCTGCATGCTATTCTTTTAAATGTTGGACCTGATCAACCCAGTGTTTGATTGGTGGTGTGCAGATTATGGCCACTAACAAGCGACATGCGAAGGATGCACTTGCGGCGACTTTGGCTCAAATGAGCAGAGTTCTGCAGGAGCAGACAGATGCTCTCCGTCTGATAAGGGATAATGGGAGCGGGCCTAATTTTGGTCCAGTCGCAGCTACAGATCCGCAATACAGGGGTTTGTTAGAGTTCCAAAATAATAATCCACCAGCATTTCGAGGGACTACTAATCCGATTGAGGCAGAGGAGCTGTTACTGAAGCTAGAGAAGATTTTCCGAGTCATGAGGTGTGATGATGATCAAAAGGCGGATTTTGCCACCTACATGATGGAGTCAGACGCGGAGCACTAATGGAATTATGCTGGGGGTGGATTGCTTGCTTCGGGGACCCATATCACATGGGACAGGTTCAAGGATGTTTTCCTGGAAAAATACTTTCCCCATAGTGTTCGTATACAGAAGGAGGTAGAATTTCTTCAGCTTCGACAGGGGAGCATGACCGTGGCAGATTATGTTGCCAAGTTTGAGAACCTGTCAAGGTTCTCTCCATATGTGAGGGGCATTCCTGATGCTGACTGGAAGGCAATAAAGTTCGAACAGGGCTTGAGGCTAGAGCTGCAGAGCCTTGTTGGGCTCCTAGAGATTTGGGATTAACCCACCTTGGTGAACAAGTGTAGGGTGAACAAGCGTAGGGTGGCAGAGTGAAATATGCAAGCTTTTTTGACTGAGAAGTTGAAAGAGAAGAGCTTTAGCTACTGCAAGAGATTCCAGAGCAAATAAGGTAATTTTCAGGAGATCCTACCAGCCGTGCCTACAATCGCAAAGGGTAACCATGTTCAAGGGGCTCAAGGTGACAGAATTGATATGCTATAAATGTGGATGGCAGCACCAAGGCCATACGTGCCCCGCAGCACAAGTCTGCTGCAACAAGTGTGGAAAGACTGGACATTTTGCTAGGGTGTGCAAGTCAGGAGGCCAATCTCAGACCAGACCACAGAACTAGGGAAGGGTCTTTACCATCCAAGGGGAGGAAAGGAAGGAGTTCGATGGCTTGACCCAAGGTCACGACTTCATTAAAGGTAATGATTATAAGCAACTCACCCTTTTATATCTCATGATCGTGTAAAAATAAAAAAAATAAAAAAATAATCTTGACTTGTCCGTTTCAAAATTACCTTTTGATTTACGTGTTTCGACTCTTGTAGAGGGTAAGCTTGTTACTCCGTAGCTTGTTTGAATTGTTCTTTAGTATATAAAAACTTCACTTATTTGGTTGACCTTATATGCTTGCCTATGTCTAGTTTGGATGTGTCCTTAAATGTCTTAAGTTTGAAGTAGAATATGTTGGAAATTAATAGTGACCATAGGGATGAGATTAAACACGTATATTTTTTGGACCACAAGTTGCAGTGTCGTTTGGGACAAGAGGGTTGTGAGTTATCTAATAATGGTCTAGTGTAGTTTAAGAGTAGAATAATTGGACTTAAGGAGGGGAGCCTTAAAAAAAAATTGTTAAAAGAGTAACATAAGGAAGTTAATTATACATCTAGGAATAACCAATATGTATCAAGATTTAAAGATGTATTGGTAGACAAAAAATAATAATATTGTTGTTGTATTAAAGAAGTTTATATATATATATATATATATATATATATATATATATATATATATATATATATATATACCCAAATTTTATTACCTAAGGTATGATAACCTTTATGTTTTGAATATAACGTATGTTAAAATAGGTGCCTGAGTATGTGATGAATTTCGGGGACGAAATTTGTTAAGGAGGGGAAAATATGTAACATCTTAAAATTCTAATATAAATAATTTGAAAAAAAAAAAGATTAAGTTATAAAAAAATATATAATATAAATAAAATATAATAAAGAGGTTTTGTGGTGAGAATTTATTATTATAAAATTTATTTGAATTGATTAGTAAAAACAAAATAAATTTTAAATTTATATATATATATATATATATATATATGTATCTATATATATATATATATGTATATATATATATATATATGTATGTATATATATATATATATATATATATATATGTATGTATATATATATATATATATATATATATATATATATATATATATATATATAAATGGTGTACTGGGCATTAAGCCCAGGTACATGTAATTATCTTTAAGTTTTTTTAAAAAAAGAAAAAAAAACCTAAAATAACCTATATGCTTATGTTGTACGCGTCTCTATATATATAACATAATAATAATTAGTCACTGGGCAACAGAGGAAAGGAGGTCAGGAGTGCCGCACAATGACTTTAGCGAGGGAATGGGAGACGTTCTTTTCCTTGGCAGTGCCACCATTCCAGCACACTGACCGAAGAACGGCAATTAAGGGAAAAAGGATTTTTATGAAAACACTAGTTTTTGTCATACCTATTTTTAAGAGTATTTTGGAGGTCTTCGAGAGGTGAGTAACAATACCTTTTAAGAACCCTTTCCATGTTATATGTTTTTGTGGGCAAGGGTTTATCCTATGATTTTGGAAACTTTCAATTAAATTGAGGCATGTTATTTTTAACCTATTTTCGAAAATTGGGGTTTTTCAATTAAGGCGAAAATTGATTAAATTGACTATTTGATATGAAACACATTCTTAGTATTTGTATTGGTTGCGATTGATAAGCTTGTTGATGTATATTATCCCTTGTGTTTATGATTTTTATATTGTACTCGTAAATTTACGTGATAACAAGATATTTGTTCAATTGATATTTATGAGTTGATTATATGATGATATGGAATTGTAGTGGTTATATGCTTTGAAAAGTTTGACAATTGTGATCGATGGTTTTATGCTTCGGAATATGGATGAATGAGTATTTGTATGATGTGTGGAATTTGCTGATATGCCGCCTAAGAATGGAGGATTGACTTGCAACATCACCATTTAATGGGATATCGAAAAATAAGATATGAGGCAGGGAATCCATTTTATGAACGAGGCTCTCGGGTCACCATTAATGGGAGGCAAGGAACCAATTTAATTACGAGGTTCTCGGGTCACCATAGAGGCAAGGAGTCAATTCTAAAATGGGATTCCCGAGTCACCATGGGGCCAAGGAATCAATTCTAGAACGAGGTTCTCGGGTCACCATAAAGAGGGTGGCAAGGAATCAGTTCTAGAACGAGGTTCCCGATTCACCGCAGACAAGAGGCAATGAACCAATTTAATGAGGTTGTCGAGTCACGGAATTGGGCAAGAAACCAACACAGAGTGGGGTTTCCGAGCCACTTGAGGATTGTGTTATTGTGTGATGTGTGATTACTTTATTTAATTAATATATGATATTTGATTATGTTGTCGTTATATGATTGTTGTAATTAAATGTATTTTTTTTAATGAACATTATTTTGAAAAATTAACGGGTACCATGGACAGTTTTTTTGGTTATCGCGACAGCTGAGAACATCACTATTTTCGAAATATTTTATAACTGTATTGTTATTCACTGAGATTTTATATCTCATTAAAAAGTGTTGTTTTCAGAGCCCGATGACATCATTGTTGCGGACACCGAGGCTTGAAGAACAATTTTCTTATTTTTTTAGCTTAGCTGGTTAGTATTGTAGCATGACTTACGAGTACCATGTAGACATAGTTTATTATTTTTAGTTATTTTTCTCGGATTGTAGTTAGATGCCCAATTTTGAGGTTTTTCTTTTTATTTGGTTTTATTCATATGCATGGATTTAATATTATATTTATTACTTTGATACATTATTACTATTTTATTTAATATGAGACATTTTCCAGACTTATATAATTGAGAAAATTTTAATGATTAGCATATTTTAATTAAATGTTTTAAAGGTTTTTTTATACAATTTATTTTGGGTTACTAATGTAACGAAGGGCGTTACGATATATCATAGAGAGCTAAGTCATTTGTGGAAAACCAATACTGTAAAAATATATTACAGTAGCATACCAGGCTCCATGAGGATTTTCGTTTTTTTTGCAAAGTGGTGGAACCTTCCTCCTCAATTCATAGATGTCATTTCCTTCAAGTTTTGATATATTTTTACTACAACTTCACCATCATTATCACTTTATGCGCCAAAACAAATGCATTTAGGTCCAAAAGCAGCGTTATTAAGACAACACCTGCAATGAGAGAGATAACAATGAGTTCAAAAATCACAAAAACATAAATCAAAGAACCTATTTTTGTATAGACAGTGGAGTTGGACATATAGTAACAACACTTAAATCTTGAATGCACAATTATAAATTCAATGGAGACATTTGTAAGAACAATTTCAAAGTTGAATAAAAATGGAAGGCAGAGAGGAGGGAGCAGTAAAAATTAGAATGGAAGGGCAAGTGAAAACACTGAAACATGGAATTTGAGAAACGCTATCTAAAATGCAAGAGTCATGCTAACAAATAAGTGAGCAGTAAGACCCTTCTATTTTATTTTGGAGAATATAAAGCAACTTCCAAAAGGTAGAAATAAAAAATGAAGTCTTCTCCTTTCATTTCCTAAATTTATGGCAAGCAAAGGGGAATGAGAAAGTTTCAGCTTTTATTCTCAACATTATTATGTTGATGCTCTAACTCCATCAACACTTTGAACTCCAACCAGCTACCGTGGGCCTTTATATTGGTTTTTAGAAGCCATCTTCCTTTAAATTCATGGCAATCAGCTCCTGCTGGCCGAGCAGCCTATCCTCCTGTCGTCTGTTGAAAGTTAAAGTCCTACAAATTTATTTCAAATACAACCTGATTGGCTTGATCACTTTGCCTCTAACACTTAAAATCCTTCCTCTTATCAGTTATTTTTAAATTGCCCATCCTACCCTATGTTTTGAAATGTGATAGACTTCACTTCTATTCGGGAAAACAAAATTCTAAAACCCACCAGACAAAGGTGGACATATATATTATCATAGGAGAATACATAATTTTCAAATGAAGAGTGCAAAATAAGTTTGGGGCTTACTTGGAATTTGAGAGAAAGTAAAGCAGATAAGTAGATTTTAGATTTGATAATTAACCATTCCTTTTTTTATTTTTGTTATATAGCTCAATAATGATTTTATATCTAACACCATTGCTTTCAATATTTCAAGTAAAGCATCTGCCACTTGTTGATCTATGAGAACATTAAACACTAAAAAGCTATACACTTACCTTCAATCCTTGTGTAAGTGTACGGTCCCAAGGTCCATGTGTCTTGAGCCATTGCTCAGCAATTACATCATTTCCAATGGAATCCTTGGCAATAGAACCACCAATTAAAGATCATGACCTGTAAATATTTCTCCAGTCGGTTTAATGACTTGTACAGAGCAAGAAACTGTGATTGAAGCACCATAAACAACATATTGACTGGTCAAGAGTTTATCAACAAAATGAAACTAAAAAATAAACCCAATTACCGACGGCCAAAAACCGTCGGAAACACTAAAAATCCGTCGGAAAACTACAATACCAACAGACTTTCTGACGGACATGGTTCCGTCGGTAATAGGCGCGTAGGAAACCTTTCCGACGGATCTAGTGTGTCCATCGGAAATTTCCAACGGCCTTAACCGTGTGAAAACTTGCCACACAGAACCTCTAATTACCGACGGAAATTGCGTCGGTAACTCTCTGTGGAAGTTACCGATGGAATTTTCCGTCCAAAAACGTAACCAACAGTTACCGACGGAAATATCCGTCGAAAACAAGGTTTTTTATTTTATTTTATTTTATTTTATGTTAATAATTAATAATTAATTATTTTTATTAAAATTTATATATTAAATATTTTTATTTACTTATTAATTATTATTATATTTTATTTTAATTAATTATATTTTATTTATTAATTAATATTCTAATTTATTTATCAATTTATATTTTATTATAAATAATTATAATTTAATTATTAATTTATATTTTATATTATCAATTACAAAACAAAATTGGAATTAAAAATAAAATTTAAAAATCAATTAAATTAAAGTTAATTAAAAATAAAAACAAACTCAACATATAATCTATAAATAAAATATCCGTCTATCTACAGATCTCTACTACACCTATAACTATCCTAATACCAATCACCATAATATCCGTCATTGTCGTCCAGTCGGGAAGAGTCTGCCGGCGTCAAATGACCATCAAGTTGCGCCTCAATAGGCAGACCGTCTTCATGCGGCTGCGGTGGTGGATCAATAGTAGTAGTGGAGGGCTGGGGCAGGGTCCGGGTGGCATCGAGGACCCCCTGCAGAGCGCTGCGCCTGTCTAGAGGGAGGAAATCGAGCACAGCGGTCATGACCGTAGAGAATGTCTCCATCTGCTGCATGATGCACTCGTTCGTCTCCCTTTGTTGCTGCACCTCCTGCCTCAGTCGATGCACCTCCTCCGTGTCCTGTGAGCCGAAGGATGTAGGCTCTCTAATGGTCATGCTCGGCGTCGACCCCCGACGAATCGACCTGGCTAGGGTCGCAGTACCGTAAATCCGTCCCTTGTTCTTCTCATCCGCCACATCCATCCAGGCCTGGGTCTGTAGTCGCTCAACCTCGGCGGGGTCCAGATGAGAAGGATCTGAAGCACCAGAGCAGGAGGCAGCCTTAGATGCTACTTGACTAAACCTGGCGTTGTACTCCGCCTACGATCAATACATTACAATCAATATGTATTAAACTATAATAATAATAATAATAATAATAATAATAATAATAATAATAATAATAATAATAATAATAATAATAATAATAATAATAATTATCAATAGTTTAAATATAAAAAAACAATTTAGCTCACCACTGTCTGCCTCGACCTCTCATCAACAAACTCGCCGGTGTCCGAGCGAATATGTGTCTGCTCAAAGACCGTAGGGGCATCAACGGACCGAGCTAGCTCTCCTGCCTGCAACCGACACACCAATAAAATCAGTTAGTTATAAGACAAATTTTTAATCAAAATATACAGTTTATAAATAATGTTATTTATATATGCATACCATATAAATGGCATGCTGCATGTGGCTAATAGAACCACCAGCGTGCATGCTCCCACCCTTTTAGGAAGCCCGATTTCTCTTCGCCTGTTCACATTTCAGCTTGTAAGCTGGAGTGTCCCAGTACGCACACAGTTGGGACCAAATGTTGGGCCCGATGTAATCCGGACGTACCCGGCTCTCCCTACGCTCCCGGTGCATGTCCCTCAGTCGAGCAGTTGCTCGGTCGTCAAAGATAGCACATATCTCTGAGGTATGCTCCGGTAACCAGCGCACAAGCTCCTGTTAACAAAGAAAAAATTAATAACAACATTATAGAAAAAAATACATAAAATAAATGGAAAATTACATGAACTAATAAACAAGAACTTACCCCGAATCGTCTGAAGATACGATCCCGATCCTCCTCGGGGATCACCCCCCATGATGGCTAGAAGCGACGATACTGCACCTTGATGGCGAAGGTAACGTGCTTCGATCCCACTTTCGATGGGATGAAGCTGAAAAATTCATAATTTTATTAAATCAACAATATGACAACCAACAAAAATATGCTTATTAAATAGTAATTATTTTTAAACAACATTAAATTAAATTAAACTTACGATCCAGAACCAGGACGGATCCATGGTTGATCCTCAGGTGCGGGAACCCTGGCCCACTCAGGCAAGTACTCAGCTACGGCCGACTGCTGCACAGACGATGATGATGGTATGGCCGTGTCGTGACCGTTTGCAGCCCCGGATGATGAGGATGGAATGGTCGTGTCCGACAGTGGCATCATCCCAGGAGTCGCCATAAATGATAATCCTGCTGGGTGTGTGGATGGCATGGTCGATGATGATAGTGGTGCTGGGTGTGGGTGTGGTGTGGGTCTAATAGGGGGCGGCGAGTAGCCAGCTAGTGCGCGTAGTGGCGCAAAACGAGTGGAGGTCTGGACATGGGTGGAGGGTAGGGTAGTGTGGGTCGGGGATAGTGTAGTATGGGTAGAGGATGATGTAGTATGGATCGGTGAGGGTATAGAATGGGTGGGGGATGGTGTAGAATGGGTGGGGGAGGCTCCTGTAGGTGGCAATAGGGTAGGTGTGGTAGGGATGGGGGTGGGTGCGGTGGGTACGGATGGACCTCTAGGAATGCGAGCAAGCACCTGGGACTTCACGGTGTATCGTCCGCTCTTAGCATTCCCCTTATCACCGCTAGGCGGTGGGGGGCAGGGCAGCTGTCTTCCTGATGCTGACATATCTATTTTTATAGCACAATTATAAATCAGTGTAAAAACAATAAGTAATCGACATTTAACAGTCTAATCTAAGCAAGTATTTTTATAGAACAATAGTTGTCAAGTCTTACATTATATTTCATAAGCAAATATTTAAAATACAATAAAAATAACATAATAGTAAACTTCCTATTCAAACTCGGTATCGTCTTTTGATTGTAAGTCCGACTCTTCTTCTTCTTCTTGCATTGAGTCATCACTCCGGACTTCTTCATCTGATGATGCATGCATGGATGCCTGATTATCAATGACCACTTCTTCCCCTTAATTTGCAGATCCCAACATGCCAGTAATACGCTCGACCTCAATTACTTCATTGACATGTGAAGATTCATCCACCTGGAATGACGTCTCATCCTCTGCATGCCAATTTAACGTGGGTCTCCCAACTAAAAGCAAGCCATATACAGGGAAATCATTGGTAGTCCACATCAGTGATCCCCTTATCAGAAAGTTTCGCTTCTTTGAAACGTTATAAGTCAACACACCATCCCACAACTTCTTCAGATCATCGATCAGAGGCTGCAAATATACATCTATCCCAGCCTGCGGATTAGATGGTCTCGGTATGAGACAAGTCAGAAACATATTTGGTTTTGACATGCACATCTCGGGAGGAAGATTGTACGGTGTAACAATCTCTGGAACATGAATATGGCGAGGCTGATGCCAGAATGTATCGGGTAAAACCATCTGAACACAGTCCAAGGCTCACATTCCGAGGCTCTGCTGCAAAATCAGGATGAACCCGATCGAAGTGCTAGGGGGGATTAGATGTCCGTGCACAAAGTGAAACTGTATGGCGGTTTTGAGTGATGATGATGTGAAGTTACACCTATACCGACGTGGGTTCAAGCCTTATTATTGGATATGGGCTGATCATGGTGAGGAGTTGCCGGATATTGATTTGAATGAAGTCGGTGGTGACGATCTTGAAATGGGTGCATCAGGCAGTGGCTACCACGATGAATATGTCGAACAACTCCAGTCAATGCATATGATGGTCGATGATTGTCTTGGGCAACATGGGAATTTTGAGGCGGATGAGTCTGATGACATGGAAGAGCCTCCTAATGAATCGGCGCAGAGATTATACAATCTATTATTTTCATTATGCCACCTCATTTGTCTGGCAGTTTACGTTGATACAAACAGTCTCTGCAACCTTGGAATTATTGGCAGATAGAACATTGCCTTCACATGAACTGGTTTCCTCTTACTATGGTCACTACTTTGAACGCGGTACCTGGGTGTCTGACAAAATTTACATTCTTCCAACGCACTGTCATTTGTGCCAGACTGACTACCATAATATAGCATGCACCCATTTGGACAACAATCAATCCTCTTAGCCCCCAAGCCTAGTTTCGGCACCAACCGCTTCGCATCATAATAACTTTTTGGTAACAACTCTTTGAAGGGTGTCACATCTTGAAGCATTTTACAAAAGAGCTCTAAACACTGCTCTGGGACATTCCAATTGGACTTGCAAGCTAGAAACCTAACACAAATTGATAATTTTGAATCTGACGCCCCTTCAAACAATGGCTTATTAGTGCCTCAATCATTTTCAAAAATGTTTTCAAAAATCCTTAAGCTTCAAAACGGTTTCAAGTCAAGTTCTAGAGAAATACAATCCAAGAGGAATAACACTCTAACACAAGGAATGGGGTAGATGTAGTGGGTACCCCTTTATGGCTCAAAATCTCACATTTTAGTAGTTCAAAAATCAATGAGAATTACAAATCTACGGAACCACATGCTAATTATCAACTATCACAGATCATCTCAAAAGCATTTTCATTTGCAGCCTTATCACAAGAATAAAAAAATTGGGTTCAAGAATTCACTATCACAAGTTATTTGGCACTTAGTTCTCACAATTTGGATGCAACATCTAAACAAGGGGCAATCTAATCATGTGATCATGCAAACCTATACCGATATGAATGCAACATGCAAAATGAAAATGCAAAATACCCCTACCCCAAGCTTAAAAATTTACATTGTCCCCAATGTAAACAATCAAGTTGGAGAGAGGAAAGAAAAATTGGAACGACTTACCGAGGCGGTAGCGGGTGCTGGCTCACATACCTAGTTAGAAGGAATTGCATGAAAATTTTGGGTCACGGCCGTGATGCATATCACGGGCAGGTCGTGATGCATTCTGGTCCATAGGGGTAGCCTATCACGGCCGTGACCTACATCACGGCTACGCCGTGACCTCCATCACGGCTAGGCCGTGATGCTCTTTGATCTTCAGGGTCCTCCCATCACGCCCGTGATGGGGATCACGGTTGGGCCGTGATCCTTTCTGATCTCCAATTCTGGCTCATCACGGCCGTGACCAGTGTCAAGGCCTGGGCGTGATGGCTGCTGACTTTGCTTGTCCTTGCCCTTTTGCATCTCCTTCCTTCTTACCCTGAAAACACTTAACAAACCTATTAATCTATGATATTTTTCCTCTTGATCTTCTCAAATTATTCAAGAGTTAAAAATCAAAAACGAAAGAAAAATGAAAAGAAAACTTGGGTTGCCTCCCAATAAGCGCTTCTTTAACGTCACTAGCTTGACGGGTAGGTGACCTCAAGGATCATGAAGAAGCACAGCTGAGATCAATCTCTCGATGTCACCACCCAAGTAGGCCCTGAGTCTTTGGACATTGACTTTGAAGGTCCTTTTTGAAGTAGGATCCTCCACTTCTATAGCTCTATGAGGTGAAATTTCTTTAACAATGAACGGTCCCGACCATTTAGACTTCAACTTGCCCGGAAACAATCTCAGCCGGGAATTGAATAATAAAACTTGTTGTCGCGGCTGAAATGTTTTCATGACGATCTTCTTGTCATGGTAGGTCTTGACTCTCTACTTGTAAATAGCTGTATTCTCATATGCATTATGGCGCATCTCCTCTAACTCATGCAGCTGATTCACTCTTTTCTCACCCGCCAGAGTGGCATCAAAATTCAAGAACTTCAATGCCCAAAAAGCTCGATGCTCCAACTCTATGGGTAGATGACATGCCCTCCCATAGACCATCTGAAACGGAGATAACCCCACATAAATTTTCAGTGCAGTCCGGTAAGCCCACAAGGCATCGTCAAGCTTCCTTGCCCAATCTCTTCTTGAAACGGCCACAGTCTTTTCCAGAATTTTCTTAATCTCCCGGTTGGGACCTCCGCTTGCCCATTTGTTTGCGGATGATATGGGGATGCCACCTTATGCCTCACATCATACTTGGTCAACACATTTCTCAGTTGTGAGTTGCAAAAGTGAGATCCCCCATCACTTATAAGGACCCTTGGGACACCGAACCGGGCGAAGATGTTCTTCTTGATGAATTTAATCACTGTCTGGGCATCATTCTTCTGTGTTGCAATGGCCTCCACCCATTTGGAAACATAGTCCACCGCCACCAAGATATATTGATTGGAGAATGAAGGTGGAAGTGGACCCATAAAGTCTATGCCCCAGCAATCAAATACCTCAACCTCCAAAATGTTCTGCAGTGGCATCTCATCCCTTTTTGAAATGTTCCCGGTCCTTTGGCACCTGTCACAACTCTTCACATGATTGTAAGAGTCCTTGAAGATTGAGGGCCAAAAGAGCCCAGATTGGAGGACCTTTGCAGCTGTCCTATCCCCATTGTAATGTCCACTATATGGAGAGTTATGGCAATGCCACAAAATTTTCCTTGCTTCCTCTTGACTAACGCACCTCCTCCATAAGCCATCTGGTCCAACCTTGAACAGAAATGGGTCATCTCACATGAAATGGTTGGCATCCCGGAAGAATTTCTTCTTTTGTTGCCAAGTGAGGTGCTCTGGAACAATAGTGGCTGCCTTGAAATTTGCCATGTCGGCAAACCATGGTCTTTCATGCACCAGAAGTAAAGCCTCATCCGGGAACTCATCCCGAATGTCCTTCTCTTTTGCAGCCGCCTCTTCATTCACCAACCGGGACAACTGGTCAGCCATCACATTCTCGCTGCCCTTTTTGTCCTTGATGACTAAGTCAAACTCCTCTAACAATAGAATCCACCTTATGAGTCTTGGTTTAGAATCTAAATTAGTCAGCAAATATTTAATTGTAGCATGATCAATGAAAACAGTGACTTGTGATCCAATCAAGTAGGAACGAAATTTTTCCAATGCAAACACTATGGCTAGCAACTCTTTTTCAGTTGTTGCATAATTTACTTGGTTCTCATTGAGAACCTTGCTAGCATAGTGAATGACATGGAATTTTTTTTTCCTCCGCTGTCCCAAAGCTGCCCCAACTGCGTAGTCACTGGCATCACACATTAATTCAAATGGTGACTCCCAGTTGGGTGCAACAAGAATGGGAGCGGTGATCAACTTTTCTTTCAAAACCTGAAAAGAGGTAAGACAAGCAGAATCAAACACAAATGGTGTGTCCTTGTTCAAAAGGCCACACAATGGCTTGGCTATCTTTGAGAAGTCCTTGATGAATCGTCGGTAAAAGCCTGCATGCCCAAGAAAACTCCTCACACCCTTGACATTCACTGGTGGAGGTAGTTTCTCAATCAACATCAATCTTGGATTTATCCACTTCGATCCCCTTAGCTGAAATTTTGTGCCCAAGCACAATGCCTTCCTGCACCATAAAATGACACTTCTCCCAATTTAAGACTAAATTGGTGTACATGCACCTCTTTAACACAGCAGCAAGGTTAGACAAACAATTATCATAAGAGGAACCGAAAACAGAAAAATCATCCATGAAAACTTCAATGTATTTTTCTACCATATCAGAGAAAATGGAAAGCATGCACCTTTGAAATGTCGCAGGCCCATTACAAAGTCCGAAAGGCATCTTCCGATAGGCAAAAACTCCAAAAGGGCATGTGAATGCAGTTTTCTCTTGGTCTTCCGGGTTAACCGCAATTTGGTTATAACCCGAATAACCATCCAAGAAACAATAATACGCTTGCTCGACCAACCTCTCCAACGTCTGGTCCATGAATGGAAGTGGGAAGTGATCCTTCCTAGTAGCTTGATTAAGCTTCCGGTAATCTATACACATTCACCAACCGGTGACCGTTCTAGTTGGGATCAACTCATTCTTCTCGTTGTGCACGACGGTCATACCACCTTTCTTCAGAACCACTTGTACTGGACTCACCCAAGCACTATCGAAAATCGGATATATCGTTCCATCTTCAAGGAGTTTCAGCACCTCCTTCCTTACCACCTCTTTCATTGTAGGATTGAGCCTTCTTTTGGGTAGGACCACCGATTTAAATTCAGCCTCCATCATGATCTTGTGAATACAAAACGTGGGGCTAATACCTTTCAAATCTGAGATGAACCATCCAATAGTTGTTTTATGCTCTCGAAGCACCCTTACAAGTTTCTCCTCTTCCAATTTGGACAATACATTGCTCACTATGACAGGGTCTTCATCATTCTCACCAAGAAAGACATACTTCAAGTGGGGAGGTAGAGGCTTAAGCTCTAACTCGAGCTTCTCTTGGACTTCATCCTTTTTGAGCTCTTCCTTCTTAGTGTTGACAGCAAGTTGCTTGGGTTGAGCTTCCAGATCACACAAACAGTCTTCTATTTCCTTCTCCTCTTCCTCATCAAGATTTTCAATAGAATTCACAATTACCTTCTCAAGAGTAGAGGAATGGTTCTGTTGTGCAAAGGCTTCTTTAGCCACTACTTCCACAAGGTCCATGCGGAAACAATTCTCTTCATCACTCGGGCGATGCATAGCTTCAAATACATTAAAAGTGACCTCATCATCTTGCACTCTGAGTCGAAGTTGGCCCTTTTGTACATCTATCAAAGCACGACCAGTTGCTAGAAAAGGTCTCCCCAATATAAGTGGAACTTCTGCATCCTCCTCCATGTCTAGTATCACAAAATCTGCTGGGAAGATAAACTTGTCCACTTTAACCAAAACATCTTCCAGAATACCATAAGGATGCTTGATTGATCTGTTTGCTAGTTGCAATGCCATCCTTGTTGGCTTCACCTCACCACCTCCAAGCTTGTTCAAAATTGAAAGCAGCATCAAATTGATACTCGCTCCCAAGTCACACAAGGCCTTCCCAATAGCAACATTCCCAATAGTGCAAGGGATTGTAAAACTACCAGGGTCTTTAAGCTTTGGAGGTAGCTTCCTTTGAAGTATCGCACTGCACTCTTCTGTCAAGGCAACAGTCTCACCTTCTTTGAACTTTCTTTTCTTCGTGAGCACCTCCTTCATGAACTTTGCATAAGTGGGCATCTGCTCTAGTGCTTCTGCAAAGGGTATGTTGATTTGTAGCCTTTTGAAGATGTCAAGAAACTTGGCAAACTGCTCTTCCTTCTCCCTTTTCTTGCTCAAATGAGGATATGGAAACTTCACATAAGAGGGGATCTCTTGAGGCTTGTCTCCATCTTTCAAAATCTGACTTTTAGTCCTCCTCAAAATTGAATTCTCATCCACTAGCTTCTCCCTCTTGTCTTTTTCACTGTCTTTTTCTTTCTCCTCTACTACAACCTCTTTGCCTTTTTCCTCTTTTTTCTCAGCATTCAACTCTGTTTTTTCATCAACTCTCTGATTTTTCACCAAAGGCTCACCACTCTCTTCCTCAAGACTTTTACCACTCCTCAAAACAATAGCCTTACAATGCTCTTTAGGATTAGTTTGAGTATTACCTGAAAAACTGTTGCTAGATTGCTCCGCTAGTTGCTTTGCAATCTGTCCAACTTGAACCTCCAAGTTCTTTATAGAAGCATCAGTGTTTTTCTGGTTTGACATGGACATTTGCATGAACTGATTGAGAGTGTTCTCCAAGATAGAAGTCCGGTCTTGAGGTGGTTGTGTAGGAAGAGGCTTGCTTGCTTGTCCGGCATCTTGTTTCCAACCAAAATTTGCTTGATTCCTCCACCCTTGGTTGTAGTTGTTAGGGTATTGGTTGTTGCCTTGACGCCCATAGTTCCCCATATAATTGGCTTCCTCATGGGAACTAGGTGGTGCCTCACATCTTCCATTATCATGATCTCCTCCACAGAAATCACATCTCATTACCTGTTGAGGTGGCATAGTTGTCCCTTGAACAGTTTGGAGTTGTTGTGGGAGTTGAGCTAGTTGCTTGGTGATGGACTCAAGTTGTTGTGTCATAATCTTATTCTGAGCCAAAAGTGCAGTTTGTGAATCTAACTCCAACACTCCCCTTCTTGATGTGGGACCCCGATCATGATGCATCAAATAGTCATTAGATGCCATAGCCTCTATCAAAATCAGTGCTTCCTCCGCTGTCTTTGTGTTCATGGAACCTCCAGCTGAGGCATCCAACATATACCTGGTTGATGGCCTCAATCCATTGCAAAATGTTTGCATTTGAGTAAGATCATCAAACCGATGATTTGGACATATTTGGAGTAAGCCTTTGAACCTGTCCCATGTGTCATGAAGAGTCTCACCTTCTTGTTGAGCAAAGCTTATAATATCACCCCTTGTCTTCACAAATCTTGAGGTGGGGAAGAATCTTGCCAGAAATTTTGCCTCTAAGTCATCCCATGTAGTGATGCTCCCCCTTGGGTGAGATTGGAGCCAAGACTTGGCTCTAAACTCTTAGAGAGAAAGGGAATAACCTTAGGCGAATTGCATCATCGGAAGCACCATTTATCTTCACCGTATCACACAACTCCAGGAAGCTGGAGACATGACTATTACGATCTTCTTTCTCCAACCCGGCAAATTGATTTTGTGAAACCATACTGATGAAAGCTGGCTTGATTTCAAAATTTGCGCAGTTCACTGGAGGCCTCACTATGCTAGTGACATGCCGATTGACATTTGTATTGGCATAGTCACCAAGTGTCCTCCGTGGTGGAGCACCTTCACCATTGTCTGCCATTCTGAGTCTTTCTTGATGAACTTGAGAGGTGGAAGTCTCTTGTTCTTCTTTTTGTTGTTCTAACAGTTTCTGCTCTCTTGCTTGCTTCCGATTCTTCCTGGCTAGTACCTCGCATGCACAAACATTCTAGCAACCAAGAGAGTTAGCAGTAAATGACAGCACACAAACAGCAAGCAAAACAAAAAATATGACAGCAACGGATAATAACAGAATTTTTTTTTTTGCTTTTGCTTAAATTAGTAACCAAGATGGGTATGCTAATATTGAAACACAATCCCCATTAACGGCGCCAAAAACTTGTTGGACGGATCTAGGCAAGTATACCTAGTCGTACAAGTAATACGGTGGTGAGACCATTTTATCATTCCCACGAGGACTGTGACAAGTACTAGCACGTACCGAATCAATTACTATCTAAAACAGATATTTGGATTGAAGGGGACTCAATACTAAATACCAAGCCAAATCAGATTCAAAACCTAAAATAAACAAATTAAAAAGAAAAGTTCTTTGAGAATTTATGTCGAACACTTGGAAGGCAGTTAAAAGAATTCTTCAAATCTTTGAACGATGTTGGGATTAGGTTCACTAAACTTCATCCCCATGCAATGAAATGACTAATAAACAGTTTCTACTTCAATTATGACAATCAATCCACTAGATTACTCAAGCCCCGATTCCTCGGATGACAAGAGCCTAAATCCATTAATAGACCCTACTTCCTTAGGTGGCCTAGATTAATGAATTTGCATGATGATTAGGGATTACACGATTGCTAATAAACCTAAATCTATTCCTAGATACAAGGTTTACTAGGTGGTTGATTTCAGTTCTCGTTCTCATACGAATTTTCCAATTGCATACCAAAACAATAATCAAGTCATGGGGGTGCTAGCCACAACAAGCATTAGGCATAGAAATCAATCACTCATAAGGAAGCAAAAACTGTATTACAAGATCAAGTCAAATACATGGATAATTCAGAAATAGCTACACCTAACCCCAACAATGGGGGTTTAGCTACTCATGATCATAGCCAAAACCACATAAATAGAGATGAAAAGGAGAAGAGACTCCATGGAATCCTTATGCAGCTGCCCCTGGTTCAGAGAGAGTGTTTGAGGGTTTCAAAACTGGTTCCTTCTGTTCTGCCCGTGCCTTTTTATAAATCAGGATTCGCGTCACGGCCGTGATGGCCATCACGGCCAGGCCGTGACGCTTTCTGCCTTGAGCGCGCTTTCAAAATATGTTTGTCACGGCCGTGACACTCGTCACGGCTAGGCCGTGACCGCTTCTGTCTCCACCAATTGGTCTGTCACGGCCGTGATGGGCATCACGGCTAGGTCGTGACAGATTCTGCCTAGGAGGGTTCTGATTCAATTAACATGTCACGGCCGTGATGGGCATCACGTCTAGGCCGTGACAGCTTCTGACTTTTGCATTCTTTCTTCTCAATTATTGCTCGATCACGGTCGTGATAGTCATCACGGCTAGGCCGTGATGGGCTCTGCCTGGATCATTTTCTTCACTTTTCAAGCTCTGTCTTCATCCAAGCTCCATCATGGCTAATCTCGAGCAATTTTCCTTAGATTCCTGCAAAACAACACCAAGAAACCGCCTCACCTGTTCCAGGGGGAAAACTAAAAAAAATCAAAGTAAATATGCCTAACCTATATGAAAATGCATGCAAAAATGTACAAGAAATATGATGTGAAATCACACTATCATGTATTGCTTTGGTGCCATATGATAGGCAACAAAGATTAAAGAATTTTTTACTTTGGATGCTGCAGGTTCAATGGTTGGCAGCTTAAAGGCGGCAATGACACATCATTGGCATGGAGAGGTTTAGGTACAATTATATCAGTTTTATGAGAAAATTAATTTACAATTTGCTTATGTTCTTCACCTTCTATACATATCTGCTCATAGCATACCACTAATTTTGCTTTCTAGCTTTTGTTTTATAATGTCTAATAAAATAATTTGTCTCTAACATCCCATTTTTCATGAATATCTGGTTGCAATTTCTTTTCTTCATCCACTTTCCTTCCTCCTATGAAAACTGCAGCGGTAGTTCTTAGTGTCTGCTATAGTTCGTAGGAGCATCACACACTTGAAGCACTCATCTTGGTGCTTCACTAATCAATTTTTCTCTTATAAAAGTACTTAGTCACAGTTTGTTATCTTATAAACCATTGTCCTAAATATATTATTTGTTGTGCAGCAACTTTTGTTACTTTTCCACTGTTCTTTTTTGTTCATTTTATGACAAAAATATTATGTTTTTGAGAGTATAAATTTGGTTATATATGCTGTCCATTTTTTAAAGAATAAGATTATGTATGTTTATGATTAGGTTTTGTCTTCCAGTAATGCTAACACAACAACCTCCATTCCAAGGACCACGTACTGTAGTTGGGTTAGACTCATTTGCTTTTATGCTTTAATTAGTTGTATTAATTTACAAGCTTCTTCATGGTTGAAAGTATAATGAGAACTACAGGAACTCAATGTTTTATAATGTGATATTAATCTGATCAAATTCTTTTTCTATTTAATTGATTCTTCCAGGTACTTTTGGCAAGCTAATACCATTGCAAATAAGAGTTTGCTCACAAAGGGAGACACCACAGGGTCATGTACCTATCATCAAATATCCTATCGTCTTTCACTTGCTGTGTTTTTGGATGATGGTTTCATTTTATTGAGAACTAGAACTAAATATATTGTATTTGCTTTTGATGGTGGAGCACAACACTTTTCATCTTTTCGATGTATTGTTATTCTTTATAGGGATGAAGAACTCAATTCCCATATATAAGACAACTTAGGAAGAAGACTCCAAAAGGTTGCCTTGTCGAACTGATGAATAAGATAAAATTTACAGGAATTAATATTTATTTGTCAATTGAATCATAAGGTTACCATTTCATATTTTTCATAAGGTTTTATCTTATTTAATATTTTCTATAGAAAATATTATGATCATAAAGTTATAGATAATGAAGTGATGGGTATTTTGTGCAGTTACCTTTTTCGAGGCTCATTGAAACCTTTTCTGCACACTCACAATTGTGTACGTGCATCACATAGAATGCAAAACTATCATTTCCCTAAATTTATATGCAAAATATTTAATATTGTTCAAACTGGAAAGGACATTGGGATTGGGAAGACAATAAATTGATTTATTTATATGCATGCTATAAAAAGTTCAATTGGCTTTATCAAAAAAAAAAAATTCAATTCGTAATGAATGTCTTCTGTCAATATGTGAGCTATGGCAGTACAGAATATCCAGGAGGTCTTTCTAGACAAATTCCCTTCAAATTTAATTTCAACATCATTTCTGTGTGTGTACAAATCATTTGTCCATATCATAAATATTTGAAAAAGTTTTCCATTTGTTCTTCTGTGCAAAGTTTGTTTGATTTCAAATATTATAAGTCAAATGTAGAACAGAGAGACAGAGATAGGGTAACAAGCATGTTATGTAGAAGCTATAATAATGTAGAACAGATATATAGACAGTGAGAGATTTCAATCTCTCTCTTATACCCTCTTTAATATTCTGTTATTATTTTATTTAACTATGCTACCATTTCTTATATTGTTGGTAATGGTAACATGGAAGTTTTGTGTGAGAATGAGAAACTTTGCAGCGTATGCATAAAAGTATAATCTTTCAGTAAATGAAAGAAAGAAATAAAAGAATGCTAAAACAAATAAAAAATGGGTCTCGATACCATTTTTTGCACTTCAATGGAACGATTTTCCAAGGTTTTTAGCTTTGGTTAGTATGATAGTAGAGCTTGATAAATTTACCATGATTTATAGCCCTCCGACTACTAGAGATGGTATGCAAATGAGTGAAGGTGAGGTAGTGTTGTCATGTATAATAGAATATTTCATGTTATTGCATGGAATATTATTATTTTAGCTTAATGTTAATACAAGGCATAAATTGCCAAGTCAACATAAATTGCTTTATACTCAAAAGAAGCTTCTAATTTCAATGGTATTCTGTTTGCTGTCAATTTGTTTCTCCCAATCAATTATGTTTCTTCATGGATTATATTATAATTTTGTACTAATAAAAATAATTGCTATCAATTTCTTACTTCAGTCTCTGTTTGGATTTAACTAAGGTGGAACTGATTGTCAAAGCAGAAGAATTTGGTGTGATTTAATGATTCGATTTGAAACTATTGTTTGTAGATTTTCGTTATTTTTGTTTCAGCTAATGTTAGTCGATTCCCCTATTTGTAGGTGTTAGTCCAACGCTTTTAAGTTGGAAGAGGTTTATGAATGTGAATCTGGTTGTTGGCTTTGATTTGTGTCAATTTTTTCTAATTTTTATAGCAGAAGATTTTTTTTATTTTGTCATTTTCACTTTTAGGTTGTGCTAAACATATAATTGATTGCTTAAGGCAACAACTTTTGTTGAGTTTGATTGACATGACTACATTTTACTTATTTAGTCAGTCAAGCGTTGGGCAGGAATATCTTAGCTAGGGGTTACTTGTGAAGAATTCAGCTCTGACCATTTCTTAGTTTCTTACACGGTGTGATTTCGAGTATTACTGAAATTTCTACCGCCACAGATAGCAAGTTGTTTTGCCACGCTTGGAGATAATTATATTGCAAGCCTTCTTTAATTTTCGCTTTGGGAAATATCAAATGTTATTCACTTCAGATTTGTTGTTGTTTTGAGCCGTAGATGAAGTTAGAGATGAGTAATATCGCCTTGGTGCTCTAAATTTGATTCATTCTAGCTATTATATTTCATATATTATCCTGCATTGCATACCTTTATCACATCTTTATAAATGAATGTTCTATTCTTGGGTTAGAGGCAGTCATTGAATCAGTTTATTGGTTTGGTTTTTTGGTCTTGGTGGTATGTGGCTATTTTACAGGGAGCTAAAGAGATAAGCTATGTTTCCTTGGTTTTTATTTATTTGTATGATGCATGCAACCATTATTAACTGTTCACTGGTGTAGGGACTGCCTTGGTAGATTGATTCATGCAAGAGTCTATATAAGGTGGTCATCTGAGATACAATTTGACATAGATATTGTTTAGACATTTTCTGGTATGTTATCATACTTTACAATATTGATCTCCATGTTTGTTTCTTGCATGCAGGTCATTTACATGTATTCTCTTCCAAACTAATGTCTTACTATCTTTTGGTATTTCAATGACTTACTGCATCTCTCGGTGGATCAATTCCTTCCCATCTTCATTTTTCCTTTTTCATTCTTTGCTTGGATTTGCTTGTATCTTTTTGTGTGATTGGTAAGTGTTAGGTTTGGAAGGTTGATGGAGAGGGTATGGTCCCTAACAGAATCGTTGCTTCTGCTTTTCTTTCTATGTTTCTTAATCTAAAGATCATTTTCCTATTCTCCAACTTCGTTCTCTAATCCTACATTTTTTCCTTTGTCTTTCCAATCTATTTAGATTTCTACCAATCTATTTTCTCAAGTGTTATATCTGTATATCTATATAACAGTTTATAAGCTATATAACCTGTAAGCTATATGTAACACCCTGTTTTTAGTATGCTTCTTTATCAGTAAATACACGCTTTAATGTAATTATTTGTGATAAAATCCAGAAGATGATTTTATTTTAAATAAAATTATTTTCTTCTGTAGTTTTACTGTATAAAGTCACAGTAAAATTTGCGGTCGAAAATTCAGACGAAAGTCGGTCTGGGTTTTCACAGCCAGTACAAGTTTACTGAGCTAGAGACCTAATCTTGACTCGTGAATGATACGATTAGTGTTTTATTGATGCTTTGTGTGGTTTGGAGTTTTTCAAAAAAAAATCTTGTTTGGGGCAAAATTCCGAGTGTTAACCGGGCGAAATCGTCGGGAAATACGATCGGAAAAGTCATCTGATGCGCGATGGAGCAGAGCAAAGAGGGAGTGGAATGACAGATGTGAAAGTTATGACACTTTTTCAACAAGTTATACTTCACTTTTTCATCAAATCACCTTTTCTTACATTCTCTCTCCAACCTTACCTCCACACCATACCTCCACCTTACCACACCTTACCTTCTTTCTTTCCCTACAAGCAAACCAACTTTTCTTTCTCTTCTTTCTTCCTTCCAGCCGTGACCCCTTCTTCTTCTCCCCCCTCTATATAAACTTCAACCTACAGCACTTAATCACTTTTCACTTCACACATTTCACACTTACACTTATTTTCTTACTTTCTCTTCTTCTCTCTTCTAAAGTTCATCTTTTTATCAAGCTTTTTACTTTAAGTTCTTCATCAAAGTTCTTCATTTGTTGAGGGTAATGATCCTATGTTGTTTATTTTTCAAGTTCTTGTCTTTATGTTCATAGTTTTGCTTTAAGTTTCCTTTAAGCTTTCAAACTTCTAAAATCTCTTAAAATTGGTAGAAAACTCCATTTGAGTTGAAACAAATTTCTATGTTCTTATTTTTACTCCTACTACAACATACTAAAAGGTTGTGTAAAACAAAAATTTCTAACCCTATTTTCTTGATGAGGCCGAAACCATGCTTTTTGGTTCTGATGGGTTTTGTTTAACTTTGCTTGTATGGACTTGTATTTGAGTTTTATTCCAAGATGATCATGACCAAGGGCTCCTTTGTACTAAAGGATGTTAGGTTTAAGTGATTGGAAAAGTTTAGAGATTTTACACATTTTCATGTAAAGGCCTAAACTTTAAGTAGTTTAAGACACTGATGCTTAGTTGATGTTTCTCCAAAGTGATCATGGATTAAGGCTTCTTGATGTATAAGGATGCTAAATCCAAGGGATTGGAAAGTTTGAAAAATTCTAACCTTTATTTTGTATCAAGGCCGAAACTTTAAAGGTTTTTGGCAAAAATATTAAGTTTTGTTTTCTTCTAAAATGATCATAGATTAAAGCTCCTTATAATAAAGGATATGCTATGTCTAAAGTGATTGGAAAGTTTAAATCTTTTTCATTAAGTTCCCTATGATGGCCGAAACTCATATGTTTGGACCTAGGAATGTGTTGTTTTGTCCTTCCAAAATGATTAAGGATTTAATCTTCTTTATGTTAAAGGAGGCTATGTCCAAAAGATTGGAGGATTTAAAGATTTTTAGTCTCACAAACATGTCAAGGCCGAATCTAGGTGTTCATGACCTAAGACATTTGTTTTTTTTTCATTTTCCAAAATGATCATGGTTTCAAGTACTTAGTGGGATTTTTAATTCAACTTTGTTAAATGATTGGTGCTTAATAACTTTTAGTACTTAAGGATCATAAATCCATGAGTTGCATAAATTTCGGAAAAAAAACCCTAATCCTAAATTATTGTCTAAACCGAACCTATACTTTGTGGTTAGTGTTCTTTGATTGAGTTTTAACTCATGATTTCATGTTTTGTAACCTTAGACTTCCATCGCCAAGCGGAGCGAGGACGTTCGTGAGATTTTCTCTTCGAATCCGAAACTCTTAACTTCCACGTGAGGTAGGAAGGGATTTCCTAAAGATATTCAATAACTGTATGCATGTATGTAGGTGTTTAACAGGATATTTATATGTTGATTGAACTTACATGGTGATCTGATGTACTTGAACTGTTATGCTATTATCTGATGTTGAATATACTTGCTCTAAATGTTATAATGCATATCTGTGATGAACTGTTTTCAACTGTGATATTAACATTGAACCGAGAATATATCTCTTTGTTGATTGAAAGTTTACTAAGCCAGACTTGTGTCTGTGCTCAACTGTTATAAGGATTAAAAACCTGAATAAGCTTTGAAGATGAAAGGATTGGTGTTCTTTTCCAAAAGCTCTTTAACTTAAAGAATTGTTTTAAATGTTGAAATGGTTTGGTGAACTATTGTCATACAATAGAAAAATCCTTTTCGAACTATGTGTTTTCAAGTGAAAACTTTCATGAACTATTAGCAATGTCCTATTGGGGGAAATTTTCAAAGATAAAAGTATTTCAAAGATGCTTTATAAAAGATTTTCAAAGAAAAGGTTTCTCCTAAATGTTTTAGAAACTTTCCGATAGCCTGGATAGGTTATCGAGGTTTCGGTTTTGAATTTGTTTTTCGCTGAACGAAAAATAAGTACTTAAGAAAGAGAATCTAGTACGCGAGACGTCGCCTCTAGTATTCAGTTATGCGCACATGATCTTGGATCAGTGTTAATTCGGGACTATGAGTCCTATTCATGATGTTATGGACTGAGAGTCCAATTCTCGAAATCGAGGATAGTGCGTTCTGATTTCATTGTTGTGGGCTATTGTCCTTATCATGTTAAGTTTAAAACATGAATAAAAGTATAATTGATTTTTATGACCACAACCCTGGACTGCGGCCACGATTTAGGGTGTTGTGATTGAGCATTCGGACTGTGTGTCCTATGTTTCTGAGTTTTCAAGTGATGGGAAAATGATGATTTAGTCGTTAGCTTTGAGCTTCGACAGCGAAAAAGAATGAACACAAAGAAAACCTTGTAAACAAAATATTTTCCATGTGCATTTCCCCAGGCAGACGTGCCTTTCTTATATATCAGATATAAGGTGGTATCTGGGAGTCTGTCCATGTGACCGGTTCGGAGGCACATGTGATGTTGCTTGTCCTGAGATCTTAAATGCATGAGAGTATGGAGGCAATTTCCCGGTGGGCTAGAGATTGATCAACTCTAATTCTTCTCCAGTGAAACATGGTGTTAAGATCTCATGAGATTAGGATAGAGTCTGATATTGAAGTGTCATGCATATTTTCGAAAATTGGTTGTGCGGGCTTGAGATCCCTTGATATAACACGATTATATTATGATTATGCGTGATTTAACTTTTAACTTTTGACTCGATTTCGAGGAATGAGGTGTTCAACGAGGCTGGGCTAGTGAGGAACTGGACTGTGAGCGATGATGCGACGACAGCTACGTATCGGGGACCGATTACGACGACTGAGTCTAATGACAACGGAGAACCGATCCGAAGGATTCACACGATCGAGACACGGACAGTGGCACTTCCACCTCCCTGGCTGTACCTTCATACTCTACAGATGGATGGACTTCTTCATCCACACGTTGAGCCGGAGGAACCTATCGAGGAGGATCCCGAAGGGGATCCGGAGGAGGAGCCTCTTGAGTTGGTAGGCGACTGGTGGGAGGACAACCTAGAGGCAGAGTACCATCCACAGGACCCCGGAGAGGACGATGTTCCGATCGATGATGGTGGTGAGGTTATCGATCCGGAGTCTGTTATCTCATCTGGAGGTAGTGTTTGTGGCCACTCAGACTGTAGGAGTCTGTTATCTCATCTGTAGGAGTCTGTTTGTCCCTGGATTTTTAGAGTCTTCTTTTGAGTTCAGTATCCAGATTCCTCATTCCCGGTTTGATGTTTTATCTGTTTCTTTAGTTTATGTTTTCAGTGAAGTTGACCTGTTTGTTTAAGGCCCGTTTTGGTAATCCAAAAATTTAAGATCCCAATGGGGAAATGTTATATATGTATCTATGTATGATGTTTATATTCATGTTCTGAGTGTTCATCACCTTTTCTTAACCTCTTTTAAAAAAAATAATAATGAATTTAAGTACCTTTTCGGTAATTTGATACAAAAGGTTTTCTTTTCCGAAAGCGACCAGCGTTTTAATGTGTTCTTTTCCGTAAAAAGGGTAACCATGTGATGATCGAGTTTAGGGTGTCACATTAGTTGGTATCAGAGCTATTCGAGTCTTTCGGGAATGTCTGGGTTAGGTCTGTTGTGTTGCTGTTGTGTTTTCTCTGTTTGGATGCTGTTTGAATTACTTCCTTTGAGGTAATATGTTGTGACCGGCGAGTTCTCTCTTTTAGACCGTCATCTGACTGCTTGTGTGATACAGGGCAGTATGAATCCAAGAGGTGCTCGTGGACATGGATGAGGCAACGGAGGAATGGACTTCGCTGCTCAAGCACTGGCTGATGTAGCTGCTGCTATAGCTCTTCAGACTGCCAATGCTGCTGCTCAGAATCAGCAAGAACAACTGCGAGCGGAGCAAGCTGCAGAGGGAAGACATCTGGACGCCTTCAGACGTCAAAACCAATCTCAGTTCGACCGAGACGTGGATCTGATTAAAGCGGACCTTTGGATTCAAGAGCTAGAAAAGATCTTCGAGTTGGTGCATACCCTTGAAGAATCCAAGGTACCTTATTCGACGTTTCAGCTCGTGGGAGATGTCGAGTACTGGTGGAAGGGTACTAAGAAACTGTTAGAGGCTGAACATCAGGCGATCAATGGGGAGTATTTCGCTGCAAGTTTTTGGACAAATACTTTCCCCAGAGTGCCCGAAAGGAGAAGGAACAAGAGTTTATGAGACTGAGTCAGGGAGACCTGGTGGTAGGGGAGTATGCGGCCAAGTTCGAATCACTTGCCAAATACTTCCGCTTCTTTCAAAACAACCCCAACGAAGAGTGGAAGTGTGAACAGTTTGAAGCCGGTTTGCGCTTCGAGATCAAAGAGTCAGTACTGCCCTTGGAAATTCGGAATTTCCAAGCGTTAGTGGAAAAGTGCCGAAAGATTGAGCTGATGCACAGAGGAAGGGATAATGGAGGAAGCTCAGGAGGACCTGTTCGTCCTAAGGGCCAAAACCAAGGTCAGAGTTCTAAGTGGAAGAAGAGGAAGCCATATTATCAGGCACCTAGCTACAACCAGAAGCAACAACAAGCTCGTCCCAGTGTTTCGGGGACAGGGAGTGGAGGCCAGAGAAACAACGATCAAGGCCAAGAACGAAGATGCTTCAGATGCGGAGATCCGAACCACCTTGCTAATGTTTGCCCAAAGAAGGACTCCAAGTGCAACAACTGTGACCGCATTGGACACTTGGCAAGGGAATGCCGTGTGCCAAAGAGGGAGCAGTCAATCAATCATACCAGAGCAAGCAAGCCAACTGCCAAGGGAAGAGTTTACACGATGAGTGGTACGGAGGCATCAAACTCCGACAATCTCGTGCAGGGTGAGTGTGACATTGATGGTAATCTCTTAATTGTATTGTTTGATTCGGGTGCAACCCATTATTTTATTTCGATGGATCGTGTGAAAACTCTAAACTTGCCTGTTTCTTCCTTACCTTATAATCTGATTGTTTCTACCCCAACTGCTAAACCTGTGACTGTTTATTCTGTTTGCTTAAATTGTCCTATCATTGTTCAGAGTAGAAATTTCCTTGTAGACTTGATCTGTTTGCCTTTAGTACAACTAGATGTGATCTTAGGCATGGATTGGTTATCTTCCAACCATATTCTAATAGATTGTGTTCAAAAAACCTTAGTTTTTAGGGATGAGATTTCTGGATTATTATCTGCTAGTCAGGTAAGAGCTTCTTTGAAAGAGGGAGCTCAAGGATGCATGTTGTTATTTTCTTCGGACGTCGAGAGTAAGTTTGAATTAGAATCCGTGCCAGTCGTTCGAGAGTTTCCGAAAGTTTTCCCTGAGGATGTACCTGGATTGCCACCTGTTCAAGATATCGAGTTCGTGATTGATCTGATTCCAGGCACTGGAACAATATCCATGGCACCGTATCGCATTTCGCCATCAGAGTTAGGAACCTTGAAGGAGCAACTTGAGGATCTGATGAGGAAGGAGTTTATACGACCTAGTGTATCACCGTGGGGAGCTCCAGTTCTGTTCGTGAAGAAGAAAGATGGAACGACTAGGCTATGTGTGGACTTTCGTCAGTTGAACAAAGTTACGATCAAAAACAGATATCCTCTTCCAAGGATAGATGATCTAATGGATCAGTTGCTTGGCGCGGCAGTGTTTTCAAAGATAGATCTGAGGTCAGGTTATCACCAGATTCGAGTAAAAGCAGAGGATGTTCCTAAGACAGCGTTTCGAACACGATATGGGCATTATGAGTATTTGGTGATGCCGTTTGGAGCGACGAATGCACCTGCTATATTCATGGACTACATGAATAGAATCTTTCGTCCTTATTTGGATCAGTTCGTGGTCGTCTTAATTGATAACATTCTGATCTATTCTCCAAACCAGGAGAAACATGTCGAACACCTTAGCATTGTTCTTCAAGTCCTGAGAAAGAAGCAACTCTAAGAGAAACCGGAAAAGTGTGAGTTTTGGTTGGATCAAGTTCAATTCTTGGGTCATGTGATATCTTGCGAAGGATTCGCTGTGGATCCAACGAAGGTCGAGGCAGTGTTGGAATGGGAAATGCCAACAATGGCAACAAAAATCCGTAGTTTTGTGGGTTTGGCTGGCTACTATGGGAAGTTCATTGAAGGATTTTCCAATATTGTAGGACCTCTCACTCAGTTAACTCATAAGGACCAAGCGTTCGTTTGGACAGAAGCCTGTGAAAGAAGCTTTCAAGAGCTGAAAAGGAGGTTGACGACCTCACCTGTGTTGATCCTACCCGATCCCAGGGAATCTTTTGAGGTTTACTGTGATGCTTCATATCAAGGGTTGGGTTGTGTGCTGATGCAGAACCGGAAAGTCGTGGCTTGTGCTTCGAGGCAGTTGAAGATTCACGAGAAGAACTACCCGATGCATGATTTAGAGTTGGCGACTGTGGTTTTTGCTTTGAAAATCTGGAGACATTACTTGTATGGAGCTACTTTTAATGTTTTCAGTGACCATAAAAGCTTGAAGTACCTGTTCAACCAGAAGGAGTTGAACATGCGTCAAAGACATTGGTTAGAGTTTCTAAAGGATTACGACTTTCAACTACAATATCACCCAAGGAAGGCGAATGTAGTGGCCGATGCACTAAGCAGAAAGTCGATTCACGCGTCAGTGATGATGGTTAGGGAGCAGGTATTGTTGGAATAATTCTGAGATCTGAGTTTGTCGGTTGAGGTTACGCCAGGAAGGCTGTGTCTAAACAAGATCACCGTGTCAAATGGATTGATGGAACAGATAAAGGAGAAGCAAGAGACTGATCAGTATCTGCAGACCAAAAGGGACTTAGTGCGGCAAGGAGCATTGTCAGAGTTCAGAGATGGAAAAGATGGGATCTTGAGGTTTGGTTAAAGGATTTGTGTACCAGACGATGTTGAGCTGAGAAAGCTGATTTTAGAAGAGGCTCATAAGAGTAAGTTGAGTATGCATCCGGGAGCCACCAAAATGTATCAAGACTTAAAGAAGTTGTATTGGTGGTACGGAATGAAGAGAGATGTAATGGAATTTGTCGCTTCATGTCTAGTATGTCA
The DNA here is from genome assembly GCA_030762895.1 of Sophora flavescens. Taxonomy (NCBI): domain Eukaryota; kingdom Viridiplantae; phylum Streptophyta; class Magnoliopsida; order Fabales; family Fabaceae; genus Sophora; species Sophora flavescens. The sequence goes on along the minus strand of CM061063.1, from coordinate 30,457,867 downwards.
GAAAGCCAAAGTAGAACATTAGAGATCCGCAGGAATGTTGCAATCTTTAGATATTCACGAATAGAAGTGGGACGGGATATCAATGGATTTCGTAACCAGTTTACCAAGAACTAGAAAAAGGGTATGAAGCTATATGGGTAATTGTAGATCGACTGACCAAGTCTGCTCACTTTCTACCTATCAACATGAAGTACCCAATGAAAAGGGTGACTCAGTTGTACATCGATGAGATTGTTAGGTTGCACGGTATACCCTCGAGTATTATTTCGGATCGTGATCCGAGATTTACATCAGAGTTCTGGAAGGGACTATAAAACTCTTTGGGAACAAAAGTCAAATTGAGTTCTGCGTATCATCCACAGACTGATGGACAATTGGAAAGGACGATTCAGTCGCTTGAAGACTTGCTTAGAGCCTACGTTTTGGAGGATGCAGGGAGTTGGGATGAGTCGTTACCGTTGATAGAGTTTACCTATAACAACAGTTTCCACTCAAGCATAGGAATGACACCCTATGAAGCCCTATATGGTCGACGGTGCAGAACACCACTATGTTGGTATTAGGATGGAGAAAGCCTGTTGTTAGGACCAGAGCTGGTGCAGCAAACGACGGAGAAAGTGAAGATGATCGAGGAGAAAATGTGGACGGCCCAAAGTAGAAAGAAAAGTTACGCAGATAAGAGACGGCGACCCCTGAAATTTGAGGAAGGCGAGCATGTGTTCTTGAGAGTCACGCCAACGACTGGGATTGGCGGAGTAATTAAATCCAGGAAGCTCACTCCTAAATTCCTTCGACCCTACCAAATTCTTCGTCGTGTAGGTCCAGTAGCTTATAGGATAACCTTACCACCTTTTCTTTCCAACATCCATGATGTCTTTGATGTCTCTCAATTGAGAAAATATATTCCTGATCCATCACATATCATAAAGTCTAATAATGTACAATTAAAAGAGAACTCGTCTTTTGTGACGTCACCAGTACGAATTGCGGATAAGATGACGAAGCAGCTCAGAGAAATTCCTCTAGTAAAAGTCATCTGGAATGAGACAACAGGAGAAGCTACGTGGGAAGCTGAGGACAAGATAAAGATGCAGTACCCTGAGTTATTTCAAGGTACGTAATCTCGAGGACGAGATTCTTTTTAGAGGGGTAGAGTTGTAACACCCTGTTTTTCGTATGCTTCTTTATCAGCAAATACATGCTTTAATGTAATTATTTGTGATAAAATCCAGAAGATTATTTTATTTTAAATAAAATTATTTTCTTGTGCAGTTTTACTGTATGAAGTCACAGTAAAAATTTCAGTCGAAAATTCAGACGAAAGTCGGTCTGGGTTTTCACAGCCAGTACAAGTTTATTGAGATAGAGACCTAATATTGACTCGTGAACGAGACGATTAGTGTTTTTTTGATGTTTTGTGTGGATTTGGAGTTTTTCAAAGAAAAATCTTGTCCAGGGCAAAATTCCGAGTGTTACCGGGCGAAATCGTCGGGAAATACGATAGGGAAAGTCATCTGATGCGCAATGGAGAAGAGCAAAGAGGGAATGGAATGACTGATGTGAAATTTATGACACCTTTTCAATAAGCCATACTTCACTTATTCATCAAATCACATTTTCTTACATTCTCTCTCCAACCTTATCTCCACATCATACCTCCACCTTACCACACCTTACCTTCTTTCTTTCCCTAGAAGCAAACCAACTTTTCTTTCTCTTCATTCTTCCTTCCAGTCGTGACCCCTTCTTCTTCTCCCCCCTCTATATAAACTTCAACCTACAACACTTAATCACTTTTTTTCACTTCACACATTTCACACTTACACTTATTTCCTTACTTTCTCTTCTTCTCTCTTCTAAAGTTCATCTTTTTATCAAGCTTTTTACTTTAAGTTATTCATCAAAGTTATTCATATTGTTGAGGGTAATGATCTTATGTTGTTTATTTTTCAAGTTCTTGTCTTTATGTTCATAGTTTTGCTTTAAGTTTCCTTTAAGCTTTCAAACTTCTAAAATCTCTTAAAAATGGTAGAAAACTCCGTTTGAGTTAAAACCAATTTATATGTTCTTATTTTTACTCCTACTACAATATACTAAAAGGTTGTGTAAAACAAAAATTTCTAACCCTATTTTCTTGATGAGGCCGAAACCATGCTTTTTGGTTCTGGTGGGTTTTGTTTAACTTTGCTTGTATGGACTTGTATTTGAGTTCTATTCCAAGATGATCATGACCAAGGGCTCATTTGTACTAAAGGATGTTATGTTTAAGTGATTGGAAAAGTTTAGAGATTTTACACATTTTCATGTAAAGGCCTAAACTTTAAGAAGTTTAAGACATTGATGCTTAGTTGATGTTTCTCCAAAGTGATCATGGATTAAGGCTTCTTGATGTATAAGGATGCTAAATCCAAGGGATTGGAAAGTTTAAAAAAAATTTACCTTTATTTTCACTACAACAGATTAGACTTTTAATAACGCACCTTTTATAGCATTTCCGTGTGGAAATGCTATTAAAAGTGATGGGGGACTTTTAATAGCGTTTCCTTTAGAAAACACTATCTTAGGTATCACCTAAGATAGCGTTTTCGTGTGGAACCGCTATTAAAAGTGTCACTTAGGAAAAGATAGCGGTTCCACACAGAAACGCTATCTTAGGTTCACCTTTTCTTCAGAACAGTAAATTAAACGTGGGACCTTGGTTTTCTTCCCTTTTTTTTCTTGCTCTCTTCATTCTACTCGACACACACAGCCCCAACCCTACTGTATCTAGTTGCCATCGCGGGAACCCTTATTTGCCACCGTCACCTTCGTTGCTCGCCGCCGCTGCTGTTGTGTTCCTGCAGCCATCACCGCCCGTTCAAGCCCTTCCCTCTTCCATCGCATTTTCCTCTTCGCTGTTTGGTAAGTCCCCTTGTTTCTCTTTTTTCTCCCTTGTTGGAAAGGATGCTTATTATGACATTACTGAGATTTTCTCATATTGGGGTTCCTCCTAGTGTATCTTATAAAACTGAAGTTTTGTCTTGTTCCTAGGTGAGCTTACATTTGAAAGCTTCTCAAATGCTGTGAAACTCCGGTCACGTAATCAAGTAACTATCCATTTCAAAGGTAACTCTATCTGTTGGAATCGTTCACTATATATGCAGAAGATTTTTATTTGCTACCTAAATTTTGCAATATTAGTTTCAGGAACATTTTCTTGCTCCTTTAGCAACCCTTTTTTGTGTGTCTGTGTGTATTAGAGTTTAAAGAAACATTTCAGTTGTATATTTGTAGTAGTTTTGGTTTTTCGAATATTTATTCAATGGAAAATTTTCCAGGATTAATTTTAAAACTCTAATGTGTGAGGCAGAATATGACGATTACAAAAATAATTCAACTGACAAGCCAAAATCCAAATATGAGAATGTTGTATGCTAATATTCTTGGTTTTTTTATCTCTGCAGATTTTCTCAGCCTCTTCACAAACTGAGATAGGGATTGCTGAAGTTTGCATTATGTAACCAGGTATACTTGCCAAAGATGATTGTGCTAATGTAACTCTTCCTGCAAAAGATAGTGAGTTGGCCTTCCAGACTGATAGTTTCTTTTTCATTTTCTCCAGAACATACGCATAGACATTTCTTGAAGATCTCTGATGCAACAGAGGTGCTCCTAAATAAGTACCCAGATCTTGAGTCTTCTCAATCCGTAGAGTCCTACTTAAGTCAGTAGCCAAGTTAGGATTATTGTTACTAGAGAAGAAGACTTTAGACTTGGATAGATTCATTCTCTGTCCTGAGCTGTTACAGAATTCCTCAAATACATTTAAAATCATTTGAGGCTGGTTCAAATTTGCTTCAGCTACAAAGATTAGGTCATCAGCAAAACTCGGCTACAAATTTGCTTCCTGGTACGAAACTACTTTGAGTATTATTTACAATGTAAGGCATAACAGTTATTAGCCTATGAGCTATCACTTTGGTAATGATCTTATAACTTACATTACACAAAGCTACATGTCTTAATTGATTAACACAAGAGATATCATTCTTTTAAGGAATCAGAGTTAAAAGGAATATATATAATTACCAACAACATTCCATTGAGAATTAATAGAGATGGGATGAAAACCATCAAGGCCAGGGGCTTTAAAGTTTTTCATACTAAAGAGAGCTCTTTTTATCTCATCAAGTGAGACAAGATTTTCAAGGAAATCCCTGTCTCTTTCTTTTATATTAGGAAAGGCAGATAAGGTTGGAAAACTGACATTTCCCATACCAGTACTTTGATATAGATCCTTAAAGAAATCTGAAACTAAGTTCTGTAATTGCAAATCTTCATAGATCCAATTGTCATCAGGACCTAGTAGAGCATAAATTTTATTTGTTCTCCTCTTTATGATGGCTGATTGATGAAAAAAATTTCAGTCTCCCATCATTCCTTTAATCTGTATACATTGCATGTAGACCTCAACCACTCTAAACTCAAAGTAAATATGTTTAATAAATATTTTTGTAGATCGGGAAAGCATGGATTGGAAATGGATGTCTGCCAATCGTTTAACGAAGGAGTATGAGGATGGGGTGAAAGAGTTCATTAGTTTTGCAGTTCGGCATGCGGAAAACCCTAGTACAATCATATGTCCTTGTTTAGATTGTTGTTATGCAAGGCGAGTTAGTGCAGTCGATTTGGAAGAACATTTAGTGTGTAATGGAATCGATCAAAGTTATACATGTTGGACAAAACATGGTGAGACAAGAGCTGAGTCTAGTGAAATGAGGAATTGTGTGAGATATTCATCATACGATACCGTCACAAATACTTATGAGGGCGATCGTTTTGAAGACATTGCAAATGCTGTTGAAGAGGATCTTCGGGATTGTCCTCAAATGTTTGAGAGGTTGGTAAGTGATGCAGAGCAACCATTGTATGATGGTTGTACTAAATTCACAAGATTGTCAGCGATGTTAAAGTTGTATAACTTGAAATCGGGCAACGGATGGACTGATAAGAGCTTTACGGACTTACTCACACTATTGAAAGACATGTTGCCAGAGGATAATGTGCTTCCTAGTCGGACATATGAGGCCAAACAAATGTTACGCTCTATTGGCATGAGCTACGAGAGGATACATGCTTATCCTAACGATTACATTTTATTTCGGAATGAATATGCATCGTTAAAGATGTGTCCTAAATGTAATGCCTCACGATATAAGAAGAAAGAATCAGATCCAGAGAAGGTTGTGTGGTATTTTCCCATAATACCCAGATTTAGGCGCATGTACCGTAGTTCAGAAGATTCAAAGCACTTGACATGGCATGAGGATGAAAGGATCAAAGATGGCAAGCTGCGGCACCCGGCAGATTCTCCGCAATGGAAGAAATTTGATCATGATTATCCTGATTTTGGGCAAGAATCAAGAAACCTACGACTTGCATTGACTACTGACGGATTTAACCCGCATGGTGTTCAAAGTAGCTCTCACAGTACATGACCTGTGATTTTGGTGATTTATAACCTATCCCCATGGCTATGCATGAAGCGCAAATTTATGATGTTATCTATGTTAATTTTAAGGCCCAAACAACCAGGAAATGATATAGACGTCTATTTGACTCCTTTGATTGAAGACTTGAAACAACTGTGGGAGACAGGTGTGGAGGTGTATGATGGGTATAAGGAAGAAAGTTTCAATTTGAGAGCTATGTTGTTTGGCACAATTAATGATTTTCCAGCCTACGGTAATCTGTCAGGATATAGCATCAAGGGTCAGTGTGCATGCCCTATATGTGAAGAGGGTACGGATTGGATGCGGTTAGAACATTGTAAGAAGAATGTCTTTCTTGGGCATCGTAGATTTTTGCATCCAAGTCATCATTACCGGTGGTGGAGAAAGGCGTTCAATGGGAACTCGGAAGAAGGTAGAGATCCTTCACCATTGACGGGTGATCAACTTTTTGAAAAGGTAAAGGATTTGAATATCCAATTCAGTAAACCTTTTGCGAGAGATATTGTCACAAGAGGGTGGAAGAAAAGGTCGATTTTCTTTGAGTTGCCATATTGGAAATCATTATATGTAAGACATTTCCTCGATGTGATGCACGTTGAAAAAAATATCTGTGATAGTGTCATTGGTACGTTACCCAATATTCCAGGGAAGACTAAAGATGGCATCAATGCAAGGTTGGACTTGGTTAGTATGGGAATAAGAAGAGAATTGGGACCGACGAAGAAGGGTAAAAGTACATATCTTCCTCCGGCTGCTTACACTCTATCTAGAAAAGAAAAAACTATTTTTTGTAAGTTTCTTGAAGGAGTTAAGGTTCCGGAAGGGTACTCTTCAAACATTAGGAACCTCGTATCGATGAAAGATCTCAAGTTAAAAGGTCTAAAGTCCCACGATTGTCATGTTCTCATGGAGCAGTTGATACCCATTGGTATACGGTCTATTTTACCTAACAAAGTGCGGGGGGCCTTAACTAAACTCTGTTTCTTCTTCAAGGCAATTGTTGTGACTTTATGCGAGCTTGAGATGTACTTTCCACCTTCATTCTTTGACATAATGGTTCATCTAACCATTCACCTTGTTAGAGAGACACAACTGTGTGGGCCAGCTTATATGAGATGGATGTACCCGATTGAGCGTTAAATGAAGATATTAAAAGGGTATGTGAAAAACCGATCACGACCAGAAGGTTGTATTATTGAACGGTATATTGTCGAAGAAGCTGTTGAATTCTGTACCGAATACCTATCCAATGCTGATTCTATAGGGCTGCCAAAGTCTCGTCACACATGGAGAATGATGGGGTAAGGAATTACTGGAAATGAAATAGTGACTATATCAAGGACAGAATGGGAGCAAGCACACTTATATGTTCTGCACAATGCCGATGAGGTTGAGCCATATGTTGAAAAACACAAGGACATGCTTAAGAGTTTGTATCCAAATAAGAATCAAAATTGGCTAACTAGAGAACACAATCGTTGTTTTATAACGTGGCTAAGAGATCACATTTATGCAGAGTTGACTGAAAATGCTACTTCAGTTTCAAATAGATTGAGATGATTAGCCAAAGGTCCAAGTTTGCATGTCTTCTCTTACCACGGTTATCAAATTAATGGGTACACATTCTATACAAAAGAACAAGATGGTCGGAGTACAATGCAAAACAGTGGTGTGACTCTTGTAGCTCAGTCGATGCATATCTCAAGTGCCAAAGACAGAAACCCGATATATGCAAATATGTCATACTTCGGCGTAATTGAACGCATATGGGAGTTGGATTACACAAAGTTTAAGGTTGGTGTGTTTGGTTGTAAGTGGGTTGACAATAATAACGGTGTTCAGATTGATGAGTCAGGGTTCATGCAGGTGGATCTTAATAGGGTGGGGTATAAAGAAGAGCCTTTTATATTAGCATCTCAAGCTCAACAAGTGTTCTATGTCACTGATCCAGCTGATATGAAAAGGTCCATTGTTCTTTTGACTAACAAAATAATTACTAATATTGATGATCAAGACCATGGAGATATTGATATTGAAGATGATCCTTTCGTCGGGACATTACAATCACTTGAGATTGATCCAACTAGGGATGATGGTATGTATATGAGAGATGATCATGATGAGGGGCTTTTGGTCAATCCACCATTTCGTACTAATAAAGGATAAACAAATCTCAATCCAATGAAGAAAAGAAAAAGGTTGACTTAAACATGTATGTAGTGTTTGTGTTTAAATGAACTTTCTGATCCTTTTATATTATAGTTAGCATCTTCCGGTAATGCTAGTGTTGATTTTGTTATTCATTGTTGTTTTATATTTTGCATCAATTAATGTTATATTAATGTCCATTGATGTTTTACTTGTATCTAATATTTTTGTAGGTAAATGGCATCTTCAAGTAATTCTAGTGATGCCAAAGCGACGAGACGTGGGGCAAGTGTTATGAAGGCGGTCATCCGCGCTAGGAGTAAAGGACAAAAATTTGATGTAATTTACTTACTAATCTAAGGATTTCATAATGTTGTTTGATATCTAGATTTAATTACTTTATTATTTTTATTAGGTTGAATGGAATTATTTGGACCAACCAATTCGTGCTAATGGTAAAATATTGAAGAGTTACATTGGGGCCGTTGTTCGGCAAACGGTCCCAATTATTTGTTCTAATTGGAAGGATGAAGCTTTGGATGGTTTCAAAGAGAGCATATGGGCTGATGTATAGGTAATTGTTAAAATTTATGAATTATATTGTAAACTATGTAAACATACTTACTTTGACACGTTGTTTATATTGTTTTGCAGATGTCTTTTAATGTTGATGAATCTCGGAAAAAATTTGTACTTCAGGAAGCTGGTAACCTACATAGGGCATTCAGAACTAGATTGACCAAAAAATTTCTAAGAGATGCCAACGGGAGTATCATAGAGGAACCTCCATCACAATATCCACGCATATCAAGGGATGAGTGGATAGATTTTATAGCAATACGCACAGGAGATGCTCAATTCCTGGTATGTTTAATATCACGTTAGTCCTTATAATTTTATAGCAATACGTACATATGACATTAACCATGTATTAATATTACTTATATGTGTCTGAATAGAAATTAAGCAATGAAAATCGTAACAGGGCGTTAGATCCTGCATGCCCTTACAAAGCATCACGTAAGGGGTATGCTGACATTGAGGATGAATTGGTATGTATATATATATTTAACTGCATGTGTGGTAAATATGACTTTTAAACTGTTTGGTTAATATATATTATCTCAATATACAGGTGCAGGAGGCGGGGCCAGAAGTTAAGAAAATTAAACGCCATATTGTGTGGAGGAAAGCCCGCGAGAACAAGGCGGGTGTAATTGACAACAAAAATACGCAGACCGTGTGGAATAAATGTGTTAGTAGACTAACGTTTACATTTTCATTTGTTATTTTCTTATGATAATATATAATAATTTTAACATTTTCATTTCACCAATAACTATGTGTCAGGAGGAGGCATCACGATCTGCGAGAGAGAGGAGAGATACAAGATTTTGGTCGCCAGGATATTCTTGCTAAAGCCCTAGGTGTGCCAAAGAACCCTGGTCGTGTTAGGGGTGTGGGTTTTGGCGTCTCTCAAAAAGACTACTTCCCACCTGAAGGTCGTGCAAAACATAACTCTGAAACGAAAAGGTGGGAGACATTGGTGTCTCAACTCTCTAAAAGATTGAACATTTTGGAAGAAAAGCTGAAAAAAAAGGAGGATGAGGAGAGGCAGGCTAATTTCACAGCCCAAGCAAGCGTCAAAGATAGTTGCACTCTACCATCTGCCATCAGGCTTCCAGAGGTAATGCATGCCTTTTTTTTTACTAGTATTGCATTCGCAGTTAAATACATTCAATTGGATGCCTTAATTCACAGCTTATTCATCTATCATTGGATTAGGGCGTCAACTCATGTCGACTATATTTATCAACCCCAAACTATCGTATGGTTGCTATGGGTAAAGTATACAATGAGCCGGGTGTTACACTTCGCACATTGGACCAGTGCCCCTTAACCATGTGAAAGTTGGAGTTGATGTTGCAACCGAGGGGATGCGCCATTGCACGGTACCTATCGATCGTGCGGATGTAATGGTGAAGAAGAGATGCAATAGGTACTTATGTGGCATGGCCAATTGATCTCGTGGTTGTAATTAATATGGTATGTAATTGCATTTTTCCACCTTTTCATATACGGCATATATGCATTACATTAGTTGATCACTAACTGGCATATTGAAATGCAAAATTTCCAGGCACCTGCAAAATCTAAAGGCAAGGGCAGAGTGTCTGGATATACAAAGGAGTCAATTACAACCCTAGAAAATAAAGGAGGCAACTCTGAGGCCAACCCTCCTACAGCTGGTTCAACTACAATTTCTCTAGAATATTTGAATTTTCTTAAAATACATGAACGAAAGAATATGAAAAATGATGACCAATTGGACATAAAGATGGAACAAAATATTTTTGGTCAGCATTTCATTGAGATGATCAATACTGAAAATATCAGAGAAGTTGTAAATCATGAATGGGTATCTGCCTCCGTTATTTCCGTATATATCAGGTACTAAATCAGGCTTAAAGTGTACAATATTTTTTTAGTCTTTCCATTTAAATATTGATGTCATTGGTGTAATCCATTTTTATATTTTAATTGAAGGTATTTGTATGAAGAATTGTTGCTTCCAAAGGAAAGAACGAGGAGGTTTCTGTTCTTGTCCCCACACCAAACAGATACATACGGCTTCTTCGGGAGGGATTCACAGACAACGTATATAGCTGACCGCTTTGCAACTACAAAAAGAGAATATCAGCCCTTGTTTCTAGCGTCGTGCAATGTTGGGTGAGTCACTTATCCTATAGGACTTAATTCACAATAATGAATTACATAAAAGTTGAGGTGCTTAGGATTTGTTATCTCAACATTTTTGTAGGAATCATTGGGTCTTGTCTTGCGATAAATATTGTTGAAGAGATTATTTACTATCTGGATCCCTTGAATGTTGATCCTAGAGGTCGCCCAGAATTAAAGAATCTGTTCGATAAGTAAGCATGCTTTTATATTTATGATTTTCTATGATTCTGTCGAATGGCTTCCATGGTAGATACATGTTGCAAGTTGTCATGGTCCTAATGTGCTTTTGATTTTTGACATTAGAACATGTGTTGAATTGACATATACTGGGTTGTGGCTGTTGTGGTTCAAAATAAAAAAAACCATGCGTGTGTTTGTGATGATTGAAAATATGTTTCTTAATGAAGTCTGTTTGATTTTGTGATTAGTGCTTTGCAAGTTTATCGTGCAAATATTGGAGCTAAGGTGCCACGTTTAAAGGCAACCAACATTAAATGGATTCAGATAGAGGTACATTTTCAAAAACTTAATGCGCAATTAGATAAAAAAACTATATTGATTTACTATTTTATTTTTTATAGTGCCCAAGACAACCCAACAGTACAGATTGTGGGTACTATGTCATGCGTTTCATGAAGGAAACTATCTTGCAGAACCAAGTTAAAATACCAATGGCGGTATGTTGTTTACTTAGCTTTTAACTGTGACTGTTCAAATGTTTTAGCAATTGTAACTTGATTTATTTAATTTTTATGTCGCAGTACTTCCCTGACTTCAAATGCTCCACATACTCCACTGCTCAACTATCTGAAGTCAAGGAAGATTGGTGTTGCTATATTGTTGAAAAGTTCGTTTGATTATGTCAAATTGATCACAAAGTTGCAGCAATAATCATTGGTATGCGAATAATGCTTTTGATCACAAAGTAATGCATGTTACAAGTGTATTTCCTAAGGGTATTTGATTATTGCCCCCTGCTTTTTTTTTTGTGGTTGCAAGTGATGTGAAAAACAATAGCTTGATTGGAAGCTTTTGTGTTCGCAGACGCCGTGAAGAAAAAGGTTGCCTTTATGCTTGGTATGTATAGTTAGTTATCATTGTAGCTTTTGTTGTTGTTAACTACTTTTGGTTACAAACTTGTATTATTGCTGCTGCCACTAATTACCAATTAGGTTCTAACAAAAAGGATTTAATTCTCATCATTTTGTTCTCTTTGTTGTCGACATTAAATTTATGATAATTTGCCATATTTCTTTATGTGATGAATCATATATCAATTTTATTTTATTTTTTGCTGTTATTTGTTGAGTGGGGAGGATTTTCATTGGGATTTGCTGCAGCTTGTTCGCCTTGTGTTGCTGCTTCTGCTGCTTTGAGACCTGCGAGTGTTGCTTGGATGTGGTGTGCTGCTGCTGCCCTTAGATAAAAATATGATAATGGTCTTGCTCTTATATCAAAAAATATTTATACTATATAACAGTTATGTTTTTTAATACTTATCATATTTTTATGTGAGTTATGATGTATTAGTGACGTGTCGTGGCATATATACTCAGAATGTTCAACTAATGAAATGGATTACATATCTCTTTTATGTCTCTATGTAATAATTACAAATGAAGATATAAGCTTTTTGAGTATGTTTCTTTTGAGTATGTTTCTGGGCAATGAAAGAAACTCATTTCTTCCCTGTAAGAAATATTTGATTGGCAAGGGAACATTTGTATTGACTGCTACAATTGTGGTTTTTTTGGTGTAGTTCAATATGCAGGAATGGATGTAAAAGTTAAGAAATATGTAAAAATTAAAACAAAAAGGGGGGGGGGGGGGAATAGATAGCGTTTGTTAATAACAAACACTATCTAAAGTCAGACTTTAGATAGCGTTTCCGTGTACAAACGCTATCTAAAGTCACCTATTAATAGCACTTCCTAAATGCTATCTTTTCTAACGAGTTTTAATAGCGGTAGCATAGATAGCGGTTACAAACGCTATTAAAAGTCATACGGAAACGCTATCTAAAGTCTAATCTGTTGTAGTGTTTGTATCAAGGCCGAAACTTTAAAGGTTTTTGGTAAAAATATTAAGTTTTGTTTTCTTCCAAAATGATCATAGATTAAAGCTCCTTATAATAAAGGATGCTATGTCTAAAGTGATTGGAAAGTTTAAATATTTTTCATTAAGTTCCCTATGATGGCCGAAACTCATATGTTTGGACCTAGGAATGTGTTGTTTTGTCCTTCCAAATGATTAAGGATTTAAGCTTCTTTATGTTAAAGAAGGCTATGTCCAAAAGATTGGAGGATTTAAAGATTTTTAGTCTCACAAACATGTCAAGGCCGAACCTAGGTGTTCATGGCCTAAGACATTTGTTTTTTTTTCCCATTTTCCAAAATGATCATGGTTTCAAGCTCCTTACTATGTATAGATGCTAACCTAAATAGATTGGAAAGTTTATAAATTTCTAGCCTATTCATTAGTGAAGGCCGAAAACCCTAAGTCAAGTACTTAGTGGGATTTTTAATTCAACTTTGTTAAATGATTGGTGTTTAGAAACTTCTAGCACTTAAGGATCATAAATCCATGAGTTGCATAAATTTCGGAAAAAAAAACCCTAATCCTAAATTATTGTCTAAATCGAACCTATACCTTGTGGTTAGTGTTCTTTGATTGAGTTTTAACTCATGGTTTCATGTTTTGTAACCTTAGATTTCCATTGCCAAGCGGAGCGAGGACGTTCGTGAGCTTTTCTCTTCGAATCCGAAACTCTTAACTTCCACGTGAGGTAAGAGGGGATTTCCTAAAGATATTCAATAACTGTATGCATGTGTGTAGGTGTTTAACTGGATATTTATATGGTGATTGAACTTACTTGGTGATCTGATGTACTTGAACTATGATGCTATTATATGATGTTGAATATACTTGCTCTAAATGTTATAATGCATATCTGTGATGAACTGTTTTCAACTGTGATATTAACATTGAACTGAGAATATATACTACTATTGATTGAAAGTTTGCTAAGCCAGACTTGTGTCTGTGCTCAACTATTATAAGGATTAAAAACCTGAATAAGCTTTGAAGATGAAAGAATTGGTGTTCTTTTCCAAAAGCTCTTTAACTTAAAGAGTTGTTTTAAATGTTGAAATGGTTTGGTGAACTATTGTCATACAATAGAAAAATCCTTTTCGAACTATGTGTTTTCAAGTGAAAACTTTCATGAACTATTGGCAATGTCCTATTGGGGGAAATTTTCCAAGATAAAAGTATTTCAAAGATGCTTTATAAAAGATTTTCAAAGAAAAGGTTTTTCCTAAATGTTTTAGAAACTTTCCGATAGCCTGGATAGGTTATCGAGGATTCGGTTTTGAATTTGTTTTTCACTGAACGAAAAATAAGTACTTAAGAAAGAGAATCTAGTACGCGAGACGTCGCCTCTAGTATTCAGTTATGCGCACGTGATCTTGGATCAGTGTTAATTCGGGACTATGAGTCCTATTCATGATGTTATGGACTGAGAGTCCAATTCTCGAAATCGAGGATAGTGCGTTCTGATTTCATTGTTGTGGGCTATTGTCCTTATCATGTTAAGTTTAAAATATGAATAAAAGAATAATTGATTTTTATGACCACAACCCTGGACTGCGGCCACGATTTAGGGTGTTGTGATTGAGCATTCGGACTGTGTGTCCTATGTTTCTGAGTTTTCAAGTGATGGGGAAATGATGATTTAGTCGTTAGATTTGAGCTTCGACAGCGAAAAAGAATGAACACAAAGAAAACCTTGTAAACAAATTTTCCATGTGCATTTCCCCAGACAGACGTGCCTTTCTTATATATCAGATACAAGGTGGTATCCGGGAGTCTGTCCATGTGACCGGTTCAGAGGCACATGTGACGTTGCTCGTCCTGAGACCTTAAATGCATGAGGGTATGGATTCAACTGCCCGGTGGGCTAGAGATTGACCAACTCTAATTCTTCTCCAGTGAACCACGGTGTTGAGATCTCATGAGATTAGGATAGAGCCTGATATTGAAGTGTCATGCATATTTTCGAAAATTGATTGTGCGGGCTTGTGATCCCTTGATATAACACGGTTATATTATGATTATGCATGATTTAACTGTTGACTTGATTATGTGTTGCGTGTACCATGTATATGGTTGTTGTGGGATATATCTTATGACGGTATCTCACTCTTGCATATCTATTTGTTCTTTTCCTTTTCTTGTATCGGCATATGTACGTGCTATAGATGGAACCCAACGTTCCCCTAGCACCCTCGATTTCGAGGAATGAGGTGTTCGACGAGGCTGGGCTAGTGAGGAACTGGACGGTGAGCGATGATGCGACGACAGCTACATATCGGGGACCGATTACGATGACGGAGTCTAATGCCAACGGAGAACCGATCCAGAGGATTCACACGATCAAGACACGGACAGTGGCACTTCCACCTCCCTGGTTGTACCTTCATACTCTACAGATGGCTGGACTTCTTCATCCACACGTTGAGCCGGAAGAACCTATCGAGGAGGATCCCGAAGAGGATCCGTAGGAGGAGCCTCTTGAGTTGGTAGGCGACTGGTGGGAGGACGACCTACAGGCAGAGTACCATCCACAGGACCCCGGAGAGGACGATGTTCCGATCGACGATGGTGGTGAGGTTATCGATCCGGAGTCTGATATCTCATCTAGAGGTAGTGTTTGTGGCCACTTAGACTGTAGGAGGCTTTGGTGATCGTCGTCGGCTTTTTGGAGTAGTTCTGTTTGTCCCTGGCTTTTTAGAGTCTTCTTTTGAGTTCAGTAGCCAGATTCCTCATTCCCAGTTTGATGTTTTATCTGTTTCTTTAGTTCATGTTTTCAGTGAAGTTGGCCTGTTTGTTTAAGGCCCGTTTTGGTAATCCAAAAACTTAAGATCCCAATGGGGAAATGTTATATATGTATCTATGTACGATGTTTATATTCGTGTTCTGAGTGTTCATCACCTTTTCTTAACCTTTTTTTTAAAAAAAAAAAATTAAGTAACTTTTCGGTAATTTGATACAAAGGGGTTTCTTTTCCGAAAGCGACCAGCGTTTTAATGTGTTCTTTGCCGCAAAAAGGGTAACCATGTGATAACCGAGTTTAGGGTGTCACACTATACTTGAACTACATCCCATCTTCATTAGTAAACCTTCTAAGCTAACATGATAGGCATTGGTTGTCTTTGCTTGCTGTTGCTTTTGAATCTCACCACGTTTTATTGTTTCGTTTTGGATGATTTATATATCAATCTCTTGCTTTTTTTTCTTTCTTTCTTGTTGTTCAATTTATTTAATGAATAATTTTGAAGGTAAAAAGAGTCAAAAAGTATGTTGAAACTCTTGATATGCTTAAAATTTACAATTCATGCCCAATACCAATGGAGGTCTTGCCCCAGTGAAGCCTCAACAAAAGCATTCAAATGGGCATCATAAATTACCACTAGGAACTCAAATGGGCATTCTCTATTGCTTTAGCAGCAACGACAATAATCCTCAAGGCATTCTACCTTAGAAGTAGTAGTTACCACAAATAAGAATTTGATAATCTACTAATACTACCACCATTATTTGTCAAAGTGTTATATATAACCTTTTGATATGAAGTGGCCAATACTAATTGTTAATTATTTGTTAAATCCATATGACCTTTTGATATGAATTGGCTAAGACTAATAAATTGTTAATTGTTTGATAACAAGGTGTTCAACTAGAGTTATGAACGAAAGACAGCGAGGGGATTCTAGCAGAGGTGATGAGCACTACTGCAGCTAAGAGAGCATGTTCCTTATTTAAAAAAATGGTTGGATGTATTTTACACTTTATTTAGTTCTTGACTTCTAGCTGATACAATACAACTTATAATGTGGCATCTCTTTGTCCTATTTTTAGCTACTATTATGTCATTTGGAAAGCAATTGCTTTTATTTATTTGTATTGACAGTCTATTCTAAGTTGATATGCTTTATTCAATATTAATTGTGAGCTACTCAAAATTCACTACAAGAAAAGGGTAGTGAGAAGATTTCCGACGGACTAAGCCGTCGGTAAGCATGAATACCCAAAGATTCTAAATTTACCGACGGAAAGTCCATCGGTAATGGTACCGTGGACTTTTCCGTCGGTAAATCCGTCGGTATTCAACGCGGGAATGCTAATTTTTTGACGCCAGAGTGTACCGACCAAATAAGTCATCGATAATTACCGACGGAATAGCCGTTGGAAATAAATTATAATAGTACCGACGAATATTTATGGAATATTTCTGATTTAGGAATATTTATGTTTTGTATTTTTTGATTTGTTTGTTTTGAGTTTGGGTTGCTGTTGGAATTAAATATTGTATGACTTTTTTAGTGGGTTATTATCCTTATATTTATTGATGCAATTTAATTTCAAGAATAAAATTATGTAGTTAAAATAATGAATTAATTAGCTATTTAATTAATTAAGGAGTAAGTAAGCACACTCTAAGTATGTGAGTAAGTGATAAAGGAATTCCATCGATCCCAAATACCCGTAGCGCGACGATATCATTGGTGCAACAATTCCTCGTGGTTATGGTGAAATGTGATAGGAAGCAATGTCTAAGTAAGTATCGGTGTGCGGAAGAGTGAAAAAATTGCATGGTACGTATAACGAATTTAGAAAAAATTATCACAGTAAAGTAATAAATATATTTAAATCAATTTGAATAAGTAAATACAAATTTACTTACTAATACTTTTACATAAAAAATAATATAT
This sequence comes from Sophora flavescens, assembly GCA_030762895.1. Taxonomy (NCBI): domain Eukaryota; kingdom Viridiplantae; phylum Streptophyta; class Magnoliopsida; order Fabales; family Fabaceae; genus Sophora; species Sophora flavescens. The sequence goes on along the minus strand of CM061063.1, from coordinate 30,440,712 downwards.
ATCAAATTTTTCGTCCCATATACCTAGGACAATGTGATAGTGGTTTCGGCACAAGCTTGTGATGGTGCAGAATTAATGGTTGAAAAGGAAAATAAATACTCATTAAATAATTAAATAAATTATTTGATACTTAAAATTAAATAATACTATGATCCAATAAATCATAAGTCTCACAAGTGTCAATCTGTATTTGGCACTTATATAATAGGTGTGGGAGCAGTGATAAGGTGGTCAAGGTGGTTTTGGGGAGGGATATTGGGTTTGGAGTGATTTGGAGGTCATGGGTTCAACTCCCTCCACTAACATAACACACTAATTACTAACATTTGTCTATCAAAAAAAAAACTTATATAATAGGTGTTAATTCTCACAAGACATAAAGACAATATAATTAAATGGGAAGCGGTTGGTGTCGAAACTACGCTTGGGGGCTAAGAGGATTGATTGTTGTCCAAATGGGTGCATGCTATATTATGATAGTCAGTCTGGCACAAATGACAATACGTTGGAAGAATGTAAATTTTATCAGACACCCAGGTACCGCGTTCAAAGTAGTGACCATAGTAAGAGGAAACCAGTCCTGCAAAGGCAATTTTCTATCTGCCAATAATTCCAAGGTTGCAGAGACTGTTTGTATCAACACATACAGTGGGACAAATGAGGTGACATAATGAAAATAGAAGAAATCTGGGCATCATACGCCACCCTTCTGATGGTGAAGCTTGGAAGCACTTCGATCGGGTTCATCATGATTTTGCAGCAGATCCTCGCAATGTGAGACTTGGGCTGTGTTTAGATGGTTTTATCCCGTACATATTCATGTTGACTAGTGATTGTTACATCGTGCAATCTTCCGCCCGAAATGTGCATGTCAAAACCATATATGTTTCTGACTTGTCTCATACCGGGTTCATCTAATCCGAAGGCTGGGATAGATGTATATTTGCAGCCTCTGATCGATGATCTGAAGAAGTTGTGGGATGGTGTGTTAACTTATGACGTTTCAAAGAAGCGAAACTTTATGATGAGGGGTTCACTGATGTGGACTATCAATGATTTTCCTGCATATGGCATGCTCTCTGGTTGGGGGACCCACGGTAAATTGGCGTGCCCGTATTGCATGGAACATGGAAAGGCTTTTACCCTTAGATATGGTGGCAAAAGTTAAGACATAGCCTTGATGTGATGCATATTGAGAAGAATTTCTTTGACAACATTTTTAACACGGTTATGAATGTGTCTGGCAAGACGAAGGACAATGAGAAGGCAAGGATGGACATAGCTATGTACTGTAGACGAAAGGATTTGGAGCTGAAGCCGCAGCCTAATGAAAAAATGGTCAAACCAAAAGCTTGTTACACTCTAACCACCGATGAAGCGAAGTCAATTTTATCGGTGGTTAAAAGACCTTAGGACCCCTGATGGTTATTCCTCTAATTTGGCACGATGTGCTGATGTAAGAACAGGGAGGCTTCATGGGATGAAAAGTCATGATTGTCATGTATTCATGGAGTGTTTGCTTCCTATTGCTTTTGGCTCGCTGCCCCAGCAAGTTTTGAACCCGCTTACAGAAATCAGTCATTTCTTTAAAGATATATGCTCTGCAACTTTAAGAGTGGATGGTCTGACGAAGATGGAAGAAAACATTCCAATATATCTGTGCAAGATGGAGAGGGTTTTTCCCCCAGGATTTTTTGACTCAATGGAACATCTCCCTGTCCATCTTGCATATGAAGCGAGGCTTGGTGGACCAGTACAATATAGGTGGATGTATCCGTTTGAAAGGTAATTTTATTATATTTTGACATTTAAATAATTAGCAACCATTGAATAATGTCTTGTCAACGATGTTTTTTATTACTTAGATTCATGGGCGACTCTAAACAATCAGTTAAAAACAAGGCTAGGGTGGAAGGATCAATCTGTGCGTCATACTTACACCATGAGACAACCTATTTCTGTTCCCACTATTTCAACAACTTTATGTTGGCACCAAGACATGTTAGGAACGAGGTAGATGCTGATAATGCAGGGTATCCTTATATGCTATCCATATTTAACCTTCCTGACCGTCATGCTGGCAAGGAGCTTACTTACTGGTTAACTGATGATGAGTATGCATCAGCCCATGTTTATGTCTTGATAAATTGCACAGAGGTGAAACCATACCATGAGTAAGTCTTAATGACCTATTTTTGAAATAATGTAACACGTGTTATTATAATTTCTCCTTTAACACATAGTACACATTTTATTTGTCAGTGTGTTCCTTCAAATTAATCAATTAAGTGAACAAGATGGTTCAGCTCGTACACATGCAGATTTTCCTTAATGGTTCAAGCAACAAGTGTAATATGACGATGCAAATACTATATTAAGCTTAATTTTGCATCTTGAAAAAATTAATTATTTAATATGACTTACCTATTCGTAAGTGTATCAACAACCGTTAAGCATGACTAATCAACACTTGAGAGATTTAGCGTATGAGCCCTATAGCTGTGTTAAATCATGGCATACATACTTTGTTAATGGGTACAACTTCCACACAGATGAATGGAACGTGGGCAAAAAGACAATTAATAGCGGGGTTGTCGTACAGGATGAAGGTATCGGTGATTTTTATGGGGTCATAAAATACATATATCAGTTACAATACACTTATCCTAAAAAAGTAGTCTTATTTTATTGTAACTGGTTTGATCCATCGAGGACAGGCACAAAAGTGGATCCCAAGTATGGAACTGCGGACATTCGCATGGATAGAAGATATCAACAGTTTGATCCGTTTATAATTACTCAGAATGCAAAACAAGTTTATTATGTCCCTTATCCAGCAATGAGAACAGACAAACGAGGTTGGCGTGTTGTAGTCACTACCAAGCCTAGGGGTCGCATAGAAATCGATGATGCAGAGGATGAGACACCATTCAATGCGGATGAATTGTCACATGACAATGAAGTAATTGAGGTCGAGCGTATTACTGGCATGTTGGGATCTACAAATGAAGGGGAATAAGTGGTCATTGGTAATCAGGCATCCATGCATGCATCATCAGAGGAAGAAATCCAAAGTGATGACTCAATGCAAGAAGAAGAAGAGTCGGACTTACAATCAGATGACGATACTGAGTCTGAATAGGAAGTTTACTATTATGTTATTTTTATTGTATTTTAAATATCTGCTTATGAAATATAATGTAAGACTTGACAAATATTATTCTATAAAAATATTTTCTTAGATTAGACTGTTAAATATCGATTACTTATTGTTTTTACACTGGTTTGTAATTGTGCTATAAAAATATATATGTCAGCATCAGGAGGACAGCCGCCTTGCCCCCCACCGCCTAGCGGTGATAAGGGGAAGGGGAAGGCTAAGCGGGGACGATACACCGTCAAGTCCCAGGTGCTTGCTCGCATTCCTGGAGGTCCCTCCGCACCCACCGCACCCACATTCATCCCTACCGTACCTACCCTATCGCCACCTACAGGAGCCTCCCCCACCCATTCTATACCCTCACCGATCCATACTACATCATCCCCTACCAATGCTACACTATCCCCAACCCATACTACCCCACCCTCTACCCATGTCCAGACCTCCACTCGCTTTGCACCACGACGCACACTAGTTGGCTACTCGCCACCCCCTACTGGACCCACACCACACCCACACCCAGCACCACCATCATCATCGACTGCGCCGGTCACACACCCAGCAGGATTATCATTTATGCCGACTCCTGGGATGATGCCACAGTCGGACACGACCATTCCATCCTCATCATTCGCGGCCGCATACGGTCACGACACGACCATACCATCATCATCACCATCTATGTAGCAGTCAGCCGTGACTGAGGACTTGCCTGAGTGGGCCAGGGTTCCCGCACCTGAGGATCGACCATGGATCCGTCCTGTTTCTGGATCGTAAGTTTAATTTAATTTAATGTTGTTTAAAAATAATTACTATTTAATAAGCATATATTTGTTGGTTGTCATATTGTTGATTTAATAAAATTATGAATTTTTCAGCTTCATCCCATCGAAAGTGGGATCGAAACACGTTACCTTCGCCATCAAGGCGCAGTGTCATCGCTTCTGGTCATCATAGGGGGTGATCCCCGGGGAGGATCGGGATCGTATCTTCAGACGATTCGGGGTAAGTTCTTGTTTATTAGTTCATGTAATTTTCCATTTATTTTATATATTATTTTGTATAATGTTATTATTAATTTTTTCTTTGTTAACAGGAGCTTGTGCGCTGGTTACCGGAGCATACCTCAGAGATACGTGCTATCTTTGACGACCGAGCAGCTGCTCGACTGAGGGACATGCTCCGGGAGCGTAGGGAGAGCCGGATACGTCCGGATTACATCGGGCCCAACATCTGGGCCTAACTGTGTGCGTACTGGACACTCCAGCTTACAATCTGAAGTGTGAACAGGTGAATTGAAATCAGGCTTCCAAGAAGGGAGGGAGCATGCACACTGGTGGTTCTATTATCCACATGCAGAATGTCCTTTACATGGTATGCATATATAAATAACATTATTTATAAAGTGTATATTTTTATTAAAAAATTGTTTTATAACTAACTGATTTTATTGATGTGTTGGTTGCAGGCAGGAGAGTTAGCTTGGTCCGCTGATGTCCCTACGGTCTTTGAGCAGACACATATTCGCTCGGACACCGGCGAGTTTGTTGATGAGAGGTCGAGACAGACAGTGGTGAGCTAAAATATTTTTTTATATTTAAACTATTGGTAATTATTATTATTATCATTATTATTATTATTATTATTATTATTATTATTATTATTATTATTATTATTATTATTATTATTATTATTATTATTATTATTATTATTATTATATAGTTTAATACATATTGATTGTAATGTATTGATCGCAGGCGGAGTACAACGCCAGGTTTAGTCAGGTAGCATCTGAGGCTGCCTCCTGCTCTGGTGCCCTAGATCATTCTCAGCTGGACCCCGCCGAGGTTGAGCGACTACAGACCCAGGCCTGGATGGATGTGGCGGGCGGGAAGAACAAGGGACGGATTTACGATACTGCGACCCTATCCGTCGGGAGTCAACGCCGAGCTTGACCATTAGGGAGCCTACATCCTCAGGCTCACAGGACACGGAGGAGGTGCAGCGGCTGAGGCAGGAGGTACAGCAGCAGAGGGAGACGAACGAGTGCATCATGCAGCAGATGGAGACATTCTCTACGGTCACGACCGCTGTGCTCGATTTCCTCCCACCAGACAGGTGCAGTGCTCTACAGGGTGTCCTCCATGCCACCTGGCCCCAGCCCCAGCCCTCCACTACTACTACTGATCCACCACTGCAGCTGCATGATGACGGTTTGTCTACTGAGCCACAGCTTGATAGTCATGTGACGTCGGTAGACTCCCCCCGACAGGACGACGATGACAGATATTATGGTGATGGGTATTAGAATAGTTATAGGTGTAGTAGAGATTTGTAGATAGACGAATATTTTATTTATGGATTATATGTTGAGTTTATTTTTATTTAAATTAATTTTAATTTAATTGCTTTTTTAAATTTTATTTTTAATTTCAATTTTGTTTTGTAATTGATAATATAATAATATTTAACTAAAATAAAATATAATAACTAAATTATAATTAATTATAATAAAATATAAATTAATAAATAAATTATAATAATAATTAATAAATAAAATATAATTAATTAAAATAAAATATAATAATAATTAATTAATAAAATATAATATATAATATTGAATATATAAATTTTAATAAAAATAATTAATAATTAATATAAAACAAAATAATTAAAAAATAATTAAAAAAATAGAAAAAACCTTGTTTCCGATGGATATTTCCCTCTGTAACTGTTGGTTACATTTTCCGACGGAAAATTCCGTCGGTAACTTCTACAGAGAGTTACCAACGGAATTTCCATCGATAATTAGGGGTTCTTTGTGGCAAGCTTTTCCACGGTTAAAGCCGTCGGAAATTTCCGACGGACGAACTAGATCCGTCGGAAAGGCTTTTCTACGCGCCTATTACCGACGGAACCGTGTCCGTCGAAAATTCCGTCGGTAATGTAATTTTTCGACGAAATTTCTTCATTTCCGTCGGGTTTTTTCCGTCGGTAAGTCGTGTTTTTTTTTGTAGTCTTATTGAATGATTGTTACTTTGTTGCTATGTATGAAACTGATAGATTTAGATTTGTACATATACAATGGTGTTAACATATATAATTTTGGGAAAGACATGATTTTTAATTTTCACTTCCAAATCAATGCTAGATTTGCATTGCATATGCTATTTATTCCTACTTAGACAATAACCTTTTCTTATTTGTTCATGCACTTTTTGCTTGCAGCTGCTGACTTACTTTTGAGGAGGAACAAGAAGATATCCGGTGGTGTACTTGGGGGAGCAACTGCTATTTGGGTCTTTATTGAGCTGTTTGAATATCACTTTCTCACTCTGGTCTGTCACATTATGATTTTACTACTTTCGGTTTTGTTTATGTGTTCCAATGCTCATACCTTCATCCACAATTGAAGGCTTGCATCTTATTAATCTATTCAACCAAGGCATAAAGCTTATATAAAAAAAAAAACCATGGCATAGTCATGTAATCAGTTAATTAAGGAAGTGCATCTTCCTGAAGTGGTATTAAGGAAGGTAATCAGTTGTTCATTTTGGAAATGAGAAAAGAATAGATGAGAAAGTTGGATTAGAGAACATAAGGTGGACGTCATTCCTGAAAACTTAGAGATATACTTTTGGTTTAACAAACTACCATTATGCATTTAGAGGATTAATTTGATTATATAAAAGTGACAAGACAAATTAATCATTGTGTTTTACCATACTATCACATTTGTCTGAACATCTCATCATTTTCTTCCTTCCAATTGCCACTTGGAAAGTAGTTATATTATCAGCACACTCTTATATCTTGAAAAAGGTCATGAAATAAAAATTGATTAAATTAGTTTGAGGGTTCAATACACACTTTTAATTATTACTCATACAGGATTATTGGAAGCAAGGGTGGTGTGATTAGTGGAGTGTGTTAAATTTTAATTTAATAATATGTGGATTAGCATTAATTGGTTATTAAATTATTAATATATCAGTTATAAAATTAATTCTTAATTACGTAACCAATTGATGAAATTGTTATTGGGTATTTGCTAAGAGTGACCCTATGATGGGCTGGGCCATTCTAATATTAACCCGTTGAGAGGTCCCTCCTCTCTCTGGTAGGTTATAAGGATTGGCTCCCCATTAGGCATTCCAATAGACACACATATCTGTACCAACCGAGAAAGAGAGAAGTAACTCTCACATTCTGATCCACTGTTCATCTCTCTCTCACAATCTGATCTACGGTGATGGATTCTGCAATGCTCCAAGGTGCGTAATTCTTATCCTCTCCTTTGATTAACATGTGTAATATGCTATAATTTGTATCTGTATGATTTTCTAAACAAATTAGAATTATAGGTTTTTCTTTCAATTGGTATCAGAGCCATATAGATACATATTATAGCTATTGTAGAATTGGATCAAGAACAACTTTGTACAAATTCGTGGGTTTTGTTTTTCTGAAGTTCTTGAATCAATTCCCGATTGTTATTCGAGTAACATACTCGAAAATCGTTGGATTTTATCAAATAAAACGTAAGAAATCGATGCTTCGCCCCGCGAGTGTATTCTCGGAATCGCGATTCTGGGCATCAGCATCTATTGGAATTCCTCTCGCCTCGCGAACCTGAAAGCCAGTAGAACAGTGAAAATGTCATCCTCTCTGGTTCTCCCCGCGACTACTCTTCTCGCCTCGCGACCCCGAAGGCTGACTGTTCTAGGAAAATGAAAGGTTTCTGGGTCGCCTCGCGAACACTTGACTCGCCTCGCGAGTAACCGCGAGAAGACCAAACGTTGCTGACTTTTCACAAGATTCGCCTCGCGAGATACCTCTCGCCTCGCGAATCATTTTATATGGTTAAATCCGAAAATATATTGTATTTTTAATACTATACTCTAAGGTTTTGATCTAAAATTTTGTGATTGTTCCCTACCTTTTTTGTGACACTTTGATATGTTATACTCTCCTTGATCATGTGTCATATAGATGGAATTAATTTTAGAGCCTTATGTGAATTAAGTTGTGTGTTATATTCTACATTGGTTATACAATATAATTTTTCGAATGTATAATTGTAGCATGACTATTGATATTTTGTATAGTTATGAACTCACCTATCGTGGGTATAATTATACAAAATTTGTGTTGTTAAATAATTAATTATTCTAATGTGTTATATTTGTATTATATTAATAATAATTATACCCTATCGGTGTACTATTATTAATGTAATTCGTTATTATACATCGTACTATTGTCTCAAGCTTATGTCAATTATTGTTTTCAAGTACCCTATCGGTATTAGAAATTTTGGTGATGTAAGTTTTGTACATTGTATTATTCTTCTTGTTATATTTCTTGTTTATTATGATTCGGGACCCTTAGGCGGAATTATAATGAATAAGAAATTTGTATTATGGGCAAGATTGGCTGAACACATATATGGAATCATATTACCTTCAATACTTAATGATTCCTTATTCTTTGTTTTATGTCAGCCTCCTTCCCAAATTCTGTTAAAACTCTAAATGGGACAAACTATGAGGACTGGAAAGAGTCTCTAGATCTCTACTTAACTATTGCTGACTTGGATCTGGCCTTAAGGGAAGACAAGCCAGCAGCTCTCACAAATGAATCTACTGCAGCACAGAGGATTGCTTATGAGAAATGGGAACACTCTAATAGAGTGTGCCTGAAAGTGATGAAGTATACTATGGAAAAATCCATCAGGCAGAGTATCACAGAGACCGATAATGCTAAAGAATATCAGAAAGGCTGTTTGGGGAGAAATTTATGACTTTTGAGAAGGCTCGAGAAAAGTCAAGTATCTTTCCTTGTTTGACAAGACCAAATATGATGGGGTCGAGTGGTGTGCGTGAGCATATCATGAAGGCGATGCACTATTACAACAAACTGAAATCTCTTAAAGTTGAAATTGGCGAAAGTACTTTAATCTCTAGGGTTCTTGAATCTCTTCCTTCACAATTCGATGTTATGAAGACCTCTTACAATACAGAAAAGCTGAATGGACAAGTGGGCGAGATGATTGCCATTGTTACACAAGAAGAAGAGTCCATTAAAAAGGGTAAATCACACAGTGCTCATTTTGTTGCATCCGATCCAAATCAAACTTCTAAGTCAGGTTCAAGATTTGTGAAGAAAGATCAAAAGGAAAGAAGAAAAATGCAAAGCAGCATCTCGAGGCTAAGAAAAGTTTCTTCAAGGGTAACTGCAAGTATTGTAAGAAGTATGGCCACAAGGTAGATGATTGCTATTTCTTGAAAAAGAAACAAGAGAAGCAAGGTATATTCCTGGCTCTAACATGCTTTGAATCCAATGTCATTGATGTTCCTCCAAATACTTGGTGGTTAGATTCAGTGCAACCATTCATGTTGTGAATTCCTTGCGGGGGTTCACAAGCCCGAGGAAACCAAGTGATCTTGAGTCTAAAATTATTATGGGAGATGGAGCTGGAGTTTCTGTTATTGACATTGGAATTGTTTCTTTACTTTTGCCTTCTGGACATAATTTGCTTTTAAGAGATGCTGTGTATGCACCTTCTATGAGAAGGAACTTGATTTCTGTTTCTGCTTTGGATAAATGTGGTTACACCTTTAAGTTTGGTAGTGGAAAATTGATTGTTTGTTCAGATTCTATTTCCGTTGGTTCAGGGGTTTTACGTGATGGCCTTTATATGTTAAATCTACATGACATGTCTGTCAATTCTGCTATTGGAAACAAACGCAGTAGGATTAATGAACATTCTTCTATGTTATGGCATCGACGTTTGGGGCATATTTCTAGGCCCCGTATTGAGAGGCTAGTCAAGGAAGGTGTTCTCCATGATCTAGACTTCTCCGATTTTGATACATGTATTGATTGCATCAAGGGCAAATTTACTGCCAAGGTTAGGAATAAAGCAGCAAATAGGTGTGATGATGTGCTACGGTTGATTCACACCGACCTGTGTGGACCTATTACACCTTTGCCATGGGTGGATATGGGCATTTCATTACCTTTATAGATGATTTCTCGAGATATGGATGGATAGATCTCCTTCAAGAAAAGTCTAGTTCCCTAGATGCTTTCAAATCCTTTAAAAGGTCTTTGTTGAGTTGAAAACAAGGTAGGAAGATAAAATGTGTAAGATCAGACAGAGGTGGAGAATTCTATGGTAGATATAATGAGACGGGTAGAAACCCAGGACCTTTTGCCAGATTTCTTGAGGAATGCGGTATTGAAGCTCAATACACTATGCCTGGTACTCCTGAGCAAAATGGAGTTGCAAAGAGGCGTAACCGCACACTTATGGATATGGTAAGATGTATGTTGAGCCATTCATCATTGCCAGACTTTCTTTGGGGAGATGCCTTAAAAACTGCTGTCTACATTCTAAATCAAGTACCCAGCAAGTCTGTACCAAAAACTCCATATGAGCTCATGAGTGGAAAGAAGCCGAGTTTGAAACATTTTCATGTATGGGGTTGTAAGGCAGAAGTTAGACCTTATAATCCTCAGTCTAAAAAGCTTGATCTTAAGACTGTTAGTGGTTTCTTTATTGGCTATTGTGTGGGTTCCAGAGGTAGCAGATTCTATTGTCCATCTCATTCTATGCGAGTCGTCGAATCTGATCGAGTGATTTTCCTTGAGGATGACTTGGATAGTGGGAGTGATATACCACGACCAGTTACTCTTAGAGAAGATCGCACCATAGTTCCTATACCAGCTGTTCCTTTTCCTACAGAAGTTATGATTCCAGCTAATGATGATGATCAGAATCTTCAACATGAAGATGGTGTGGCAGCACCGCTAGTAGATGAACAAGAACATGATCTTATTGTTGATGAAATTCCACTGAGACGATCTCAAAGAGTGCGCAGACCTTCCATACCAGATGATTATGTTGTATATCTTTAGGAACATGAGTTTGACCTCAATGATGATGATGATCCTATTACCTTTAAGGAGGCAATTTCTAGCTCTCATGCTTCTGATTGGCTGAATGCTATGCATGATGAGTTGTCTTCTATGTCTCATAATGGTGTTTGGAGTCTAGAGGAATTACCAATTGATTGTAAACCTGTTGGATGCAAATGGGTTTTCAAAACCAAACGTACTCCAGATGGTAAAGTTGAAAGGTACAAAGCCAGACTAGTAGCTAAAGGCTATAACCAAAGAGAAGGCATTGACTATAAAGAGACTTTCTCACCAGTCTCTACAAAAGATTCATTTCGAGTTGTCATGGCTTTGGTAGCTCATTTTGATCTAGAACTTCACCAGATGGATGTGAAGACGGCTTTTCTGAATGGAGACCTTACTGAAGATGTTTACATGGTTCAGCCTGAAGGTTTTCTTGAAACAGGGCAAAGAGCACTTGGTTTGCAAGCTGAATAAGTCTATTTATGGACTGAAACAGGCCTCCAGACAATGGTATTTGAAGTTTGATCAGGTTGTCACTTCTCTTGGCTTCAAAGAAAATGCCTCAGATCAGTGCGTTTACTTGAAGACTTGTGAGGGTGAGTTCATCATTCTCGTTCTATATGTTGATGATATACTTCTTGCTAGCGAGTTGTGTTAAAAATTAAATAGAGACAAAACTCATGTTGAGTAGCCACTTTGATATGAAAGACCTTGGTGATGCTTCTGTTGTTTTAGGCATCCAGATTTATCGTGATAGGTCACGTGGTATTCTTGGATTGTCTCAAAAAGGATATATTGAAAAGGTCCTCAAAAGCTTTAATATGCATTCTTGCTCCCCATGTCTTTGTTCAAAAGGGTGAGGAAAAATTCTCTAAATCTCAATGTCCTCAAAATGATGTAGAAATAAATGAAATGGAAAAAGTCCCATATGCTTCATTGTTGGCGAGTTTAATGTATGCTCAAGTTTGTACTCGTCTCGACATTGCTTTTGCTGTAAATGCTTTAGGGAGATACTTGAGCAACCCAGGTTTGGGTCATTGGAAAGCCGTAAAAAGGTCATGAGATATTTGCGGGGAACCAAAGATTATATGTTGACCTATAAGAAGTCCGATCAACTTTGTGTCTTGGTTATTCCGATTCGATTTCGCAGTTGCCCTGACGAATAGAAAATCTACTTCGGCTTTATCTTTATGATGGCGGGAGGAGCTATTTCTTGGAAAAGCGTCAAACAGACGCTTACGACTACTTCTACCATGGAAGCGAGTATGTTGCTTGCTATGAGGCTACTTGTCAAGCCATGTGGCTGAAAAATTTAATTTCGGCTTTCATATTGTTGAAAGCATATCTAGGCCACTTGTGATATATTGTGACAATCTCTTCTTTGTGAACTTCTCTCATAACAATAGAAGCTCTTCTCGCACTAAGCATTTTGATGTGAAATATTTGTTCGTTAGAGAGAAGATTCAGGAGTTTCAGACTCGTATTGAGCATATTGATACGAGAAACATGCTTGCGGATCCACTAACCAAAGGCTTAATCGTTGGAATATTCCGAATCATGTAATTCATATGGGCTTAGTTAAGTCTTTTGATGTATTGGATTAGTGGGAGTCTGCAACCATTATTTGCCCATTATCGTTTTTATGAGATATGTAAATTGACGTCACTCTTGTTTCCATATCTCTTATAGCATTTTAAGATGCTTGGACCATTCTTAAATTGCATATTTCTCTTTATTAATTATATACAATTTTATATTCATCATTCTTTATGTGAGATATGAGTCTTTAGCATGTATGATTTACTTCCCTATCGGATACTATTTACGCATTGTTAAAGCTTATATTTCTTATCTTATTTGGTTAACGTGTGCTTTGATCGTGAATCGGTATTTCCTTTTAATAATTGATTAATGCTATCCAAGTGGGAGAATTGTTAAATTTTAATTTAATAATATGTGGATTAACATTAATTGGTGATTAAATTATTAATATATCAGTTATAAAATTAATTCTTAATTACGTAACCAATTGATGAAATTGTTATTGGGTATTTGCTAAGAGTGACCCTATGATGGGCTGGGCCATTTTAATATTAACCCGTTGAGAGGTCCCCTACTCTCTGCTGGTAGGTTATAAGGATTGCCTCCCCATTAGGCATTCCAATAGACACACATACTGTACCAACCAGAAAGAGAGAAGTAACTCTCACATTCTGATCCACTGTTCATCTCTCTCTCACAATCTGATCTACGGTGATGGATTCTGCAATGCTCCAAGGTGCGTAATTCTTATCATCTCCTTTGATTAACATGTGTAATATGCTATAATTTGTATCTGTATGATTTTCTAAACAAATTAGAATTATAGGTTTTTCTTTCAGAGTGTTGCTGATAAACACTCTTTGATGGTGTACTAACTTATTTGTGTTTTCTAGATTTAGAAGAATTAGTGTTTCTTGGTTTTATTCGATGTCGAACCATATTTACAACCAATGCGTTTTGTAGTTTGATCAAAGCAGTTTCTGAAATATGTTGACTTTTAGTGATAAGATTATTGAGATTTCTGAAATAAATGCTTGCTAAATACCTTTCAACTTTTTCAAAAATATATGAAATGCTTATAATGTTTAAATTTAATGTATCAAAATAATTTAAACAATGTGTAACTTTGTTCCTAAGATTCTTCTCTCTTCATTTGTTTTGATGTAAGGTATTTGAGATGCACAGGGGATGTTAGTGCAAGCTATTAGTGCAGGTTCACCCTCCAGATGCAACCGATGTGCAAATATATAAGCTTATAAAAGAGGTTTTGCATTTTCATTTTTTGGTCTTATAAGTGGCAATGAGGATGATTGAACAGAGAAGTGTGTTTCTCGACAATAAAATTTGTATACCCTGTTAACATGATTGAAAATGTTTTCTTTATTTTAATAAGTGGAAGAAATAGATGGAACGCTTATTTGTTAGTCATGTCATTTGCACATTCTTTTTCTTATTTGACCCTTTAAAATAGGTAGACTAGATAGTACTATAAATACGACAGTTTGCCTTCCAGTAGCATAATTTATCTAATTTTGTGTATTTTTCATCATTTAGCCTTTTTTCTCCTGAGTTCACCCTCCAAATGGTTTTGGATCTTTTTTTTCTCTCTGTTATACCTGATGGCCTGAGTTACCCATTTGAAGTGATTTTATAAGACTTAAATTAAATATATATACAATGGGTTAGTTTCCTTTGAATTGCCTGCAATTAGTGAACCGATGGTTCTTGTTCTTATACAATTCCTCATGTTTCTCTTGGTTTGTGTCTGCCTATATTACAATATAATCTACTTCATTTGTTTCAAACAGTTTGCCATCACAAGGTTACCCCTATAATCTATTATAGGAAGGCATTATATGTAATCACTGGCCATTGCCTATAACAAAGAGTTATCACAATTAGGTTTATATTCTAACTATTAATTTATTGAGTTTTGTCATATATAGTAAAATTCTCTCTTTAACATGCTGTGTTTTAATCTTTAACATGCTATGTTTTTACATTAGTTTTACTGTTTTTTTTTCCACAGGGATTTTCTACTGTCATCATTTAATGCGTCATTTTATTATTTACAACAGTAAATCAGTAGGATGCACGAGTGAGGAATAATTTTTTTTTATCTAATTACATACTCTAATGCACATTTCTCGCTAATTCTCCTTTAGATCCAGGGCTCAATTGTCACTGTGAGAATGGAAAAATTTTAAGAAGGCAAGTTCAAGGCACACAAAAAGGATACTTTGGTTAAAATTAAATGGAGTTGGAAAACAAGAAAAAAGACACAGGATCTTTCTGGTCCTCCTGCTACAGGAATTCAACGAACTCACCTAAAGAAGATGATTTGGATTCCTCAAATGCATTAGAAAAGTTTGGATGGAAGACCATTCCTTACTCTGTCTGAAATCAGTGTGCATATATGCAATTATTTGATATTTTTTCATTTGTTATCAAGTTGAGCTAACTAAGCCCATTTGGTGATTTGCAGGAAATAAGGCTATTGAGAGGGTAACAACATTTGGCCAGATGGCAAATTTCATGGTGTATTTGTTGAAAGTGTGCAATTGGAATCAGGTTGGTGCTGCAAATGTTAGCAACATATGGAATGGAGTGAGCAATTGCATATTAATTATTGTGGCCTTTATTGCTGATGCTTGCTTAGGAAAATTCAGAACCATTGCTATGGCATCCTTTGGAACTCTTCTAGTATGCTCTCCTACATTATACTTAAATGTATAACAACATTGCTCATTGAGACACCAACCAAACTTGACCAATTCCTTTGTAAATTTTAATTTTGAAGCACTTAATTATTATTAAACTGAAATTTAGTTATTCCTGTGATTCCGTCCGTTAAGTTATAAATTCTTTAATTAATGAATGTAACAATTTATCTGTTTAAGGTTTCTTTATTGTAAAAATATTTTAAAATATATTACAATAATGGTTGTTATATTGAAATCAATTATAAATATTAGGAAAAAACATCTAGATGATTCTTTTGAAAGTGAACATTGATTTTGTTTTGAATGATGTTTTATTTATTTTGAGTCTGTAATCCTCTAACTAAATACCTTTAGCATTTTGGAATCAGGGATCAATATCTTTGTTTTTTGTTTTGAACCTACTTGCGAAGTGTAGCTTTGGCCCTAATTTAATATCACTTATATTTTTTGTTGTTTTCTAACTATATCATTTTTATGCATGTTGTCCTATATCAGATCCATATTAGTAACATTTTTTTGTACTATATCGTATTAATTTTATGTATGATGTCTTAAATCTGAATGTGTATTATCTATTTTTTTATTTGACAAATACCGTCTAGCCCGTGCGTTGCATGGGTAACTACACTAGTATGTATATGTATATATATATATTATAAACACAAAAATATATATAAATAGGTACAAGGGTACCTAAAACCCATATACAAAGTGTCCAAAAAATTGTGATAAACAATATACAACTTCAACCTAAAGAACTAAAGACCGCCAACTTATGAAACTGAATGATCGGTCAAACGTGGTTGAACAATACATTGTCTCCACTACCATAATAACCACCAAAAGAACCAAAAATAACAGCAAAGACAAGAAAGTCCCAATTTTTTTGGTCCAATATATAAGCAAATTTCAACTACTTCTATCCAATTTAATGATGTTATTTCTAAATACCATTGTTTTAATACAAATTTTATTTTCCAATGATTCATTTTATTCCCAACTACACAAGCTTAATAAATGAGATGAATGTTAATTTAGATAACAAACTTAATTTTTTAAGTAAGATTAACAATATTAAATGAGATTAATTTCCCACCTTAATATGAGTGTTTTATTTAATTTTTACTTATATCAGAGACCAGGGTAGTACAACATTAAACCCAGTAAAAAAAAACAGTATTAAACAGTTCAAAGAAAATTTATGATAACCGACATCTATTGGTTTTAGTAATAACGAGCTTGATTCCCTTAACCAAAACCTAGGGTTCGAGTCTTGTGAAAGAAGAGAATATATGTCGGGAGAACATTGTCCCCTTAAATGGATTTTCTAGACTCGTGTCGGATTAATTGAAGTTCAATGTGATTTACGAATTCGAGAATTGTAGGGGGGAAATATTTTATGTGTCTTGCTAACAAGTACTCTAAGGACATTGGTTAAGGAACCCACAAAAGGAAAATTTGTGTACTGGCCAAGCTGATAAGCTCGACCACCGAGCTTGGAACCGATCCCACCAGTAACAACACTTATCTAAACCTAACTAATAACCTTATCTCAGTATAAGACTAAGATCTTATCAAATAAGAAGAAGGTTGTTAGTTGGATATTGGTAATGAAGATAAGTGATAAGGAGATAGACCTGATCCTAAGAAAGAGGATCGGACGACTCAATTATAAAAGGAGTGAGAACCCTAAGAGGAGGACGCTTTTGCTAACCTAGGTGGATCTCCCTTAAGCGTACTTGAGGAACCAGCCAAGTCAAGAGACTACGAAAGAGTTCTTTCTCACTGGTATTCATCGTATACAAGATTAAGGGATTGAGATCACCATAAGACCAAGGGTTGAACGGAGAACTACGTTAGCTTTGATTCCCTTTGGGATACGTAGGACCAGAATCCAATATTATGTCAAGCTATAATCTAAACCAACCTTGGTCTTCATTCTCGGTTATACGCACTCCGATTAGAGTCTGGTAAGTCGGATTTTGGCGGGAACATTTGGCGCCCACCGTGGGGCCGAGGTAAACTTTCCTCGGCCGTACATTTGTCATCTACTAAACGGGTGATGAGATCAATCAAAAAGTGAGGCAACGGAAATGTCATCGGATCTCGTATTCCAAGATTCACATCATTCAGGTATATGTGGGTGTGCCATGGAAGAGGAACTCAGATCCAAGAATGGAGCAGTCAATTTTCCTTTGTATGAAAAAGAAAGTATAAAGGCAAGAATTGAGTGCAACATGAAGCCATTACAGTGGATGTGCTTTCCAAACGTGGAATTGCATGTGAGCATGAGGTGGTTCTATTATCATGTCCTTCTGCCGAGCAGATGATCTTCGCCGCCAAGAAATAAAAGGAAGAAATAATTTTCTCATCTTCCTCTTTATTCATTATTTAATTAGTTATTGGCATATTATACACTAAAATATTATCCAATGCTAGTTAATATCTTATTTGAAAATGTCCATGAGCATATGAATTGATTATTTTATCATTGTTTACTCATGACTAAAATTCACATGATTCTTACCCAGCATTAACGGTAAAAAAGTCCTGCAACTGAGAGGTGCTAGAGATCATCAACTTACAACTTAGACCTGGGGGTGGATTCTCCACCCTTAAGTATGGTCACACAACAATAGACGAAAGATTTGATTCAAAATTTGAATGGACGAAAAGGTTGAGGATGGTGTGGTGTCACCGAACTTCACCATGTTACACGTCCAAGAGATAAGTACATTTTAATTACGTTTGGATAAATGTTATCCTTATTAAAAATAATAAATTACCTGGACAAAAGGAGGGGTATCATGATATTCTTATCGGATATAATGGCTTTCATCATTATCTTTGAATTAAGAGTATCTCTTTAACTCCTTATCCACTAAGTGAGATACTTCTCCTTTAATGTGATTATGCTGCAGTTTTGATCAAAATACCAAAATTTGTGGGTGGTGGAATGTGGTGATGATCTCGGCTAAAAACGTTGAAGGAGCAAGCAATGGCATCCGGTAATATCGTAAAACCACCTCTTATCATGTTATTCTCAATAACTGTTATATTTTTATGTGGCTAAAGTTGGTTACATACACATACTCATCCGAAAGAGGTGCAAACCAAGGAAGTTGATGAGTTGCTTAATGACACCAACCAAATAAGTGGTCCTGGTTTATTTGAGACACTATATTTTGATGTTTGCTTATACTTATCCATGCTAGCTTGTTGTCATTAACATAACATTGTATGGAAGCGATCCAATGGATCTCAGGCCAAGAAAGTCATCATTATGTGCTAAGATAGTAGAGCACCTCCCTCCCAAAAATTTGGTGAAACAAGTACGCTAGAACCTGAAAAATAAATAAATGAAAATGATATTGAAGTTGAAGAAATCGTGCAAGTGAACTCAGCCAGAGGTTCACAGTTTTTACTGCCGATTGCTATCTACTTTGAAAGTTGAAATTTAATACATTCAATTATTTTGACTCAGCCAGAACAATCTGATTTTGGTCAAAACAAATATTTAGGTTGAACATCGATACCGTTATAGACCTTCGATAAGGTCATCTCCCTTAACCTTTTCACCATTAAGTGAGAAAGTTCCACTCAAAAATGGTTATAGTATAAATTTTTTATCATAATCCCACTTTTTATGGGTAGAGGAAGAGGCCAATTTTGACGAGCTCGGCCAATCCCGACAAGCTAGACCTAAGCTACTGGGCATACTTCAAGATCGGCCTAAGCTATTCGGCCACCACATCTCGGCCTCAGAGAGCAGAAGAAGGTATCTTAGAGAGGTCGACAATAGCAGCTCGACCTCAGTGAACTCGGTCATGACAAACCGGCCTCTTTGAAAGTTGACCATTACAAACCAAAACGCCCTTCACCCGATACAAGGACTAGAGGTCGAAGCTCCACGCTTCCTTCTCAGCAAGGTCGAAGTTCCGCGCTTCCCTCTCAACAAGGTCAAAGCTCGGGCTCCCTCAAAACCCACAGGTCAAGCCCCGGCTCCCTTGGAGACACAATCGAGCCCCGACTCCTTGAAAGCACAAAGTCAAGCTCCGGCACCCTCAAAAGTCAAAGGTCGAGCTTCGGCTCCCTTAAAAACCACAGATCGAAGTCTGGCCCCTCTCTAGCTAACTTAAAGGAGGTCAAGCTCGGACTCCCTCTATTAAAACAAAGAGGTCGAGCTCAGACTCCCTCTATAAAAACAAATAAGAGGAAAATTCCTAGGGTATATGTTGACTCATAGGGAGATTGAAGCTAACCCTGACAAATGAAGGGCTGTCATTGACACGCGGAGCTCACAAAGTGTGAAAGAGATACAAAGACTGGTGGGACGTCTGGCCTCTCTATCTTGGTTCCTCCCAAAGTCTGCGGAGAAGGTGATGACCTTCTTTCAACTTCCGAAAAAGCCGAACGAATTTATTTGGACCGAGGTGCGTGAAAAGGCCCTCAGAGTTAAAACTATTCCTAAACCTCTCCTATGATCCTAACTCGGTCACAACTCGGCAAGGATCTGTACCTATACTTATTGGTCAATGATTACGCAATCAGTGCAGTAATCATCCAGAGCAGCAGATGCCAGTGTATCATGTCAGCCGGATCCTGAAAAATGCAAAAACAAGGTATCAAGTAATTGAGAAGCTCACCCTCACTTTAATCATGTCAGTTCGGATATTACGACCTTACTTCCAGTTGTGTCAGGTCATAGTCAAGACAGACTACCCGATAAATCAGGTACTCAGAAAACCAGATCTGGCAAGACAAATGATAGCTTGGTCGGTGGAGTTATCAGAGTTCGGTTTGCAATATGAACTGAGGGACCGATGAAAGTACGGTGCCTCTTCGACTTCATTGTCGAGCTCTCTTTAAAGCCGAACTCAGAATCTTTCATTTGGCTTCTGTATGTTGATGGCTCATCTAGCTTGAAAGGAAGCGGAGCAGGAATAATCCTTGAAGGTCTGGATGATCTGATCCTGGAGCAATCTTTGAAGTTTGGTTATGATGCTTCAACAGTCAAGCAAAATATGAAGTCCTCATTGCGGGACTGATGCTAGCTAAAGAAGTTGGAGTCAAAGAGTTGAAACGCCGAAGTGACTCACAACTTGTTACAAGACAAGTCTCGGGTGATTATCAAGCAAAGGATCCCCAATTTAATAGGTATCTTTGTAAAGTTAATAGTTTAATTTCAGAATTTGATAATTTTACAATTGAACATATACCTCGTGAGGAAAATTCCAGGGCAAATCTGTTATCTAAGCTGGCTAGCACCAAAAAAGCTGGCCAGCTAAGAGCCTTCATTCAGGAAAATCCACTTGAGCCGAGCATAAAGAGTGTCGAGGTAATGATGATCGAGCACTATGATCAGGACTGGAGGACACCATTTTGGGAATTTCTGGCCTCAGATAAATTACCTAATGATCCTAAAGTGACAAAGAAAATTCGTCTGAAATCTTGTCATTACACCATCCGAGATGGAAAGTTATACAGAAGAGGATTCTCCATGCCTTTATTAAAGTGCAAAACAAAGGAGCAATCCGAGTATGTATTGGACGATATGCATAGAGGAATCTGTGGAATGCATTCAGGCGGCCGATCTCTAGCAGCTCAGGTTCTGCGAGCAGGTTTTTATTGGCCGACCATGAGATCAGACCGTGCTACTTGGACTAAAAAAGTGTGATCGTGGAAAAAAATCTGCCAACATTGAGCAAGTACCAGGTGAGGAGCTCCACTCCACTCCACGTTCTCACCGTGGCCTTTCACTATGTGGGGGATGGACATAGTCGACCCTTTCCCTGTTGATGGGGGTAGATTACTTCACCAAATGGATCGAACCTGAACTACTTGCCACGGTAACAGCTCAAAAGGTTCAGAATTTTGTGTGGAAAAACATCATATGCATACATGGACTAATCTATGCAATTGTCGCAAATAATGGAATACAGTTCACTAACAAGGGACTTCTAGAATTCTATTCCAACCTTGAAATCAAGCATAAGGTGTCCTCGGTTGAGCATCCACAAACCAACGGGCAAGCAGAGGCTGCCAACAAAGTCATATTGAAAGAGATAAAGAAAAGGTTAGGCAGATCAAAATGAGCATGGTTGGAGGAGTTAGAAAGTATCGTCTGGGCTTATCATTGCTCACCACAGTCGTTGACTGAGGAGACGCCTTTCAAACTGACCAATGGAACCGATGCAATGATTCCGGTTGAGCTCGGTGAACTGTCTTTAAGAAGGCAACATCATGACCAAAGCAAGAATGAAGAAGAAATCCGAGTTGAGCTTGACATGGTAGAAAAGGTTCGAGATGAAGCAAAAATCAAAGAAGAACTATGCAAGAAGAAAGCAACTCGGAAGCACAACTCAAGGTTACGGCTAAGGGAATTTGTGCAAGGTAACTTAATACTAAGGTTTCAGAATGATGCAAGAAAATACTCCAATGAGGGTAAGCTCGCTGCAAACTGGTCGGGCCCATTCCGAGCAGTTGAAAGTTTAGGAAATGGTGCTTATAGGCCAGAAAGGTTTTAATGAGGCACACCTGGATAAATAAATAAAGTCTATTTCAGTTATATTATTTTGCAAGTATACTGTTATATGGCTAACTGCATTGGCAATATTAAAAGTGCCGAGCCTAAAAAGGTTGACCAAGCAAAAAGTCGAAATGCCAGACCTAAAAAGGCGAAACTAATACCTAAAGAGGTTGACAGAGCTGAAATCAAAATGCCAAGTCAAAATGGCTGACCTAGCTGAAGTCGAATAGCCGAACCTAAAAAGGTAACCAGAACCTAAAAAGGTAATAAAAAACCTAAGGAGGTAAATAAAAGCCTAGAAAGGTAAAAGTCTAAAGAGGTCAACCGATTAGAAATTGACCGAGCTAAAATTCGAAATGCTAGACCTAAAATGGCGAAACTAATACCTAAAGAGGTTGACAGAGCTAAAATCGAAATGCCGAGCCAAAATGGCTGACCGAGCTGAAGTCGAATAGCCAACCTAAATAGGTAACCAGAACCTAAAAAGGTAATAAAAAATCTAAGGAGGTAAATAAAAGCCTAAAAAAGTAAAAGTCTAAAGAGGTCGACTGAGCTGAAAATCGAAAGGTCGGACCTAAAAAGGTGAAACTAAATTCTAAGGAGGTAACTAAGCTAAAATCGACCAAGGTCGAGAGGCAGAGCCTAAAAAAAACTTAAACCTAAGGAGGTAACCGAGCTAAAATCGATCGAGTTGAGGTCAAAGAGCCGAGCCTACAAGGTAAACGAATAACCTAAGAAGGTAATAAAATACCTAAGGAGGTTAAATTTGTTAAAAAGACCGAGCTCAAAAAGCTCAATAGGCCAAGTTAAAAAGCCAAGCATAAAAGGCAAGTAAGAACTCAAAACTAGTTTGAAAACTTAAAAGTGTTAAGATACCGAGTCCAAGCTGATGAAAAACTTAGGCAAGTTAACTGTGTAAATTCGAATACACGGTTGAATACCACAAGTAAAAAATCTAAGCTAAGAAAAACTTAGGAAACTTCCTAAGTATTGAAAGTAAAATGACTTGTGTTCATGAAGCATAAGGTCTTAATTATCATCAATAAAAAGGGCGTAGCCCTAAGTATAAAACAAGTACCAAGGAAAATAGGGCACTGCCCTAGGTACAAAAATGCACATCAAAAGAAAATATTTCTAAGTTACTCATGGGCATCCCCATGAGCAACGGTGCAGTGAGGATTAGCAGCAATAACATCTTCGGTATGTGGGGGAGCAACCGAGGGTGGGACAGGCACAACCGCTCCACCTCCCCCGTTCCCCCCTCTTCCGCAGCTTGTTCTTCATTCTTCTCTTCCTCTTCATTCTCTTCTTCTTCTTCTTGATTCTCCTTCTCTTCGTCCTCGAGCTCGGAAAAAGGAACCATGACACCATCCTTGTTGAAGTCCTTGTCCACATCAACTCGAGAGAAGTCAGCATCAGGGTTGAAGCGTTGAAGTTGTTGCACTGCACGGAAGAACCCATTAACATGCTTATCATAATAGTAGCTTCGGCTTCCTTCAGATCATATTGACGTTTTACGACCGCGCCGTCTCAGCTTCAAGAGATTGTTGAAGCCGTTCAAAAGAAGCCTGAGGTTCCTCAAATAACCTAAAGAGGTCGACCGATGCTAAAGTCGAAAAGCTGGACCTAAAGATCAAAATAAATAACCTAAAGAGGTTTACCGAGCTAAAGTCGAAACGGCCGACCGAGCTAAAAGTCGAAAAGCCGGACCAAAACAGGCAAACTAAGACCTAAAGAGGTTGACTGAGATGAAATCGAAATACCATGCCTAAAAAGGTTAACCACGCTGAAATCGAAATGTTGGGCTTGTCAACGAGCTAAAATAAAAATTCCAAATGGGTTAAAAGACCTAAGTTGAAATACAAAAGTTACAAAGGCTGACCGAGCCAAAACTAACATAGTTGGAAAACTCAAAATTTCACAAGTGTTAGAAAAAATTAGTATCTGTGAAAGTCGCAAAACGTTTGAGATAATATTCTCAAAGCATGAAGTCATAGTCAGAAGAAGTACAGAAGGAAATTGTCAAAGAAAAAGGGACCATGACCCCTTCTTTGTTAAAGTCCTTATCCACATTGGCCCTTGAGAGGTCAGCATCAGGAAAGAAGCGTTGGATTTGTTTCACAACATCATCTAGGCTTCAACTTCCTTCAAATCAGTCTAAAGTTCGTGTTTTTCTTTCTTTTCAGCCTCAAGATATTGCTGGAGTTTTTCAAGAGAGGCCTCGAGAAGACTCGGCAACCTCCTGAAAATTAACTTTTTCATTTCTCTCATTGGGGAGTTCAGCATGAAGGGAAGAATTTACCTTTTCCAGATCGGCATGTTGGGTTTTCAGTCACCCAATCAACCGAGCTTGATCTTCGCACTTGGATAGAGTCTTCTCAAATTCATCCCTAGTGCGCAAATCTCGGGCAGCTTCAGCCTTCATGCTTTTCATCTTCTTCACATTATTAGGAAGCTCCTGGCTCCAACAATGGATAATGGAGGAAACTCAGAGAGCATAAGTAGTCGCGACTTCCATGCTCGCGTTAGGGCCTTATTCCAGTAAAAGCCGAGCATCTACCGTCTTAAGAACTAGAGAATCCATTAAAGGGCCCGGATCAAAATCGTCTCGCCAAGAAGAAAGGATATATATAAACCTAAAAAGCCGAGGTCGAGCAGTGCTCCCTCGCACTAAAGAGTCGAGGTCGAGCAATGCTCCGTCACACTGAAAAGCCAAGTTTTGTTCGAGCAATTCTCCCTCCCTCGCACTAAAAAGCCAACGTCGAGCAATGCTCCCTCGCACTAAAGAGTCGAGGTCGAACAGTGCTCCCTTGCACTGAAAATCAAAGTCGAGGTCGAGCAATGCTCCCTCCCTCGCACTAAAAAGCTAAGGTCGAGCGTGCTCCCTCGTACTAAAGAGTCGAGGTCGAGCAGTGCTCCCTCGCACTGAAAAGCCAAGTCGAGGTCGAGCAATGCTCCCTCCCTCGCACTGAAAAGTCGAGGCCGAGCACAGCACCTTCGTACCAAGATACTGTCTACAGCAGAGCATGCATGCTAGAGACCCAATATTTGAAGGAAATCCTGGCAATGCTCGGTCAAATAACCCGGAAACCCAAGTAAGACATGGTTCCGTAGAAACCAAAAATCCAAACAGTGCTTGGCCAAGTAAGCCGAAAACCTAACAAAGACTTGGTTCTGCAAAAAAAAAAAGATTTCCTAGCAATGCTCCCGTGAATCACAATCCGAAGTCCTCAGCACCAAAAAGTGTATTAAGATATACGGTTTGACATTTAAGCTCTTTCTCTTATTTCAAGCTTAGAGCTTGGAGGGCTTATGGATATAAAGGAAGGATATTCTCTTATCCTACACTAAACTCGAAAATTACAGAGGAAGGATATCTCTTTGCCTATAGCTCGATTATTATTACGAAGGATTTGTATGACTATTAGGAAAGCTTATTCTAAGGCACACCTTCAAGATCATATAAATAATGATATTCAAGGTCAAGCTTTAAGTTAGTGGGTATTTCAAAGTTTTAATAGTATTAGAAGATTAGTCGGATAAAAGGTTAAGAGCTCTCGTTATAAAAAGCTTCAAATACCAAGCTACACTCGGAAAAATGTGAGTCGAGTTCAAACTCTCAAGATAAGCATCTTGAGGGCATCAAAGATTTCAGCTAAAATACAAGCTTGAGGTAAATTTCTAATGACCGAGTTTGAGCTTGACTTTCCATAAGGCCGGTTTGAGCCTCAACCATTGATAAGCCGAATCTCAGCTACCAGCATCTAAAGTTGTCTTAACAAAGGCAAGATTGAAATATCTTCTGTTCAGAGCATGTTTTAATTACGTCTATTACTACCCATGAGGTTATAGTGAAAACCAAGTTCTGTTACACTCAACTGAGTCCGAGAAAGAAAAACTCGATTTTAGAAGCCCAGATGGATAAAGTAAAAAGTCCAGTGCCAAAGCACGACTACGCTCGGCAATATATAAACTTCGATAAACTCTTGTGCTTTTCCAAAGTTCAGAGCTTAATTAGTCAGGTTCGCCCATTGAGCTCGAGTACTGGTCGAGATGTGAAACTCGGCTACCGAACTTGATTAGTCGAACAAAGAGGATCTATACAAATCCTGGACTTTATCAATACTATGGTCAAGCTAGGCTCCTTTAATCAAACTTTCACGCTCTATAGAGCTCAAAGCTTGGGGGACTTATATAAGGGCCGAGATGTCAAGGACGGTCACCGAGCCTACCGAGTTGAAAACCAATAGGGTGTCAAGCTCGACCACCGGGAAACCCAAATAATCAAAAGGAAAGGATTGTTAGAATCGCCTTCCAAGGCCACTAAACTCGAATGTTAGCCGAGGTATGAAGATCGGCCATCGAACTGTGGCAAAAAGGGGAGAAGTCTTGCTCAATAAATCCTGAACTCTCCAAAAATAATTTTAAGGCCAAGATCGAATCCTGTCATGAAAACTTCTATGCTCATTTGAGCTCGAAGCAGGGGGGGCTTGTGTCTTGACCGAGGTGATAAGCTCGACCACCGAGCTTGGAACCGATCCCCACCAAGAACAACACTTATCTAAACCTAACTAATAACCTTATCTCAGTATAAGACTAAGATCTTATCAGATAAGAAGAAGGTTGTTAGTTGGATATTGGTAAAGAAGATAAGTGATAAGGAGATAGACCTGATCCTAAGAAAGAGGATCGGACGACTCAACTATAAAAGGAGTGAGAACCCTAAGAGGAAGACACTCTTGCTAACCTAGGTGAATCTCCCTAAGCGTACTTGAGGAACCAGCCAAGTCAAGAGACTACGAAAGAGTCCTTGCTCACTGGTATTCATCATATACAAGATTAAGGGATTGAGATCACCATAGGACCGAGGGTTGAATAGAGAACTACGTTAGCTTTGATTCCCTTTGGGATACGTAGGACTACAATCCAATATTCTGTCAAACTATAATCTAAAACAACCTTGGTCTTCATTCTCGGTTATATACACTCTGGTTAGAGTCCGATAAGTCGGATTTTGGTGGGAACAATTTGTATTGAAAAACTGTTACACTCTTCAAAATACTAAATACATAATTTTCCATACGAATTTTTCCTTTTTGATTTCTTAAACAATGCCTTAAAGACACTTGTTAACATTCTCCATATTTTATAACAATTGTTTTCATATTCAATTAATTGCAACCTTTCGACTATATGCTCGAAGTGGGCAGCATGGTTGTACTGATTGGACCAACACCTGTCTCCAAAGCGGATATAATTGGACATGTTAAAAAATAAAAACATTCAAACCAATTAATTGTTTTTTTTATAAAAAAAAACTTACAGCTTTTTTCATCGACATAAAGTCATAAAACTATTTTTCTAGCTAGATAAAAAAAATAATCCCTAATGAGAAAATCAACAAAATACAGGGATGGTTTTGCCCAAGTTTCTCAGATCTTTTTTTTTTTCATTATTCAATCTTAAGAAACATAATTTATATGATTTTCACATCATATCTAATATCCCTTCGTAGTAAAATGTGTTTTTTTTTCATAATCGTATTTTCTTGTTAAATAATGTTTTCGATTTTTAATTTATACTGTTTTTTTTTTTTACAGATTTGACTTTAGAAAAATGAAGTTGGATAATAATCACTATAAGTTTTATTATATCAATAATACTTTTTAACATGATATTATTTTTCATGTAATATTTTTTATATAAAGTACTTTTTATAATTTATTTTTTATTTTTATTTAAATATTCTGTTTCAACCACTTAATTCATGGTCAAACTGCTGACTCACTAACTTGCTTTAGTTGCTCTTTGTCTTTGATCTGAGTTTGTGGTGTGTAGTGACAGTGACACTTTATATATTGTTACTTGATTATTGATGGCATCTCTACTAAGAAGCACTAAGCTAATTTATGCAAAACTGAAATGGAGATGGTTAAGGAAAGAAGCCAAAAAGGACTACTCTTAATCATTAAGATTTCGTTTCCCAATCCATATGGTCGTGATTAATGCCGCAAATCCAACAATTACATGCATCAATAGTTCCATTCCAAACATGATTTTGGAATGGATTGTTCATGCCAATAAATTATAGGTGAAGGATGTTTAAAAAATGGAAAATTGTATGTCTGTCGGTCCAAGTTGTTGTCTAGCATTTTGGTTTCTAATTGGCTTGGTTTATTTGTGCCACAGTTCAAATATTGTAAGCTAAGCATGCGTGTGTTGTCCATTTGGTAATACTTTATACGAGAATTTTGAAAAGGTTTAAGGAATGTCCAGTGAAGTGCGTACAAAACGCACACGCATCTCTATCAGCTCGATTTCAGAATCTCGAATCAGATTTTTCTGGATGCTCCACTTTGTTTGTTATGTAATTTCTTAAAATAAATATATTCATTTGTTAGATTATGTTCTAATGAAGATGAACACTTGGGCTGTTGATCATTGACCCTTTGGAGTTTGGAGCGATTGTTTTGAGACATTGTAGTCAGGTCTCGTATTACTCTCAAAAAAAAAAAAAGTCTCGTATTCGGATATTAATTTCATTTTTATAATTTGATAATTTAATTAAACGTATCTATATTTACATTAAGTAATTCATAATGAAATTGTAACTTGAGAGGGCAACAACTTGATCAAACATTTTTTAAGGTCATATATATGCTGGAGTTGTCCAATTGGTTCAAGTATCAGAGAAGTTATTGATCATAGTTGTACACGAGAAACATGTTTTAACAACTTAAAATACTAACATTTTGACATGCTCCCTTTAATTTTCAAATATTTGAAAATAAATATTTTAAATATTTAAAAATTAAATTTGTAACCAACAAACTAAAATATATAAATATATTATATTTATAATTATTAGTTTATTGATTGTTGACGTCTTATTTTTAAAATAAAAATTTATATATAGAGTTATAGACAAACAACAGGTTCCAACAGGTTCCCGACATAGATTAATCACTCCTAACGATGATGAAAACTTTGTATCTATATCATAGTTATAAAAAAAAACTATAGACAAATCAATACTAGTGCTTTGAAGAAATGGGGTCCTGTTTCTTATTGTCACGGGCCAATCTAATAAATAAGTGATGAACAGATCAATGTCAATAATGTTCTTTATTTCGGGAGCTTCAGGAGTCCGTCGTAGTAAAGGCCCGTAATAATATAGCCCTGTTTTCTATTCTTAGTTTTACTATTCATTTGATTTGCTATAAATTGAGGAACAACACAGAACAAGGTAAGTTGTTTTATGCTTGATTTTGAAAATTGCTAATGGACAGCACATGAAAACTGATCATGGACAGGATAAAAGTATAAAATTTTGTCCCAGGTATAATGTAAACAAAATGACAAAAACATCCTTCCATTCCCCCTCTCCGCTGCACGTCTTTCACTAAAAATTGAGTATACAAAAGGAAGAAACTAACTGTACCCACTACCTCTCCTCCTCCAATTGTACTGTAATCCCTTATTGAAAGACAACAATGACAACAAGGTGGTGTTCCAATTCTCAGTTTTCAAGCACACTGGTAAAGCCCATTTTTTCTACAAACTGAATAAGCACATACGTATATGACAATCTTTACCTATTTGATGTGTAAAGCATTATTTTAAAACTGAAAATTATTATTTTTTAAATAATAAAAAAATAATACTTAAAAATATATTCATGTTATTAGTAAATTATAAATAAGAGTTGATGTGATAATAATTTAATGATAAATAAAAAAATAATTTACAATATAAAAATCTTTTTTCTTTATCTTTTCATAGTGCAAATCAAACATTATATAGTATAAATGATATTTTAATAAATTTTACGTTGTTCTGTTTATTATTGTGCTTTGACTTAGAAATAAAGTTGTGTTGTGACTCAACTAGTTGTCCTATACTATTCTCTTTATCTTGTACTTCCATGCGAATCAAACTGACTCTTAGGCTTGCCCACACCCTACCCGTGACCGGTGAGTAATGGGCCTCGGTGACAACACATTGGATATAATGGATTTAACCAATACACATATATAATTGGGAAGTGTCCGACTAATGTTACAAGAATGGTAATCGGACACGTGTCAGCTCCAGGTTTTTTTGAATTTTGTTATTTTTTCTAAAAGATAATTTTTTTTATACTTCTTTTTTACAATTTTTAAATTTTTTTTACGTTTATTTAATTTTTTTCTCTTTCTAAAAAAAATTAGTTTTATTTTTTTAAAAAAACAAAAATTATTTTGTTTTACTTTTTAAAATTGTTTTTTTATTTTCTCCTTATTTTTTTTCTAATAATTTTTTTTTGCTAATACTTTTTTTTAATTTAATTTGTATACAATGACAGTGTCAAGTTTTTTTACACGGTCAACCAATCATAAATTGGCAAACAGTAAAAGTATAGTTGTCATATTCTTGATGTTTTAATTTTTATATACTTATATTTTAATGTAAATATAATTTAATAGTTTAAAATTTAATATTTTATACATTTTTTTATTTATATATATATTTAATATTTTTTCGGTTCGAACCAAATCAAACCAAACCAATTTTATTTGGTTCAGATATTATTATTGACTTTTTAAAGTTTTAAATTTTTTTGGTTTTTAAATATTTTTAGCCAGGAAATGTAGCAAATCTATCATGTTCTTCGAAAAAGTTTTGGGTCGTAAGACTCGAACCAATAATTTGATAAATTTGAAAATTCGAACCCCAACCAATTAAATTGGTTCGTTTTTTTTTTCTTTTTTGTGCACGGCTCTGAATTGAACCAAACTCAATGGTCATTAGTTCGGTTATTTTGGAACCGAACTAATTACTATATTTAAATATTTATATATATATATATATATATATATATATATATATATATATATATATATTAATATTCAATATGTATATCACTTTATCAATTGATAATTTTTCTTCCACTATTCCTGTAAATACTGCAAACTCTTGTGTTTTTTTGGAAAGTTTAGCGACGTAAACCCGAACGAATAATTCGATGAACCAATCCAATTAAATTGGTTTGTATATATATATATATATATATATATATATATATATATATATATATATATATATAAATAAATATAAATATATATATATATATTAATATTCAATATCTATATCACTTTATCAATTGACAACTTTTCTTCTACTGTTCCTGTAACAGTAGAAGGAGTTGCTAAGCGAAAAGAACCAATTTTGATTGATTCGGATTTTTTATATTATTTTATTGTTAATTTTTTAAAGTTTAAAAATCTTTTGTTTTTAAATATTTTTAACCAGGAAAGGTACCAAACCCAATGGTCATCGGTTCGGTTATCAGGTACAAGAATTTTGGAACCGAACTAATTACTATATTTTAGTATTTATATATATATATATATATTAATACTTGATATTTATTATATTTAATAATTTTATATTTTAATATATATTTTAATTTTATATATATTTTAATATTTACGGGTCCAAACCGAACCCAACCGAACCGAACCGAACCAATTTTGATTGGTTCGGATTGTTATATTATTTTATTATTAATTTTAATGTGTACAATTTTTTTGTTTTTAAATATTTATAACCAAGAAAGATAGCAAACTACTGTGTTCTTCGGAAAGTTTAGCGGCGTAAACCCGAACGAATAATTCGATGAATCGATCCAATTAAATTGGTTTGCATTTTTTTTGTGTCTGGGTATGAATCAAACCCAATGTCATTGGTTCAGTTATCACGTTCAAGAATTTTGGAACCGGATTAATTACTATATTTTAGTATTTATATATATATATATATATATATATATATATATTAATACTTAATATTTATTATATTTAAATATTTATATTTAAATATAAATTTTAATTATATATTGACATGATCCATGACCTCTTGATCCTTGTGCTAAACGGTAGATAAGTAAATTATAATTATCGTTGAGAATTGATTTTGAAATTATATGATAGATAAAAGAGTGAAATGTTCTCATAGATATAATATGATTTATATTTCAACTCATATTTCAACAAATTTGCAATATATCGCTTTTGGAAAAAAAATCCTATAGGCATCCGTGCGTACCGCACGGGTTATTACACTAGTTGTATACACTGTTAGTATGAATATGTTGTTTATACTGTTAATCAATCATAAAGTATCACTTTTTTAAGAATATTGACTCTTATAACTATTTTAGAGTCATTCATACAATAATCTGTGATTAATTGATGGTATAAAAAAAAATTACACTAACGATATATTACCAATTAAACTCCTATAAAATATACAATCTTCAAGTGAAAAATGCTACGGTATATATCTACAGTCATTGCCACGTATTCCATAAATAAGAAATCCTTCCCTTATTATTATTGTTGCCAAGGTACATCATGTTTGTTTTAGATTTTCAACAATGAAAATCTCACAAACCGTGTTTTCCCAAAGCGGCAAAATTGAGCTTTCCCCAAAAGTCCATTTCGACGTCTCGTAATGCCGCATTTCTCCGTTGGCGTTTGGGACAATCTCAAACAAATAGACACATAGTCGTTGTTGCAATACCTATAAACCAAAAATCATATTACTAGAAAGTCCTCTAGTTGTTTACATTTTGACTAAAGGCCCAATTTGGTTCATGAGAAAAACACTTGGGTCTGAAATAGTCCCTATCCAAAAAAAAACTATTCATTTAATCCTTAAGAATGTGTTTACCGGGACAGATTAGTCGATCTGTGAGTTGACCACCTTTGACCGCAGGTTACCAGCTTACGTGGCCCACGTTTTTGCTGACTTGTCAGTATCTATTTCTCAAGGGGCTGCCACCATGGAAATTATGATTAAAAAGATTTAAAAAAACCCCACCAGTACAGCATAAGCCAAAACGCATGCCGTTTCTCCTCCCAACTCCCCTATTTACCTTCTTCTTCCTCCAGCTTCGACGTTTCACCGTGTTTCTTCTCCCAAATCTGATGGGGGAGAAATGCATCGTAAATCGCATAAAACGCATGCCGTTTCTCCTCCCAAATTTGCGATGTCAAAACGCATGTCGTTTCTCCTCCCAACTCCTCTTTATTTGTAGTGTGATTAATTCCTTCCCTGTACATGAAACTCTATTCCACTTATGAAGGCCAATTTAAATTAGAAATTGGAATGTAAGTTCATGTTTTGTGGACCCGTTCCCGTAACAAGTCATTTTAAACATGTTTTGTTCAATGGTTTCTAAATTAAAATTTGTTTAATTACAGTATGAATTATTGTTGATTAACAATCTTTAATATGTGTAATATGACGTTATAGTGTTGGTTTGGCATGACATTGTAACATTGTTACTGATAGATAAAGTCGAAAAACCTTGAGAGTCATCTGAGATGACATATTGCATTATGCATGAGTTGGTCATCACCTTCCGGGAAGGGATGACGGTGTACATTCTATTCCGGGAATAGGATGAGAGATATCACCATATGGGATGGGATATCAAATTATTAAAATATTCACATCTGGGATGGAATATTAGATACCTCCATCTGGGATGGGGAAGGCAGTGGGATGTCATTGCATGGATATGAGCTCATAGACCTTAGTGGATCTGGGATTCACACCGGTTCTGGGAAACAAAGAGTCAAGTTAAGTGATTCTGTGAATCACCGAGTCATGTTCGTGGAGTTGCATTGTGTAGAGTTTGCATGGTGAATGTGATTAAATACAATGTGATGTGACCGTTGCTGAGTTTATGAGTTTGTGTTTTAAATGCTTGACATTAATTTTATATATATGTATATATATATTTATTATTTTGGAGGTTTATTATATTCAATATTTTAAAAATTAGCGGGTACCATGAATGTTTTTCCGGATTACCGCGCCGGCTGAGAACAACACTATTTGTGAACCTTTTTATTAAATATTTTTATTCACTGGGATTATATCTCATAAAAGTATTGTTTTCAGAGTACGAGGACAAAATCATTAAAGCTGAAGAGGATTGAAGACTTAGCGATTTTACTCATTTATTATCTAGCTTTGTTAGTATTCTATTTTGAATAAGGAGCCGTTTGTGGCTAGACATGTTTATTTTATTTATTTTTTTTCGTTGGGTTATTTTAGTAGACGCCCGGGTTTTGAGGCAATTCAATTTTCATTTATATAAGGATTTATTACCATTATTTTACTTTAATAATCATTAAGGTATTTTCAGACAATTATATTTATGAAAATTTTATTCAGACATTTTTTTATGTGAATCTATTTCGGGTTACTATTGTAACGAAGGGCGTTACATTTATGGTATCAGAGCAGTTTGATTCTAAATCGGACTGTGGTAGTGGGGCTTTTTCAAAAAAAAAAAACTTGGGCGCATAGGATGCTTGTTAGAGTTATAGATGCTGCATGCTATTCCTTGGGATATTGGACCTGATCAACCCAGTATTTCATTGGTAGTGAGCAGATTTATGGCGACTAATAGGCGAGGGACGAATGTTGCACTTGCAGCAGCTTTGGATTGAATGGCCAAAGCTATGCAAGGGCAGACGGAGACACACCGTCAACTGAAGGGGAATGGAGGCCAATCACTAATGAAGTGGTGGCAACCTAGGACCCTTAACATGTGGGGCTTTTCGAATTCAAAAAGAACAATCCGTCATCATTCTGAGGCAGCTTAGATCCGAAGGAGGCTGAATTTCTTCTACTTGTTAAAAAATAATTATTATTATTATTATATTGTCTGATTCAGGAGCGACGCATCCCTGGATACATCCTTTATGTGTGAAATTTTGGAGATGTCAATCTTTCATTTGTCCTTTGGTTCATAGGTTTCTACTCCTATAGGGATATTTTTGTTCTTCCATTGGTTGTTTAAATTGTTTCCTTGTGCGTCAAGACACTCCTTATGACATCAATCTCATTGTTATCTATGTATTGTATGTTATTCTTGGTATTGACTTATTGGCATCTAGACTCATTGCCATAAGTATTCTGACAAAAATATCCTTATCTCCGCACATCCAATGTCTTTTGATTTTCGGTGTCGACCCGTATTTTATTTGTTGTTTCTTGTGATAAGTGTTTGGTTTAGAGAGCTCAAGGATACATGCTCTCATTCACAGTTACTATAGAGGCAGACAATGATGTAGCGACTATCTCTATGATGCGCAAGTTTCAATAGGGAGTTGGGTTTAGCATAGATCTAGTGTCAAATAGCAGACTAATATCTATAGCGCCTTACAAGATAACACCTCTAGAGTTGAGCGAGCTCGAGAAACAGATGGAGGATATGTTACAAAAGGGGTTCATTAGACCTAGTGTGTCACCTTGGGGAGCACCAGTGCTTTTAGTGAAGAAAAAAGGATGGGAATATGAGGTTGTGTGTTGATTATAGGCAACTGAATAAGGTAACCATCAAGAACAAATATCCCTTGCCTAGGATAGATGATCTCTTAGATCAGTTAAGGGGAGCGTCAGTGTTTTCCAAAATAGGTCTAATATCGGGATACCATCAAATTAGAGATAGAAGCGAGGACATCCCTAAGACAGCCTTCATGACAAGGTATGGGCACTATGAGTATATAGTGATGCCCTTTGGCGTGACCAACACCCCAGCCGTTTTCATGGACTACATGAATCGGATTTTTAGGACCTTTTTGGACAGGTTTGTGGTGATGTTCATAGATGATATTCTAATGTACTCTAGGACACCAGAAGAACATGGAGAACAATTAAGGTTGGTGTTGCGGATCTTGAGGGACGAGCGCCTTTATGCCAAACCGGAGAAGTGTGAGTTTTGGCTAGACGAGGTAAGTTTTTAGGACACACCACCTCAAAGGATGGTGTAGCGGTTGATTCCTCTAAAGTTGATGCGGTGTTGGGATGGGAACAACCTAAGACAGTAACCGAAGTGAGAAGTTTCTTAGGCTTAGCTGGTTACTATAGGAAGTTCATAGAGGGGTTCTCTAGATTAGCCTTACCTTTGACCCAGTTGACTAGGAAAGGGAAACCTTTTGTGTGGGACCAGGGGTGTGAGGACGGGTTCCGAGAGCTTAAGAGGAGATTGGTGTCATCACCAGTCTTAACTATACCGGGTCCCTTAGTGAGTTTTGTGGTATACTGCGACGCATCTAAGGATGGCTTGGGATGTGTCTTAATGCAAGATGGCAAGGTGGTAGCATATGCCTCTAGACAGCTTAGGCCACATGAAGGGAATTACCCTACCCACGACCTAGAGCTAGCAGCTTGGTTTTACCCTTAAGATTTGGAGGCATTACCTTTATGGGACAAAGTTTGAAGTTTTTAGTGACCATAAAAGCCTTAAATATCTGTTCGACCAGAAGGAGTTGAACATGAGACAACGGAGGTGGATGGAGTTCCTTAAGGACTATGACTTCGAGTTGAAGTACCATCCGGGAAAGGCCAATGTGGTGGCAGATGCTTTGAGTAGGAAGTCCCTACACGTGTCGAGCTTAATGGTGCAAGAGCTGAACCTCATGGAAGAGTTTAGGGACATGAATCTGGAGGTGTTGGATGTGTCCTTAAGTGTCTTAAGCTTGAAGTTGAATAGGTTGGAGATTAATAGTGACCTTAGAGACGAGGTTAGGCAGGAACAACTTTTAGGCCAGGAGTTGCAGTCTCGGTTGGGACAAGAGGGTTATGAGTTACCTGTTGATGGGCTAGTGAAGTTTAAGAATAGGACCGTTGTTCCTAAGGAGGGGAGCCTTAGAGAGAAGATATTAGAGGAAGCTTATAAGGGAAAGTTTACCATACATCCTGGAATAACTAAGATGTGTCAAGACCTTAAGAGGATGTATTGGTGGCCAGGAATGAAAAAGGATGTGGCTAGCTTCGTAACTAGGTGTTTAGTGTGCTAAAAGGTTAAGATAGAACATCAGAAGCCTTCGGGGTTGTTGCAGTCCTTGAAGATTCCAGAATGAAAGTGAGAGAGAATTTCTATGGACTTTGTGATGGGGTTACCTAAGGCACGTTTGGGCTTAGACGCCATTTGGGTGATAGTGGATAGGTTGACCAAAGTCTGCCCATTTCTTGCCAATTAAGGCAACCTATAGCTTAGACAAGTTGGCATACCTCTATATCAAGGAAATAGTCAAGCTTCATGGGATACCCATATCTATAGTGTCGGATTGAGACCCGAGGTTTACCTCTATATTTTGGAGAGCTTTTCAGCAAGCCTTTGGGACTAAGTTGAACCTTAGCACGGCCTATCACCCCCAAACGGATGGTCAGTCAGAGCGGACCATTCAGACCCTTGAGGACATGCTTAGGGCGTGTGTCTTAGATGAAGGAGGGAGTTGGGATAGATTCCTACCTCTCATTGAGTTTGCGTATAACAACAACAGTTATCACGCTAGTATAGGCATGGCACCCTATAAGGCCCTATATGGGAGGAAGCGTAGGTCCCCTTTATGTTGGTGTGAGGTAGGTGAGAAAACCTTGTTAGGACCTGAATTGGTCCAGGAAACCTCCGAGAGAATCAAAATGATTAGGGAGAGGATGCGCACGGCGCAAAGTAGACGAAAGAGCTATGCCGACAAAAGGAGAAAGTCTCTAGAATTCCAGGAAAGTGAGCATGTATTTTTTAGAGTCACTCCTAAGACGGGGGTAGGGAGGTCGATGAAAGTCCGCAAGCTAAATCCTCGTTTCAAGGGACCTTTCCAAATCCTTAAAAGAGTCGGGCCTGTTGCTTATTAATTGGCTCTTCCGCCACAGTTGGCAAACCTTCATGATGTTTTCCATGTGTCGCAACTCAGAAAATATGTGCCTGATGAATCTCATGTGATAGCTCCTGAGTCTGTACAATTGAAGGGTAATTTGATCTATAAGCCAAGGACTAGTCAAATCATGGACAAGAGCACTAAGACTCTGAGGAACAAGACGATTTCATTGGTGAAGGTGTTATGGGAAGGATTAACTCCTGAGGAAGCCACTTGGGAGATGGAGGAGGACATCGTTCGTCAATACCCAGATTTTATTATCTAAGGTATGACAACCTTTTAAATATGACATATGTTACAATAGGTGCGTGTGTATGAGATGAATTTCGGGGACGAAATTCTTTAAGGAAGGGAGAAAATGTAACGTCCTAAGATTCTAACATAATTAATTTTAAAAAATAAAATAAAATAATAATAATAATAATACTAAGTTATTAAAAAGTATAGTGCAAATAAAATATAAATAAGAGATTTAGTGTAAAGGAGTGATAATATAAGGATTTAATGAAATTTATTAACTATTATAAAGAATGTAAATTATATATATATATATATATATATATATATATGTAAATAAATATATATGACAAAAAAAAAGGAAGGATGCTTGGGCGTTAAAAGCCCAAGTAGCTCATGCCACCTAAAAAGAAAATCTTGTACGCTACTAACAGTGCTTAATGCTATATATATATATATATATATATATATATATATATATATATATAATGAAAAAAAAATAGAGAAAAGAGGAAACACGTCAGGGGGAGTTTCGTTTGGGAACGTGGGTGTGCGACTGCGCCGCACAGTACAGAGCTTAGAGGAGCGCCGCACGGTACAGCGAGAGAAGGATATTTCCTTTCTTTGGCAGTACAATCGTAACAACACAGATCCAAGAACGTCACCAAACGAGAGAGGAATTTTTAGGGAAGCACAAATCTTTATCATACGTGATTTTTAGAGCACATTGGAGGTCTTCGAGAGGTGAGTAAAAATAACTTTTCTCACACTTTCATGGTACAGATAATTTGATGCTTCTACATGTAACTTTGTCTTTTGGAAATAGTAAAATATTTTAGGGTTCTTGGTTCTTGATTTGAGACTCTTAAATTATTTTGAGATGTTGTTAGATGAATCGAATTATTAAATATATTTTCCTGGAATCTATAAATAAATAGCTTTATATTAATTTTGTGGAATTGTTGTACATTCTTTATTTTGATTGTTTGATGGCAAAACAATTGTCAAAGACAAATTCTTTATTTGTAGTGTGATTAATTCCTTCCCTGTTACATGAAACTCTATTCCACTTATGAAGGCCAATTTAAATTAGAAATTGGAATGTAAGTTCATGTTTTGTGAACCCGTTCCCGTAACAAGTCATTTTAAGCATGTTTTGTTCAATGGTTTCTAAATTAAAATTTGTTTAATTATAGTATGAATTATTGTTGATTAACAATCTTTAATATGTGTAATATGACGTTATAGTGTTGGTTTGGCATGACATTGTAACATTGTTACTGATAGATAAAGTCGGAAAACCTTGAGAATCATCTGGGATGACATATTGCATTATGCATGAGTTGGTCATCACCTTCCGGGAAGGGATGACGGTGTACATTCTATTCCGGGAATAGGATGAGAGATATCACCATCTGGGATGGGATATCAAATTATTAAAATATTCACATCTGGGATGGAATATTAGATACCTCCATCTGGGATGAGGAAGGCAGTGGGACGCCATTGCATGGATATGAGCTCATAGACCTTAGTGGATCTGGGATTCACACCGGTTCTGGGAACCAAAGAGTCAAGTTAAGTGATTATGAGAATCACCGAGTAATGTTCGTGGAGTTGCATTGTGTAGAGTCTGCATGGTGAATGTGATTAAATGCAATGTGATGTGACCGTTGCTGAGTTTATGAGTTTGTGCTTTAAATGCTTGACATTAATTTTACATATATGTATATATATATATATATTTATTATTTTGGAGGTTTATTATATTCAACATTAATTGCGAACCTTTTTATTAAATATTTTTATTCACTGGGATTATATCTCATAAAAGTGTTGTTTTCAAAGCACGAGGACGAAATCATTGAAGCTAAAGAGGATTGAAGACTTAGCGATTTTACTCATTTATTATCTAGCTTTGTTAGTATTCTATTTTGAATAAGGAGCCGTTTGTGGGTAGACATGTTTATTTTTTTTATTTTTTTTCGTTGGGTTATTTTGGTAGACGTCCGGGTTTTGAGGCAATTCAATTTTCATTTATATAAGGATTTATTACCATTATTTTACTTTAATAATCATTAAGGTATTTTCAGACAATTATATTTATGAAAATTTTATCCAGACATTT
This sequence comes from Sophora flavescens, assembly GCA_030762895.1. Classification (NCBI taxonomy): domain Eukaryota; kingdom Viridiplantae; phylum Streptophyta; class Magnoliopsida; order Fabales; family Fabaceae; genus Sophora; species Sophora flavescens. The sequence goes on along the minus strand of CM061063.1, from coordinate 30,400,745 downwards.
TTTTATGTGAATCTATTTCAGGTTATTATTGTAACGAATGGCGTTACAAAATCGATGGTGAAGTGAAAAACAATATCTGAAGGTGAAACCAGATCTGTAAACCGAAGAAGATACAACGAAAAATGTTGAGGAAGAGACGAATGTCTTAGAAGACAGAAAACCAAGAAATTCCGAAAAGGAAAGAGAGGAAAATCAATTTCACAAAGAAAGATAGAGTAATGTTCGTGAGGAAGATAACAACGAGAAACCAGATGTGATGTCAACAGCAGAAGCAGCGCCCTTAAGGCTCCGAACTTCTTGTTATCTCTAGCAGCATTTCCAGCTAACTCATAAACCTGAACAAGTAACACAAAAACCCTAACACAAAACGCATGTCGTTTCTCCTCGCAAATCGCATTTCTCCTCGCAGATTTGGCTTCTGCTGTACTGGTGGGTTTTTTTTTAAATTTTTTTAATCATAATTTCCATGGTGGCAGCCCCTTAAGAAATGGATACTGACAAGTCAGTAAAAACGTGGGCCACGTAAGCTGGTAACTTGCGGTTAAAGGTGGTCAACTCATAGATGGATTAATTTGTCCCGGTAAACACATTCTTAAAGACTAAATGGATAGTTTTTTTTGGATAGGGACTATTTCAGACCCGAATATTTTTCTCAGGGACCAAATTGGACTTTTAGTCTTACATTTTTTATCTACCGTGAACTTAGCTACTTAGAATTTATGTTTGAACTTTGAATTGGTAGAAAGAGAGAAATGAAGGAAAATATTTAGATTTTTTTTTTTTGACAAATGGAAAATGTTATGATGTCTCATCGTTTAGATAATTTATTCCATCATATTCCATAAGTAACACACACCCCCCACCCACAACAAATTTTGAGAAATTGGATGGAACCAAAATACCTTTTTTTCTACACAAACATAGCTCTTTTAGCTCGTGCAATCATTATTTAGCAGTTTAAGGTCCTTGTCACCATCATTGCCGTACCAGTGTAGCCATTTATTCAGCTCCCACTGCTTTCGTTGTTGTTCATGCTTGCCATTATCGTTTCCTCTTCGTGGTAATAATATCCTCGACTGTTTTACAGATTGATGGCTGTCCTTATAAATTAATACGGGTATTTTCAACGTATTTTATCCTAGTTGTGTCCGTCCCGTCCGAGCACCATAAAAAAGAAGATAAAAACAAAAGAGTCACTAACAATATTTTATTTAGGAAAAAAATTGGAAAAATCATTTATTTTAAGGAAGCTGGTCTAAAAAAAAAGATAGAGATTTGAATCCGTGAGTCGGTTACGAGTAGAGAAGGTGTTAGCATCCTACATCGCCCGTTTAAAAACGGTATCTCAAGTTAATTGTGCAAAACAATTTTAATAACCTTTGAAAATATTTTTTTACCCCGTTTTGAAATTTAAAAGAAAATGAACACAATAAAAGGGAAAATAAAATTTTGGCTTGACAGAATGATTGATTCTACTCCTACGTATTCACGCGTGCGATGGGAAACTCAAAGCCACGTAGTTCTTACATAAAAAAAGTTTGATTGGTTGGTTAATTTTCATTTTTGGTAAAGATTTGATTGTAGAAATAGTTTTGGAAACAGATTTTATTTAAAAATAAATTCACTTTTTGCACACGACCCAAGATAGCAATGCTATACGATAAACCCTTACAATTCATACACACTTGAAGATGAATATTCATACATCAACGTCGTAGATTGTTGCGTGGATTAAAAAAGATTTTTATTTTTATAAATTTTTATTAAAATAGTATATTGAAAATATTTACTAGAAAAAGGGAATTCACTCTTGCACATGATTAAAGATAGCGAAGCTATACGAGAACCCTTAAAATTCATACGACATTCGAGGATAAAAAATCATACATCAACGTCGTAGATTATTGTGTGAACTCAAAAAGAGATTTTTATTTGAAACAAAGAATTGAAAATATTTTATTAACTATTTTTGGTTCATGTTATTTTTTAGAAACAAGATGAGCTAAAACCCCCTCCTTTTCATATGATTGGGCTCAAAGCAAGAAAAAGTCCAACTTCAGTTTTTATTTTCAAGTACATTTCTTAAATAAAAAAAAGGAAATGAAGGCCTAGCAGCTGGCCCAAAATTACCTGTCTTGATACTTAAAAATAAATTAAAAATAGTAAGCAATCGATAAAAAACAAGAATTGAACTCTCATTACAGAAGATGAAACGCAGGACAAAGACAGAGGAGCAAGAGGCGCGTGTAGCAGCGGCGAGGCGCAAACGGCGGTGGCTCTGCGATGGGTCTTGCACGGCGGTGGAGCAGCATTCGCGGTGGCCGGAAGAGGGTGGAGAAGCGGGTTCTGAGATTTGAGCAGATCCGCGTATTCTATGGTGGGCTCGTGATGGCTGAGGCTACGACAAGAACACGTGGCGGTGGTTCGACGGTGGTTGCGGAGGTGGCTTGAAACAAGGATCTAATCTCTTTTTTTATGGTGTTTTGGTTGTTCTCTTTCGTTTTTTTTTATTTATTTAGGATGATGGTGGAAGTGAACTTTTGTGGATTGTTGAGATTGAAGGGAGATGTTGTTACTTGTATGGTAGTTATGGAGATGAGGCCATGGCATGGGTGAAGATGAAGGGTGGTTATGGGTGTTCGTGGTGAAGGGGATAGGTTTTTATAAAGAATCAGTAATCACTGTTTTTCTCTACTCTAATACATTTCCTCCTCTCTCTGTTCCTTTTTTTTACGCCTCCCCCCGTGTTATTTTCTCTTCTATGTTTATAGAAGAAGATGAAACCTTCTCTTGACATTAGGACCATATGAGCTTGAGTATTGCAGAGGTTACCACGCTTTGGTTTCTTTCAATTCCCATTTATGTGTCTCTTTTCTCTGATCTAGGCATAACCCTTCCCCAAGCTCTGAAAATTACCCACCAAAAATGGGAGTCTAGTTGCCTTGAGCCTTGTGAGAGCTAGAGCCACGGTACAGTAGAGGCAGGCAACGATGAACTGTTGTCCTTTCCTTTCTTTGAAAATTCAAAAAAAAACAAAGCAAGAGGGAGCTGGGTTTGCTGTCCCGTATTCAAAAAAGAAGAATCAAACATTTTTTTATTTTCAGTTATTAATTAAACATTTAGAATCCCATTTTTTAGTTGGAATATGGACTCAAAACAAACTTGTAACGAAAACAATTTGGGTCAATAACACAAACAATTTTTGTTTAATTTTTTTGCATTTTTCATTTTTTATTTTGTAAATATTAATTAAAAGGATAAAATATCTGGGCAAAATTAGGTGTTCACAGCTGCCCCTCTTTACTTGCTTCTTATTATATAATTGATGTAACCGTAGTTAACCTATTATCATTATAAGAAACGAGTAAAGAGATGAACTCCAATTTTGTTCGGGATACACTGACAAGCAAAAGGACCTGTGACTACAACGCGATTTCCTGTAAAGAACCCATGGGTTGGATTGCCCACTTAGTTACACATAAAAAGCTTGTATGGTGGATTGCCTGCTGAGTTTAAAAAACAAAGATAAAGAGCTTACAGGGTGGATTGCCCGTTAATAGCTCGAACAAGAAGGTAAAAGAGCCTACGGGGTGGATTACCCGTCTGAAGCTTGAACACAAAGATAAATTAGCTTAAGGGGTGGATTGCTGATGCGTGATTTTTAAATATAAAGGCAAGTGCACCTCGTCGCAATCAAGTAATACGGTGGTGAGACCGGTTATCGTATCCACATGGATCGGTTGTCAATTACCTATTCATAAACTCAACAACTATCTAGACTAAACTAAAGTATGAGAGATTAAAACAGAAAACAAAGCAATACAATATTTTTTTGTCTTTTTGGATTTTTAACAAACACTTGGAGTGCAGAATTTATAACTGGATAGAATTTTCAGGTTTAGACTACACTAACCCTCCCTTGATTGCAATGAAATGGCTAACAACACAAGTCTTAATTCAATTATGCCAATCAAGCCTTTTCTAAAATACTCAAGCCTAATGTCTTAGGTGCATTGAGCCTAAAACCCCAAATCAAACCCTAATGTCTTAGGTGGATTAATCTGTGATTTTGCATTAAGTCAAGACTTATAAGATTGCAAGCATCCAACACCTATGTCTAGATTCTTGGACTACTTGGCATATGATTCATGAGCATGCCTTAACACCAACCTTTCAGTTATCTATCAAAGTAACATATCATTCCTATGGGTAGCTAATCCAAGGAAAGCATTAAGCACAGAATCACATACTCATGAAGAAATAGAAACTTGCATTGAAACCAAATCAATTAACAATCAAGTTCAGAAAAGCTACATTTAAACCCAACAATGGGGGAATTAGCTACACATGATAATGTCTACAAAATAGAAAGAGAGAAGAGAGGAAGAAAACTCCATGACGAATCCTTCAATCTTCTTCCAATCCAAGAGCAGAGAAGATGTCATCTTTAAGGTCCTAGCCTTCCCCCAGCCATCAGCCCTCTTTAGGGTTTCCAAGCCTCTGCCATAAGTCCCCTTTTTCTGTCTGTTGTGCTGTTATTTATAGATCCGTCGCGCGTCACGGCCGTGATGTCCATCACGGCCAGGCCGTGACGCTTTCTGTCCAAGGCGTGTCTTCAGGTTTTTGACTCTCGCGAGGCGAGAGAAGTGTTCGCGACGCGAGCCCTCATTTTATGGTTGGTCACGGCCGTGATGTCTGTCACGTCCAGGCCGTGACGGTCTCTGACTTTTGCCTTCTTCTCTGCTTGATCACGGCCGTGATGGTCATCACGGCCAGGCCGTGATAGGCTCTGTTTGGCTCATATTCTTCTCTTTTCAAGCTCCAAAATCATCCAAGCTTCATTATAGCCAAATATGCACAGTTTTCCTTCAATTTCTGCAAAACAACACACAGAAACCACCTTCACCCGTTCCAAGGTAAAAACTAATAAAAACAAACTAAAAATGCCTAAACTATATGCAAATGCATGCAGAAATGTACATGGAAAATGAGGTGAAATCACACTCATCAAATCACCCCAAGCTTAAGACTTTGCTTGTCCTCAAGCAAAAACCAAGGCCAGAAGATCAAAATAGAACATGGATAGTGAACTAAGAACCCGAGTAAATGATTCAAGCAATAGGCAAATCAAACAATTCAGCAAGAGACAATCAATTCAAGTCCAATTAGAGGCTTAGGTTCCTTAGACTCATATTCTCACTGATTTGGGCACTCTTTCTCACTTGAAGCTCACCCCAAGCTTGTTCATTTGCTTGGTTCTCTTTCTACCTCACTCAAGTGTTTAGGGGATAAGACATTTCGCTCAATTTTCCTCAAGGAATGAATCCTACCATAGGCTTGACTATCAACCAAATCTTTACTTTATTAATGAAAACAAATTAGAATCAAGAGGTCTTTTATTTGGTTGTAACATGGCCATGGGATTAATCTTTAGGTGGGGATAACAAGAAAAGGAAATTCCAAAAGGCTATACAAACAATCAAGCATTGCAAGGCACGACCTTCTAAAATACCTTTCTTTGAGTTTCAGTTTACTTTTCCACCATTCTTTCCTTTTATTTTTGCTTTTTATTTCTCACTTTCTTTTGTCATACCCTTCTCCATATACTTTTCTTTTCCTTTTATTTTTTTTTTCTTTTTTATTTGGAGAAGGGAGATTTTTCAACTCAAGAGAAATAATTTTTTTCAGATTCATTTTTTTTCTTTTCATCATCCCAAACTTTCAACTACATTTTCCAACCCTTTTTGCACAGTACTTTAGAAGGTCCCTCATAAGCATATTTAACAAAACATTTCAGGGTACCAAGAAAAGCATGCTGTTCATTCAGGCTCAAAATAGGGCAACTAAGGATAGCATTATTCATTCAAAGCTCAGAAGGCCAGAAAAATACCTATTGCCTCAATCATTTTCAAAAATGTTCTCAAAAATTTTTAAGCTTCAAAATGGTTTCAAGTCAAGTTCTAGAGAAAACAAACCAAGAGGAATAACACTCCAACACAAAGAATGGGGTAAAATTTTGTGAGTACCCCTTTGACTCAAAATCTCACATTTTAGTTCAGAATCAATGAAAAACACAAATCCTCAGAACCATATGCTAATTATCAACTATCCAAGATTATCTCAAACATTTTCATTTGCAGCCATATCACAAGAATAACAAATTGGGTTCAAAAATTCACTATCACAAATTATTGGCACTTAGTTCTCACAATTGGATGCAAAATTCAGGCAAGGAGCAATCTAATAATGTGACATGCAAAGCTATATGAATGCAACATGAAATATACAAATGCAAAATACCCCTACCCCAAGCTTAAGAATTTACATTGTCCCCAATGTAAACAATCAAGTTGGAGCGAGGAAGAAAAATAAAATAAAATAAAATTGGAACGGCTTACCGAGGCGGTAGCGGGTGCTGACTTTGCTTTTCTGGCTTTGTTTCTCCCTGCCATTGCTTCTCCTTCCTTATTAGCCTGAAAACACTTGGCAATTTTATTAGTAAAAGAAAACTCTTGATCTTCTCAAATTATTCAAGAGTTTAAAATCAAAAATAAAATCTAACTAAAGAGAAGGGTTAAGAAAACATGGGTTGCCTCCCAGTAAGCGCTTCTTTAACGTCACTAGCTTGACTTATTAAGAAGCATCCACCTGGATCCCATAACCTGTGGTATAAGGACCAAGGGATGTTAACCATGTGAGATCCTTCACCTGGATCCCACGGTTTGCAGCAAAAATGTGGAAGTGAGCGCTCGAAATTCATGCTGACTTCTTCAAATGGGAAGCGCTTTTCAATTCCTCTCAGGTCAAAGATGACCCCTTTATCAACAAAATCTTCCCAATAAAAATGGGGTTCAACCTCTTGGACTGGCCATGGTGCTTGCATTTTTAAAGATCCAAAATCTGGTTTCTCAGGCAGAGGCATGAACTCCATTGTTGACTGCTTTAAAATGTGAGGTGGCAAACAAGTCGAGAGGATCATTGGTGCTGTTCTGGCTTCTGTACAATCTTCATTCTCAGCATTACCAAATCCATCACCTTCCAAATATGCAGAAATCTCAGCACAAACCACACAAGTGTTTTTCCCATCACATTCAACACATGCATTGGAACTAATAGAATCATCTAATACCAAAAGTTTTTCATCATCCCCAAGCATGGTGAAATAGATATCCTCCAAATGCATTTTCCTCTCAATCTCTTCAGTCAAGGGTTCAATGGGGGATGGTGCAACTATGTTCTCACAAACAGGTTCTTCACTTCTTGACTCGGTTGCTCCCACTTCTTCTTCTTCCTCATCATCCATTTTGGCATCATCTTCATCATCATACTTTATTGCATCACCTTCATCATCATCCATCAAGTTCCCTTTTGACATTCCGGATAGTTGGTTAGAGATGTTCTCAATACGTACCCCGAAACTTCGAATGGTGTCTTCTTGATTTTTTAATTCTTCCATTGTTGTTACCATGAAGTTCTCCAAAACAGCCTCTAAGTGAGGTCGACTATCCGGGATAGGTTGCTCAACCTCGACTGGGAATGCGGATTTGAAGTTCTCCCAAGCAACTTCCAATGGGGATGGCTCATCATACCATTGAGATGGTTGTGGTTGATATGAAGGTGTGGAAGATTCCTAATGTTCCTCTTGATCAATCCAAGTATTGTTTGGAGGGTTCCCCCACCATGGAGTAGAAGTGTTGGGAAATTGATTTCCCCATTCAGAATAGCCTACCACTGGTGGAGGAGCGACAGTTGCCCTCGACAACTCATCACTCACTTGTTGGATGTTTATGGCTAATTGCAGCATATCTGCCCGTAGCTGCAGCTCGGATATCTCCATTTCTGCATCAGATGGCTGATAATAATTATAGTCCATGATCCTGCCAAACCAATTTTTACCTCACAGACAATTAAGCCCAAGATCAAAGAAACACAAAAACAAATATATACAAAACTAACAAAAGAAAGATATCAATTATATACAGAAAAATAAAATAAAAATGTCTAAATTAGTTGTCTCATTTGTTACTACTGATATTGACAAAACCAATCCCCGGCAACGGCGCCAAAAACTTGATGCGTGATTTTTAAATATAAAGGCAAGTGCACCTCGTCGCAATCAAGTAATACGGTGGTGAGACCGGTTATCGTATCCACAGGGATCGGTTGTCAATTACCTATTCACAAACTCAACAACTATCTAGACTAAACTAAAGTATGAGAGATTAAAACAGAAAACAAAGCAATACAATATTTTTTTGTCTTTTTGGACTTTTAACAAACACTTGGAGTGCAGAATTTATAACTGGATAGAATTGTCAGGTTTAGACTACACTAATCCTCCCTTGATTGCAATGAAATGGCTAACAACACAAGTCCTAATTCAATTATGCCAATCAAGCCTTTTCTAAAATACTCAAGCCTAATGTCTTAGGTGCATTGAGCCTAAAACCCTAAATCAAACCCTAATGTCTTAGGTGGATTAATCTGTGATTTTGCATTAAGTCAAGACTTATAAGATTGCAAGCATCCAACACCTATGTCTAGATTCTTGGACTACTTGGCATATGATTCATGAGCATGCCTTAACACCAACCTTTCAGTTATCTATTAAAGCAACATATCATTCCTATGGGTAGCTAATCCAAGGAAAGCATTAAGCACAGAATCACATACTCATAAAGAAATAGAAACTTGCATTGAAACCAAATCAATTAACAATCAAGTTCAGAAAAGCTACATCTAAACCCAACAATGGGGGAATTAGCTACACATGATAATGTCTACAAAATAGAAAGAGAGAAGAGAGGAAGAAAACTCCATGACGAATCCTTCAATCTTCTTCCAATCCAAGAGCAGAGAAGATGTCATCTTTAAGGTCCTAGCCTTCCCCCAGCCATCAGCCCTCTTTAGGGTTTCCAAGCCTCTGCCAAAAGTCCCCTTTTTCTGTCTGTTGTGCTGTTATTTATAGATCTGTCACGCGTCACGGCCGTGATGTCCATCACGGCCAGGCCATGATGCTTTCTGTCCAAGGCGTGTCTTCAGGTTTTTGACTCTCGCGAGGCGAGAGAAGTGTTCGCGATGCGAGCCCTCATTTTCTGGTTGGTCACGGCCGTGATGTCTGTCACGTCCAGGCCGTGACGGTCTCTGACTTTTGCCTTCTTCTTTGCTTGATCACGGCCGTGATGGTCATCACGGCCAGGCCGTGATAGGCTTTGTTTGGCTCATATTCTTCTCTTTTCAAGCTCCAAAATCATCCAAGCTTCATTATAGCCAAATATGCACAGTTTTCCTTCAATTTCTGTAAAACAACACACAGAAACCACCTTCACCCGTTCCAAGGTAAAAACTAATAAAAACAAACTAAAAATGCCTAAACTATATGCAAATGCATGCAGAAATGTACATGGAAAATGAGGTGAAATCACACTCATCAATTGCCGTCAGAAGCTCGAAAAGAAAGATAAAAGAGCTTACGGGGTGGATTGCTCGTCAAAAGCTCGAAATGATAGGTAAATGAGCTTACAGGGTGGATTACCCGTCAGAAGCTCGAACAGAAAGCTAAAAGAGCTTACAGGGTGGATTGTCCGTCAGAAGCTCGAAAAGAAAGATAAAAAAAGCTTACGGGGTGGATTGCCCGTGAGAAGCTCGAATAGAAAGTTAAAAGAGCTTACGGGGTGGATTATCCGTCAGAAGCTCGAACAAAAAGATAAAGAGCTTACGGGGTGGATTGCCCGTCACAAGCTCAAACAGAAAGGTAAAAGAGCTTACAGGGTGGATTGCCCGTCTGAAGCTCGAAAAGAAAGATAAAAAAAAAGGCTATGGGGTGGATTACCCGTCAGAAGCTCGAATAGAAAATTAAAAGAGCTTATGGGGTGGATTATCCGTCAGAAGCTCGAACAGAAAGATAAAGAACTTATGGGGTGGATTGCCCGTCAGAAGCTCAAACAAAGGTAAAAGAACTTACGGAGTGGATTACCCGTCTGAAGCTCGAACAGAAAGATAAAATGAGCTTACGGAGTGGATTGCCCGTCAGAAGCTCGAACAGAAAGGTAAAAGAGCTTACGGGGTGGATTGCCCGTCAGAAGCTCGAAAAGAAAGATAAAAAAAGCTTACAGGGTGGATTGCCCGTCAGAAACTCAAATAGAAAGTTAGAAGAGCTTACGGGGTGGATTACCCATCAGAAGCTTGAACAGAGAGATAAAGAACTTACGAGGTGGATTGCCCGTCAGAAGCTCGAACAAAAAGATAAAAGAGCTTACGGGGTGGATTACCCGTCAGAAGCTCGAATAGAAAGATATAATGAGCTTACGGGGTGGATTGCCCGTCAGAAGCTCGAACAGAGAGATAAAATGAGATTTTGGGGTGGATTGCTCGTCAGAAGTTGGAACATAAAGATAAAGGAGCTTACGGGGTGGATTGCCCGTCAGAAGCTCGAATAGAAAGATAAAAAGCTTACAGGGTGGATTTCCCGTCAGAAACTCGAACGAGAAGGTAAAAGAGGCTACGGGGTGGATTGCCCATCAGAAGCTTGAACAGAAATATAAAAAGCTTACGTGGTGGATTGCCCATCAGAAACTCGAACAAGAAGGTAAAAGAGCCTACGGGGTGGATTGCCCGTCTGAAGCTCGAACAGAAAGACAAATGAGCTTACGGGTGGATTGCATATCAGAAGCTCGAACAGAATGAGCTTACAGGTGGATTGCCCATCAGAAGCTCGAATAGAAAGAGCTTGCGGGGTCTGGTACCCACCGAAGCTTGAAAACAAAAGGAGCTTACGAGGTTAGGTACCCGTTGAATCTTGAAAAAGGGATAAAAGAGGTTACAGGGTATGGTACCCATCGAAGCTTGAAAACAAAAAGAGCTTACGGGGTCTGGTACCCGTTGAAGCTTGAAAATAAAAAGAGCTTACGAGGTCTGGTACCCGTCGAAGCTTGAAAAAAGGGATACAAGAGCTTACGGGGTATGGTACCTGCCGAAGCTTAAAAACAAAAAGAACTTACGGGGTCTGGTACCCGCCGAAGCTTGAAAAAGCATAAAAGAGCTTACGGGGTATGGTACCCTTCGTAGCTTTAAAAAAGGGATACAAGAGCTTACGGGGTATGGTACCCGCTGAAGCTTGAACACAAAAAGAACTTACAGGGTCTGGTACCCGCCGAAGCTTGAAAAATGATAAAAGAGCTTACAGGGTATGGTACCCTCCGTATCTTGACAACAAAACGAAGCTTGTAGTGCCTGGTACCCGCTGAAGCTTGAAAACAAAAAGAGCTTACGGGGTCTGGTACCCGCCGAAGCTTGAAAAGAAGGGTTAAAAGCTTGCGGAGTCGGTTATCCACTAAAGCTTGAAAAGAAAGGTTAAAAGCTTGTGGAGTCGGTTATCCGTTGAAGTTTGAAAAGAAAGGTAAAAATTTTGCGGAGTCGGGTATCCACTGAAGCTCGACAAGAAAGGATCTTACGAATCTGGTACCCGTCGAAGCTAGAAATCCAAAATGAGCTTACCAGGTCTAGTACCCGCCAAAGCTTGAAAAAGAAAGATAAAAAGCTTTTGAGGCCGTATGCCTGCTAAACCTAACCAAAGACAACAACTTATGGGCCCTGTTCCCGTTAAAGCCGAACAAAGACAAAACGGAACTTACGAGGCCTTGTGCTTGCCAAAGCTGACAAACATATGACTTTTGGGGCCTTGAACCCGCTAAAGCAAAACAAATGCAATGCAAAGATGTTGACTTTGTCGATGCATGAAATGATGAGGCAATGCATGATGTGAGATGCTTTTTTGTGATGGATGAAAACTTTGATTATTATTTTTGCTTTTTAATGCATGATGCATGAGATGCTTTTGATGATTGATGAAAACTGTGATGCATGATTCAAGAGATGCTTTTGATGAAAACCTGAATTGATTGATTTTTATTTTTTTTGCAAACCACTCTTTGATCCTTGGCTCCTTAGAGTTTTGATTGCAGCAGAGATTAAGGATGAGCTACAGTGAGACTCCTTGATTTCGATCACCACTTGCTTGCTGAATTGATGTTTTACTTCTTGCCTGAGATATGCTTCTTTGTGATGATTATCCCAATGGATGAGATTGTCTGATCAACTTTCAGGTATGTGACTTGCCCCAGTCCTCATGTATTGGGAGCCTTTCATGACTTGTCCTCTTAAACTGCTCCAGTTTATCAGTTTGACGAGACTTTTGTACTTTGTCTGTATTTGACCCTAATTTTTGCGTAGGTCGCTCTTTGCGAGTTTTCAACCTACCGGATTGCTCTAAATTTTGCCTAGACTGCCTTTTCAGGTTTTCAGTCTAGCGAACCTTTTTGTTTTCTTTATATTTTTTTATTTTGGTTTTTTTTCTCTTGTTTTTTTGGGTGAGTGACCAATTTTTGTCACCCTTATTTGTAAGAATCAATGCTCTTGCTTGAATTGCCAATTGAGGATGTCACTTTCCTCCTTGTATTCATAATTCTTCTGAACAGAGTTGTTCATCAAAGAATTACCATTAGATGGTTAAATTGTACTTGAACTCATAATTACCTTACCTGAAGCATCATGTAACAAACATGCATGGATTCAAAAGTATGACAGGAAATGACATTATTGCTTGAACAACTTCTTGATTGGTGTCGGAAGTTGGACGACTCTAATGGTATTGATAGCAAGGCACACAAGGAGGTGATATGGAGGTCAAAAGGATATTGCCCCAATTTGAAATAGGCTTAGTATCAGTCATGTGAAAATGAAATGGGCTTGATGTATGCCGCTTAAGAACAAAATTGCCCCAGAGTAGTTTCCGTGAGGATGGAGTGCCCCAGTGTAGGGTTCCCAGAATGAAACCGCCCCAGTGTAGGGCACTTGATAAGGAAAACTTTAGAATGTATTGCCCCAGTGTTGGGTCCAAATAATGAAACTGCCCCAGTGTAGGGCACTTAACAAGGAAAACTTGACAATGGAGCTGCCTCAGTGTAGGGCATCCAATAATGGAAATGCTATAAAATAAGTCCCTTGAAAGCAAAGTTTTACCCCATGTAGAACTCGCCCTAATTTTTGCTTAGACTGCCTTTGAGGGTTTTCAGCTTAACGAGCTTTTTTTTCATTCTTTTCTTTCACTCTTTTTTTTAAGAGGAGCAATCAATTAAAAACTAGAAGAGCACAAACTTTTTGTCTCAAGATTAAAATTGAGAAAAAAGTAGCAATCATTCATTGATCAGAATGGACTTTTCAGGCTTGTAATGTGGCCAATGGTTGGGGGTCATGAAAGGAAGGATATAAGGCTCAGACAAATGTGTTAAGGTTGAATAGGATCAAGGATCCATACTCTTTTTCAGATTTTTGAGAACATTTACTTTCTTCTAACTTTCCTTTTTTTTCTTCCTTTTTTTTTTTTGAATGAGGTTTTTCATCCTGTTTCTTTCTCCATCTTTATTTTTCTTCTTCTTCTTCTTTTTTCTTTTCTATTTTTTTTCACTTTATCACTTTATGCTTCATGATCAGCATTTCTTTCATACTTACCCCTTGTTTAGGGGTGATCATTGTCCAATGTTCTTTGAAGAAAAGTTTCAAGCTCAAAAGGGGTAACTAGGGGTAATGATGATATTTTGTTAAGGATAGAGAAAGACGGTCAAAGATGGTACTCACCAAGTTTTTATTTATTTGCTCCACTTTTATTTTCTTTTTCTTTTTCAGGCTTGTAATGTGGCCAATGGTTGGGGGTCATGAAAGGAAGGATATAAGGCTCAGACAAATGTGTTAAGGTTGAATAGGATCAATGATCCATACTCTTTTTCATATTTTTGAGAACATTTGCTTTCTTCTAACTTTCCTTTTTTTTTTATTCCTTTTTTTTCTTTTCTTCTTTTTTTTGCATGAGGTTTTTCATCCTCTTTCTTTCTCCATCTTTATTTTTCTTCTTCTTCTTTTTTCTTTTCTATTTTTTTTTCACTTTATCACTTTATGCTTCATTATCACCATTTCTTTCATACTTACCCCTTGTTTAGGGGTGATCCTTGTCCAAGGTTCTTTGAAGAAAAGTTTCAAGCTCAAAAGGGGTAACTAGGGGTAATGATGATATTTTGTTAAGGATAGAGAAAGACGGTCAAAGATGGTACTCACCAAGTTTTTATTTATTTGCTCCTCTTTTATTTTCTTTTTCTTTTTCTTTTCTTTTTTTTGATTTTTTTTTTTGAAAATTGGTGGGCCCAGGTGGGCTGATCAATGCCCCACAAAGAACTTCTAATAACGCGAGCTTAATGAACAAAACCAAGGATGATACTTGGGGAAGAAAAAGAGAAGATGAGATATGAGAATGACGAGAGAAATATTATGATGTGGAAGAAGACGTAAAGAATGGATGAGACTGTAAGACTCAATGACTTAGAGATTTTGATATATGACAAACACAATTTAATGTGTGTGCAAGTGTTTTAGTGTCAAATTGAAAAGTCAGGTATCAAGCAGTGATCAACAAGTTCATTAAGCAAATTCAAGGAAAATATTCAAGGAAGAACTTGAAGGAATCAAGGAGTTGCATGTAGAAATCAAAAGAGCAAAGTCAAAGATCAAAGGATCATCAAGACCAAGCTTAAAGGAGAATTTTAGATTTAAGTCTTAGATGATTTGTAAGAGAAAGAAATCTCTTAGTCACAAAATAGCTCAACTAAAAATATGCATGAAGAAAATCAATTTTCATAACCTGCATTAAAAGGAATAAGTTTTTTTTTAATGAAAATGATTTTTGGAAATAAGAAAATTATTTGTCAGGTACAACCATGTAATCAATGGATGTATGTCTTCTACTGTAACTAACAAATGAATTTAAGGTTCTTGATTCAATACATAGATGTACTGAATGGGTGTACAAATGGATTAACCAAGTTCAAGTTTTTTGAAAAACACGTACAGCCCTGTATTACACAGGTGTACAAAAACTATCAGAACTATCAGTATGAAATTGGTTAATACAGCCCTGTACTCAACCCCTGTTCAAGAACCAGAATCAAGAAAACAGATTCTATTATTAGACCCAAATATGTTTTGATTGATCCCAACTGCTATAAATTGTTTTCTATATAAAGTGGGATCAAAGGAACACTTTTAAAAACATATCAACAACATATCAGAATTACACGAAATCAATTTGAGAGATCAATTGTGAAAATCATTCATCATCTTTCTTGAGCTTATTGTGAAAAAGAGTGTTTCATTCTCATAAGAACTTCAATTTGTTTATCTGACTATTGAGAGTTTAGTAATCAATCTTTTTGTACTTTTCGATTGTAAAGAGATAGGGTGTCTCTCTGTGTGATTAGGGTGAGGTAAACCTAAGGAAGAACGTTGAGGCTCTTCACAAGTGTGTGGTATCTTGAGGTGGAGGAGTGCTCTGTGGTGTAAAGGTTTTTCAAGCTACCTGGCTAAAGCTTGTTGTGTTAGTGTGTGAAAACCCACAGGTGGAGTGGGGACTGGATGTAGGTCACAGTAGTGGTGACTGAACCAAGATAAATCTGGTTGTGTGGTATCTCTAAACTCAAACTCTTTAATTTCTGTCTTGAGCATATAACTGTGATCTTGATGTTCTAAGTTTCAATTGATATCAGTTCTTGATCTGCATAATCAGTATTGAACCTTGAGTAAATTGTAATAATAATTGTGTATTCAATTTTATTCTTAAGGATCAATATTTGAATTGAATCTTGCATCATATGTGATCAAATTCGAATAGCTTAATTTCTGTTTCTTGATTACTGAAACTGAACTTCTCTATTTGATTCATTCACTATTTGATTCAATCACTAAATTGACAGAAGCGCTCGTCCACACAAGTGACAGAAGCGCTCGTCCACTAAAGTGACAGAAGCACTGATTTATCTTTTTGAACTGATTCACCTCATCGCCTTCTATTCGAGATTTCATAAAAAAACCCTTCACTGTTTTTGTAAAAGATCATGAGGTAACTCTGATTTGAAAAGTAAACTTTTGAAAAGGAAGAATTTTTGAAAAATCTATTCACACCCCCCCCCCCTGAGTCTTTGAAGTCAAAACAATAATTGGCATCAGAGCTAAACTCTTAAGTTTGGCTTAACAGCTATAAGAGTATGGCTTCCAATGACTGTTTGAATGAAGGGGCTTCCCTTGCACGCCCGCCTGCCTTCAATGGATCTGGGTATATCTATTGGAAGGAAAGAAAGGTAATATTTCTTGAGGCAGCAGGTGTTGACATATGGGATGCAGTAGAAAATGGACCATTTGTCCCCTCTACTATAGATGCTAATGGTGCTCCAAGAAATAAGCCTAAAACTGAATGGAATGAGGATGATAAGAAAAGAGTTCAATATAATGCACGTGCCATCAAGGAAATTCTATTTGTTTTTATCCGATTTAATGTCTTGTTTCCCTTGAGAAAATTCATAGTGCCATCAAGGAAATACAAAAAGTAAATAGTACAATTGGAATTGCAAAACGATCTGTACGATGACATCTTTTTGTCTGAACAAAAGCCGGTTTATACACAAAGGAGGAAAGAAAGGTTTTAAGGTACAAATGCTCAGAACTGTGAGCCTCCATTTGTGATTTTATGATAACCAAGGATACTTTTCAAACTCACCAAAATCAAGCTATCAGTGATAAGCCTCTGGCTCATCTAGTTTTATAGCTAGTATGACCAGGGTTTTGTGCAAATTATATCGTATTTTCACCCAAATTAGATTAGATTGTCCTCAAGCAAGGTTTTGAGTCTCTAGAGTAGTTTTAAGTTAATTTAGCAAGTTTTAAGTCAAAATAATACACTTATGCTTATTTCCTTGTTTTCAGGTTAAGTAGAAGTTGAGAAAATAAAGAACAGGGGATTCGCCCCGCGAAAGCCATGCTCGCCACGCGACCCCGAAGCCTGACTGTTCCAAGAAATTGCTAAGTCTCTGGGTCGCCTCGCGAAGAAGGTCTCGCCCCGCGAGTCTTCCAAACCTGAAAAAGTCAGAGACGATCACGGCTTGCCCGTGTTGAAGGTCATGGCCGTGGCAGTTTTGAAGCTGAAGAGTCTCGCCTCGCGAGCATCCATTCGCCTCGCGAGTCTGGAAGTCAGAGAGCATCACGGTTAGGCCCTGATGGCCATCACGGGCGTAAGGAGGAAACTCTTCATATCCTCGCCTCGCGAGAGTCACTTCGCCTCGCGAGAATGCCAAGGGTTGCTGACAGTTCATGAAATTCGCCTCGCGAATGTTTGCTCGCCTCGCGAGCCCTCTGAATTCTGAAATTGTATAAAAGGCTGTTCTGAATATTTTGTAAAGACTTTTGCTTCTCCAACTTTCGAATATACATTTTCTCTGTGATTTCGTTGTTGCCATGGAGCACTAAGTCCTAGGATTAGTCTACTGTTTGAGGATCCTATATACTTGAGGTTATGTAAATCCCTATTTTAATTGCTTTTCCCTTTTCAATATCATATTGCATATTTCTGTTTGTTATTTCAGGAGTGTGTAATATTGTATTGATTTGTTTCGATGATGTAAATTTCCTATACATAATCGCGTTTGTTAATTCGCGTGTGTTCATTCATGATCGTTTGATCATGAGCGCTTAATCCCGTTTGTTATTTCGGGAATAGGAATTTGCATCCATAGTAGCAATTACGTTGTTAGTTGTTCTTTATGAATCGAAAGGGGATTAGAATCTGCTTAGGGCTTGGGTTTACATTAACCAAGGATAGTTTAGGAATTCTTGACAGTAGATTAATCGTTGTTTGATAATTGATAATCCCTTTTCAACTGCCTTGTTTTTGATTGCTCTGTTTTGTTTGTTTCTTATTTTGCACTCCAATCCAAACCCCCCCAAAACTGATTTTTGTGAAAAGTAATATTCTCGAGTCCTTGAGAGACGACATCCGAGTTGTCGCACTATACTACACTTTTAAACCCGCTCGTCCTTTTTTGGCGCGTGCTTGGCAATGCGACCAAAAATTGGCGCCGTTAGGGGGACTCCGAGTTGTTATTTTTCTCAATTTGTTTTTATTTTATTTTCTTTTCTTTCTTTTAATTTCATTCTGTTTTGAATCGGTCTGGCTACTAGGTCTCATTGCCCTGAACTGTGTGATTTTGACCCGGAAATTGAAAGAACATTGCACACACTCCGTAGGGAATTTCGGGCTAGCACTAGTAGTGATTCCAATTTTAAAACTGCTTTTGAAAACATGGGAGACCAAAGGACTTTGAGGCAGCTTGCTGCCCCCTGATGTGAATTACAATGGTTTGTGCATTGCTTATCCTGGTGTTTGACACACCTTTTGAGTTAAAATCCGGGCTAATCCATTTGTTGCCTAGATTTAATGGTCTTGCGGTGAAGATCGACACAAGCACTTGAAGGAGTTCCAAGTTGTCTGCTCCACAACTTTGAGGCCAGAAGGAGTAACTGAGGATCATATCAAGTTGAAGGCTTTTCCATTCTCACTCCAGGGAGCTGCAAAAGATTGGCTTTTATACCTTGCGCCAAATTCCATTACCACATGGAATGACTTGAAGAAGCTCTTCCTGGAGAAATATTTTCCTGCCTCCAGAGCCGCTGCAATTAGGAAAGAAATCTGTGGAATAAGGCAAGGAAATGAGTCGCTAGTTGAGTATTGGGAGAGGTTCAAGCGGTGACATCTAGTTGCCCCAAAGACCAAATTTCCGAACAGCTCCTCATCCAATATTTTTATGAAGGATTGCAGCCTATGGATAGGAATATTTTGGATCTTTGCTAGTGGGGAGCATTGGTTGACAAGACTCCATCTCTTTGCTAAGCAACTTATTGAGAACATGTCGTTGAATTCCCAGCAATTCACTACAAGAAGAAATTCTGTTGAGACTAGAGGTGTACATGAGGTCCGCACTTCCTCTTCCAGCCATGACAGTGATGATAGAATTGATAGGCTCACTTCTTTGGTAGAGAAATTGGTAATGGATAGGGTTCAGCCTGCGGTGTTGTGTGGCATGTGCAGTTCTCCTGAGCACCCATATGAAGCATGCCCCATTTTGCAAGGAGGGTCAGTTACTGAATCACCTCAAGCCTTTGCAGTCCATCCGTATAATCTGGGCAATAACCGAGCAGATCTGATACAGATTCCAGATCTTTCAACAAATAGGTACCATCCCACTGGAGTAATCACCCTAATCTGCGGTATGGGAACTCATCCCAACAGCCGATGGCACCTCAGAATCCTCCGGTGACTACTTCAAGACCCTCCAGGACCTTCATTAGATGACATGCTCAATAAAATGGCTGCACAAATGGCTGCACAAAATCTACGATTTCAGCAGCAAATGGGGACAGATTCGGCCTCACAGCACAAGTTTCAAAGCAAACAAATGCCAGCATTAAAAATTTAGAGACACAGATCGGACAGATGGCCACATCCATGAATAGCACACCGCAAGGTCAAAGAACAACCCACTGCCAAGCCCGACCGGTGATCAATCCTAATGCCTCCAACCCCAATGTGAGTTCTATGTCTCCGAGGTCCGGAAAGGTTGTTGAGGCCACTTACGGAAAGAATGAAGAAACTATGAAGGCTACTCCCGAGCCTCTTTGTTGAAGTTACTCCCGAACCTGTGGTTGAAGTTGCAACCGAGAGAGTGTATAGACCACCCATTCCGTTCCCACACAGATTACGAGAAAAATTTGAAAAGTGGTGGTGAAAATAAGGAGAAGGAGATTCTTGATGTTTTAAGAAAGGTGGGTGTTAATATCCCTCTGTTGGATATGATCAAGCAAGTGCCCGGATATGCAAAATTTCTCAAGGACCTATGCACCAACAAGAGGAAGATGAAGACTAATGAGAGGGTTGACTTGGGAAGAAATGTCTCGGCGCTTATCCCAGTCTAAGCGAGAAGAAGTTGTTGCTTTCACTCTCGCACCGCCACCGAAGTGCAAGGATCCGAGCACCTTCACTATCCCGTGCACTATTGGGGACAAGAAGTTTGAAAACTGCATGCTGGACTTGGGAGCATCTATCAATGTCATGCCTACCTCTATCTTTAATAAACTGGATCTTGGTCCTTTGAAGTACACCCAGGTATCACCATTCGATTGCCAACAGGACTGTGCACGCCCCATGGGAATGGTGGAGGATGTACTAGTGCAAGTTGATGATCCGATCTTCCCACTGATTTCTACATCTTGGACATGGCGGGAGAGACACATTCCAGTAAATCACCAATCATCCTGGGCCGGCCATTCATGAAGACAGCCAAGACTAACATTGATGTGGGTGATGGGACCATGTCTATGAAGTTTGGGGATATAGTTGCAAAGTTTAACATATTTGATGCCATGAAACATCCAGCGGAAGAGCACTCTGTATTCCACATTGAGCTGATATCTGAGACTATTGAGGACACTCATGAGAACTTGTTTTCTAATTTTCCACTAAATTCTGGCTGTGATGATATTCTTTCTTGTCTTGATTGTACTAACGCTAACCATTTTTTGTTTTGTCCTGAGATTGCTGCATGTTTAGCAGGTGATGAAATTGTCGGTGCAAAGTGGATGAGAAACATGAAGAAGATGAAGGAGCACCGGAGGCCCTCTCTACCTCTTTGGACGTAGGCGCAAGGAATGGGATCCAGGTGACAGCTCCCGCTTACACTGCACTTGATCAGGGAGTACTCTTTTCCTTTCCCTCACTATGATCTTATAATTCTGTTGTTCATTGGGGACAATGCATGTTTTAAGTGTGGGGGAGGGAATTAGTTGTAGTTTTTCTTTTCTTTGAATAAAGTTTTCTTTTCTTTGAATAAAGCTCCTGAATAATCTGAGAAGCTCAGGAGCATTTGTGTGTTGAGTCTTTTGTTGGCAAGTTTGTTAGATTTTTATTGATGTTGCACAGATTGTTTGCATGATTGATATGTAATGATTCCCCCTAGCTGAAAAAATTTTTGTTTTTGAAATGTGATTCCCATGTGAAATTGAAAACTGAACTTTGGGATTTTGTTATGATGGCATGATGAATGATAAGTTTGGGGTGATAGGAAGCACACACTAGGGATAGTATCTCTTTCAAACAATTTGCATGAATGTCCAGGTGAGGTTTTGAGCCTCCAACATGTTTCAAACTGTGTGAAAATCACTTCCAAGTTACACTTCCCTGGATTTGATTGAATCTCTTTTTGGTTTGCATGATTATATGTGAGTAGCAAATGATTTAGGCAGTTTCTTTGTAAATAACTACTTGGCCTGAATAAACTAATTCCTTTTGCATGTTCCCTAGTTAGCCCTTTTGAGCCTATTAGCCTATTAGTTCTTGATAACCTAATGTTATAAGCCCAAAAATCTGGAAAACCATGTTAACCCGATCTTAGGATTAGGAGAGCATGTAATCTTAGAATGGGTGCAAGAACTAAAGTTTGGGGTGGCTACATGGTGTAATATGTTGTTGGGATTGAAAAAAAAAAGAGAAAAAAAAAAGTTGGAGCCAAAGGTTTTTGAAAAAAAAAAAAAAAAGGTGTACAAATGTAGAAAAAAAAAGAAGAAAAAAAAATAAAAATACAAAAATGCCAAAAAGAAATAAAAAGAGCTGTAGCCACCCAGAAATGTAAAGAAAAAAAAATAAAGAAAGGAGCTTGAGTGAATTTCTATGTGTAAATATAGTTCATGCTCTCTTAGTTCCTAGGGTCTTCAGCTTAGTTCCTTTTGTATATCCTACCCTTAGCCAGGCCCCATTACAACCCAATAAAGACCTTCTGATGTTGCTTGCTTGTTTTCTGTGGGAGCCATTTTGAGATGAAAAGCAAATTTTTGGGAAGTGTACTTGAGAAGTGAAACTGAGTGCAAATTGTTAGCCTGACATAAAGCGAGTGGACCGAGTGAACAAATAATGCCCTTGTGAGGAAGGCAGTTGTTTGGATTTGGTGATCTCCCTTTTGTGTGTAACTTAGATTCCCTGCTTAGATTTCTGATTGTTTTCATGATGAAACTCTCAATTGTTTGGAATAAATGAATGTGGGAATTGCTCTGTTTGAAATAAGGGAAACAATGAAGAAAAATTGTTTTTGAAGTTGCTTGAATTTGTGCAATGTTGGTTGAATCTTTTAAGCTTGCCAGGTCTTGAGTCTTTTTGATTTTTGAGTCTTAGTTTGCTTGGGGACAAGCAAAGTTTAAGTTTGGGGTATTTTGATAAGCCTCTGGCTCATCTAGTTTTATAGCTAGTATGACCAGGGTTTTGTGCAAATTATATCGTATTTTCACCCAAATTAGATTAGATTGTCCTCAAGCAAGGTTTTGAGTCTCTAGAGTAGTTTTAAGTTAATTTAGCAAGTTTTAAGTCAAAATAATACACTCATGCTTATTTCCTTGTTTTCAGGTTAAGTAGAAGTTGAGAAAATAAAGAACAGGGGATTCGCCCCGCGAAAGCCATGCGCGCCACGCGACCCCGAAGCCCCGATTGTTCCAAGAAATTGCTAAGTCTCCGGGTCGCCTCGCGAATAAGGTCTCGCCCGCGAGTCTTCCAAACCTGAAAAAGTCGAGAGACGATCACGGCTTGCCCGTGTTGAAGGTCATGGCCGTGGCGATTTTGAAGTCGAAGAGTCTCGCCTCGCGAGCATCCATTCGCCTCGCGAGTCTGGAAGTCAGAGAGCATCACGGTTAGGCCCTGATGGCCATCACGGGCGTAAGGAGGAAACTCTTCATATCCTCGCCTCGCGAGAGTCACTTCGCCTCGCGAGAATGCCAAGGGTTCTTGCGAGTTCATGAAATTCGCCTCGCGAATGTTTGCTCGCCTCGCGAGCCCTCCGAACTGAAATTCTATAAAAGGCTGTTCTGAATATTTTGTAAAGACTTTTGCTTCTCCAACTTTCGAATATACATTTTCTCTGTGATTTCGTTGATGCCATGGAGCACTAAGTCCTAGGATTAGTCTAGTGTGTTAGGATCCTATATACTTGAGGTTATGTAAATCCCTATTTTAATTGCTTTTCCCTTTTCAATATCATATTGCATATTTTTGTTTGTTATTTCAGGAGTGTGTAATATTGTATTGATTTGTTTCAGTGATGTAAATTTCCTATACATAATCGCGTTTGTTAATTCGCGTGTGTTCATTCATGATCGTTTGATCATGAGCGCTTAATCCCGTTTGTTATTTCGGGAATAGGAATTTGCATCCATAGTAGCAATTACGTTGTTAGTTGTTACTGTAACTGAAAGGGGATTAGAATCTGCTTAGGGCTTGGGTTTACATTAACCAAGGATAGTTGGGAATTCTTGACAGTAGATTAATCGTTGTTTGATAATTGATAATCCCTTTTCAACTGCCTTGTTTTTTATTGCTCTGTTTTGTTTGTTTCTTATTTTGCACTCCAATCCAAAACCCCCCCCAAAACTGATTTTTGTGAAAGGTAATATTCTCAGAGTCCTTGAGAGACGACATCCGAGTTGTCGCACTATACTACACTTTTAAACCCGCTCGTCCTTTTTGGCGCGTGCGCGACAGCGCGACCAATCAGTCTCAACGGATATCATGCATTTAATGCTATTTCTAAACGGGATTATTCAAAGTAATCATTGAAGAATTACAAGAGTATAAGAAGGTCACTATATAAGTAGAAGACCTCAGATACTGAAGAATAACTTTTTCTAGCCTAACTTCTGCCAATACAATTCTTGAGAAGACAAGCTCTTATTCTTTCATTCTTTCAAAAGAAACCGTCTGTAATCTTTTAGTTTGAATATTGTTGCAATATTCAACTGATCTTAAACTGTCATACTCTTACACTTAGTGAATTAAGAAGATCAACCTTTAATTCTCTGTGATAGAGTTAGAGCCTGAAGAGGCTTGGTAAGAAAGGAATACTTGTAGCCTGAAGAGGTGTTGAATGCTTGTTGTGTAATCTATTTGGAGAAATAGTGGAAAAATCCTTCAAGTCGAAGGGACTGGACGTAGCTCTTGGTTGGAAGAGAGTGAACCAGGATAAAATCTCTTGTGTGAATTTTCTATCCCTAACTCTTCAGTTTATTTGCTTATACTAATTGTGGGGTTTTGATATTACTTTTGTTAATCTTTTAAAAAGGATTTCTTGTGTGCTTTATCTTTTTATCTTCTGCTTGTGAAAATTTTGTTCAAAAGGGTTTTTGCGAAATTAATTAACAAACACAATTCAACCCCCCTTCTTGTGTTTGCCTGTGCCAACTTCAGTTGGTATCAGAGCTCAGCCTTGACAGGGTTGAGCATCTAACAAGTGCTTAGGCAGTACAATCCTACAATCATGGATGTAGAAGGACAAGCTATCAACAGACCTCCTCTCTTTGATTGAACTGATTATGATTATTGGAAAAAGAGGATGATGGCATTCTTGGATGCACAAAATGCTGACATCTGGGAACTGATAGAAAATGGCTACACTGTGCCAAGGAGTAAAGCTGGAGCTGCGGTGCCTAGAACTGAATGGACTCAAGAGCAGAAAAGCCAACATCAATTAAACTTGAAAGCTAAGCACTATCTCATGTGTGCTATCGCCAGATCTGATCATGACAAGGTTTATAGTTGCAACACAACTAAAGAAATCAGGGATACTCTTGCACTAGCTCATGAAGGTTCCTCACAAGTGAAGGAATCAAAGATAAGCATGCTGGTTCACCAGTATGAGCTATTCAAGATGGCTGATCATGAAACCATAGACCAGATGTTTGTAAGATTCCAAACAATCACCAACAGTCTTAGGTCTCTTGGAAAGGTCTATGAAAATAGAGATCATGCGATAAAAATTTTGAGAAGTCTCTCAAAGAAGTGGAGACCTAAGGTAACTGCTATCCAGGAAGCAAAGAATCTGAATACTCTTTCTCAGGAAGAGCTTCTGGGGTCATTAAAAGTTCATGAACTTGAACTTAATGAAGAGGAAAACTCCAGAAAAGGAATGTCCATTGCCTTAAAGGCCAAGAAAGCTAGTTCCTCAAAGATGCTTAAAGTTGTTGAGTCTTCAGATGAAGCTGATTCTTCAAATAATGAAGATGACTCAGATGAGGATGAACTATCTTTCATCTCCAGAAAAATACAACACATGTGGAGAAAGAAAGGTGGATGCAGAAGGAAGCAGCTCAACAAAAAATTCTCCAAGGAGAAGTCAGATTCCAAGGAAAAAGGTCCACTCCTGTGCTTTGAATGTAAGAAACCAGGGCACTTCAAAGCGGACTGCCCAGAGTTGAAGGAGAAAAATAAATTCTTCAAAAAGAAGAAAGGCTTGATGGCTACGTGGGAGGATCTCGACCTGTCTTCTTCAGATGAAGAAGATGAAGTAGGAGAAGAAGCAAACATTTGCTTCATGGCTGACACTGCATCAGAAAGTGAATTCACTAATGCTGATGTAATAGAATCTGATCCATCTACTCTTCAAACTGTTTTTGATGAATTGTTGCATGAATCATGCATACTGTCTAAAGAGTATAAAAGTCTCAAAAAGAATTTTACTAAACTTTCTAAATACTATGATAAGGTCTGCACAGTAAATCAAAACCTTAGGGATGAGAATGAAACTTTAAAATCAAACAATGTTAGTATGACTGACAAGACTAAGTGTAAGTCAAATGGCTCTTATGAAGTTGAAAAACTGAAACAAGATGTGACGTACTTGACAGACTCTCTGTCAAAACTGGTTGGTAGCTCAGATAAATTAAATATTATATTAAGATATTCTAGATCACCACATGACAAATCTGGCATTGGTTATGATAAAGAGAAGCAAGATGCATCTCTGAATAAACCAAAAGTTCATACACAATATAAGGCTTTTAAAGCCTGACCACAGTATACTAAGTCAAAACCAAGCCCTTCCAATACTTACTGCAAAGTATGTGGAAAAAGTGGGCATGTGTCATTTAAATGCATACATAACAAGCATGCAAAGCATTCACGGCCTATGATCACTAACAAGAAAGGACCCAAGTCAATTTGGGTACCTAAAGATAAGATAAACCCTGTTGTAGATCTGCTTAACAACAGGAAAAAAACAGATGTCCTGGTACTTGGACAGTGGATGCTCATGACACATGACAGGAGAAAGGTATATGTTCCAAGACCTTAGGCCCAAAGATGGTGGCTGGATCACTTTTGGAGGAAACCAAAAAGGAAAGATCATTGGTATAGGTAAAATTGGTAAACATCATTTTCCCTCCATTGATAATGTTCTGTTAGTAAATGGTCTTAAACACAATCTGCTTAGCATTAGTCAATTATGTGATAGTGGGTTTGCTGTTTCATTTAATAAGAACATGTGTTTTGTCAAGAAAGCTTATGAATCACTCTTATTCACAGCCCAGAGGCAAAACAATCTGTATAAGATTGACTTAGAGGACCTCTCAAATCAAAGTGTCTCTTGTCTAGTGTCCAGTAAGGATGAACAATGGATTTGGCACAAAAGGTTGGGTCATGCAAGTTTGAGATTAATCTCAAAACTGAAAAAAGCATAACCTTGTAAGAGGTTTACCAAACCTTAGTTTCAAATCTGACGCTCTCTGTGATGCATGTTAGAAGGGAAAACAAGTAAAAGGTTCCTTTGAATCTAAGAATGTTGTTAGTACTAACAGACCACTAGAATTGCTACACCTTGATCTCTTTGGTCCAACAAGGACTGCCTCTGTCATTGGAAAGAAATATGGTCTCGTCATAGTAGACGACTACACTAGATGGACATAGGTTATGTTCCTTACTCACAAGGATGAGTCATTCAAGGTCTTTTCTGTATTCTGCAAACGTGTACAGATTGAAAAAGGCATGTGTATAGCTTCAATTAGAAGTGACCATGGGGGAGAATTTTTCAATGAGCTATTCCATGATTTTTGTGAATAAAGTGGTATTCAACACAACTTTTCAATATCAAGAACACCACAGCAAAATGGTGTGGTAGAGAGAAAGAACGGATTTCTTCAAGAGATGGCTAGGACTATGCTCAATGACAATTCTGTCCCTAAGCACTTCTGGGTTGAAGCTGTGAACACTGCCCATTACATTCAGAACAGAATATACATTAGACCTATTCTGAATAAGACTCCTTTTGAATTGTGGAAAGGTAGAAAACCTAACATTTAATACTTTCACCCTTTCGGATGTAAATGTTATATTTTGAATACAAAAGATCAACTTGGTAAATTTGATGCTAAAGTAGATAATGGAATCCTTCTAGGATTTTCTGAAACTTCAAAAGGCTTTAGAGTTTATAATTCTAGATCTTTAGTTGTAGAAGAATGTATTCATATGAAATTTGATGACAAACATCCTGATAAGGATCTATCAGAGCTAGATGAAGCTTTTGCAGATCTTGATTTAAACATTTCAGGAGAGAAACCAGAAATCAAGACTGATATCCAAGTAGACGACACTTCTCAACAACAACCTGAAACATCTACCTCTCAATAGGAAAATGCTCGGAAATCTTGGTATTTCAGAAACTACCATCCTCATGATCAAATCATTGGTGACCCCAATGACAAGCTAAGAACTAGGTCAACCTTCAGAGAACAAAGTGATTATGCTCTTGTCTCTGAATGTGAACCGAAGTCAGTAGACGAAGCTCTACTGGACGAAGGATGGATTCTTGCTATGCAAGAAGAGCTAAATCAGTTTGAGAGAAGTGAAGTCTGGACACTTGTACCCCTGCCTGAAGACAAGTCAGTCATTGGAACAAAGTGGGTCTACAGAAACAAGCTTGATGAAGATGGTAAGGTTGTGACAAACAAGGCAAGACTTGTTACTCAAGGCTACTCTCAAGAAGAAGGTATAGACTACACTGAAACTTTTGCACCAGTTGCTAGACTAGAAGCTATAAGAATCTTAATATTGTTTGTTGCACATCATAGCTTTATGCTTTTTCAAATGGATGTTAAAAGTACCTTTTTAAATGGCTTTATTAATGAAGAAGTATATGTCATGCAACCTCCTGGCTTTGAAAATACAAATCACCCTGAACATGTTTATAAGATTAAGAAAGCATTGTATAGACTTAAGCAAGCTCCTAGAGCTTGGTATGATAGGTTAAGTTCGTTTCTAATGGAAAATGGTTTTAACAGGGAAAAAGTAGACACAACTCTATTTAGAAAATATATTAAGTCAGATTTCATTATAGTACAGATTTATGTTGATGATATCATTTTCGGTGCTCCTAATGAATCTCTATGCAAGGAATTCTCTAAGATAATCACTAGTGCAAAATATACATTTAACATCAGGTTTTTAACATCGGTTTTAACAAAACCGATGTGAAATAGGAGGCGGTGGCATTTTTGAAATTAAACTGAAATATTTTAACATTGGTTATAATATAAATCGATGTGATAAAAATATTTAACATCAGTTTTAAATAAAACCGATGTGGAAAAGTGAAACCAAAAAAAAAAAATTACCAGACATAAGATTAGACATCGGTTTTGGATAACCGATGTGGAAAAGGGAAACAAAAATAAAATTTTTTTAATCAGCGGTAAGATTACACATCGGTTTTCATTTAACCGATGTAATAAATTAAAAAAATGAAATTTTAAAATAAATTATAAGTCTCTACATCGGTTATATGGAAACCGATGTGAAATATCTCTAACCACATCGGTTTTTAGTAAACCGATGTGTAATATTTGACAAAAACCTAAGTTTCTATTTTCATTCCCTCCATCTCTTCACACCGTCTTCCATTCCTTTTGTTTTTCATTCCTTTGTCACTGCTTCCCCATCTCGCTCACTGCTCTATGCTTCGTCCCTACTGCTTTGCCGCGACCTCCCATCTCTGTCTCTCCCTGCTGCTCGCCGGTATCCGCTTCTGCCTCCGCTTCTGCTTCTGCTTCTGCTTCTGCTTCTCCCTCCCATCTCTATCTCTCAAGGCGTGATAGGTATTTACATAATTCTAGTTATATCAGTCATTATACTTCTTGTTGGAGAAATCATGCCCACCAATTTGGCGTAGCAGTAGTGTTGGCCTATAGCCTTTAAATCTGTTGGGAATGTGCTGTCTTGTTTCAGCTTTTGTTTTCATTAGTTTAATCCACGTGAATCTA
Source organism: Sophora flavescens (assembly GCA_030762895.1). Classification (NCBI taxonomy): domain Eukaryota; kingdom Viridiplantae; phylum Streptophyta; class Magnoliopsida; order Fabales; family Fabaceae; genus Sophora; species Sophora flavescens. The sequence goes on along the minus strand of CM061063.1, from coordinate 30,371,753 downwards.
GATCTGTCATCAATAATGGTTAGGAAATACCTATGACATCAAAAACAGATTGTGAAACAGAAGTGCTAATTGGAAAAGAATTCTTTCTTTGTTTTGCATAGTGACAAGCATCACAGTTTGTGTGTACACGAGATGGCATATTACAATGTTGCTTTTGTGTAAGAGAGTAACATTTGTCTGAAATATGACCTAGACTATGGTGCCAAACATCAATGGATGTGGCAGTACATTTATTATTTGTACAATGAAGAATAGAAACAGATTTTGGTATGGATGAAAAAGGGACCACCAAAGTGTACAAAGCTCCATGCTGCTCAATAGTACCAATCATCTTCAGGGAATGTGTGTCCTGTATGCAGCAAAGATTGTCAGTAAAAGTAATCTGATAGTTTAAGGATTTGGTTAGTTTAGAAACAAAAATCGGGTTGATGGAGAAATTGGGAATATACAATGCATCAAACAGTCTAAGTGATGCTGAAAGGTATATAGTACCACTGAAAACAACATTGGTTGTTTGACCATTAGCCTAAGAGACATGTATTGGTTCTATGGCTTTATAAGAAGTAAAGAAATGTAGAGAGGAAGTGATGTGATCTGTGGCATCTGAGTCTAAGATCCAAGAAAGGTTACCTTGACTTGAAGATGTGGGCATGACATTATGTGAATTGACTAAGTTTGAGGAGTGAGAGGTGGTTGTAGGTGGTGTAGGAGGTAAAAGAGCCAAAAGACCTTGGATTTGTTCCTCAGTGAGGATGGAGAGTGGAGAATCATCCATGGAACTTTTATCATTGAACTGTTCTGCTGCAAGATTATGAGTTGCTTTCTTAGATTTGTACCCTGGTGGAAATCCATGCTTAAAGAAGCATGTTTCCACTGTGTGATTGGTGCGATTGCAGTAAGTACAAAGCCTTGAAGAGCCATTCTTGTTTGGATTAAACTTGCCCCTACCACGACCTTGAGAAGTTCCTTAATTGGATTGAATTGTGAGAACATTTGGTTCAGTCAAGAAACCAACATTGATATGTCTTTTCTTGCTGAACCACTATAGAGAAAGCTCGAGTAAGAGATGGCAATGGATCCATCATTGCTGCTACGCCATATTGGTGGCCATATCAAGCAACATAATTTGCAGCATTAATTGCAAAGCATATTTGTCTACTTTAGTATACTTGTCTTCTGTCGCTGGTTCTGTAACTTGTGTTTGTTCAGCTGTAGCATCATTCCTCACCATCCTAATGTCTAAACCTCTGTACCCTGATAACTTTGGCATGATATTATAAATCTTAAATTGAGAGATTACATTATCAAGGGTTTATATCATTACCAAAATAGTAGCTACATTCCATCCTTGCATTAATTTCAGTTTGATTTTCTCTTATATCATTCTCTTAATCAACCGAAAAGCCAGCAAACTTTGATGAAATCTCTGTGCTCCAAATTCTAGTGTTAAGTGACAAGAAGCACGGATTTCACTTTATAACATGAAAATCAGATAATCAGCATGCATCTTCTTGTCAAGTGTAAAATATGTCTAATGCTCGTCTAAATAAAATTTCTAGTAGTTAGATCTTTTTGGCCATTGACCTATATATTGAATTACTGACGGAGTTGTTCATACATATCCTATATGACTCATTTTTAAGCATTTCTAACATTTAGCATTTCTACCAATCATTGACGCTGACCAACTTTCTTACTCTATTTGCAGAACAAGAAATTTACAGGTGTTATTTTCCTGGACTGCGGATCTGATTTGAGAAGTAGTCATAGGGTTCCTGGTGAGTTTCATTCAGTTACTCAGAAATTTAGTTACAACTTACAAGTGTGTCACCAAACAAATTTTGACAAGCAATCCATTCCTTCATAGGTAGTGTGTTATTTTATTTATTTTTGCCTGTCACCTTTGCCATTGTAGTTAGGAGCTATCTACAACCACAACAAAGCCTTAATACCTTATTCTCATTACGTGGGGGTTGTAGGTGCTATCTATGCCGGGAAAATTGTTACACTAGTTATCTATAAAAAAAAGAAAATGGGTTGGAGAAATTTTCTGCAGTTTACAATTAATCAACCAACAAACCATTAAGTTGTAGATCTCTTCAGCTTTGCTATCTTGTATTTTGCCTATTGAAGTTTCAATGACTATTTACATAATTCTCTCAATTCTAGAATGATTAACTCAAGGAAGAGTTTTTAGTTGGCAGGTGTACAAGTGTCTTTGACTCCGTTGCATAGTGCTACTGCCTCTGCTTTGTTCACTTCTCTACTGTCTTTGCACAATAACAACTCGGGTTGTCTCTCAGAAGGTGCGTTTTGGCTGAAAAGCTTTCATTGGAGTTTTAATGTATTTGCTTGAAAATTTATTTGATTCGAGAATATGCCCACAATAATTAGTAAAGCCTTAGTTTCCCGTTTGAGATGCAATACTAATGAGCACACGTGTACGTGCTTAATGTACCGCTCATTGTGTTGGATCTTGAATTGTCCAAAGTTGGACAGTTTGGGAAAAAACTTTTTCTTAATTCAGTTAAAATAGTTATTCATTGATTCTAATGTTATATACTTGATGAAAGTTCGGATTGATACATTTCCTTTCCTTCTCCGGGTGCATACTTTATCGTGGTGGATGTCATCGCGTTCAAGTCGTGTACGTCGGAGACCAAAGGGAAATGCTGCCGAAATTTTGTCGAGTATGAGCATGAGAGTTAAGGACTAACTGTTAACCGAATGTTGAAAAAGTTTCTTCTCGAATGGGATAGGGCCATACCTTGTCATTAGAAGTGGTTGATGAATATGTTGGACTAAGTACGAAGTCATTGGTTTAGTCATGGATCGCGGTTGGATGAATGCTAGACGGACAAGTGATGAGTATGAGAATGGAGTGGAAGATTTTCTACAGTTTGCAAAAACAAATGCTCCTGATAGTGGTAACGGAAGGTTTTATTGTCCTTGTGTTAAATGTTTGAATGAGAGACGACTAGAAGCTGAGGAGATACGTGATCATCTTATTTGTGAGGGGATTTGCAAGAGTTATACAACATGGATATGTCATGGTGAATCGTTAGACAGGACGAGGGTGTCGGATAGAGAGGAAGTTGATGATGTGGAAATGGACGATGGACTAGAGGACATGATCCGTGATGTTGGGCAAGAGTCTTTTCGGCGCGCACATGGGTATGATACTTTGTGCAGTGATGCGGAAGTGGCTTTGTATCCACTAATTTCACACGGTTGTCAGTGGTGTTAAGATTGTTCAATGTGAAGGCGAGAAATGGGTGGAGCGACAAAAGCTTTACCGAATTTCTTGAGTTGTTGAAAGACATGCTTCCAGAAGGCAACACATTGCCATCTCGAAACTATGAGGCGAAGAAGATATTGTGTCCGATGGGTATGGAGTATAAGAAAATATACGCTTGCCCCAATGATTGCATATTGTACAAGAAAGAATTTGAAGAGATGCACGAGTGTCCCAGGTGTGGGGTATCACGCTACAAAGTGAAGGATGGTGATTCTAGTTGTGATGCGGTCACCAAAGGTCCTCCTGCGAAGGTGTTATGGTATCTTCCCGTGATTCCGCGGTTCAAGCGATTGTTTGCTAATGTAAATGACGCAAAGAACATTAGATGGCATGCAGATGAGAGGAAGTGTGATGGGACGGCTTGAGATCCGGCCGATTCTTTGCAATGAAAGAGAATTGATAGTTTGTTTTCGGATTTCGGCAATGAGCCCAGAAACCTCAGGCTTGGACTTGCTACCGATGGAATGAATCCATATGGAAACTTAAGTAGTATTCATAGTTCATGGCTTGTTCTCCTGGTAATTTACAACCTGTCTCCTTGGTTATGCATGAAGCGCAAATACATTATGTTAAGTATGATGATTTCGGGTCCTAAACAGCCAAAAAATGATATTGTTGTTTATTTGAGTCCCTTGATTGAAGACTTGAGAATGTTGTGGGATGAAGGCATTGATGTGATCGACGGGTATTGCCATGAGACATTCAGATTGCGTGCCTTGTTATTTTGCACCATCAATGACTTTCCAGCATACGGTAACCTATGTGGGTATAGTGTTAAGGGGCATAAAGCATGTCCCATATGTGAAGAAGGCACATGTTACCATCAACTGCAACATGGAAGGAAGACAGTTTACCTTGGGCATCGGAGATTTCTCCGACGTAATCATCCTTATCGTAGATTGAGAAAAGCTTTCAATGGACTTCCGGAGAATGAAATTGCTCCGGTGGCCTTGAATGGAGAGCAAGTTTATGAAAGGGTGAACAACACTAATGTTATCTAAGGGAAGACCCAGAAGAAGGCTACCGAGAAGAAAATATGGAAGAAGAGGTCGATCTTCTTTGATCTTCCATACTGGTGCAAGCTTGATGTAAGACATTGTATTGATGTGATGCATGTGGAGAAAAATGTGCGTGACAGTTTAATCAGAACGCTTCTCAACATTCAAGGCAAGACAAAGGATGGTGTGAATGCTCGTCTGGATCTAGTTGCGATGGGTATACGAGAGCAGTTAGCTCCACTTAAAGTGGGGGATAAGAAGACTTATTTGCCCCCAGCATGTCATAATTTATCAAAAAAAGAGAAAATAAGTTTCTGTGAATGTCTACGGGGAGTCAAAGTGCCACAGGGTTACTCTTCAAATATCAAAAGACTTGTCTCAATGAAAGATCTCAAATTAGTTGGTTTAAAGTCTCATGATTGTCATGTCTTGATGAAACAACTACTACCGGTGGCCATTCGTGACATATTGCCTAAAAAAGTCAAACATGCCATTACTAGGTTATGCTTATTCTTCAATGCTATATGTAGCAAGGTCATTGACACTAAAAAGTTGGATGACTTGGAAAATGAGGCAGCCATTATCTTGTGCCAATTGGAGATGTATTTTCCACCTTCATTTTTTGACATCATGGTTCATTTGATTGTTCATCTAGTGAGGGAGATTAGATTGTGCGGCCCCGTTTATTTAAGGTGGATGTACCCGGTTGAGCGATACATGAAGATCTTGAAAGGATATATGAAGAATCCACACCGTCCCGAAGCATCTATTGTTGAAAGGTATGTTGCAGAAGAAGCTGTTGAGTTTTGTACAGACTACATGTCAGAAGCGGATCCTGTAGGGCTTCCGAAGTCTCGTCACGAAGGAAGATATGATGGTAAGGGTACACGAGGTATAACTTTTAAGAGCATGGATCGGGAGGAAGTGCTTCAAGCACATTTGTATATATTGAATAACACTGATGAGGTTGAACCATACTTATGTGAGCACAAAAGCATCATCAATGAAACTTACCATAGAATGAATGAAAAATGGTGTTTGAACAAGCATAACAAGACTTTCTTGAACTGGTTTAAATAAAAAATTGCAAATGATGGTATTGCTTCTGATACATTAAAATGGCTAGCACAGGGGCCTAACTTTGATGTCATATGCTGGAGTGGGTACGATATCAATAAGTTTTCCTTCTATACAAAGTCCCAGGATGACAAAAGTACTATGTAAAACAGTGGGGTTATGGTCGTCGCTGAGTACATGCATTTCTCTAGTTCGAAAGATAAAAACCCTGTTATGACATCCGTTTCATACTTTGGAATCATTTAAGAGATATGGGAGGTTGATTACACGAAGTTTAGAGTACCTGTTTTTAAATGTCAGTGGGTCGACGGTAACAATGGTGTGCAAACCCATGAGTTAGGATTCAAATTGGTGGACCTTAATAAGGTAGGTAACAAAGAGGAGCCTTTCATTATGGCATCCCAAGCAAAACAAGTGTTTTATATCCGTGATCCTTCTAACAAAAGGTGGTCAGTGGTTCTCCAGGGAAAAACATGTATAATGGTAGTGAGGGAAATCAAGATTCAACTCTTGATATTTCTGATACTCCTTCTTTCTCAACACGAGTGCCTAATTTCAATGAGTAAAATGAAGTGGATGATGTACATGCTACTCGTAATGATCACCAAGAAGGGTTATGGGAGAACTTTACTAATTGACCACAAAGTAAGTTTAGTTCGAGTTATGTTTAAAGGCATATCATATATTTACGTTGATATTTATAAGTTATGTTTACGTACGTTGATCGATATTTATAAGTTATGTATGATATTTATCCTGACATACTAACAAGTTTTTTTTATGTTTAAACAGGTATACATGACTGATCCTGAGGATATCCCTCCTTCATGCAGTGGGTCGGAGACCCCGTCTACGGGTAGAAAGGGGTAGACGTGCCACACGAATGAGGAATTTGACTGCCAACCGTGGTTCAAATCAAAGGATAAGAATAGACTTTGATAATAACCTCAATCCTATTGGGCCAATGGCAGAGCAGTTTAACAGTTTTGTGGCGACCCTTGCTAGGAGCAGGCCTAGTATACTCAGTGATATTTGGAAAGATGTACCGGCGGACGTGAAGGATCGGATATGGGAGAGTATTCTGGTATCTATACTTTTACGTCCTGTGTTTGTCTGTATCTACTTTATTTTAATCTTACTAATATCATACAGTAATTCGTTGATTCTTTTGGTCTTGATGTAGCTCACCTTTGACATACCGGATACGGCGGTTATGAAGAAGCGTTTGCTAAAGTATGCTGGTGAGAGTTAGAGGGCTTTTAAGGTCGACCTGGGCAGATACTATGTATTCAATCCAACATGTGAAAAGAACCCACTTGAGGTGTACCCGTTTCTTGACCAGGCGACGTGGGATCGCTTTGTTCAGAGCCGACATGATCCCGGCTTTCAGGTTAACTTATTTGATTTGTCTCTAAATTTATGTAATTTCATTAATTTTATTTACTTATGTAATTTAATTGTCTTTTATTTATAACAGGAGAAGAGGAAAAAGGGGCAGGAAAACTAAAGCAAGAATGTCTACCACCATGTCATGTCTCGTGGGGGATATAAAAAGCTTGGTCAAATAATGGTGGAAGAGGAAAAGAAAGCACGTCAGGAAGTAGCATCTCAGGAGGATCCTAACGCTGAAAATCGTCCAGAGGTTGTGGATCCACCTCCACCCCCACGCCATAGTAAATGGAAGAGGGCCTGACAAATAAAAACGGGACAATATACATCTGAGGAGGCCCGCCAAGTAGCTGAGAAGATTGTAAGTATAGTTTGAATTGTAATTGTCATTTTAAGATTGTTACCGAATTGTAACGTGACATGATATTTTATATGTGATAGGATGCCTTGGACGAGCAGGTAACCTAAGGAACCTTTGTTCCTAGAGGACGCGATGATATCTTAGTTGCTGCCATCGGTAAACCAGACCACCCGGGCCGTGTCATTGGTGTTGGATGGGGCGTCGGCATTCGCCAATACCATGGTTCATCTTCACACCATTGCCACAGGGATGTTGATGCAGATAGAGCACGTCTAAAACAAGATATTGTAGCTGAGCTTAGACAGGAGATGGCCGAGCAGTTTGCCCAGCATATGGCAATATTGACTTCTATGTCCCAGTAGATGACAGCCGGTGTCCAACCCTCTGTCCATGTGAGCACTAAGGGCTCATGTGATCCTCCTCATCAGCCTGAAAATGATGATGATGGTGATGATGATGATGACGACCCTGACAGGTGTGAGCTGTATGTTGATGATCATCATGATCGCCGCTTAGTGGCCTTGGGGAGGGCACATAACAACTTAGGTAATACCATACACCATCGCTTATTACCGGATGATCAGCTGAGGGTCGTTGTTGAGATTATTCGAGATGCTGATGCTCGAGTCCCTGTGCCCACTGAGGAGGTTCAAACAGTGGGTCAGGCCTCCGGTAACTTCATCCTCTAGCCAAGAAGACTGGTCAGCTTCCTGTTGCATCTGAGGTATTCAGTTAGTTGTGTTTTTCTATATTCATAGTTGAAATTATTTATTATTGTTTAAAGATATAATGCTTTATTTTTATTCGTTATAGGATGTTGTAAATGATATTCTGCCTAAAAGGTCGGATCCAGGAAGACCAGAGATGTCTGCTCCTGCCAAGGTATTCATTTGACCATTTAGTTAATTACGAATGAAATAACTTAATTATATGTGATTACTAATATATATCTTTGTTGTTTAGGGGATCGACAAAGGGGCACCTGGTGATGTTTTTAAACTTCTGGCTATACAGGTTGTCACCATGGAGAATGACGCAGCTTTGGTAAGGTTGGAACATGATGCCAGTCCAGGTGATGAACTGTATATCCCAAAGAAGGAACTTATGGAGATTGTACTCAATAAAGAAATGGCTAGTTCTGCACACCTATCGTTATGGTGCACGTAAGTACATTTTATTTATAAGTTAAGTAATTAATTTTTAAATACTATGATAATTAACATATTTTTTCAATATATTAGGTATTTGCATCGTATGTTAGTTGATCGGGGTAACCTCGCCCTTTATGGGTTCATTGACCCCATGTTCATTCAGGGTAATATTCTCCTAGCATCAGAAGACCCGGTCACCACCATACGTGATATACTTGCCCAAGACGATCATCAATTCTACCTTGCGCCTTATCTCAATAAGTAAGTACCGGTTATTTAATTATAACTATATATGACTTAGTCACTAACTGTTCCGCAAATACAGCCAGCATTGGCAACTGTTGATCTTGTACCCTAGGATGAAAGTCGTGGTCTTCTTCTGCTCAATTGGAAATAAGCCGGAGAATGAACTGAAGACGATCATCGAAACGTAAGCATTAAAATACTTTATAATCATTAATGCAGTTATTTTAATTATCTGAAATCTATTAGATATACTTTAATTAATGTTTATTTTGTCATGATAATTCTATTAATGCAAACCACATGTTGCATGGTGAAAGGCGTCGGGCTATCAGATGGATTATTCCTGGCGTAAGATATTTATTAGTTCAAATGCATCAAATGCAGTGGGTATAATTATTGATTTCTATTTAATTCCTCATATTCTAATTGTGTTTCATTTGTACGTAGTCACGTATACAACGTGGATCATGGGAATGTGGATACTATGTGATGCAATGGATGTTGGAAATTATCTCCTCCAGGATCACTGAAAGATGGCACGAGGTAAATGTTAATTGATAACAATTAGAAGTAATGATTATAGATTCGTTATATGTTTTATGTTAGTTTATTACTTAAAAGATATAATCTTTTGTCCAATTAAACTTGCAGATATTCAACAATCCAACTTCATTATCTGATTCCGACATCAACAACATAAGGAGGCGTTGGGCAACTTTCTTTGTTGAAGTGTACCAACCATAGCTTGTATATATATATGTAGTTAGTTTAAAAACTTATCATGTACTAGCTATAGTGTACTTTTGACTGATCATATGTATTTTGATATGAAATCTATAATATATCATGTAGCTTTTTGGTTTCTAATTATCTTTGTTGTCTGAATGTAATTGAATGTACATATGTATTGTTCGTAATAAATTTAGTATATATTAATTGTGTTTTTGTTGTACAAAAGTGATTGTTGAGAATATTTAGAGTATGTTATTCTGGTATTGATGATCTGCATTATTGCTGAAAAGCCGTTGTCGGTTTCCACATCGGTTTATGTAAAAGCCGCTGTTAAAAATGTACTTTAAGCATCGGTTTTAAAATCGATGTGAAAAGTGGCAATAAACCACATCGGTCTTTTCAACATAAGTTTGAAAACCGATGTGAAAAGCCAAAAATAACCGATGTGGAATCCCTTTTCTGCACTAGTGAATGCAGAAAGAATTTGAAATGAGCATGATGGGAGAACTCAAATTCTTCCTTGGACTTCAAGTTAAACAGTCTATGGACGAGGTATACATCCACCAGACTAAGTATACAAAGGAACTTCTAAAGAAGTTTAAGATGAATTATTGTAAACCAATGAATACCCCTATGCATTCCACTTCAATACTAAACAAAGATGATAAAGATAAAAAGATAGACCAAAAGGTATATAGAGGTATGATAGGATCTCTTTTATATCTGACTACGTCTAGACCTGATATAATGTTCAGTGTTTGCTTGTGTGCTCATTTTCAATCTGATCCTAGAGAGTCTCATTTCTCAGCAGTTAAAAGAATATTTAGATATTTAAAAGGTACTATTAATCTGGGTTTGTGCTTTAAGAAAAATGATGATTACATATTAGTTGGTTTTTGTGATGCTGGCTAAGCTGGAGATAGAATTGAAATAAAAAGTACCAGTGGAGGATGTCACTTCATTGGAGCTAACCTAGTATCATGGTCAAGAAAAAGGTAAAGTACCATTGCTCTAGCAACTGTTGAAGCAGAATACATGTCAGCTGCAAGCTGCTGCTCACAACTTCTATTGATCAAACACCAATTGGAGGACTACAATGTATTTGTAAGTAGTATTCCACTTATGTGTGATAATACTACTGCAATCAATTTATCTAAGAATCCAATATTGCATTCTAGAGCTAAGCACATAGAGATTAAACATCATTTTATTAGGGATTATGTGCAAAAAGGTGTGTTTGATGTTCAATTTATAGATACTGACCACCAATGGGCAGATATCTTCACTAAACCTCTTGCTGAGGACAGATTCATCTTTATAAGAAAGCATTTGAATATGTTGTATGTGGATTGAAGTAGTATATTTATTGTTAATATGGTCGTCCATTGCATATTCTCTCTGTACGTCCACTAGTCATGACGTCCAGAGCAAGTGGATTCTACGCGTCCACTACCTATGTCTTTGCACGTCCACTCTTAGTCTTGTGTGGACTCGTCTATGCACACATTTATTGCTTATAATAATTTTTTCTTGAACACATTTATATAAAACACTTATCTTTCCTTGCCGAGTCAGCTACCCTCATCAATCCCATCATAACTTTTTATGGTCCCAAGATTACCAACGTCGTTTTGCACTTAATGACATGTCTTGTCATTATCTTTTTTTTTTTTTTGGAAACAGTTGGTTTTTAGAAATATTTAAAAGTAACCTCTTTCCCTCTGAAAATCTTTTCGCATATCTTCATCCCTTACAACCTCGCTCTCTCTGAATCTTTCGAACTCTTTGTATCCCTTGCTCTTTCAAAAACTCTTCTTACTCAACAATAACTTCAACCACTGCTCCCATGCCTGCTTTTGCAACTGATATGATGTCCATATCCGTGGAACACCACTTCAACTTCGGAATTCTACAAGAATACAACTTGGATGTGAGTAAGTTCATCAACGCTGCTGGCTGGGATGGAATCTTCTTGGAAAAGGTCTCGGTGTATCCCGATCTGATAGGAGTCCAAAGATCTCTGAAACCGAAGTTGTCGGATTCGTGCTGGGAAGGAAAGTGATAGTATCAGATAAAACCATCTCTGATGCAATTGCTTGTGCTCAAGAATGATTAGTCTTCACTGAGAACTGGGAAGAAGACCTAGGTGATGCTGAAACAATTGCTGTTACCCTTATGAGGCAAGACAGCGTGAGAAATCATTCTTGGAAATCATCTGAGATGAAAGATCACATCAGATTCTTCACCAGATTCTGAATAAAGTAGTGCTGCATTAGATTGGCTCCAAGGACAATTTATTAGCTCTTCACAAATTCTGCCTATGCCATCTGGTTTTTGAACCCAGGACTAACCTTCTATGGATCATATTTCATAACTTCAAGGATGTCATTACCAACAGAGAATCGGCTTCTCACATTACTTTCACCCATCTCTTATAAAAAATTCTCAAGCAGCAAGGCGTGTACAATATTCTGAGTGCAAAGCCTAAGGATGAACAAGAAAGACTCCTTCGTCAGAAAGGATTGCAAGCTATTGAATTTGGACGAGTAAATCTCAGTAGCATGCAACTCAACACTTAAAAGAGAAAATGAAGGTTAAGGAAGAGTCTCTAGAGGCCAACGAAGCTGCAATTCTTGGTTTGAAGAAAGGAGCCAAGAGAAAGACTATGACTGTGAGGCAACCCATTCCCTATTGTTGCTATTCTTGAAAAACAAGTTGTTGTTGTTGCTGGTCCAATTGCTAAGAAGAAAAGGCAACCAGCAAAGAGGGCTAGAACAACCTTGACTTCTGAGGTAGTAATCTCGCTAATGACCCTGTTAGGTTAGCAGTAGATGAACTAGTCTCTAATTTGACAACTCATAATGATAATTTCTCTGCTCCAAATGATGTGAATAATGCTTATGTTCCTACCCATCCACAATCACCACCCTCACCACTACCACATATAGATAACAACATTACCATTGAAGCCCCATTTCCAAAACCCTTGAAAACTCTATTTCCTCCTATAATTCCCTCTTCCACTCTCTATGATGGCAAATCTGAGGATTGGGCCAAAGTACAGGGAGAATGGAAAATACTCTTCCACACCATTCCATATGAACCAGAACTTATCCTAAACAGATGGTATCCCCTGACTGAATATGAGTTTGAACCCCTCAACATCTATCCTTACTAGGTCAACCTTGAACCCCACACTCCATCTGGCCCATTCCCTTCTCAAATGTTCAACGAACATGGACCTCTCCTCACCCACCTTCCCCAATAAAGATTCCCTACCAAGAAAATCTACCCCAACTTAGTAAAACTTCCACCTCTTAAACCTTTCACTTATGGAGTAGAACGAGTTATCATATCTGATTGGAATACAGATCAAAACAAGAAAAATCTTGGAAGTTCTTGAGAAAAGAGCCAGATCCTCCAGGAAAATTCCTTTTGTCATGGACCAGACTACAAAATGGATGAATTTCAAACATCCAAGTATATATGGAGCATTGTTGACCGGTTTGGGGACACACTAATGTATAAGATGCTGAAATGGGAATTCAACCACTTCAAAGCAAACAGTAGCCTGCACGTTTTGTCCCTCCAACTTGGTTAAGACAATCCACTTCTACAAATGTTGGAGTCAAGCCCAACAAGATCTGTCCTAGATTGACAATGACTGATCTAAACAAGGACAAGGACAGGAAGCATCCAAGGCACAAAGGAACGATGCCAGTAGTTAAAGACATCATGCTGGATCTTCATTCCGAACCCTTTGACCACTCACAGATGGATTACATTCAATCCTTTCCAATTGAGATGGTCAATGAGGCTAACTATGCAGGAGCCTTCTGGCAATCCCACCTAATTCACTGCACCAGAGAAGCCTCCACTTCTGGCCTCTCTACTGAAGAGAAGAAGAAGACTCCTAAATTCAGAGGCAGATGTGGACTCTCGAGTGTCAGATATCTAATCTTCAAGGATCTGTGGGGTCTACCTATAACCAGTCGTGATGTGGAAATTCCTAATCCAATTCACTGGGCAAAGGATATCCCTGAGCCAATTATACAATATGCTTTTGCCATAACTTCAACCTCATCCTCTGAGCATACATCTGAAGAATTAGTTGTGGAAGGCCCTGAGCTGAATGTGAAAATATTTTCAAAACCTGTTTCTGAGCCTTCCACTCCCTTAGTTGATGCAGTTGCTGTTAAGCCAACTATGACAGAGCAGTCTGATGAGATATGTGCTTCTAAGCAAGGTGATGAGTCTGCTAAGACATCTTCTCAACCATTAGCTCTTGCGATGATTCATCCTCCATCCCAAGCTCAAGACACTGGCTCGGACTCTACTGAGAGATCAAGACAATTATCTTTGCCATCCAATCTTGAAGACATCATTGGCACAATTGATGATGATAAGGTTGGAAAGATAGTTGAAGAAAAGACTGATCAAATGGCACAACAAATTGAAGAAATAGTGCAAAAGCAAGTGCAAGACACCTTGGTCCCTACAAATGCCATGGTGACTCAAATGTTGGCCTTGCTAATGGAATTTCAGAAGAATCAAAATCCAAACCAACCCCCTCCACCACCTCCTTCTTCTTAGAATCTCTTCTTTCTTATTGTATTTTGCTGACAGTGATGGTCCACTCCCTTATTACCTTTTTGGCTGATGACAAAAAGGGGGAGAAAGGGAAAGAAAGAAAATCATAAATAAATTCAGTTGTTGAAAATCACTTAAGCACTTATATGTTTGCATTTGTATTGATCTGCTTTACTTATATTATTTGCTCTGATACTTGTGTTTATATAAATTCTAAGTATGATAAGTGTTTATACCTATCTGTTAGTCTGCTTAAGTATTTGAATGCTTTGTCTTAGGGGGAGCCTTGCAAGCTCTCTTAGACTTTGCTATTTAAATTTAATCAGTTTTTGTCATCATCAAAAAGGGGGGATTGTTGTAACCAAAGTTGTTTTGGATTTAATAATCTCTAAGTTTTGATGCTAACAAAAGGATTAAATTTGCTTGGCAAAGTGTTAGTTGAGATCTAACAAGTGAGTTCAGAATATGCAGGAATATTCAGAATAATATAAGGTATACAATGCTTGGACTCGTGCAAAGAATTACCCGTCCAAAGGTTATTTAAACTGTTAATATTTTAATCAATAAATAGAATGGTTTTCTAAAGTATAGCAAGTCCAAAGACTTTAGTAGACGAGCGCATCTACTATATTAGTAGACGAGCCCTTCTACCACATTAGTAGACAAGCGCTTCTACTACTTTAGTGGACGAGCGCTTCTGCCACGTCAGTGGACGAGCAGAATTAAAATCTTGTATAGATGCATTCTTAAAACTAAGTAGACAGTGTTGTATGTTTTATATCTTTACTACTTTGAATGTGATTTAATGCAATCCGGTCCACAATGAATTATTTCAAGTGATTGATATTTATTTCAAATGAATATTTGTTCATTCCATTTGTTTTTATCTGATTTAATGTCTTGTTTCCCTTGAAAAAATTCATAGTACTATCAAGGAAATACAAAAAGTAAATAGTATAATTGGAATTGCAAAACGATCTGTACGATGACATCTTTTTGTCTGAACAAAATCTGAATTATACATAAAGGAGGAAAGAAAGGTTTTAAGGTACAAATGCTCAGAACTGTGAGCCTTCATTTTGTGATTTTCTGATAACCAATGATACTTTTCAACTCACCAAAATCAAGCAGTCAGTCTCAACGGATATCATGCATTTAATGTTATATATCTCTAAACGGGATTATTCAAATTAATCGTTGAAGAATTACAAGAGTAGAAGAAGGTCACTATATAAGTAGAAGACCTCAGATACTGAAGAATAACTTTTGCTAGCCTAACTTCTGCCAATACAATTCTTGAGAAGACAAGCTCTTATTCTTTCATTCATTCAAAAGCAGAAGTCTGTAATCTTTCAGTTTGAATATTGTTGTAATATTTAACTGATCTTAAACTGTCATACTCTCACACTTACTGATTTAATAATATCAACCTTTAAATCTTTGTGATAGAGTTAGAGCCTGAAGAGGCTTGGTAAGAAAATAATACTTGTAGCCTGAAGAGGTGTTGAATACTTGTTGTGTAATCTATTTGGAGAAATAGTGGAAAAATCCTTCAAGTCGAAGGGACTGGACGTAACTCTTGGTTAGAAGAGAGTGAACCAGGATAAAATCTCTTGTGTGAATTTTATATCCCTAACTCTTCAGTTTATTTGCTTATACTAACTGCAAGGTTTTGATATTGCTTTTGTTAATCTTTTAAAAAGGATTTCTTGTGTGCTTTATCTTTTTATCTTCTGCTTGTGAAAAAGTTGTTTAAAAGGGTTTTTGCGAAATTAATTAACAAACACAATTCAACCCCTCTTCTTGTGTTTGCCTGTGCCAGCTTCAATTTCCAGCTTCACCTCATGATCCATGGTTTAATTGGCATTCTTTGAAAGCGCGATGATTCCATTTTCTCCAAGGAGCACAATGCATGAAATGAAATTTTTTATTTTTATTTTTTTTAATAAACTTTGAACTTAAAAAGAAATGAGTATATGAAATGCATGAAAAAAGTTTTTTTTTATTTTACCCAAAAGGTTTGCCGGCTGTCAAATCCATTTATGGCTTGAAGCAGTCAAGCCATCAATGGTTTTCTAGTTTATCCTCCTTTTTAATTTGTCATGGCTATTCTCAATCTACTTCTGATTCTTCTTTGTTTGTTAAACATCACACTAACCCAGTTACTGTTTTATTGGTATATGTAGATGATCTTATTATTGCAGGAAATAACTCACTTGAAATTGTTAACATCAAAACTGTTTTGAATAGAAAGTTTAGAATTAAAGATCTCGGACCCTTGAAATATTTTCTGGGACTCGAGATTGCTAGATCAAAGGCAGGGATCCACATTTGTCAAAGAAAATACGCCTTAGACATCTTATTCGAATGTGGCTTACTCGCTTCCAAACCGGTTTCCACACCTATGACTAAAGGAACCCACTTAAGTGAAAATGTAGGGACCCTGCTCTCGGATCCTGCAGCATACTGACAATTAGTTGGTAAGCTCTTGTATTTGACAACTACTCGACCTGACATTTCCTATTCTGTTCAACAGCTCAGTCAATACATGTCAAAGCCAACATCCTCGCACCATGAAGCTGTTGTTCGTGTACTCAAATATATCAAACACTCCCCTGCACTTGGTTTGTTCTATCTGAGCACCTATCAGCTGCAAATCAAAGCCTTTAGCGACTCCGACTGGGCTAGTTGTCTAGATTCACGCAAGTCAATCACGGGTTATTGTGTCTTTCTTGGTGACTCTCTAATTTCCTGGAAGTCGAAGAAACAACCAACTGTTTCCAGATCTTCTTCAAAAGCGGAATACCATGCATCAGCTTCCACGGTTTGTGAAATTCAGTGGATTCATTATCTCCTACATGATCTGCACTTTAACTCCATCCCTTCAGCTTTGCTATATTGTGATAACCAGTCCGCACGTCATATTGCCAGCAATGCTTCCTTTCACGAGCGAACCAAGCGTATCGAATTAGATTGTCATATCGTCCGTGGAAAGCTTCAAGCCAAGCTGTTTCATCTATTACCCATTTCAAGTATTAATCAGTTGGCTGATATTCTAACCAAGGCATTGGATCCAACTCCATTTCAAACTTTTATCTCCAAGCTGAGTTTGCTTAATATTCATTCGCCGGATTCCAGCTTGAAGGGGGGTATTAGCTAAAATAGTGCTATCTGTTACAGTTGTTATAGCCTTTTGTTATAGTCTTATCTTCAGGTAGGATTCTCTTATCCCTTATCCCCTTTGTTTCTGTTACACTATATTGGACCTTGTATCTATATATAGGTCATGTATTCCTTTCTTCAATATATCAAGAAGTTTATATTCAGTATATACAATTTACCATTTCTGATTCCTATTGTAATAACCATTGGTGTTGTCACCAGTTGAAGCCATTATGGTTTCAACATTATGGTGTGTCATTTTTCTTAGAGCAATGTTGGAAACGCGATTTCTCATGCTCCAAAGGCATGATAAGTAAAATATTAGTGTTTTAAAAAAGCAAGGATAATACATGAATAAAAAATTATAATTCATTACACTACATCCACTCCTCAAACTAGGAATGAAAACTTTGTTCCTTTCAATTATAAAATATCCAAACTCCATTTCACTATTCTACTATGTTTCGTTTAATTTCATTCCATTTCATTTCACTTACTTAAACATATTCTAAGAGTTAGGCTTTCGGTTAAGGTCCTTTAGTTTAGCTGTGTGTGTGAAGAGTTTTTCCATTTGAAAGTACAATGAAATTTAGGTTAGTAGCTTCAAGAGTACAACATGCCTTGATAAATTACGTTTTTTTTTCTATCATCTCCTCTTTGCTCACTTTCTCTCTTTTCATTTCCTCTCTTTCCATTTTCTCCTCCAAGCCAAGCAAAGCATCAAAGAGACTAATGGGAGCTCGAACCTATGAGCTATTAGATAGGAGACCTTGTTATACTCCATTAAATCACCCCCTTAGAGTTTCTAGTTCATTATTATTATATACTGATAAGCTGATATGCATACATTCAATTCATGTCAATTAGACCACAAATGCATACAAATAAAAGAGTAAATCATCAATTTAGTCTCTGAAATTGTGAGGTAGTATCAACTTGGTCCCTAAACTGATTGAAATAACAATTTAGTCCCCGAAGTTGCAAACCATGATTCAAATCAGTCCCTTTGTTAACACCCGTATCTTAACGCCATGAAGTGTGCTGAGGTGACACGTTAAGTGGCCAGCTAGATGCCCTATCATCGTATACGTGGGTTCCACGTCAGATGACTCACTTACCTCACAATTTCAGGGACTAAAGTGATATTTTGAGGACTAAATTGAAACTCCAAAATGTTTTAAATTCCTTTCATCTTCATCCCCTTCCTCAGCAGCTCTTTCTTCCTTTTCCCCACCATTTCCGCTACCTCCTACTCTACATCTTTCTCTATCTCATGATGCAACCCTAAATCGAAAACGAAGGTGATGAAGGAGGGGGGTAATGGGTCTTCGAATCGAAGTGGACATTCGAACTCTAGGGTTAATGGGTCTGAAATCCAAAACTCATTTCATAAGGTCAAAGTATTATACAATTTGCAAATAAAACCATAAGTGGCATTTTTCTTGTTGAAAAAAAGAAACCGAAAACCAAACCCTAAACTAAAGGCAAGTCAGTAAAGTAGAGAGCGTGGGATGCGAGGTAAGGTGGTGGTGAAAAGCGGGTCCCGAAACAGCGCAAGTGGGTCGGAAAAATCGCGTCCTAGTAACAAACTAAACAGATTCTGTACTTTCCTCTGCAAGTGTCTCTCTCCCAAGCAAAGCTGCTAACTCGGGCTCTCTCTTCATAGCATCAGATGGCGGCGTCACGAATAATAGCTCACCCTCCTCCACATTCCCATCTCCACCGTCAATCTCTGCCGTCAGAAACCGTGCCGTTACCGTCCCTCAAACTCAATCCTCACCCAAAACGGTACCGTAACATTGCCATTCGCGCTTCCATTCGGTCCCATAAGGAGAACGATCTCAACGATAAACCGAACCCGGTCGAATTGCCAACCACAACCCCCGAAGACGAGTCTCCGAGCCACGTCATCTCCAAAGATCTCCTCTCTCTTCCGCGTACCCAATTCCACCATTTTCCTTTCTATCTATTTGTTTTTTTATTGATTAATTTTGTAATTTTTTGAAATCGATTTTGATTTCAGGACCTTTGTCATCGACGCGGTTATCTGATACAGTTTCCGATGGTTCACGGCTTCGTGTTGCATATCAGGTTCATACATTGCATTTGTATTTGCATTTGCATTTGCATGCATTCCATTTTCTATTTCTTTCATATATTTGAATAGTGGAATAAAATCCTTTTTTATTTTAAGGAAAAAAAATTATGCTTTTCAGGGGGTGCGTGGTGCTTACAGTGAGTCAGCTGCACAGAAGGCATACCCAAATTGTGAAGCTGTGCCTTGTGATCAATTCGATACGGCTTTTGAAGTAAACTACTGTTAACCCTATGCGTTTTATTGACATGTTATCTTTTTCTAAATTTATTTATTGATCAATTTCCCTAGTTATTGTTGCTTGTGTTAGGATACATGTTAGCTTGGTGATTGAAATTGTTTACGCTTAATGAGGTATTTAGTGGTATTGTTCCTTTGGGTTCCAAAATTATATCTATACAGGTTTGCTTTAGGATTTTCATGTTACTTTGATGTTGGTTTAGTGTTTCACTAGCATAACTGGCATGAGATCTGGTGGAACCTTGATTATTTTGTGTTGTATTCAGTGTTATCAATGGCGGATTATGGCGGCCAGCCAAAAATCCACCATATAAATATGCCGATGCAGTCTATGGCAGAAACATGGCAGATATAATAGGGGTTGTGGCCTATGGCGGCTAGCACAGAATCCGCCATGCCATGGCTGCAATTTGACAACATTGGTTGTATTGACTTGTTGTGTCTTGACATATTTAAATAAGGTCCTCAAACACTTATGGTGCTGACAAATTAAACCATATAGTTTTGCATTGCAGCTCTAACCACTAAACTTATTGATTATTGTTTTCTTATCATGGTTGGGTTTTTTAACTAGATGGTTTCCAAAAGGGTTAAATCTAACTATCGCTAATCTCTTTATTCTCTCATTCTTGGTTCCCCGCTAGGCTGTTGAAAGGTGGCTTGTGGACAGAGCGGTTTTGCCAATTGAGAATTCTTTGGGAGGGAGCATCCACAGAAATTATGACCTTTTACTCCGGCATAGGTTGCAAATAGTAGGTGAATTAAAATATGCAGTCCACCATTGTCTGATGGCTAATCATGGTGTCAAACTGGAGGATTTGAAGCGGGTTCTTAGTCATCCACAGGTGTGATTCTAACATTTTATATTCTACTTTTTTTTCCAATCACAAACTCATCCAAGACCGACTGGTCAAGTTTTAGGCTCTTGCACAATGCGAGAACACACTGACAAAGTTGGGGTTGGTTAGAGAAGCAGTTGATGATACAGCTGGTGCTGCAAAGGTATATAATTCATCGAAGTTGCTTTCTGGTATTGTTCCAAGTGTTTCTGTTGATCAATGGTCACTCTTAATTTTTTAAGGTGCAACAATATTGTCATCATTGGAACCATGTCATTTTTTTGTTCAATAAATATGCTACTTTCCTTGAGATTTCAGAGCATTTTATGCATTTGACAGTTGCAGGATACTTTGGTTTATATAAGTTTATCATCCTTGTTCAAATTCTGATCTACTTGAAAAATTAGCCATGATCTATCATCTCCTGATTACATATTGCACCTTGGGTAAAGGATTGAAATTCAATTTTTGCCACCACTGTTGACTTGTTTATCAATATCACCTATCCTAACGTAGTTACAAATTATAGCATATTGCCTTCCAAAAAACACAAGACGCAGGAGCAGTTGCTAGTTCTGATGCTGCAAAGATCTATGGCTTGAATATACTTGCTCAAGACATTCAGGTCTGAGTCCATGGCTGTCAGTGTTTTAACTTACATGGTTGATAATTCATGCTCATGGTAGATTTGATCATTAATGGTTTTGCATTGGCAGGATGATAGCGATAACGTCACCCGATTTCTAATGTTAGCACGAGAACCTATAATTCCTGGCACAGATAGGCCATTTAAGGTACCCTCAAATATAGTAAATAACTAAACTTACTTTATTGAATACATCATATGTCTCCCCACTCCTTAGTTGGTTAGTTTTATGCTTAGCTACTCATCAATATTGAACATTGCTGTTGATTGTGGCAATGGATTCTCAGACAAGCATAGTTTTTTCTTTGGAAGAGGGTCCTGGGGTTCTTTTCAAGGCCCTTGCTGTTTTTGCTCTGCGTCAAATTAACCTTACAAAGGTTTGTTGTCTTCTTGGCACCAGTTGTTATATATTTTGTGGAAGTTACATTTGCAAGTATGATTTTTGGATGTTCCCAATAATTGTAAGATTTGTTTGTTTTTACAACAGATTGAAAGTCGTCCTTTATGGAAGCAACCTTTACGAGTGTCTGATGATAACAACAATGTCAAGTATAATTACCGAAAGCCATAGCTATAGTTCTTTTCTGTAACTACAATACATGCATCTTTGAGCTAATTTAGTTCAAACCATCACTAGTATTGTTTCTAGTAAAAGGTTATATTGGTAATGATTGTTGTGCTGATCATAGTTCATGTATACACAGGTACTTTGATTATCATTTTTATGTTGATTTTGAAGCTTCAATGGCTGATCAGAGTGCACAAAATGCCCTAAGGCATCTAAATGTATGCTTTAATTTATTCTTATGTAGCATATCTAAAGGATTATCTGTGAGTAAACACTCTAAAACCAATACACTTTATAGGAGTTCGCTACATTCTTGCGAGTGCTCGGGAGTTACCCTATGGACACTAGCACATAGTAAATAATTGCCAAAAGAGGTGAGCACCATTTATCTGAATAATTTTCCTGGAGATTAGTTTAGTGATTTACTGAATGTATTGCCCTCCGGTTTTAAAACTCTAACTAATACCTTGATCTTTATTGTAAATTATGGAGCTTTATTTTATCCATCATTACACTAGTGAATATGATATAGCTGTCATACATTTGATCCAAGCCTTTTTTGAACAGTGTCAAATACTCAAATTATCTAAATTTGATGGAAACGACTAATCTTTCGCCGTTTTCAAGTGCCGTGCATAAACTTTATCAACTCTGGCACTGGCAGGTTGGTTTTTTTGTTTGAGTTTAAAAGCAAAACTGTTCTACATGGTGACTTTTTTCTAATGATTTTTAGTGTCTGTTGATCAGGTTAGCATGTATCTGTGTCTCTGAAGTCTTTTGTATCGCTCACGTTAGCCATTTTATGGTGAAGCTTTAATTTCTGAATTCTGATGATTTTGCTCTATGCTGTTGTTGATGCAGGACTCATGGACATAGTTATTAGTTACTGTTTTTTGCGGCGTAGTTCTATTGTCAAATGATGTTAATGGATATTATAAAGTTTACATTTGTTAAATTTACAAAGTTCTATTGACAATTATGTTAATGGATATTACAAAGTTTACATTTCTTGAATATAGATAAACAGAAAAACATATTGGACGTTCAAGCTCCTTTAATTTCTATTCTTACGGATAGTATCAGAAAAAGGTATCAGAATGAATCACTCGTCCGTTAGAAAATTCTCCTCATTGTCTTCTTTACAAATTCGCTGATGTCTCAAAATGTCGATGCCAGGTGATGTTTCTATGGCGTTAAAACCAGAGTCTGTATATTTGAATTAACTTCGGAGTTAAGTGATTAAAGCCCGGTTAATATCACCACAAAATCATGCTTGTTACTAAAATTTCATCTGATCACTTTGAATTCCAGTTGATATCCAAGAATGGACTTTATAAAAAGGCTTAATTTTAGTTTTGGTCTCTTGAGTATTGGTAATGTACAATTTTGGTCCCCATGTTTTTCTTGAGTGTATTTGGTTCTCATAGTTTTTCAATTATACATATGTAGCCGTCTCCTATCAAATTGTTAACATAGGTTGTTGATGTGGCATGTCATATGGATTAAAAAATTAATTAATTAACTAATATTAATTTCAATTTAATAAATTTAAAATTTTTAAGGTTAAAGTAATATTTTGATCCTTATACGTGATACGAATTCTCGATTTGGTCCTTATACATAAAAAATTATTAAAATGATCCCTATACATACAGAAAGTCTCCATTTGGTCTCTATACGTTATCCGTTTGGTCCTTATACAAACAAAAAATTTGTAAATGCGGATTTTTTATACGTATAGAGATCATTTTAATTTTTTTTATGTATGGAGACCAAATCGATAACCCGTGTCACACAGAGAGAAAAAAATATTACTTTAACCAATTTGTAAATATGGTTTTTAGTGGGTCACGTGACCCAAACCCATAACCCACTGAACCCTATTCGTTCCCAAATCCTGTCATGGCTTTTGCCTCTGGCTTTGCAAACACCAGTATAACAGGTTCAGAGGTTCTTGCTCTTGCTTTAACACCATTATAATTAAAGATTTGGAACTTTCCTGTTTCTACCAAATGGCAAAGATTGCTGTGACCCCAAATGAAATTTCATGTTTTTATCACTTGTTCCTCTCTGTTCTCCTTCATCGGCTTTTTCTCTCCAAGAAACATATAGCGGCCAGACTTGTCATGGCGGCAAGCCGCCACACCAAACCGCATCACCACCACAAGGCGTAGTACGCTGTCCAGTCGCGCTTCGTTCTTCACTCAAACCAGACACCTCGGCAACCACCGCCAAGCTTAGCAACATCCTCCACCGTGCCACTGTTCCGTCACTAACAGGCCTCACCACCGCGAACTGGAGTTCTTCCGTATTGGTAACGTGTCGCCGTGTGCGTCGCTTGAGCTCTTGTGCGGCATAGGGATGGGTAGGGATTTGGGAACAAAATACAATTAAAGTTCAGTGTTTTACAAAGGGTTACGGGTTTGGGGCCTCACTTGTGATAGATTAAGGACTCTGTCGCGAAGAGGATTCATCGCACCTTGCTCTGTTTGTCGCGAAGAGGGTTCGTCGCAGATGGAGGAGCTCCTGTGTGCGGCACAGAGAATGGGTATGGATTGGAGGTGGTTTGCGCGCAGAGAATGGGTAGGGATTGGAGGTGGTAGCGGCACAGAGCATAAGGGATTTGGGAACAATTTAGGGTTAACAAAGGGTCGCAAATTTGGGTTAAGGGTCGACCCACTAAAAAATCGTTTTTTTAAAAAAAACTTATTAATTAATTTAAAAATAAAAACTAATAATAAACTAATATTTTTTAATCCACGAGGATTATAATTGTACAATTAAAAATTTAAAGGGACCAAATGCAAAAAAAAAAAAATTGGGAGATCAAAATCTCACATTATCAATGGATTAAAAGTATAATTAAGTCTTATAAAAAAACAAAACCTGGGAAAAGCAAACAACATACCCAAGACAGCGGACAAAGAAGTATTCGTTCTTCACGTTATAGTAAAGAAAAAGAAAAGGCATATCAGTGCCCACGAGACGGACTCTTCGATACATTGTATGGGGAGAGGGAAAAAAGAAAGCCTATAACTAAGTTGAATATGTAATGGCAATGATAGTTTACACAGGTTTCCAGACACAACTTGCCAAAATGTTTTCAAATCCTAGTATTTACTGCTTGACCATACACTGAAGAAGTAATATGCCACAGCAGTGACAGGGCAGGCAAAGATTCGAAATGACTTCGCACTAAAGCAGACGCCTTCTCAATCCTGAGTCAGAGAAAGCTCAAACTTAAATTAAAGACTTCAAGCAGGAACACGGTTCTTATTCAGGAGCATGCTGGTCAACCTGTCTTGCCATTAAATCTCTGATCAAGGCCAGGATCTCACTTCGCATCCCAGCAACAGCAGATGGAGTAACCTTTTCCTTCACATCAGAGAACCACAGATCCTTTGTATTAGTATCTTTACTAGTCACATGCCATCTGCATATAACTCTTGCAATGGCTGTGACATATAAGCCACAGTCATGACCATTCACTTGCTTGGGTGAATATGTACATTCCATAAAGGTGGCCTCAGATGCTGATCCAGAGAATCCCATGTATCCAACAACAGCTTTATAGAGTTGCTTAGCAGGCGCTGAATTCATGCTTCTGCAGCTATCATGGTGAACAAATAGACTAGCATGTCTATAATATGCAAGTAAGCTCCAATGTGATCCACCTTCAGCTACGTTAACGTCGTCATTGTCGTTGATGGGAAATATAACCAGTGTCTTATCAGACAAATGAAGGGGCTCTAAGAAATCTTTGAGAGCCTCAATGACAGGACATTTCATTATCCAAAATGCAATGGATGGTGGAACCAGCAGGATATCCTGGGAGAGATGGCTTAATGAAAGATAACTGAAATAAAACTCAATAATTCGATCATTAAGATAATATGGACCACTGAGTATGTCTAGATCTGATCGTCTAAGCACAACATCATTGTAGCTGAGAATCTTCTCATCTGCTTGTGATTTCCCCATTCTGTATATAGGCTAGCCTGATGAAAACAAATTTGGATGTCTTAGATGATCACTTGCTACTTAAGAAAAAAGAAACTGCACGCACAGAATCAGTATTTTGCTATTTCCTGCTCTAGTGTGGGTAAACAACATATAATACCTTCTCAAGTGTTAACCTTTACTCAAGGTAAAACAGATTTAGGGAAAAACTGTTTGGAATATCAGTTTGTCACTTGGGCTTTTTCTATAAACTCCCATATACTTTCTGGGGGATAAAAAAAACATTTTTTAGCATAGATAGCCTAGTGGTCAACTTCTTTAGTTCAAAGCAAAATTGGGAGATGCTCTCTTAAGACATCTAAATATCTAATGGCATTACTAATCAACTTGAATCTGCAACAGTATAAAACAGTTTATTTTTCTGAGAATAAATTCATAACATAAATAATCAAACATTCATTCAGTTCATGTCTTGTACTTCCATTCTATAACCAACTTGGATGCTTTTAATCAATTAGTATGGTATAGGATGGTTCTCTTCTACCAGTTGTTATCATCACTATTTGATTTGATTGAATCCATAACACACAAGTAATTTCCTACCCTATTTCTTAAAAACTATCTCATTTTTATCTTTATACGAATTTTTCCCCCTTTATCTGGGGATACATATATGATTAACCTCCAAAACTTCAACGAACGGGGGAAAACCTGAAATTTAATTGGGAACAAAATTACCTAAATTTGTATTTATGTTGAAATTTAAGGTTAAACTTGAATGCATTCAATTGCTGAGAATAAATTTGGAAAGAAAGAGTGAAATAGGACAAGAGAAAAGGACTCACAGTGAAGTCGAGAAACAACCGCTATGGATTCAGAGAAAGTTGGGGTGTTGAAGAATCAAGAGCCCTTGAGTTGAGTATCCACGAAAAACTGCTATGGAAAGAGTGACGCAGCGTTTGGTAACTTTTTGATTTACAGGTGCCGAAACTGTTCTCCTCTATCACCGACTATAGTTCCTGCACTAACCTACTAGCTGTAGCTAGGTATGTTATTAACGAATTGGTCAAGTGACTATGATGGTAGGTAAATTTATAGCGGATAACATGTCTATCTTCTATAGAGATTAGCGGATAAGATGCTGACTAGATAACGAATAAGCTAGTCCATTGATGTAATTGAAATCCGATATACTAAAACGGAAATGATTTTTTGACACAGTTTTTGCGACACAATACATACATCGTATGAACAGCTTGACACAATCTGTGACTATAATGCAGATCAGAAGACTTTTTTTTTTTTTTTTAAATTTAAATTTTTTTTGTAAATAAATTTTTTGATTAAGTATGTGTCAATATCTGGTGAACGGGGTACAAATATCTGGTAAATGCTTTCAAATATGTGGTGAATGTCCATACTAAAACCAAGTTTTGGATGCCTTAGATTATATGGTGAACGTAGTTCAATTATATGGTGAATGCCTTCGAATATCTGGTGAATGCCCATACTAAAACCGAGTTTTGGATGCCTTAGATTATCTGGTGAACGTAGTTCACTTATCTGGTGAATGCCTTCGAATATGTGGTGAATGCCTATACTAAATTAGCTTGTGGATGCCTTAGATTATCTGGTGAACGTAGTTCAATTATCTGGTGAATGCCTTCAAATATGTGGTGAATGCCCATACTTAATCAAAAAATTTATTTTAAAAAAAATTTAAATTTAAAAAAAAAAAAAGGTGTGCAAGTCAACATGCAGTAGGTCGATTCTGATCTTGATTGTGCAAGACTGTTTCATATGATGTATGTATTGTTGTCCGGGATTTTGTGTCAAATTAGCAAACCTGATACTAAAATCGTACGGTGGCGATATTTGGAATCCAATTGTTATAATTGGAAACGGTAAGATTGAAATTTGGAGGATCAAAAGTGTAATTAAATCAATTTTTTAAAATTTTTTAAAGGTTTAAGTAATATTTTGGTCCCTACGCCCCGATTACCTAATTCTCGATTTGGTCCCTATACATAAAAAATTATTAAAATGGTCCTTATACATATAGAAAGTCTCCATTTGGTTTCTATACGTTACTCGTTTGGTCCTTATATGAACAAAAAATTATCAAATCAGTCTCTAAAATTTTGTACGACATGGACCAAATGAAGATTTTCTGTATGTATAGGGACCATTTTAATAATTTTTTATGTATATGGACTAAATCAAGAATTCATGTCAAATAGGAACCAAAATATTACTTTAACCATTTCTAAATAACGACATGACTACTCTTTTTTTTTTTTTTTTAATAGGATATGACTGCTTTTAAATGAGCTTGAACGCATAGTAAGTAAATAATGATATAATTATATTCATCATTGATTTATATACTTCTCGGATCTCATTTAGAAGTGGGAAGGACCTTATCGCATATCATATTAGTCTTCATCTGGTTAGCTGCACACAATAAAATCACGACAGCTCTTAGAAGAAGTAAGGGTTGGTTTGGTGGTCAGGATATGATAGGGATAAATAGGATAAGAGAACATGATATGAGTAGGATAAGCTGTTATCCTATCTAATGTTTGATGTCCACCTGATAACCAACTGGATAACATTGTAATTTTAGTACGAATTTTAAAATTTTTCGTTTTTGTTCCGAATGTTTTCATATTTTATTATATTTTAGTTTTTTTTTTAATTTTTATTTTTAAGATTATATAAAAAGACAAAATTGTCCTTGTGATAAAATTACATATAATATTTTAAAATTTTAAAATATTGTTTAGCTTAAATCAATTTTATTATAATTTTAAATATTCATTTTTAGTTTTTTACTTTACATATAGTTAAATTATTAGAATAATTTTTTATTTATTTTTCAGTTTTTTAAAATAATGTGAAGAAACAAAATTATTCTTGTGATAAAATAAAAATAATTTTTAAATTAATTATTAATATTTTTATTATTTTATGTTTTATTATATCTTTTTTTGGTAACCATATTATATTTTATTATACTTTAATTATTTTATATATATAATATTTTTATACCTTATTATACTATAATCACTTTATCCAATCTGTTGAGTTCTAACCCTCAGTATAGAATTTTAACTAAATGGACAGGATATGATAGGTGACAGGATTGATTTATCCTATCCTGCTGGGTCAGTAAGGATATGATAGCTTATCATATCATGTCTCTCTTATCTTGACCACCAAATTAGTATTAGATAATTAGAAACAAAAGCAGACTGCCATATATGTATTGGTATAGAGGAATCAGTTACCCATGTTCTCATGGATTGCTCTGTAGCAAAATCTTATAGTTGACCAACAGAAAATTCTGGAATTTTTCGTTGCAGAGCATTCGGACGGGTTCAATCTTCGCCTGTCTCAAAATCTTGGCCGAGGATAAAATTCAGAGTGGTTGAACCTGCTCGTGGTATCTTGCTAGTTCATGTGGAAATGGAGGAATCCCTCCATTTTGAAGAAGATTTATGCTTTCCCAACAACCCTCTAGCTGCAGTGCGCACTTCCTGGATCAATTCAATACCCGTCAAATGAGCCGGTCCTAGTCCATTTAACCCTATCTCGTATGGATCAGGGTCAAATGGATTACAGAGTCAAAAGGTCCACATTAAAAAAAACCATAGGATAAAAAAACCCTAAAATGCTCTAAGGCTAGCTAGGTAGCCATGAGTCATAATTTTTTTGATGGACCTATTTTTTTTTATTCTATAAAACTTGACAAAAAGAACAACAACTATAATCACTCTAACGTTATGTAATAATATCATTTAACCTATGAAATTATCTATTTAAATATGTATTACGTGCTATAATTTTTCCTTCACTAACCGCACAACCACTTAGGTAATCCAAGTGAATGGTTTTCCTTAGCTAGAATATTATCTATTGCAATAATTTGATATCAGTTATTTACTTTAACAATTCATTTCATATACAGGCAAGGATGAAAATAGATAAAACAATGGTTTCTCTTCAATTTTTTTAGAGAAAACTATAACACTTAATATATATTTGATAGTTAATTTCATAGGTTAAATGATATTATTACATAATGTTAGGGTGATTATAATTGTTGTTCTTTTTGTCAAGTTTTATAAAAAAATAAAATAAATAGGACTATCAAAAAAAATATAGCCCATGAGCTGGCCATGGCTCTTAGGACTTTTTAGTGCTTTTTGATCCCGTAAGTTTTTTTTTAATGTGGACTTTTTGGTCCTGTGACCCATCTGGCCTTGACCCACATGAAAAAAAAGCTAAATAAATTTAGGATGACCCATTTGATAAATTTCTAATTTAATTTAAATGGATCGGACTATTATTATGGGCTAGATGGGCTCACCTTAGGACCAAATTGACTGCTCTAAACTCATATCTGCTGTGCCTGAAGTAAACTAGAAGAGCATAACTTAATTATGCTAAATGGAAATTCCCCCCGGGGTTGGACCAAACTCAACACTGATGGTTGCTCAAAGGGTAGCCCAGGAGATGATGGGTGTGGAGGAATTCTAAGAGATGACTCTGGACAATGGATTAAAGGTTTCTCTTTTCACATAGGAACCTGCAATTCGATTACAGCGGAACTCTGGGGCGTCTACTCGGGTTTACTAATGGCTCTGAACTCTGGAATCAAAATGGTTATTGTAGAGAGTGATTCACTGATAGCTATAAGACGGTGTTTGATACAAGATAAACTTTTATATTGAATATAAGGTGGGAATAAAGTTTTCCCTGTTACAAGATATCAAAACTATTCCCGACATAAAATATCCCCAGGAAGGAAAATTGTGGGTGGGAAAAAAGTATTCCGAAAGGAATGGAAAACTTTTATAATGTTAAATTACTAAATTATTCCAAACCATCCTGACCAGAGCAATTCCCCTTAGACACTTCATCCCGACCCATCTTCACCCACCCAAGAGCTTGCCACACCATCCTGCACTGCGGGCCACCTCGTCGTCACGTGAAGGTAGGTGGTTGCAAAACCTTACATTCTCCTTCCTTTTCCTTCCGAGGCTTAGCAGAAGCTAGGTTTCCCTTCTCCTTCTATGTTTTCCATGCTCTAATTTTTCGCATTTTTCTTTGACTATTGGATGCACCTAAGCTTGTTGTTTTCTTTATGGTGAACGCCTCACTGTATTTTTGTTTATGGGACCTAATTTATGATGGAATGTTGTGAATTATGTGATTTTGATTGTGACTCTGAGATGCTTGATAAAATGTCTTAATGATTATTCTAAACATTTCCAACCAGATGTATGTTCATATGTGGATCTCATAAAGCAACTGAATGACTTGCCATACTATGCCACAAACGATATTCAATTATCACTTTCTAAGAAATATCTCTAATACTTGAGTTCAACTTCAAGTGTGTAATGTCTCAATGTTCCTAAAGTGATGCTAATGGGAGGCAACGTAAAATTAACAGAGTGTTTGCACTCCACTATGCTGGGCAATTTCTATTTATGATTGTGTTCTGAATGTTCAACAGAGATGTTTTCTTGTTATAGCCATGTTAGTTTTGAATGATGTATTAGTTTTATAACATGTATTCAGTTATGATTGATTTTCTATCTTAGTCAAATTATTTAACAAATGGCCATGGATGGAAAATTTGCAACATTCTGATATGATTACAGATAGCATATTTACACTGAAAAATTGCCACTTAGACTTTTGATTGACTTCAAAATTTATTCTTTTGATGAAAATTTTATGTTGTAAATATTTGCTTGTGTAGTGAAAACTAAGTATACTTGTGCAGTTTCTAATTTGATTTTTATGTACCAGTTATTTATTTGGCTTAACAAATCATGGATCAATTGCAACATACAAGGAAGATGCGGATCATTGCGATTTTAGTTTTGTATTTAGAAATACTAAATGGTTTTATTATGATGTTGATGTTAGCTTGCACATATATCATAGATGATTATCTTAAACATAATAACAATAGGACTTGGGATGCATATACTCGGCATTTAGTGAGGGAAGTTAATTTTGATAGGGTGATCTTTTTTTTCTGATTTAGCATGTGTAGAAAACACTAGGATGGATAGGAGGAGCTTCCATTCCTTATGCCATATGTTGAGAGTGGTGGGTCAATTAGAGCCATCTAGAAATATGGGAGTGGAAGAGATGGTGGCAATTTTTTTACATATACTCTCTCATGATGTTAAAAATAGAATAATTAAAAGACAATTTATGAGAAGTGGTGAGACGAGCAGTAGGAGATTTGCGTATGTTCTGCATGCCATTCTAAGATGCTACAGAGAACTTCTTAAAGAACCCGAGCCAATCCAAGAAAACTGCACTGACGAGAGATGGAAATGGTTCAAGGTAATTTTCATGATTTTTCATAAGGTTTTAATTCATTTTTTTGAACTCTGGTGACTGTAATTTCTTTTGTTCTATTCAATGTAGAATTGCTTAGGAGCATTAGACGGAACTTATATCAAGGTTAATGTGTTAGAAGCTGATAAACCTAGATACAGAACAAGGAAGGGAGAACTAGCAACGAATGTGCTGGGAGTTTGTTCTAAAGATATGCAATTTATTTATGTTTTGGCTGGATGGGAGGGTTCAGCTGCAGACTCTAGAGTCCTAAGAGATGCTTTCTCTCGTAGAAATGGCCTGAAGGTTCCTCAAGGTGCTTTGTGTACTTATATAATATAATTTATGCAGGTTGTCTAAGAATTGAATTAATCTAAATTTGTATATTTTATAATAGGTTTTTTTTTTTTTGATAAATTATAATAGGTTATTACTACCTATGTGATGCTGGATATATGAACGGGGAAGGCTTTTTAACCCCTTATAGAGGACAAAGGTATCATTTAAATGAGTGGAGGAATGGTTCACAGCCAACAACCTCAAAAGAATATTTTAACTTGAAACATTCTTCTGCTAGAAATGCGATCGAAAGATGTTTTGGGTTGCTAAAAGGGCGTTGGGCAATTTTAAGGAATAACGGTGCGTTTGGGTAAACAACTTAATTAAGAGCTTATCACATAAGACCTTATCATATGAGAGCTTATGCCATAAGCGCTTTAAGAAAGAAAAAGAAAGAAAGGGGCATGAGAGAATTCGAATAGTGAAAAACACAGAGAGGGTGTTTAGTGCATAAGCTCTTATGACAATTCCATAAGCTTCTTCCAGTGACTTATGAAAATAAGTCAAAAACTCCTTATGGGATGATATAAGTTATTTTTATAAGATTTGTCAAACACACTGCATAAGAGCTTATGTCATCGGATAAGTCAAAAGGAGCTTAAATAAACTCTTTCAAACGTCACCTAAGTCCTTTTATCCAGTGAAGACTCAAGTAAGAATAATCACCGCATGTTGCTTGTTGCATAATCACATCCGAAGAATGCCTGTGGATCCATTGGAGAGGGAAGTTGACACCAATGAGGATATCATCAATGAGGAAAGGATTAGGCATGTTGAGGCAAGCAATACTTGAGTTTGTAGAGAGATAATCTTGCAACAGAAATGTTCAATACTTGGAGAGGAGGACAACAGTGAAATCTTTAATGAACTGCTTTTGTTCAAATTCAATTGTGTTATTTAACTCTGTAGCGAACTTGTGCTGATTTAATCCTCGACACTATTTATTGATTTTTTTTAGTGGATATTTATTTATTTGTATTGTGATTCTGAGATATTAGTGTTGAATATTTGTTCACAGTAAACCGAACCATTCGGTCCCATAAGGAGAACGATCTCAACGATAAACCGAACCCGGTCGAATTGCCAACCGCAACCCCCGAAGACGAGTCTCCGAGCCACGTCATCTCCAAAGATCTCCTCTCTCTTCCGCGTACCCAATTCCACCATTTTCCTTTCTATCTATTTGTTTTTTTATTGATTAATTTTGTAATTTTTTGAAATCGATTTTGATTTCAGGACCTTTGTCATCGACGCGGTTATCTGATACAGTTTCCGATGGTTCACGGCTTCGTGTTGCATATCAGGTTCATACATTGCATTTGTATTTGCATTTGCATTTGCATTTGCATGCATTCCATTTTCTATTTCTTTCATATATTTGAATAGTGGAATAAAATCCTTTTTTATTTTAAGGAAAAAAAATTATGGTTTTCAGGGGGTGCGTGGTGCTTACAGTGAGTCAGCTGCACAGAAGGCATACCCAAATTGTGAAGCTGTGCCTTGTGATCAATTCGATACGGCTTTTGAAGTAAACTACTGTTAACCCTATGCGTTTTATTGACATGTTATCTTTTTCTAAATTTATTTATTGATCAATTTCCCTAGTTATTGTTGCTTGTGTTAGGATACATGTTAGCTTGGTGATTGAAATTGTTTACGCATAATGAGGTATTTAGTGGTATTGTTCCTTTGGGTTCCAAAATTATATCTATACAGGTTTGCTTTAGGATTTTCATGTTACTTTGATGTTGGTTTAGTGTTTCACTAGCATAAGTGGCATGAGATCTGGTGGAACCTTGATTAATTTGTGTTGTATTCAGTGTTATCAATGGCGGATTATGGCGGTCAGCCAAAAATCCACCATATAAATATGCCGTTGCAGTCTATGGCAGAAACATGGCAGATATAATAGGGGTTGTGGCCTATGGCGGCTAGCACAGAATCCGCCATGCCATGGCTGCAATTTGACAACATTGGTTGTATTGACTTGTTGTGTCTTGACATAAGGTCCTCAAACACTTATGGTGCTGACAAATTAAACCATATAGTTTTGCATTGCAGCTCTAACCACTAAACTTATTGATTATTGTTTTCTTATCATGGTTGGGTTTTTTAACTAGATGGTTTCCAAAAGGGTTAAATCTAACTATCGCTAATCTCTTTATTCTCTCATTCTTGGTTCCCCCGCTAGGCTGTTGAAAGGTGGCTTGTGGACAGAGCGGTTTTGCCAATTGAGAATTCTTTGGGAGGGAGCATCCACAGAAATTATGACCTTTTACTCCGGCATAGGTTGCAAATAGTAGGTGAATTAAAATATGCAGTCCACCATTGTCTGATGGCTAATCATGGTGTCAAACTGGAGGATTTGAAGCGGGTTCTTAGTCATCCACAGGTGTGATTCTAACATTTTATATTCTACTTTTTTTTTCCAATCACAAACTCATCCAAGACCGACTGGTCAAGTTTTAGGCTCTTGCACAATGCGAGAACACACTGACAAAGTTGGGGTTGGTTAGAGAAGCAGTTGATGATACAGCTGGTGCTGCAAAGGTATATAATTCATCGAAGTTGCTTTCTGGTATTGTTCCAAGTGTTTCTGTTGATCAATGGTCACTCTTAATTTTTTAAGGTGCAACAATATTGTCATCATTGGAACCATGTCATTTTTTTGTTCAATAAATACGCTACTTTCCTTGAGATTTCAGAGCATTTTATGCATTTGACAGTTGCAGGATACTTTGGTTTATATAAGTTTATCATCCTTGTTCAAATTCTGATCTACTTGAAAAATTAGCCATGATCTATCATCTCCTGATTACATATTGCACCTTGGGTAAAGGATTGAAATTCAATTTTTGCCACCACTGTTGACTTGTTTATCAATATCACCTATCCTAACGTAGTTACAAATTATAGCATATTGCCTTCCAAAAAACACAAGACGCAGGAGCAGTTGCTAGTTCTGATGCTGCAAAGATCTATGGCTTGAATATACTTGCTCAAGACATTCAGGTCTGAGTCCATGGCTGTCAGTGTTTTAACTTACATGGTTGATAATTCATGCTCATGGTAGATTTGATCATTAATGGTTTTGCATTGGCAGGATGATAGCGATAACGTCACCCGATTTCTAATGTTAGCACGAGAACCTATAATTCCTGGCACAGATAGGCCATTTAAGGTACCCTCAAATATAGTAAATAACTAAACTTACTTTATTGAATACATCATATGTCTCCCCACTCCTTAGTTGGTTAGTTTTATGCTTAGCTACTCATCAATATTGAACATTGCTGTTGATTGTGGCAATGAATTCTCAGACAAGCATAGTTTTTTCTTTGGAAGAGGGTCCTGGGGTTCTTTTCAAGGCCCTTGCTGTTTTTGCTCTGCGTCAAATTAACCTTACAAAGGTTTGTTGTCTTCTTGGCACCAGTTGTTATATATTTTGTGGAAGTTACATTTGCAAGTATGATTTTTGGATGTTCCCAATAATTGTAAGATTTGTTTGTTTTTACAACAGATTGAAAGTCGTCCTTTGCGGAAGCAACCTTTACGAGTGTCTGATGATAACAACAATGTCAAGTATAATTACCGAAAGCCATAGCTATAGTTCTTTTCTGTAACTACAATACATGCATCTTTGAGCTAATTTAGTTCAAACCATCACTAGTATTGTTTCTAGTAAAAGGTTATATTGGTAATGATTGTTGTGCTGATCATAGTTCATGTATACACAGGTACTTTGATTATCATTTTTATGTTGATTTTGAAGCTTCAATGGCTGATCAGAGTGCACAAAATGCCCTAAGGCATCTAAATGTATGCTTTAATTTATTCTTATGTAGCATATCTAAAGGATTATCTGTGAGTAAACACTCTAAAACCAATACACTTTATAGGAGTTCGCTACATTCTTGCGAGTGCTCGGGAGTTACCCTATGGACACTAGCACATAGTAAATAATTGCCAAAAGAGGTGAGCACCATTTATCTGAATAATTTTCCTGGAGATTAGTTTAGTGATTTACTGAATGTATTGCCCTCCGGTTTTAAAACTCTAACTAATACCTTGATCTTTATTGTAAATTATGGAGCTTTATTTTATCCATCATTACACTAGTGAATATGATATAGCTGTCATACATTTGATCCAAGCCTTTTTTGAACAGTGTCAAATACTCAAATTATCTAAATTTGATGGAAACGACTAATCTTTCGCCGTTTTCAAGTGTCGTGCATAAACTTCATCAACTCTGGCACTGGCAGGTTGGTTTTTTTGTTTGAGTTTAAAAGCAAAACTGTTCTACATGGTGACTTTTTTCTAATGATTTTTAGTGTCTGTTGATCAGGTTAGCATGTATCTGTGTCTCTGAAGTCTTTTGTATCGCTCACGTTAGCCATTTTATGGTGAAGCTTTAATTTCTGAATTCTGATGATTTTGCTCTATGCTGTTGTTGATGCAGGACTCATGGACATAGTTATTAGTTACTGTTTTTTGCGGCGTAGTTCTATTGTCAAATGATGTTAATGGATATTATAAAGTTTACATTTGTTAAATTTACAAAGTTCTATTGACAATTATGTTAATGGATATTACAAAGTTTACATTTCTTGAATATAGATAAACAGAAAAACATATTGGACGTTCAAGCTCCTTTAATTTCTGTTCTTACGGCTAGTATCAGAAAAAGGTATCAGAATGAATCACTCGTCCGTTAGAAAATTCTCCTCATTGTCTTCTTTACAAATTCGCTGATGTCTCAAAATGTCCATGCCAGGTGATGTTTCTATGGCGTTAAAACCAGAGTCTGTATATTTGAATTAACTTCGGAGTTAAGTGATTAAAGCCCGGTTAATATCACCACAAAATCATGCTTGTTACTAAAATTTCATCTGATCACTTTGAATTCCAGTTGATATCCAAGAACGGACTTTATAAAAAGGCTTAATTTTAGTTTTGGTCCCTTGAGTATCGGTAATGTACAATTTTAGTCCCCCATGTTTTTCTTGAGTGTATTTAGTTCCTATAGTTTTTCAATTATACAAATATAGCCGTCTCCTATCAAATTATTAACATAGGTTGTTGATGTGGCATGCCGCATGCCATATGGATTAAAAAATTAATTAATTAATTAATATTAATTTCAATTTAATAAATTTAAAATTTTTAAGGTTAAAGTAATATTTTGATCCTTATACGTGATACGAATTCTCGATTTGGTTCTTATACATAAAAGATTATTAAAATGATCCCTATACATACAGAAAGTTTCCATTTGGTCCTTATACAAACAAAAAATTTGTAAATACGGATTTTTTATACATATAGAGATCATTTTAATAATTTTTTTTATGTATGAAGACCAAATCGATAACCCGTGTCACATCCAGAGAACAAAATATTACTTTAACCAATTTGTAAATATGGTTTTTAGTGGGTCACGTGACCCAAACCCATAACCCACTGAACCCTATTCGTTCCCAAATCCTGTCATGGCTTTTGCCTCTGGCTTTGCAAACACCAGTATAACAGGTTCAGAGGTTCTTGCTCTTGCTTTAACACCATTATAATTAAAGATTTGGAACTTTCCTGTTTCTACCAAATGGCAAAGATTGCTGTGACCCCAAATGAAATTTCATGTTTTTATCACTTTTGTTCCTCTCTGTTCTCCTTCATCGGCTTTTTCTCTCCAAGAAACATATAGCGGCCAGACTTGTCATGGCGGCAAGCCGCCACACCAAACCGCATCACCACCACAAGGCGTAGTACGCTGTCCAGTCGCGCTTCGTTCTTCACTCAAACCAGACACCTCGGCAACCACCGCCAAGCTTAGCAACATCCTCCACCGTGCCACTGTTCCGTCACTAACAGGCCTCACCACCGCGAACTGGAGTTCTTCCATATTGGTAACGTGTCGCCGTGTGCGTCGCTTGAGCTCTTGTGCGGCATAGGGATGGGTAGGGATTTGGGAACAAAATACAATTAAAGTTTAGTGTTTTACAAAGGGTTACGGGTTTGGGGCCTCACTTGTGATAGATTAAGGACTCTGTCGCGAAGAGGATTCATCGCACCTTGCTCTGTTTGTCGCGAAGAGGGTTCGTCGCAGATGGAGGAGCTCCTGTGTGCGGCACAGAGAATGGGTATGGATTGGAGGTGGTTTGCGCGCAGAGAATGGGTAGGGATTGGAGGTGGTAGCGGCACAGAGCATAAGGGATTTGGGAACAATTTAGGGTTAACAAAGGGTCGCAAATTTGGGTTAAGGGTCGACCCACTAAAAAATCGTTTTTTTAAAAAAAACTTATTAATTAATTTAAAAATAAAAACTAATAATAAACTAATATTTTTTAATCCACGAGGATTATAATTGTACAATTAAAAATTTAAAGGGACCAAATGCAAAAAAAAAAAAATTGGGAGATCAAAATCTCACATTATCAATGGATTAAAAGTATAATTAAGTCTTATAAAAAACAAAACCTGGGAAAAGCAAACAACATACCCAAGACAGCGGACAAAGAAGTATTCGTTCTTCACGTTATAGTAAAGAAAAAGAAAAGGCATATCAGTGCCCACGAGACGGACTCTTCGATACATTGTATGGGGAGAGGGAAAAAAGAAAGCCTATAACTAAGTTGAATATGTAATGGCAATGATAGTTTACACAGGTTTCCAGACACAACTTGCCAAAATGTTTTCAAATCCTAGTATTTACTGCTTGACCATACACTGAAGAAGTAATATGCCACAGCAGTGACAGGGCAGGCAAAGATTCGAAATGACTTCGCACTAAAGCAGACGCCTTCTCAATCCTGAGTCAGAGAAAGCTCAAACTTAAATTAAAGACTTCAAGCAGGAACACGGTTCTTATTCAGGAGCATGCTGGTCAACCTGTCTTGCCATTAAATCTCTGATCAAGGCCAGGATCTCACTTCGCATCCCAGCAACAGCAGATGGAGTAACCTTTTCCTTCACATCAGAGAACCACAGATCCTTTGTATTAGTATCTTTACTAGTCACATGCCATCTGCATATAACTCTTGCAATGGCTGTGACATATAAGCCACAGTCATGACCATTCACTTGCTTGGGTGAATATGTACATTCCATAAAGGTGGCCTCAGATGCTGATCCAGAGAATCCCATGTATCCAACAACAGCTTTATAGAGTTGCTTAGCAGGCGCTGAATTCATGCTTCTGCAGCTATCATGGTGAACAAATAGACTAGCATGTCTATAATATGCAAGTAAGCTCCAATGTGATCCACCTTCAGCTACGTTAACGTCGTCATTGTCGTTGATGGGAAATATAACCAGTGTCTTATCAGACAAATGAAGGGGCTCTAAGAAATCTTTGAGAGCCTCAATGACAGGACATTTCATTATCCAAAATGCAATGGATGGTGGAACCAGCAGGATATCCTGGGAGAGATGGCTTAATGAAAGATAACTGAAATAAAACTCAATAATTCGATCATTAAGATAATATGGACCACTGAGTATGTCTAGATCTGATCGTCTAAGCACAACATCATTGTAGCTGAGAATCTTCTCATCTGCTTGTGATTTCCCCATTCTGTATATAGGCTAGCCTGATGAAAACAAATTTGGATGTCTTAGATGATCACTTGCTACTTAAGAAAAAAGAAACTGCACGCACAGAATCAGTATTTTGCTATTTCCTGCTCTAGTGTGGGTAAACAACATATAATACCTTCTCAAGTGTTAACCTTTACTCAAGGTAAAACAGATTTAGGGAAAAACTGTTTGGAATATCAGTTTGTCACTTGGGCTTTTTCTATAAACTCCCATATACTTTCTGGGGGATAAAAAAAACATTTTTTAGCATAGATAGCCTAGTGGTCAACTTCTTTAGTTCAAAGCAAAATTGGGAGATGCTCTCTTAAGACATCTAAATATCTAATGGCATTACTAATCAACTTGAATCTGCAACAGTATAAAACAGTTTATTTTTCTGAGAATAAATTCATAACATAAATAATCAAACATTCATTCAGTTCATGTCTTGTACTTCCATTCTATAACCAACTTGGATGCTTTTAATCAATTAGTATGGTATAGGATGGTTCTCTTCTACCAGTTGTTATCATCACTATTTGATTTGATTGAATCCATAACACACAAGTAATTTCCTACCCTATTTCTTAAAAACTATCTCATTTTTATCTTTATACGAATTTTTCCCCCTTTATCTGGGGATACATATATGATTAACCTCCAAAACTTCAACGAACGGGGGAAAACCTGAAATTTAATTGGGAACAAAATTACCTAAATTTGTATTTATGTTGAAATTTAAGGTTAAACTTGAATGCATTCAATTGCTGAGAATAAATTTGGAAAGAAAGAGTGAAATAGGACAAGAGAAAAGGACTCACAGTGAAGTCGAGAAACAACCGCTATGGATTCAGAGAAAGTTGGGGTGTTGAAGAATCAAGAGCCCTTGAGTTGAGTATCCACGAAAAACTGCTATGGAAAGAGTGACGCAGCGTTTGGTAACTTTTTGATTTACAGGTGCCGAAACTGTTCTCCTCTATCACCGACTATAGTTCCTGCACTAACCTACTAGCTGTAGCTAGGTATGTTATTAACGAATTGGTCAAGTGACTATGATGGTAGGTAAATTTATAGCGGATAACATGTCTATCTTCTATAGAGATTAGCGGATAAGATGCTGACTAGATAACGAATAAGCTAGTCCATTGATGTAATTGAAATCCGATATACTAAAACGGAAATGATTTTTTGACACAGTTTTTGCGACACAATACATACATCGTATGAACAGTCTGACACGATTACGACTATAACTATACCGCACTCAGAAACTTTTTTTTTTTTTTTTTAAATTTAAATTTTTTTGTAAATAAATTTTTTGATTAAGTATGTCAATATCCCGTGAAGCAGACAAATATCTGGTAAATGCTTTCAAATATGTGGTGAATGTCCATACTAAAACCAAGTTTTGGATGCCTTAGATTATATGGTGAACGTAGTTCAATTATATGGTGAATGCCTTCGAATATCTGGTGAATGCCCATACTAAAACCGAGTTTTGGATGCCTTAGATTATCCCGGTGAACGTAGTTCACTTATCTCAGTGAATGCCTACGAATATGTGGTGAATGCCTATACTAAATTAGCTTGTGGATGCCTTAGATTATCTGGTGAACGTAGTTCAATTATCTGGTGAATGCCTTCAAATATGTGGTGAATGCCCATACTTAATCAAAAAATTTATTTTAAAAAAAATTTAAATTTAAAAAAAAAAAAGGTGTGCTACAGACAAGAGTACAGTCATCTTACTGATCTTGACATGATGCGTCGACTGTTCATATGATGTATGTATTGTTGTCCGGGATTTTGTGTCAAATTAGCAAACCTGATACTAAAATCGTACGGTGGCGATATTTGGAATCCAATTGTTATAATTGGAAACGGTAAGATTGAAATTTGGAGGATCAAAAGTGTAATTAAATCAATTTTTTAAAATTTTTTAAAGGTTTAAGTAATATTTTGGTCCCTACGTCTGACACGAATTCTCGATTTGGTCCCTATACATAAAAAATTATTAAAATGGTCCTTATACATATAGAAAGTCTCCATTTGGTTTCTATACGTTACTCGTTTGGTCCTTATATGAACAAAAAATTATCAAATCGCTTCTCAAAATTTTGTACGACATGGACCAAATGAAGATTTTCTGTATGTATAGGGACCATTTTAATAATTTTTTATGTATATGGACTAAATCAAGAATTCATGTCAAATAGGAACCAAAATATTACTTTAACCATTTCTAAATAACGACATGACTACTCTTTTTTTTTTTTTTAATAGGATATGACTGCTTTTAAATGAGCTTGAACGCATAGTAAGTAAATAATGATATAATTATATTCATCATTGATTTATATACTTCTCGGATCTCATTTAGAAGTGGGAAGGACCTTATCGCATATCATATTAGTCTTCATCTGGTTAGCTGCACACAATAAAATCACGACAGCTCTTAGAAGAAGTAAGGGTTGGTTTGGTGGTCAGGATATGATAGGGATAAATAGGATAAGAGAACATGATATGAGTAGGATAAGCTGTTATCCTATCTAATGTTTGATGTCCACCTGATAACCAACTGGATAACATTGTAATTTTAGTACGAATTTTAAAATTTTTCGTTTTTGTTCCGAATGTTTTCATATTTTATTATATTTTAGTTTTTTTTTTAATTTTTATTTTTAAGATTATATAAAAAGACAAAATTGTCCTTGTGATAAAATTACATATAATATTTTAAAATTTTAAAATATTGTTTAGCTTAAATCAATTTTATTATAATTTTAAATATTCATTTTTAGTTTTTTACTTTACATATAGTTAAATTATTAGAATAATTTTTTATTTATTTTTCAGTTTTTTAAAATAATGTGAAGAAACAAAATTATTCTTGTGATAAAATAAAAATAATTTTTAAATTAATTATTAATATTTTTATTATTTTATGTTTTATTATATCTTTTTTTGGTAACCATATTATATTTTATTATACTTTAATTATTTTATATATATAATATTTTTATACCTTATTATACTATAATCACTTTATCCAATCATTGAGTTCTAACCCTCAGTATAGAATTTTAACTAAATGGACAGGATATGATAGGTGACAGGATTGATTTATCCTATCCTGCTGGGTCAGTAAGGATATGATAGCTTATCATATCATGTCTCTCTTATCT
Source organism: Sophora flavescens (assembly GCA_030762895.1). Classification (NCBI taxonomy): domain Eukaryota; kingdom Viridiplantae; phylum Streptophyta; class Magnoliopsida; order Fabales; family Fabaceae; genus Sophora; species Sophora flavescens. Next base: position 30,328,936 of record CM061063.1, on the reverse strand, counting down.
TGACCACCAAATTAGTATTAGATAATTAGAAACAAAAGCAGACTGCCATATATGTATTGGTATAGAGGAATCAGTTACCCATGTTCTCATGGATTGCTCTGTAGCAAAATCTTATAGTTGACCAACAGAAAATTCTGGAATTTTTCGTTGCAGAGCATTCGGACGGGTTCAATCTTCGCCTGTCTCAAAATCTTGGCCGAGGATAAAATTCAGAGTGGTTGAACCTGCTCGTGGTATCTTGCTAGTTCATGTGGAAATGGAGGAATCCCTCCATTTTGAAGAAGATTTATGCTTTCCCAACAACCCTCTAGCTGCAGTGCGCACTTCCTGGATCAATTCAATACCCGTCAAATGAGCCGGTCCTAGTCCATTTAACCCTATCTCGTATGGATCAGGGTCAAATGGATTATAGAGTCAAAAGGTCCACATTAAAAAAAGCCCATAGGATAAAAAAACCCTAAAATGCTCTAAGGGCTAGGGCCAGGCCATGAGTCATAATTTTTTTGATGGACCTATTTTTTTTTATTCTATAAAACTTGACAAAAAGAACAACAACTATAATCACTCTAACGTTATGTAATAATATCATTTAACCTATGAAATTATCTATTTAAATATGTATTACGTGCTATAATTTTTCCTTCACTAACCGCACAACCACTTAGGTAATCCAAGTGAATGGTTTTCCTTAGCTAGAATATTATCTATTGCAATAATTTGATATCAGTTATTTACTTTAACAATTCATTTCATATACAGGCAAGGATGAAAATAGATAAAACAATGGTTTCTCTTCAATTTTTTTAGAGAAAACTATAACACTTAATATATATTTGATAGTTAATTTCATAGGTTAAATGATATTATTACATAATGTTAGGGTGATTATAATTGTTGTTCTTTTTGTCAAGTTTTATAAAAAAATAAAATAAATAGGACTATCAAAAAAAATATAGCCCATGAGCTGGCCATGGCTCTTAGGACTTTTTAGTGCTTTTTGATCCCGTAAGTTTTTTTTTAATGTGGACTTTTTTATCTCCGTGACCCATCCCGCCTGACCCATGCGAAATTTAAAAAGCTAAATGAAATTTAGGATGATGACCCATTTGATAATTTCTAATTATCGCTAAAATGGATCGGACTATTATTATGGGCTAGATGGGCTCACCTTAGGACCAAATTGACTGCTCTAAACTCATATCTGCTGTGCCTGAAGTAAACTAGAAGAGCATAACTTAATTATGCTAAATGGAAATTCCCCCCGGGGTTGGACCAAACTCAACACTGATGGTTGCTCAAAGGGTAGCCCAGGAGATGATGGGTGTGGAGGAATTCTAAGAGATGACTCTGGACAATGGATTAAAGGTTTCTCTTTTCACATAGGAACCTGCAATTCGATTACAGCGGAACTCTGGGGCGTCTACTCGGGTTTACTAATGGCTCTGAACTCTGGAATCAAAATGGTTATTGTAGAGAGTGATTCACTGATAGCTATAAGACGGTGTTTGATACAAGATAAACTTTTATATTGAATATAAGGTGGGAATAAAGTTTTCCCTGTTACAAGATATCAAAACTATTCCCGACATAAAATATCCCCAGGAAGGAAAATTGTGGGTGGGAAAAAAGTATTCCGAAAGGAATGGAAAACTTTTATAATGTTAAATTACTAAATTATTCCAAACCATCCTGACCAGAGCAATTCCCCTTAGACACTTCATCCCGACCCATCTTCACCCACCCAAGAGCTTGCCACACCATCCTGCACTGCGGGCCACCTCGTCGTCACGTGAAGGTAGGTGGTTGCAAAACCTTACATTCTCCTTCCTTTTCCTTCCGAGGCTTAGCAGAAGCTAGGTTTCCCTTCTCCTTCTATGTTTTCCATGCTCTAATTTTTCGCATTTTTCTTTGACTATTGGATGCACCTAAGCTTGTTGTTTTCTTTATGGTGAACGCCTCACTGTATTTTTTGTTTATGGGACCTAATTTATGATGGAATGTTGTGAATTATGTGATTTTGATTGTGACTCTGAGATGCTTGATAAAATGTCTTAATGATTATTCTAAACATTTCCAACCAGATGTATGTTCATATGTGGATCTCATAAAGCAACTGAATGACTTGCCATACTATGCCACAAACGATATTCAATTATCACTTTCTAAGAAATATCTCTAATACTTGAGTTCAACTTCAAGTGTGTAATGTCTCAATGTTCCTAAAGTGATGCTAATGGGAGGCAACGTAAAATTAACAGAGTGTTTGCACTCCACTATGCTGGGCAATTTCTATTTATGATTGTGTTCTGAATGTTCAACAGAGATGTTTTCTTGTTATAGCCATGTTAGTTTTGAATGATGTATTAGTTTTATAACATGTATTCAGTTATGATTGATTTTCTATCTTAGTCAAATTATTTAACAAATGGCCATGGATGGAAAATTTGCAACATTCTGATATGATTACAGATAGCATATTTACACTGAAAAATTGCCACTTAGACTTTTGATTGACTTCAAAATTTATTCTTTTGATGAAAATTTTATGTTGTAAATATTTGCTTGTGTAGTGAAAACTAAGTATACTTGTGCAGTTTCTAATTTGATTTTTATGTACCAGTTATTTATTTGGCTTAACAAATCATGGATCAATTGCAACATACAAGGAAGATGCGGATCATTGCGATTTTAGTTTTGTATTTAGAAATACTAAATGGTTTTATTATGATGTTGATGTTAGCTTGCACATATATCATAGATGATTATCTTAAACATAATAACAATAGGACTTGGGATGCATATACTCGGCATTTAGTGAGGGAAGTTAATTTTGATAGGGTGATCTTTTTTTCTGATTTAGCATGTGTAGAAAACACTAGGATGGATAGGAGGAGCTTCCATTCCTTATGCCATATGTTGAGAGTGGTGGGTCAATTAGAGCCATCTAGAAATATGGGAGTGGAAGAGATGGTGGCAATTTTTTTACATATACTCTCTCATGATGTTAAAAATAGAATAATTAAAAGACAATTTATGAGAAGTGGTGAGACGAGCAGTAGGAGATTTGCGTATGTTCTGCATGCCATTCTAAGATGCTACAGAGAACTTCTTAAAGAACCCGAGCCAATCCAAGAAAACTGCACTGACGAGAGATGGAAATGGTTCAAGGTAATTTTCATGATTTTTCATAAGGTTTTAATTCATTTTTTTGAACTCTGGTGACTGTAATTTCTTTTGTTCTATTCAATGTAGAATTGCTTAGGAGCATTAGACGGAACTTATATCAAGGTTAATGTGTTAGAAGCTGATAAACCTAGATACAGAACAAGGAAGGGAGAACTAGCAACGAATGTGCTGGGAGTTTGTTCTAAAGATATGCAATTTATTTATGTTTTGGCTGGATGGGAGGGTTCAGCTGCAGACTCTAGAGTCCTAAGAGATGCTTTCTCTCGTAGAAATGGCCTGAAGGTTCCTCAAGGTGCTTTGTGTACTTATATAATATAATTTATGCAGGTTGTCTAAGAATTGAATTAATCTAAATTTGTATATTTTATAATAGGTTTTTTTTTTTTTGATAAATTATAATAGGTTATTACTACCTATGTGATGCTGGATATATGAACGGGGAAGGCTTTTTAACCCCTTATAGAGGACAAAGGTATCATTTAAATGAGTGGAGGAATGGTTCACAGCCAACAACCTCAAAAGAATATTTTAACTTGAAACATTCTTCTGCTAGAAATGCGATCGAAAGATGTTTTGGGTTGCTAAAAGGGCGTTGGGCAATTTTAAGGAATAACGGTGCGTTTGGGTAAACAACTTAATTAAGAGCTTATCACATAAGACCTTATCATATGAGAGCTTATGCCATAAGCTTTAAGAAAGAAAAAGAAAGAAAGGGGCATGAGAGAATTCGAATAGTGAAAAACACAGAGAGGGTGTTTAGTGCATAAGCTCTTATGACAATTCCATAAGCTTCTTCCAGTGACTTATGAAAATAAGTCAAAAACTCCTTATGGGATGATATAAGTTATTTTTATAAGATTTGTCAAACACACTGCATAAGAGCTTATGTCATCGGATAAGTCAAAAGGAGCTTAAATAAACTCTTTCAAACGTCACCTAAGTCCTTTTATCCAGTGAAGACTCAAGTAAGAATAATCACCGCATGTTGCTTGTTGCATAATCACATCCGAAGAATGCCTGTGGATCCATTGGAGAGGGAAGTTGACACCAATGAGGATATCATCAATGAGGAAAGGATTAGGCATGTTGAGGCAAGCAATACTTGAGTTTGTAGAGAGATAATCTTGCAACAGAAATGTTCAATACTTGGAGAGGAGGACAACAGTGAAATCTTTAATGAACTGCTTTTGTTCAAATTCAATTGTGTTATTTAACTCTGTAGCGAACTTGTGCTGATTTAATCCTCGACACTATTTATTGATTTTTTTTAGTGGATATTTATTTATTTGTATTGTGATTCTGAGATATTAGTGTTGAATATTTGTTCACAGTAAAATATTATTCTTAGCCCCTCTATGGTTTTTAAACTCAATGATTTGACTCTACTGTATGATTTTTATGTTACAACAATATTCGGTGCACTGGAAGTAAGTGACGAAGAAGAAACTATGGCAGGCTAATGGTTGGTCTCTATACTCTATGGTGAAGCCAAGAAAATGGGTAAATGAGAAGCTTCAGCTGGGCAAATTCTAATTAGGGACTAAGATAACATTCAACCACTAATGCCTTTCTTTTTGTTTTTCTCCACTAAAACGTATGTATATAACACCATAACAACAAGAACTTTCAAATAAGAAAAAAATCATCGTTAATTTTTAAAAAAAGTTCCCACTCAAGTAATAGATCTGCCTTTGCCATAATGAATTGAGTAATAATCCCTAAAACCAATACGCTGATTTGGGAGTATATGAATGATATTTGTTTTCATATACTTTTTTATTTTTATTTTGAAAGTTTTTCTATTATAAGGGTAATTTTGGCAAAAAAAATTATATTCCTCGAAATATGTCATATGAACCAAACATGGGAATGAAATTTGTTGGCAATACATCATATTATTCTCGGGAAAGTGAAGTATCAACCAAACATGTTTTACTAACATTTCTGGGAATATCATTCATGGGAATCTCATTCCCGGGAATATAGTTTACTCGGGAATAAAACAATTCATAAACCAAACGTCACCTAAGAGCTTTAAGTAAGGCAAATTATGAAGGCAGTAACATACAACTAATTAAGAAAATCAAGAGACTCATTCATTTACTATGGGAACTTATTTTTAACCACACCTGGAGAGAAGGTAACCAATGTGCAGATTGGATTGCTAATGATAGTCTTTTCAAAGCTTATGGAGTTGAAGAAATTGCCTCTCCTTGCTTGTCCTTTGTGATATATGTGGGTCTACTCCCTAACGGGTTGTTTTTTCTTCTTTTGGGCTTAGGGCCCTTGTAACAAAAAAAATTTGAGATCTTAATAGTTAATACATTTGATTAAAAAAAAAAAAATAAGGTTTAACTATTTAGTAGGTTCTTGAATTATTTGATAATTTTCAAATAGATCCCTGTATTAAAAAAATTGTAATTGGGTCATCGAACTTTTATAAAGTTTTCAATTGGGTTTCTATACTAAATTTTTTTTAATCGGGTCTCTGAACTTATATAAAATTTTCAATTAAGTCCCTGGGGTACGATTCTATGAAGAGGTCTTTAAGTTTGCTTATGTGAAATGTGACCTGGAATCCCCAAATTTATATTTAGGGTTACAAGAGAGCAAAATGTTGAGCTAGATAAGGGTGTTCATTGGTTCGGATCAACCCGATGAACCCGATGATCCGAACCAAACCAATTAAATTGGTTTGGATTTTTTTGGTGTTTGGATCCTAACATAACCAAATCAGACCAAATCCGATGATAATTGGATCGGTTATTGGACTCAAGGATTTTGGATCCGAACCGAATCAATTTATTTTGATTGGTTCTGATTTGTTTTCATGCAAATCCGAACCAAACCGACCCATGAACACCCCTAGAGCCAGAAAACCAAAACGTGACCTGCGATTGCTTCTCCTCCATCTGAACAGATAGTTCATTCCTTCTCCGATTTATGTTTTACGGTCGTCAATCCCTTCCTTGAAATAATTTCGTCTAAAATAGTTCTCGCACTTGCAACTTACTAGATCTCACTTCATCTTGATGTATTTGTTGTGACAATGTCTCAAGGTTCATCTTCCACTCAAACTACTCATAAAATGGCTGATGTGGTTATCCAACTTGGATGTTATCAATTATATTCCGTCCAATTCAACATATCACTAACGAATTTTATAATTTAGGGACCCAATTGAAAATTTTATATAAGTTCAGAGACCTAATTAATTTTTTTTTAGTTCAGGGACCCAATTAAAAACTTTATAAAAATTCGAGGACCTAATTATAATTTTTTAATATAAGAACCTATTTAAAAATTTTTAAATAGTTCATGACATACTCAATAGAAATATTATTTATTAGTTTTATCCTCAAATTCACTTTAAAAAAGTAAAAATATATTATTTTCCTTGCTAAATACCTATAGAATGACGTGTGTACTACTAGCTTCGGAATTTTACTGAGAACGACTGCGTTGTGTTTATTTTGTATCAGATTCTGCGAGACTCTGAATTTCGCAATTCTGAAGGCAGTTGCGAAGGAAACTGAAAGGATAGCAGAGTGTTGAAGTTCAAATTGTCTCCAAATTAAACAAACACATTGCAAAACGCACTTTCTTCTTGAAAGCCTCACACTCTGTTTCTCACACAGAAAAACGGTTATTCAGATCTAGACCCCAAAGATCCATTTCCTGTTTGTTTCCCGGGAAAATGGAGCATTTCATAGACAAGTTGCCGCCAATGGATCTGATGCGCTCCGAGAAGATGACATTCGTTCAACTCATCATTCCCGTCGAGTCCGCTCACCGAGCCATCTCTTATTTGGGTGAACTTGGCCTTCTCCAATTTCGAGACGTATGTTCCTCCCTCTCAGATCGACATTGCGAAATTCAAATCGTGCCGTTTTGTTATTTTTTCGCCTTTTATTATCTGTTTTTGATTCCTCATTCATTGAATGCGGAAATGAAAATGTTTGTTGATGTTAGTTTTGGAGTTCGGGTATCGTTCAAGTTGAGTGTGAAGTTCTTGCGTTTGCGTCAAGAAATTATCAGAATGCAGCATTGTTGAATTCAATCTTGAATGCAATTTTTTTAGGAATGTGGTGCCACTTTGCGGATTTGTTGATAACTGGCGAACGGTTTATGCAAAACGTGATCCAACATTTAACTGTATTTATTTATTTGAAACTTCTTTACATGCTGAATCTAAACATGGTTGAAGAGTTGCTTGAGAGGTGCACAATTTGGCTGCATTGTAGGTTGCTCAAGTTTAGTTTTGTTGTATTTAAAATGTGGACAACTAAGCAATGTTCATTTTCGCGCAATTTTGTTGTCTATAATGGCAGTAAATGCCACATAACTGCAATATCGACTGCAACCATAATTTAAACATTGTTTGATAATTAGTTTCTCATTGGTTCAGATATGTTCTCATTAGGTCAATTTTAGAAACTTGGATAGTTGGTTTCCTCTGAAGTTAGATTGTGTGTCAATGCATGTGCTGCTACTATTGATAATATGGTGATTCCCATTGGTAATTCAGGACAACATGGCGTGACTTATGTATAGTTCACTATGCCCATCCGCCACGTGTTACCGGGCTAGATTGCTCGAGAATTATTCTACATTGTTATTACATTTTTCCCTTTTATCATTAACATCCTTTTCAGATAAGAGGGCTCTCCTTAGAAGTCACTTCTTTACGTGTGACCACATGAGTATAAATTGGTGGAGAACCATACACATAACTTGTGAGAATTGCTCTATGTATGAGAGCTGTCGATATTTTGCATCTAGAGGCATGGCTTTATCTGGATCTGAATATTTCAGGATATGCTGGATACACAAAAACTTTGATGTTGATTTTCCAATACTGGTTTAGTCTCATACATTTTCACTGGGAGAGACTAAATGTGGGCTTGTTATTAAACTTTCAATGATATATAATGCTGTCTTTCATTATGAATGATATTTTAGGTGGCAACATGCAGGTGTGTGTGTTAGGAAATATTCAAAGTTTGTTTTAATTTTTTTCCATTGCTGCCAAATGTGGGCTTCTAGAAGTAAATTTTGGCCTTCTAAAATTTATCGTTGGGATGTTTGTGTAAAATTCTTCTATTATCTTTAGTCATTGCACATTTCTTATGGAAACTAATTTCTGTTCTGCAGTTAAATGATGGAAAAAGCCCCTTTCAGAGAACATTTGTTAACCAGGTAATCTCCACTGAAATAATTAATAGTCTGCAGTTGAGATTTGAGGTTTTTCTATGGGTCCAGTTGTTTTGACTCTATGCTCTCAATTAACTAGTTAAACGGACAAAAATGAAATGTTTTTAAAAAAGGGAAGTAGGTTCAAATTTTGGGAGTTTGTTTTTTATGTTTTTCCTCTCTTTTCTAGAATTTATGCCAAATGAATTTGGTGTATAGAATATTGGCATATTAACTTCCCTTATAGTTTATTTTTGGACTTGATATTTTGTTATTTATCTTGAGAAGTCACAATTGTGATAATATTTTCGAAATATTTCTTTATTTAACAACATTAACTGCATTTTGTTTTTGTCAGGTAAAGCGATGTGCAGAAATGTCAAGAAAGCTACGATTCATCAAGGATCAAATCAATAAAGCCAGTCTAATGTCTTTTCCTCCTGTCTTGCAACCGGATATTTTCTTGGAGGATTTAGAGGTCCTTCTCTATTTTACTGCTTTTCCTAGGACTTGCATTCAAGTAACATGTTGTCGTGCTGCCTGCAGTAACATGATGATGTAATTTAAGTTGGTTGTCTGCAGTTTTCCCAGTTTGGGGATTTCCACTCTCGAATCTGACATTATAAGTTATGTTGGATTTCTCTTAAACCAGATACAACTGGCTGAGCATGAACATGAGCTAATTGAAATGAATTCTAATAGTGAGAAACTTCGGCAATCATATAATGAACTGCTGGAGTTCAAGATTGTATTGCAAAAGGTATTTTTCTTGGTATTTATGGTGATTCATATTCTCTTGTTAATTTCAAAGTATTAGAGATGTCTACATGCTCCCTGTAATTTTGGTTACAATAGTTTTTCCTGTTTCAATTTAGTCAGCCAATAGTGGTCTTTCTGATCATAACTTAGAATTAGTTATTGAGTTTTTTTTTAATCTGTTGTTCTACTACAGTTCCGATTTTAACTTATTTGGTCAAATATTAATATTGTGCTTTGCTCTTAATTATAACTTCAATCCTGTTCTTTTAATATAAAATACTTCCTGTATACTTTCTTTCATGTTATATAATTTTGTGGTTAAATTTCAGGCATGTGATTTTCTTGTTTCAAATCATGGCCATGCTGTTTTGGAAGAGAGAGAACTGGAGGAGAATGTTTACTCAAATGGAGAGTATGTAGAGACACCATTTTTGTTTGAACAGGTTCCTTGTAACATCCCCTATCACCCTTTATATTTTTCCACTTTGAAAAGTGTAAATCATGTTACTATTTTTGTCAATTTTATTTTATCCTGTAAGAACACTGCACCATAATGAATTGTTTATTTTACAGGAAATGAGACCTGGACCATCAAATCAATCTGTTTTAAGATTTATCTGTGGGATAATTTGTAAATCCAAAGTTCTCAGGTTCGAAAGGATGTTGTTTCGTGCTACAAGAGGCAATATGCTTTTCAATCAGGCACCAGCAGATGAGCTAATCATGGATCCAATTTCTGCTGAGATGGTTTCCTTCCTTCTTATCACTTTAAAGAAGATTAATAATTTTGCTAGTTTTTTTAAATCTGTATTTAACTTGTTTTTTCTTTTTTGCATCTAATCCTGCACCCAGTTGATTTTTTTCCCCATCAATCTATTCTCTGTCCGTATGATGGCTCAGACTCCTGAACTCTTCTTTTCAGATTGAGAAAACAGTGTTTGTTGTGTTTTTCTCTGGGGAGCAGGCAAGAACAAAGATTCTGAAAATTTGTGAGGCATTTGGTGCAAATTGTTATCCTGTTCCTGAAGATGTAAGTAAACAGAAGCAAATAACTAGGGAGGTAAGTATGCTCAGCTTAAGAAGACATTATTTTTTTCCTATTCAATTATGTATTGTTATCTAGTCTCTAGATAAGATTGGACTTTTTGCAGCTACAGTTTCAGTGAAAAAAAACTAGTTTCCAAGTTAATACCAGGGAACTTTAATGTTTAGTATCAAACCCTACCATAGTATTCAGAGAATTTGTTTTGCAATCCAATATGTTTTCTTTAGATGCTGTTTAAGATGGCAGTTGTAGTACCATAAATTTTTGGGGGAATCTGTTCCAGCAATATCATTCAGGGGTTTTGAGTAGTATCAAGGGAAAAAAGAGTAGTGTCCATTCAATTGAAATAACTATACAGCTTCCTTTAGGTTTTTGATGTTCCTTTATATCATTCCATGTCATCATTGGTGACTTTACATATGGGAAGTTTGAAACTGTATGCTTTACAGTTGAAAATTTTAATTTTTGGTTACAGGTTTCATCACGTCTTGCTGACTTAGAGGCAACTTTGGATGCTGGGATTAGGCATTGGAATAAGGCTCTAGCTTCTTTAGGAGGTCATTTAGCAAAATGGATGGACATGGTAAGAGATAGCCTCTGAACGTCTTCTTGTCTGTGATTTTCTCGTTCTTTGTATTGTAGGTGCATAGCAGTCTTAATAGCTGATCATTGTTTGGAAAGTGATGGATATTTATCATGAACCAAAATAGTTCTCATCCTGATCATCTTGTTCTAGGTACGAAGAGAGAAGGCTGTGTATGACACACTGAACATGTTAAATTTTGATGTCACAAAAAAATGTCTTGTTGGAGAGGGCTGGTGCCCTATATTTGCAAAAACAAAGGTAATTTTATTATAAGTTTTGAGTTTCCTCAAATTTCTGGATCCTCAATAACTCCCATGTGCTTTTAATTTTTTAGGATTTGAAAATTTTCTAGTAAATAGATTGCATTTACTATTTTCCAGATTCAGGAGGCATTACAACGTGCAACATTGGATTGCAATTCTCAAGTTGGCATAATCTTCCATTCAATGGATGCACTGGAATCACCACCTACATATTTTAGGACCAACCGTTTTACATATCCATATCAGGAAATTGTTGATGCATATGGGTGAGCCTAATACTTACCGTGTTTAGTAGCAGCAACATGAATACATTAATGTATTGAAATAAAATACCTTTCATTCAATTAGAAATATATGGAAATATGCTATGCCCATGTCAATAGATGTCTGATTAATTCACATAGAATGAAATAAAATTGGAGAAAGTTGGTTTAGGATGGCACCTTTATTCTGCAGTGTTGCCATAAAAACTGAAAAGCCTCCTAACAAGCTCTTTTATTTGGCAGTGTTGCGAGATATCAAGAAGCAAATCCTGCAGTTTACACTACTATTATATTCCCATTTCTTTTTGCGGTAATGTTTGGGGACTGGGGTCATGGAATTTGCCTGTTGCTGGGAGCATTATTTCTTATAGCATGTGAAAGCAAGCTCAGCACTCAGGTAATTGCATCTTTAACTGTAACATAAATAGAAGTAGCAATGGAAGGATTATACCAAATAATCATAGTGGGCTTTTGACATATAACATAGTTAATCTTTGTCAAGAGAACGCTTATTTGTGATTTATCAAATTTGAACATTCTTCTTTTTCCATCTGATGTTTAATAGGATAATCATAATGTTCAAAGTTTGAGCATCCAGTGTTTTCTATGATTAGGTCGATAAATACCACAATAATGAGGTGGCAAATTTTTGGTAATTGTTATGATTTTCCATCCTTAAACATGATAGCATGCAGGACTAAGGCCATAAGGCACCAGACAACCATGTTATGGTGACTAAAAAGAATATTCACTATGGGAATAACAGAATTCCCAAGGTTTGGAGAAGTGAAGAAGGTGTGAATTCTGTTAGAGAAATGATTAAAAGGAGAAAGAGGGAGAGAAGGAAGGGAAGCAATAAGTGAAAAAGGAATTAGGGCCTTTGGTCAAGGGGGAAGCTAGCCCACTCGAAGAGCTAGCCAGTGGCTGTTATTTTCCATTTCTGTTTCTGTAATTTCTGGGTTGGATTTCCAGTTTTCTATAATCGAGAAAGGAGATTCCTATCAAAATATCATGAAAATTGAAATGTTATATGGTAATAAATCGATTATACTACATACAATACACGTGTATTGAAATTAAGTACCTAACGGCTCTTTTTAATTTCTGCCAGAGACTTGGAAGCTTTATGGAGATGCTATTTGGCGGGCGCTATGTGCTTCTTTTGATGTCACTATTTTCCATCTATTGTGGGTTGATCTACAATGAATTTTTCTCTGTTCCTTTTCACATATTTGGTGCGTCTGCTTACAAATGCCGAGATAGTTTATGCAGGTGTCTTCTATTTGTCCCTTTAGAGCCTATGATATTTGTGCCAGTTGATTGTTTTTTGTTCCATTACCTTCCCCTTTTAATTTCTTTTGAGTTGACATGCACATTCATTATTTCTAACTATTGTCGAGAACTCCTCTACTTATCAAAAGAAAGAGGTTAGAACTTCAGTACCTTAACTGCTGTTCTTATTTGATGTGAACATGAGTTGAGTGTCTGTGTTTATTGTATCTGGGCATTTTGATTACCAATGAGGTAAAGATTCAAATTAGAGGAATTCTAGAAACACATTTTTTCATACAGTTTTTCTAACACACTTTCTTATTGGGCCACACATCACACTCTTGGAGAATCATTCAAAAATCGAAGAGAGTATGAGATGTGATCCAATAAGGGTGTGTTAAAAAGAGTGTGTAAAAGAGCAACTCGCTAACATTATTCTTCAAATTATTCACTAAAATATGCCATTTGGGCATTGGCTCAGGTGGTTGGGATGGATGGGGTTTGGGAAGAGGTCCTAGATTCAAGTCATTCAACCATTGAAGTCATGGCAACAACTCCTTGATATACCATTTTCCCCCCTAAATAAAATGCATTCAAATCATTCTGCTACTCGTATTGTGGACCACCAAAATGGGAAGAGCCTTTTGGTTTGACACCATCAAATGTATTTGGTGATAGTTCCAAGAGAGTTACCATAACATCTGCATATTATGATTGTTAATTTAATTAACATATATATAAATAAATATATAGGCGCGTGCGCACACACAAACGTTGTTCATTAAAAACTGGTGAAATATTAGTAGATACATATTTTTAAAACTTTTGGATTCCCAACATACATCTTTTGCTATACTATTTATGAATGTTCGGAAAACCGGACCAGACTAGCCAGTCAGACCGGATCAACCATGAATTGGACCATTTGACAGTCCGGTGAAGCTGATTGACTCAGTATTCTAGAAAACCAGTATCAGACCCCTAAACTGGACATGGGCAGCCCGGCCACAGCCTAAACCTGCTCATTTCATCACATGCTGGCACAAAATGTTGAAATTCTGGAACTGAGAGTCGAACACTGGTCATGTGCAAAATGGGTATCCTCCTTTACCACCAATCCACCATCATACTGTTGACACACTGATCATATTGTTTAACTTTTCTACTATATATATTGATCCCGGTTTTGGACATTTAATATCGTGTAGTTATTATATAAAGGAATAATTTTTTTTAATTAATAATATTGTGCCAAATTATTTTATTGATTTAATTCAATAATTTCATTTGTTATAATATAATTTACTCATAATAGAGTATAGGCCTAAGCTAGTACAGAATCCATGTAAACATGACCGAATATCTTTGAGTCCAGATATTGATTATGACGATTAGCTATGTGATTGTGACAGTTGGCTACAGCTGTCAAATCCANTAAGAGCTGTTAGAATCTCAAAGCTATAAATACATAGCCTTCTCTGTAATTCTTTGAGTTAATTACTAAGAAATACAAATACAAAGAAATCTATCTTCTCTTTTCCTCTATCTCTCTTTCTTCTACTCTAGTTTCTGTTTCGTTTATGGTATCTTGAGCTAAATTCTGGGCCATGGCCGCTATCGGAAATCCTTTCACCGAGAACGTCGCTGCATCTCCGGCACCATCGTCTTCCCCGGCGAACTTCAATCCGTCGCTCTCTGTTAAGCTAGATGATCAGAACTTCCTTTTATGGAAGCAACAGGTGGAAGCTGTAATAATCGCTCATAAACCTCATCGGTATGTTGTGAACCCTACGATTCCTCCAAGATTCGCAAGTGAAGCAGATCGCAATCTTGGAATCAAAACCGAAGCTTATCAGCTATGGATTGTACAGGACCAGATGTTGTTCACGTGGTTACTCAACTCGCTTTCGTCGACGATTCTTCCTCGATTCTTAGGTTGCAAACACTCGTATGAAGTCTGGGACAAGATTTACAAGTGCTTCTACGCGCACCTTCGCGCCAAAGTGAGGCAGTTTTGGTCTGAACTGAAAAATACCAAGAAAGGTACAAGAACCATCTCTGAATACTTGTTAAGAATTCGTGCCTTAGTTGACTCTCTCCAAGCTATGGGAGATCCGATTTCACAACAAGATCACATTGACACAGTGTTGGAAGGACTTCCTGAAGAGTATAACACCTTTGTAATGATGATATATGGTAGAAGTGATTCCCCTTCGATTGATGATATTGAAGCCTTATTACTAATCCAAGACTCACAACTAGAAAAATTTCGTCAAGAATTGCCTACTGGCAGTTCAGTTTCAGCTAATGTTGCTCACGCCTCAATTGCAGAAAATGTGAACCCTAACAGTGGTCACAGTGGTCAATTTGATGCCCAACGTGGTGGTTTTCAAGGTTCTTATCATGGAAGAGGGGGCAGAGGCCGCGGCCGTGGTGGCGGCAGAGGCCGTGGTCGCGGGAATAGACCTACTTGTCAGCTTTGTGGAAAGTATGGTCATGACTCCTTTAAATTTTGGCACAGGTTTGATGAGACCTTTGTTCCTCTACGGCCTCCTCCTTCCAATCAACCTTCTAACAGTCAAGGGCAATATGCACCTAATCCAGCACCAGGCATTCTACCTTTGCCAAATTCTCAGCAAAATGCTTAGCCAAGTGCTTACATGGCTGCTCAACCTACTCAGTTTTCTAATGGTTCCAGCAATAATGATTACAATGGGGCAAGACAGTTTGAAGGTCAAACATGGTACCCTGATTCTGGGGCAACTCATCACTTGACTGAAGATTCTCAAAATTTCACTCATAGCACTCCTTTTGGTGGTCAAGACCAAGTTTTCATGGGTAATGGACAAGGTCTTGCCATTAACTCCATAGCTTCTTCTAAACTTTACTCTTCTTTAAATCCAACTACTACCTTTTCTCTAAATAATCTTCTTCTTGTTCCCAAAATTACAAAGAACCTTGTGTCTGTATCTCAATTTGCTAGGGACAATAATGTTTATTTTGAATTCCATCCATGCTCATGCTTTGTTAAATCATAGGACTCTAGAAGAGTTTTGCTTGAAGTCTACCTTGGGAAGGATGGCCTCTATTGCTTCAGCAATCTCAAAGTTTATCAAGACTCTTACTCTCAGCCTCAATCTACATCAAGTCCCTCTCTAGCTAAGTGTCAAAGTATCCTTGTTTCTGTAAATACCTCTAATGTTGTATCCATTAGTCCTAATTCATACAACTCTTGGCATTGTCGTCTAGGACATGCTCATTTCAATGCTGTAAAAACTGTGTTACAGTTGTGTAATATTCCCTTAATCGATAATAAAGAGAGTGATTTTTGCAATGCCTGCTGTATTGGTAAGGCTCATAGGTTGCATGCCCCACCCCAATCCACTGTCTATCATGAATCCTTTGAATTAATCCATACTGATCTATGGGGACCAGCACCCTTTCAATCCTTTTGTCGCTATAAATACTACATTACATTTGTTGATGCTTACACACGATTTACATGGATTTATTTCCTTAAACATAAATCAGATGCTTTAGCAGCTTTCAAACAGTTTTATACTCTTATTTCCACTCAATTTTCAACAAAACTCAAAGCTGTCCAATCAGATTAGGGAGGGGAATTTCGACCCTTCACTAAATACTTGACTGATTTAGGTATTAAGCATAGGCTCACATGTCCTCACACCTCTCACCAAAATGGTACTGTTGAAAGGAAACACGGGTAAATTGTGGAAATGGGGCTCACTCTTATGTCTCATTTTGCTATTCCTCTTACCTACTGGGATCACGGTTTCACTCAATCTGTGTTTCTCATCAATAGACTCCCTACAGAAGCCTTAAAAGATTTCTCCTCACCCTATCATGCTCTTTATGGCACTCTACCTGACTACAAAACTGTTAAGACCTTTGGATGTGCATGCTTCCCATTTCTTAGACCATATAATCAACACAAACTTGAATTTAGGTCTACTGAGTGTGTCTATTTAGGATTATCACCTCAACACAAAGGGCATAAATGCCTTGCCCCGTCTGGAAGGATTTATGTTTCCAAAGATGTCCTCTTTAATGAGACTAAATTTCCCTACTCAAATCTCTTCAATATCACTCCAAATCAATTGCCTAATGAAACTACCTTTTCTGCATCTATTCCTACACCACAATATTCTCCTCTTTCACCTATTCCCCTCAACCAACATAATCCAAGTCCCTCACATGAACCTAATTCCTCACCCGAGCCTCATTCCCCACCTGCACCTAATCTTTCTCCCACATCTTCTCCTCGGTTTCCAGGTTCTGGTCCCTTCCCTGAATCTCCAACTACTCCTCCTACTTCATCTCTGTTTAACTCTATCAATTCTCATCACTCTCCCGTGTCTGTTTCACAACATGAGCCATCTCCAACTGCTATTAATCCTGCTGCAGCCTCTTCTGATTCCTCTAGTAACTCTTCCTCTACAACTCAGTCCTCTTCTCCTCCTCCTAACAACACTTATCCTATGCTTACCCAGTCTAAAACTGGTTGTCTTCCTCCTAAGGTTTTGCTAGCTCATCTTGAGCCTACAATCATCCAAAGCAGCCATGTCTAGTCCTCACTGGCTTGCAGCCATGAAGGACGAGCACATTGCTCTCTTCAAGAACAACACTTGGTCTCTTGTTCCCTTACCTCCAAATAGGAATGCTATTGGGTGTAAATGGGTCTTTCGTGTAAAGGAAAACCCGGATGGAACTATAAACAAATATAAAGCCCGGTTGGTTGCTAAGGGCTTCCATCAACAACACGGTTTCGATTTCCATGAAACTTTTTCTCCGGTTGTAAAACCAGTGACTATTCGGATCATTCTCACTCTAGCTCTCACTAATAAATGGGTAATTCAACAAATAGATGTAAATAATGCATTTCTTAATGGCTTATTACACGAAGAGGTGTACATGGTACAGCCCCCAGGGTTTGAAAACAGTGATAAATCTCTTGTTTGTCACTTGAACAAGGCACTTTATGGCCTAAAACAGGCCCCTCGGGCCTGGTATGAACGGTTAGCCTCTACTTTGGTTCAGTTTGGGTTTGCTACCAGTTGCTGTGACCCATCTTTATTTGTCTATGCCAAAGACAGCATCTCTATTTTTGTCCTAGTTTATGTAGACGATATTATTCTCCATTGGATCATCTCTGTTTTTATCAATGATCTATAAAGAAGCTGAATACTTGAGTTTGCTCTAAAGGAACTAGGATCTCTTGACTACTTCCTAGGAGTGGAAGTTAAACATTTGTCCTCCGGTACCTGCTGCTAACTCAAACTAAGTATATCCGTGATCTTCTTGACAAGGCACAAATGACTGAAGCTAAAGGAATCAGCTCTCCTATGGTGAGCAATTGTAAATTGTCAAGGTTTGGGACTGATACTGCCTCGATCCTCACTGCATGTCGAGATCTATAGTTGGTGCTTTACAAGATGCTACATTAACTAGGTCGGATATTGCCTTTAGTGTGAACAAAGTGTGTCGGGTTTATGTCTAATCCTCTTGAGACACACCGCAAGTGTTAAAAGGATTCTCCGCTACCTTAAAGGGTCTCTCTCACATGGGTTATTGCTCGGGCCAGCTCCTATCTCTATGCCCTTTTCTCTCTCTCGCATACCGTGATGCGGATCGGGGCGATGATCCAGCACGATCGTAGGTCTACTTCGGTTCATGTATTTACTTTGGTCCTAACCTGGTTTCTTGGTGCTCAAAGAAACAATCACTAGTGGCTCGGTCTAGTACGAAGCGAGAATATAGAAGCATGGCAAATACGATGTGCGTAACTATCCTGGATATAGTCATTACTATCTGAACTCAAGATTCCTCACACTGTTCCTAAACTCTACTATGATAATCTAAGTGCTGTGTCGCTAGCACACAATCCTGTCCTTCACGCCCGCACAAAACATATTGAACTTGATATTCATTTTGTAAGGGAAAAGGTTCTCTCTAAAGCACTCACTGTCCATCATGTTCCCAGTGGTGATCAGCTAGCAGACTCACTCACAAAACCTCTCTCATCAACTCAGTTTGCAAACTTAAGGCTCAAGCTCAAGGTTGTACCTTTGCAGCCACCACCTTGAGCTTGAAGGGGGGCTAATAGAGTATAGGCCTAAGCTAGTACAGAATCCATGTAAACATAACCGAATATGCTGAGTCAGTAGTATTCGGTTATGGCGATTATAGCTATGATGATTGTGGCAGTTGGCTACAGCTGTCAAATCCATCAAGAGCTGTTAGAAGCTCAAAGCTATAAATACATAGCCTTCTCTGTAATTCTTTGAGTTAATTACTAAGAAATACAAATACAAAGAAATCTATCTTCTCTCTTCCTCTATCTCTCTTTCTTCTACTCTAGTTTCTGTTTCGTTTAACTCACAATCTTCATTTAGTTAAATGATTCTATGGTTTTAACTTTTAAATTTATATAAAAGTACTAAAATATTTTTTTTTTTTTAAATATAAAATTATGATACTGATATGAATAAAAATAGCCTGATAATCTTTAAAATATAAATCTATAAATATACTCCATTTCTACCACGGTTCAATCATGGTTCAACCATCAAAGTGTGAATCGGTCCCCTCACTGGTTCAATGACCGGTCCGGTTTTCAGAACCTTACTATTTTTAGACCTTCACCTAGGATTAATATGAATAAGAAAATTGTAGTGCTATTTATTTGAATTGATTCACAATGCACTTAATATTATTGATGTCATGAGGTGTCATTTGATTGGCATCTCTTGCACAGATGCACTCTTCTGTTTTACTTTCTGTTTATATCCCCTTTTCTTCCTTAGGAATTGTGCTGATTTTGAGTATTTATATTGTCAGAGCATGTATACTTTGGAAAGTGGTTTTTAGCCAGGTTTTAACTTGTGCTGTGTGATTTCATCATTCCCCACCTCTTTCCAGGGATGCACATACTACTGGCTTAGTCAAATACCGAGAACCATACCCATTTGGTGTGGATCCCAGCTGGCGTGGAAGTCGTTCAGAATTGTCTTTTCTGAACTCTCTCAAGATGAAGATGTCCATTCTGCTTGGTGTGGTGCATATGAACTTAGGAATTATGTTAAGTTATTTCAATGCTCGTTTCTTTAGCAACTCACTGGATATAAGGTGTCTCACTCTCCTAACCCCACCCCCCCCTGCAGCTATTATTTTGCTATCCTTTGAGTAAAATGTTTTAACTTACTCTTCATGTCGCTTTTAGGTACCAGTTTGTGCCACAGATGATTTTCCTTAACAGCTTATTTGGGTATCTTTCCCTTCTCATTGTTGTTAAGTGGTGTGCTGGCTCTCAGGCAGACCTTTATCATGTAATGATTTACATGTTTTTAAGCCCCTTTGACAATCTTGGTGAGAATCAGTTGTTCTGGGGACAAAGACCACTTCAAGTATGATCCTGGTTCTTTTCCTCATTGTTGAATATTTATTGTTCTGTCTTGTGGATTTCATCATTCTGAATTACTGCTCATGATATGCAGGTTGTGTTATTGCTTTTAGCTGTAATTGCAGTTCCATGGATGCTCTTTCCTAAACCTTTTATACTAAAGAAGCTTCATAATGAGGTAACACTTTTGCTTCCCTCGTGTATGATTTTATTGCTTGAAAGTTGATAATTTTATTCACCAAACTTCTTGATTACACGTAAATGTAAATACGTCTACATTACATGCATGTGCTTGTTGCTTTGAGTTTCTCCTTTATGACTGGATTTCTGCCTAAGGTTGTTGTACCTCAATTCTCCTTGAGAAGCATTTTGGATCTTCTTTGGACTAAAATATGCTAGTTTTAAATTACTTACAATTCAATGGGGTATGCAGATATTTTTTTTCTATGTATAGGTGCCTTTATTCTATACTTTTGTTGACTGCTAGTTACTAATGAAGCAATGTCCAAGGAGTTTGTGGAGATTATTAATCTTTTATCCTAATGACAATATAGAGATTTCAAGGACGCACTTATGGTATGCTTAATATCTCTGAGATGGATCATGAGGTGGAACCAGATTCTGCCAGGCAACATCATGAGGAATTCAATTTCAGTGAGGTCTTTGTTCACCAAATGATTCACGCCATTGAGTTTGTTCTAGGATCAGTTTCAAATACGGCATCGTATCTTCGACTTTGGGCATTAAGGTTTGATCAACCGTTACTTCCCTCACTGTCATAAATTCTTTTATAAATTCTTGTTCCTTGGTTGATTTTTGTTTCCACTTTGCAGCTTGGCTCACTCAGAACTTTCTACTGTTTTCTATGAGAAAGTCTTGCTTCTTGCTTGGGGGTGAGTTATTTATAACCTTTACTTTTTTTTTTTGGGTATTTTCAAGCTCTTTATTAAGATGTTTCTGTTTTCTTTTGGATTTTTTTCTAAATGTGTATCTCGCTGTAAACGAAAATAACATTTATAATCAAAGTTGGGTGGACTGGTTATCATGCAATGCTAAATAAAAATAGTTTAATTTTGATGCATTGTCGGATCCAAATATTTTAAACCATCAACCTATCATACATTACCATGTTTATGACTTTTGACTTTTGAGGAAGTTATTACGAAAGTCAAATATGTTTAATGGCGTGGCAATGCATGATTGGATATTATTGTAAAAAACTTTTATATTGATTATGTATTAAAATTAAATCCAATAAAATAAAAGGATATTTTCTAGTTTTCACAGTAGTGCACTTGATTGTTTTGGTAGAGAGGAATCAAAGTACAGAACAGGGAGAATGGTTTGATATTTTTATCTTGTTAACCTGAAGAGGAAGGGAGTCAACAATGGATACTGCCAAAATATGAATTTGACGATCAAATTGTCTAACTTTTGTATTTGGAAAATTACATTGATCTACCTGGTGATTTAACTTAATTACACTCGACTTCCCTCTTGTTCTAAAATCTACACTCACCTTTCTTGAGATTCAATTATCATTAAACTTATCACCCTGTAGGGTGGGTGAATCTAGCTTTTGAAATAAAAGGGGTTCTGAGTATAATCAAGGCGAAACTCAAGGGAATTCAGTGTAATTTCTCCAAGTTATTTTAAACTACTGTTTTGGTGTTTGGTTTTGGGAGGCAATAAGACAGCTTAATGAGATTCTAAGAATTGTTCATTTTCTTGTAACAGTGAAAGTAAACTTTATGTTGTGATATGATTTATTGCACTCTCACTGTTATATTATTATTCCTTGTTTGAGATCCTAATAGCGCGAATGGGCATCGCTGTTGATGATAGTTAGACACAGTTTTTATTTCCTTTCTTAAGTCTAGGGAGAAGTCAGTAAGATAAATGGTGTAGACTGTAGAGTAGTTTTTGAACAGATATTGTACTTACGGGAAAAGGCTTCTCTAAAGTGAGTTAGCCTCTAAAGTGAGCAAATAAGAGTGTATTTACCATTGGATCATTTAGTGGGTTGAGATATCTATACATTTTGATGGATCTAAGGTAGACATATCATTGTTTACTTATTGGTGCCACCGTCATTAAAGTTCTGGCTGACAAAATTATTTTAATTGATACCAGTGCAGCTTAATGTATATTGCACTAGCCACTTGCTAGTTTAGATGAGTGTGGCTTCTGAGTGGCCCCTGATTAGGAGTTGTGAAGATACAACAACCGTGCAACTAACAGCCACTCATTAAACCAGTGCCTGCTAAGGAATCAACTATTGAATTTCCAATATATTATTTTTCAATAAAAACTTTTTATATTTGATTCCTTGACTAATGCTCAAGAACATGAATTAGCAGGATTCTAAATATAATATTTTGTATACAATAATGCTAAACAGTACGAGACAAAATTTTGTACTGTTCATTTCTCTCTTCAAAATATACTCCCGATTTCAGTATCTGGCCCACACAAGGCTGATTTCGTCCTTCCTCTCCAATTTTATTGCGTTCTTTTTGTTGCATATTTAAGGGTCCAGAATTATCCGATGTTTGCATTTGTTTATTTATTTTTTAAAAGTCATTTGCTTATCTTTATTCATTGATGTCATTGCTGAATGCAATTATCACAGGTATGACAATCTTGTCATTCGGTTGGTGGGCGTAGTTGTTTTTGCCTTTGCAACTGCCTTTATACTACTTATGATGGAGACTCTGAGTGCTTTTCTACACGCCCTGCGTCTTCACTGGGTAGAATTTCAAAATAAATTCTACCATGGTGATGGCTATAAGTTCAGACCTTTTTCCTTTGCCTCCCTCACAGAGGATGAAAATTGATCCGTTCATATCTGTCTTGGTTTATTGGCAAATAGACTCGAAAGGATATATACATATGTAGGGGAGCAGAATGAAATTTGTAGGAAACCAATTTCGTGGCTGTGGACAATGGGTTTGCTTGATGTTTTGCTGTTTGATATTTGACCTGGCAACAATATTCTGGGCTCTGGCTCATTTTCCTGTGTCTATCCTGGCGTGACAGATTCCGGCCAACAGTCACGGATGGCATCTGTAAAAAAAAAAAAAATTTACTTTCTTTATTTTTTTCTTTTTCTTTCTTAGAGTAGGAAACGGGAAGGGAATGGTTAGACTGATTCTTGTAAAGAGTCCACCATAGTGTAGCTATTGGATTTTGGTTGTTTGGGTTTACACACACATACACACACAATGTAGCGCGGGTTTCCTGGGAAGTAGGCATTTACTCTTAAAATTTGTTGTAATGATTAATTCACTGGTTAAAATCCTTCTTTCTGTAAGGATTAAAACGGAAGTTGCCCAATGCCATCGGTATATGAGTTTCTGTAATAATATTAATAAGCTGGCAGTAGTAGTCTGGGAGTACAATTTTCTTTGAATAATGTAAGTTGAATATATCTTTTTGGACTAGAGATCATTTTCTGAATATTTGAAACCTCTCAGTTGAATAGTAGACCATGATCCGTTCCGTTTGAGAGATAAAGACACAATTAATGATAATACTAGTGAATTCTATATATGATTATAATGAGCAGAATTAGACATACAAGTGTAATAGTTATAGTTAAATTTAATTAATATTCTTAAAATTATGTGCTGGTATAATTAGTTTTACTTTAAAATGTTTTAGTTTTTCGACAAAAAAAAAATTACAATTAGAATTGAAAATTACAAGGAATGAAAAATTACTCTTGTGATAATAATTTTTTTATTTTTTAATTCTGTATTCAGAATTTTTTCTTGCAAAAGTTGTTAAGCTGAGCTGACCATAAAAACAATGTAAAACAGCGCCACATCTATACGGTTTATACTATTTTGGATGCGTTTGGGTAAACAACTTAATTAAGAGCTTATCACATAGTCACATGAGCGCTTATGCCATAAGCGCTTAAAGAAATAAAGGGGCATGAGAGGATTCGAATAGTGAAAAATACGGAGATGGTGTTTAGTGCATAAGCTCTTATGATAATTCCATGTTCCTCTCCCAGTGACTTATGAAAATAAGTCAAAAACTCCTTATGGGAAGTCATAAGTTATTTTTATAAGCTCTGCCAAACACACTGCATAAGAGCTTTTGTCATCAGATAAGTCAAAAGGAGCTTAAATTAGCTCTTCCAAACGCCACCTTTAAGTATAGCTGGTTTTCTAACACCTGTACGCTAATTTTTCTATTCACATTATTGCGAGGTATAGCCCAAAGTATCATTCTAAGGAAAATATTAGTTGTATATTCTTTTTTCTCTCATGTCTCATCAAGGATGGCAAAGTTGGATTGTAAATATGCAGAAAATGCAGTAGAACCAATTTTATTTATGATGTTTAATTTTGAAACACTAACGGTATAAAAATATCTTGTCAAAAAAAAGGGTATAAAAATATCAATCAATTACAAATTATCATATGTATGATTTTTAATGAAATTATAATAGGAGTCAAACAATTTTAGGACAATTTATGATTGGTTAAAGTGCCAAACTGTTTGTAAAAAAAAGTGCAAAAATGTATTCCACTAACAGTGCATACCAATGAATCCTATAATACAATCTAAAAATTGTATAAATGAGAAATAGCTTGTGGAGGTAGTGATTATAGCGGTAATGGGCCCAATTAAGGGCTAGAGATAACGGGCCCATTGAGAAAAAGGGATGATAACTAACTAACAACCGAAGTTGACGTAGCCCAATCGAGTCATTCCCGACCGTTGAAACTTGAAAGCGTCAGGAGTTGAGTTGTTCCCTTCCCGCTCGCGATTGGTTTGAAATAAATATAGATCATAGTGACAGAGCACTGCAGAGTACAGATTCAGTAACCAACCAACACCAAATCTAAATCCAATATTGAATCGAATTGCATCACATTCACAGTCACGGAGAACAGAAGAGAAGAGAGATTCGTTTCCATGTCATGGATTCCATTTCCAACCTCTCGCTCTTAGAAATCGCTGCCGAAGACGATTCTCTGTTGCTCACTTCCACACGCAGAGATGATGACGATGATGATTGTAGCGTCTCCACCGCCACCAACGTTTTCTCCTGTTCTCCTCTCCTTTCTCTCAGATCTCGTCCTCCTCCAACTCCAATCGGTTAGGGTTTTCCATTTATTCAATTTTCTGGATCATTTGATTTCTAAACACTGATCAATTATCACAATTATTATAATTATAATTATAATTATAATGTGAAATGCAGAGGGTCGAGTAGGTGTTGTGGATTCAGAAAATACGAGTTCATCGCCCAAAGACGGTGATGTGAACAAAGTGAACGTGAATTGGAGCGCACCTAAGCTTAGTGTGGAGCCTCAGAAGATGAAAAAGAGGAAGAAGAATGGAGGCGGATACAATTTACGCAAGAGCTTAGCATGGAATCGAGCTTTCTTTACCGAACAAGGCATTCTCTTTTTATTTCTATATTTCTCTCATTTCCTGCATAATAATAAATAAATTGTGAAAAATTAATGTTAGATGATATACTAATTAATGCCGAACCCTAACCCTTTCAGGTGTTTTGAATCCTTTGGAGCTTTCTATGATTAGTGGCACTTCCACTCCTATTAGAACCAACTCCGACTTGAAATTGAATATTATCCACGAAGAAGAGCCAACTAGTGCTTCTTTAGCAATACAGGAAATTGAAGAAAATTTGTTTAAGCAATCATCAGATAGTGTTTCCCGTGAAAATAGAAGCACCAGTGTTGTTGGCTTATCTCCAAAGCCTGTTGCATTCACCAAAGATACTCTAGCACCACCTTCTGCGGTTAGTTTATACGCTGCATGTCTGCATCAAAATTGAACTATTTTTAATTTCTATGGTTTATGCTTATGCATGTTGTATTTGATATTGTTTTATGCATATACTTGTTAGGCAAAGCGGAAGGTACTTGCAGTCAATGATGTGGCTGGAAACAGATCTAAACGAAATGCTTGTCCACGGCCGGTAGCTTCATCCTCATATCCTTTTTCCCTTGCTTGTTTAGATAGATATTAATTATTAAGTGGGGTGTCTTACTGCTTCTGTCTTTTTTAATTGAGTTATTTGTATTCCTATATCTGTTGATTGAATTATTGAAGGAATTACCTTAACTCCTTAGAAAACTAAAAAAACCTGACACGGCAAAAGCACCAAGTAAAGAATCAAAAGTCAGTAAGATACCAGGTCCAAAATCTAATGTTTCTGTGATTACAACAACTGCAAGGAGTGGAACTTTGAGCAATGGTTCCTCCAAGAGAAATCAGAATGCTCATCCTGGTAAGTTCTGTAATTTGCATTTATTTCTTATTTTAGTAATCCAAGAAACTATGACAACCCTAAATATGAGACACATATATAGTTTAAAAGAATAGTTTGCTTCAATTACCATTATTGTATAATGTGAAACTGAATCTTCTAATTAATTTTTATTGAGCTTTGTAATCTTAATGAATTTCACAAATACAGGTTTCTTCTCTTCAGTTACCAAACATCAAATTCTACACTTAAGACGAGATAAATCGATTGGTTATGTTTTGTTAATTTTTTGTCTCTTCTACAGCAACAAATGTTCAGAAGCATGCTGGATTAAAAGGCCTGTCAAAAAATCTTAGAACTGTGCCAAGTAACCCTAAAGCTGATCTTTCAGTTACTAGAACTCTTACCAAGCAGGCTGGAAAAAATTTGGTGGGAACTTTAACCTTCTAGAGGCTGTAGTTTTTGAACAATCATCATTTGATCCATAAATTGTTCAATTTCTTTTGTTTAACTACCGGACATATGATTCTAAACTTGAAACGATTTTAACCTGCATAGGATAACTCAATCTCAGAAACACATCCACCATCCAGACTGCATCAACCAGGTACTGGAGCAAATAAGGTGTCAGGAGCTTGTATCCCACAAGGTGTTTCTGACACTAGTGAGAAACGGCAACAGACACAGGTTCAAACAACAAAACCATCAAGCCTGAGGATGCCATCTCCCTCATTGGGATTCTTTTCTCAGGTATGAATGATTGCTCTATTTGGTTCCATATTTTACATTTAGATGTGCATCAGTAAAATAATGCTCATATGTATGATCTCATGTTTATGCCTGTAACTCCTTCACAGACAAAAGCTTCCAGTTCACATAGCCAATTAAAGAAAGGCTCTAAACCTTGCAAGCCCACCGAGTGTAACATTCCTAAATTAAGGAAGTTGGAAACAAATTCTGTTAATGATGCAAGACTCCCTCTTGCACCTAGGAAAAGGTCTGAAATTGTTGAAGGCACAGCACAACATTGCACTAAGAAATTAAGCCTGTCAGATGTAAAGTCAGAACCGAGCATGCAAGAAGATAAGAAGCAGATGGCTGGCATAGAAGTCGGATGTGACACTTTGGGGTTTGAAAAGATAGGTTACCAAGACATGGTAGATAATAAGCAGATGCATGGTGTAGAAGTGGAATGTGACTCTTTGGGTTTTGAAAAAACAAGTAAGAAAGAGATGTCTGAAAACATTCTTGAACATGTCAACACAAAATCTAATGAACAAGCTGAACTACATACAAGTGACAATGTTTCTAATATGGAGGATTTGCAATTCCCTACACATGAAAAGAAGCTTCTTTCAAAGAGTCATAGCCACGAGCAGTTGCAGAAAGAGGCTGATCACTTTTCAGAAGACAATTTATATGATATTTTGTCAAATGGGGATCAGTCTATATTTCAGGAACCAGAGTCTATGCAGCATCATGGTATGCAGAGAACTTTAACAGGAAAAGATAATATTTCAAATACCATACACAATGCCATGGGACAAGATGAACATGTGCAAATCAAGCTGCATGCTTGTGATGTTCTGACTTCTAATGAAAGTTTGGTGCTACAGGCAAAGCACGGAACTTCTTCTAAGGATAGTAGACATTCTGGAGAGATAATGAACTACAATTGTGTGAAGACTGCACTTATAAATTCTAGTCTTGTTGACTCTACTAAAACTGTGTTGGGAGGATCTCTATCAGGAATTCCCTATAAGAATACTGAACGGGTAAATGATGGTGCCGATTTTGGTATACATGGAGGAGATGCACAAGTGTATTTATTGAATGGGGATCTCTCAGTCCATTGCAATGACACCAACCAAAGTATTTTAGAGGCAGTTAATCAACAGTTACAGGGAGAACAACTCAAGACTCCAAATCCTAGTATTATAGGAGAAGTTAGATCAAAAGATGAAAATGAATCTCATGTAAGTAGTTGCCAGCTAGTTCGCGTGACAACCTTATCTTCCAAAGGTTCCCCTGAAAAGTCTATACCAGAAATCATAGGTGCTTGTGAAAATGAACCAAAAAGAGCTGAAATTGAAGACTGCCAGCATCCAGTGGATGGTGAATCAGGTTTTATTCAGAGAAGACCAGTGAATGAAGGACATGACCAGGTTATTGACTCAAAAGTAATTCATGATAGAAATCAAGTGTTTGAATTGGATACGATGTGTGAAGATTGCATAACTGCTTCTGCAGCTGCTTGCAGCACTGAGTTAGACATTGTTTCTCCAGAAAGCAGACCTTTGTATGAAAATAATATAGAAAATCTCCACTTTACATCCGAACTATGTTCAATGGTGAATGCTGAATGTGATTCCAGGGGAAATGATATGTCAGCTAATAACCGCTGTACAATTTCTGAATTGCATCTTAGAAAAGATGGTTCCTCTAGGGATACTTCAATGCAATGTGATGTTCAGCATGATGTCCCTGGAAACTTTGAGCAACATACATATAATGAAATTAATCAAATGCTTTGTGAAGATGAGAGTTTAGTGCCAATTCATGGCCATTTTTCTGAAGTGTCTGCAGATTTTATTTCAAGCACCAAAGATTCTATTGCCAGTGGAGCTGAGTATCCCTCTGGCATTTTACGACATAAACTACTGACTCAATCACTCGGGGAATCTGATCACGCTAACAGAGACATTAAGGAATCACGTGTGGAAGATGCACAAGCACAGACCATTAATGAAGATCCAGTGGTGTACAACTGCAGGGATGAAGACTGTCTTTCAGTTACGAATGATCAGTTTTCATTGGCGGATGATAATAATATAAATGAAGAACCTCATCCTTCCGAACTTCGCTTGGATGGTGACGGGCTGCCCGGAAATATTAATTGTTCTAGAGAAATCAGGAAAAAATATTTCTTTGAGGGTGCATTAGAAGGATGCAATATGTATACAAGTGAGCAGGATGCTTCCAATCATCATATTCAGGCTATGCCTGAAAACAAAGATGGAAGTCTTCATGTGGATGCAATGGCAGAGCGTTTGAAAATGGGTGATGAGAAAAAAGAGTCTACTGACATATTGCCATTAGTGGAAATCCAACTCAATCATAAAGTTGTTTCTGCTGAATTTGATTCTTCTACAAGAGTGAGTGAAGATTCCATTACAGAAGTAGGTCATTGGAAATCTGATGAGCATTGTTCTTTAAGTGAAAATTCAAAGTTACCTGCTTCAGATAATGTAACCTTTCACGCGAGAATCCTACAGGACAGTGAAGTTGGTTCATTGAACAGAAAATGTTTTTCAGAGGAAGCTGAAACTGATATCTTTGATAAAGCAAAAAAGGAGTCCACTGACATATTGCCATTAGTTGAAATCCAACTCAATCATAAAGTTGTTTCTGCTGAATTTGATTCTTCTACAAGAGTGAGTGAAGATCCCATTACAGAAGTAGGTCATTGGAAATCTGATGAGCATTGTTCATTGAGTGAAAATTCGAAGTTACCAGCTTCAGATAATGTAACCTTCCACGCGAGAGTCCTACAGGGCAGTGAAGTTGGTTCATTGAACAGAAAATGTTTTTCAGAGGAAACTGAAACTAATATCACTGATAAAGAAGAGTTTCCTAATACTGACTTGCAGCATCAGACAAAAGGCGACATTTGTTTTGCAGAAGACAGCCAAATAATTCATCTGTGAGTATCTTAATTTGTTTGGTCATCTATGATTTGGCAGCCCTTCCATTTTTATGTCCAAGGCACGGTTTTGATGCTTGATTAATTGAGTGATTAATCTTAATTCTTTCAATGGCAGCGAGAAATCCGAGACCAAAAGCAAGCAGGAAGTTCCAACACTGAAGCCTCCACCAAATGCTGCTCCATTTTCTGATGAATGGTTAGCTGCAATTGAAGCCGCTGGAGAGGTGACTTGGATTTCTTGACTGCACCTGCATAATTTTAATGAATGATTAATAGGTTTTTTTGCATGACCTAGTATTTCATGCTACTTCATTGTTGTTTTTCTGTTTTTCAATTCTTATACTGCCTCCTTTGGGCTTTAGACTTTGATCCCTTTTTTTATATTTATTTTTTTGTCTGATTACGTAGAATGTTAACTTAGTCAAATTGATTGTATCGTATATAGAAGATGAATCAAATTATTATTTTAGGTTAAGCCTCACAACATTATTTAGACCATAAGTTTTTTGAAAATGCTGTTGGTTTCAATGTTCGATTCATCTTACCCTTCGTGCTTGCAGGAGATTTTAACAATGAAAAGCGGTGCTGTACAAAATTCTCCCCCTGAGAAGCATCAGCATGAACCAGGTCCTTGGTCCCCGGTAGGGTTTCTAAGCTTTAAGCCCTAGTGTGCTTTTCCTTTCCATTGGTGTTTTTTTTATTAGGTACACCAAGTATAAGATAACATCATACCTACTACATAAACAACGCAACATAAGCAATAAATAATAAAATAAATGAATAAAAGGTATATAAGGGGGAAAAAATCAACACACTTCCACTGCTACATGTGAACTTTTGCAATCTATATTTGTTTGCGTATCATTTCTATTAGCCCATTAAAACATGTAGCTTTGATCTTGGTATCTTGTGATTATGTAACCCATTAGAACTTCACATCCTTTACAAATGCCTTTTCATTAGCTCAAACACCGCCAGTTCTTCAGTTCATCAAAATCTCCCCAATCTGGCAATCTCCCATATCTTTGATGTCATGATAATCAACTCTGAACTTCTTTTGAATTTTTTTTTTCTTGCTGAAAATAATCTTTTTTAAAATTTTAGTTGAACATCGTAATCAGAAGCATCTTTCCCCAAAGTTCGTGGCCACTTCTGATGATGCTTTGTATTTTGATATATAATATATTATTGCGTGTATTACTTAAATTTCTTTGTTCCAATTTGGTTTGCAGGTTAAACGTAAAAGTCAAGCGATTGGACCATTTGACTGTACCAAACATACTAATGTTCCGCATTCCAGTTCACCATGAAAAAACTGGGATTTGATCCGCTAACCATTTTTTGTTTTTTGTTTTTTTGCTTAAATCCTTTAACTGACTTAGAACACGTTGTGTGGAGCATGCTGCCACGCACATAGATTCGCCGGTGTCCACATTGACGCCTTGTTCTGAAGATGCTTCAATGATAAATAAATAGTACTATGAATGTTCACAGACTGTAAATGATATTTGTGTATTCGTCCTTTCTTTTTCTTTTAGAAAAAGCTTCTGTAGTTTTTCAAAAGGTGTAAGGTGTGAAACTAATTCCTCAGTCCTCAAATGTGTTTAACAAAGCTCTTTCATCACATTTTAATGGAAATGCTTTTTATCACTAAATACAACAGATAGAACATCGTATACGATGTATAAGTGGATATAACTAACATATACTTGAGTGATAATATGGAAAAGGGGAATGAAGAAAGAAATTGCTTAATGAGTAATGACAACCAAAGCTGCCCATAAATTTATTGTAAGGAGATTCAGTAATACAAGAAAAATTGCAATGCAAATCTAAAACTCAAGCTTGTGACACGCATTAAGCTTTTAAGGTAACATGTCAAACTAAGGTCCATGGATCCAATTTTCTAAACCATACAAAAGTACTTCTCTAAATACTTTGCTGACTGAATTCAAATCCACTACACAACTAATATAGCAGAAAAAAGCTGTAAATCATGGTAGCAAGAAGTTACAATGCATATAACTCGAGCAAAATACAAGATGAGTTAACGAAGAACCTAAAAAAACAAAAACGAAAAACCCCAACAAAACGGGGTTAAAATAATTATGGGGATTAAAATCATTACATGGCACTTTACAACAGATGGCCACTCATTAGTTCACAAGCAGTAATTGAA
Source organism: Sophora flavescens (assembly GCA_030762895.1). NCBI lineage: Eukaryota > Viridiplantae > Streptophyta > Magnoliopsida > Fabales > Fabaceae > Sophora > Sophora flavescens. The sequence continues at coordinate 30,296,808 of CM061063.1, read as the reverse complement.
CTTAACTAGTGCCACAAATTCAACAGGATTACCTAGGGAGTTTGATTGGAAACAAGATTGAATTTTCATTCAACTTGATTCTTTCCTGTTTGTAAATTTACACAGCAGTTAACTTTGTAATAAAAAAAATGAAAACGAATTTTTATTTTTATCTTCTAAACTTTCAGATTGATGCTTTAAGCATACTCAGGATTGAGTGCCAAAGCTTCCCTGTAGATCATCTCTTTTATTTGCTCTTCGTCCAATTGCTGTTGCTCAAAATCAAATGAGAATGGCTCCATGCAGACCGGTTCATCAGCTTCATCATGCAGTTTTGCAAGGTATGGATGGGCTAGTGCTTCTTCAACTGTCAATATGTAAACAAAGAAATGAAATTTCGCACAATTTTGTCCAATATATAACTTCGCTGTTGCTACTCTTCGATGAATGAAAGGCGGCTGCCGATGTTCAAAATGAACCTACATGCTGCTTCATCTAGCCACAGAAACGTAAATGAACGAAAGGAATGAGAAAATTACCTGTAATTCTTTTAGTTGGATCAATTGTCAACATTTTATCAATGAGATCAATGGCTAAGGGATGAACATGGGGGAAGACATTAGCTAAAGGTTGGCGAGGATATCGAGGAAGTTGTCGGATATATCTTCTAGCATCCTCATTTCTCACTAACCCCAGGTCAGCCTCAGTTGGAGTGCCAAGAAGCTGTAGATAAGAACAAGAGTGAGCATAGATCCAGTAAAACTACTCTACGATTAAATTATTGATTATATTCATGATATTAAATAACTCAAAATATTTATATGATTATCAAACTATATGAGGAACTTAAGACAACATTTTATGCAGTTTTTTATATTAGTCTGCTTATTTCTTACTACCTCACCTCTGTCAATAGGCGCATTTGATGCACATGATCATTGCCGGGAAACAGAGGCTTTTTATTCATAAGCTCCATAAAGATGCAACCAACAGACCACACATCTATTGCAGAAGTGTAATCTGAGGAGTTCAACAACAACTCGGGAGCCCTATACCATCTTGTAACAACATATTCTGTCATGAAGTCACTCTCTAAAGTTGGCCGCGCAAGACCAAAATCGATAATCTTCAAGTCGCAGTTTGCATTCAGCAACAGGTTGCTTGGTTTCAAATCTCTATGGATTATGTTTGCAGAATGTATAAACTTCAATCCACGAAGAATCTGATACAAGAAGTACTGCAAGAGCAAGAGCATCCAATCATCAGCAAAACCAAAAAAAAGTTCCAATGTTAAAACGTTGAAGATTTCTACGAAGTCTATAAATAACAACAACAAAACTGAGAGCACTCACCTGGCAGTGTTCTTCTGACAGATTTTGATTGGAGCGAATAATGTGGTGAAGATCAGTATCCATGAGTTCTGTGGCTATGTAGACATCGTTAAACTCTCTACGCAAAGGTGGAGGGATAATGTCTCTTAAACCAATAACCTGTTTTACAAACACAGATTTTAATATAACGAAACAGACTATTGTGTGAACTCTTGCTTTATTAATGGAGACCTTGATAACTTCAATAAATGTGTAAATATTAAAACCACATCAACAGGACCAACTTAGTCATAAATCAAGTTTCCCTTTGTGGAGTAAGTAAAAAATTATCAGCATATTTTTATAAAGAAATTCAGTGCCATGCATTTCATCATGTGTTCAGCAAATTAGGAAGTCATGGTCAACCATAGTCAAGTTTGGGAGATGACTTGGCTCTGTTAAATTTAAATCCCAACAAACGTGGGCCACTTGTATTTTATGGTCATTTATAATTTATTTATGCTGCTACAACCTCTCCTTAAAAAAAATGATATGAAATCTCAAATAATTTTGGATTTTTTAGTACAAATGAAAAAGGAAAACAACAAAGAAACAGGACTGCCTTTTTACGATTTAATTCAGGTTGACTACTGATGTAAAACTTTGTTACACAATATTGCATCATTAAAACAATTTGTGATAAACTTGCACCAAATAACACTGAGCAAGCATGAACTGAATTTGTAGTTGTACAATATGATATCTAAACTAAATTAAACTTGAGATGAAAGGAGAGATCAGCACTCACATTTTCATGATCCAAATGCCTCAGAAGCTTAATCTCACGGAGCGTACGCTTGGCGTCCATGTAATTGTCGAAAGCGTTTGCTATCTTCTTAACCGCCACCAACTCATTAGTCTCCGTATTCAACAGCGAGCTTCAAAATTCACATAAACAAGAAAATAAACTAGTCGGATTACTTCATTCTCAAAAATAAAATTTCAAAACCACTAATTCGCTAATAACTTAACCAGTAGAGTATCAGAGACTTAGTCGCTAGAATTATTCTCTGTTTACAATTTAATTATGTGCATAAAGTAGCAAAACTTGTATTAAATTAAAAGCATTGAAGCTAAAAGCAAAGAACAATGAAATAATAAGAGTTTTATAAGTTCATACACGCACCAAAGATTTTTTACACCGGACACCATACATAAATTATCATATCGTTGCAAATGTTTCTAACTACCTCGAGGTCATATATAGCATAGATATTTACGTTTGGTTGATAGTGTAACTTTATAACGAAAATATACCAAAATCAAACTCTTAAATTTAAGCACTAAATTGTAATTAAAGAATAATTTTACAAACTAAAGCTATAGAATGGATGTGGTTACTACTTTTAGACAAAATTGATTTTACTTCAAACATGATTCTACTCTCAAATTAACTTTAGCGTAAAACTATCCAAAAATAGATCACATAACTTCAAAATCAATTATAACGAAATCAATCTTACAAACTCAAATTCATTCACAATCACGTTTATAAAAAATCATCAAACACTAACTGATTAGCTCAAAATTACTCTATCCAGAACAAAAACCAACGATAAGCATACAAATTACTTTTAACAAAGTCTATTAACAAAATCTCGCACAGAAACACTATCACGTTTTTTATTTAAAAAAAAAATCGAAATCCATAAAAAAAAAAAAAACGTGAGAAAAAACAAAATTATGAATCATTACCAAACGATTCCGTAGGCACCGCGACCAATAGGCATGATCGGAGGGCGATACTTTGATGTAACCTCGAATAGGTTACCGAACACATTGTATTGAACGAACTGTCCTCCGTGGGTCGGAACCCCCGGAAAATCTGCCGCACCGTTCGGATTCACTCCGGCCATTACTTTATTTTCCTCTCTGACTCTTGAACTGCACCAAACCACAGTGATCAGAATTTAATTGTCTTCTCTGTTTTCTATCTTAAGAGAGTTTAGTTTCTCTCTCTAGAAACCGTTGAAGAAGAAGAAGTAGTGTGTTGAAGAAGCTGGTGGAGATTTTAAATAGTTTGTTTATAAGAGCGCTGGAACGAGTCAGTGAGTCAACTCGCCTCGGTAAGCACGTTGAGTTTTTTGTGACTCTTTCATAGTAGATGCGAGGAATAAGGTGCGAAAATGCGCGAGGGAAGAAAAAACACGAGCGACGCGTTTGGAGCTAGAATCCGAGGGCTCAGATCGCAGCCGCCTCGCATCTACGGTCACGGTTTGTTCAATTATTTCAACTGCCATCCATCCAAGCTTTCTATTTATTTTTAAGTAGGGGTGGCAAATGGATGGATTGGATAAATTTTTATGCGGATTGTAATGGATGGATTGAAAACGATCCATTAATCCATTATGATCCATTAAAAATTCATTAAAAAAAATCCAATCCATCCATATCCATTTAATAAAATCCATCCAATCCATCCATTAACAATTTTTTTATGGATGGATATCCAATCCATCCATAAAAATTATTTTAAAGAATAATTTTTTTTTTACAATTAAATAATTTTAATGGCGGTCAAGATCTTCGGCAATTGATGGCGTCAATTTAGGTTTTCCCTGATGATGTCCTCGAATCGCACATACCATATCATTAAGAATGTTAACATAAAAATACAAACAAAGAAACTTATATAAAAATACAAACAAAGAAACTTATAATGGAATGAGAAAATACTCTAGCAAAGTAGCAAGAATCCGAATCCTCTTCAATGATTCAATTCTCTTCTACCAATTTTTTCGCTTAAATTTAACACATGTCGCATGTAGTATTCATATGTTGTGTGTTTTTGTTTTTAACTCAAAAATGGATCGGTAGTGGATTTTGTAAATTTTGTTTTATTTTTCAATTTTATCCAATGGATTTTTTTTTAATTTAAGAATAGCATCCAATGGATTTAGTAACATAGTGGATGGATAGTGATCCTTCCTTAATATGAAATGATCCAACTTGATCCAATCCATTAAAGTTTTTTTTTTTGTAATGGATGGATTGGATGGATAACTCTTTGGATGGACTGGATAATTCTTTCAATACTTTTATAGTGTTTTTCCTAAAGACAATAGGCACGACAATAACTGGAATCATCACCTAAGTTTGATCCTAAATAAAATAAAAAATAGTGAAGAAAAAATAATAAGGAACGGAAGAGAAAATTAGATAGACTTTTTTTTTTACAAATGGAGGTTTTTTTATTTGGTGAAAAATAATATGAAAAAAATAAATTGGTTTTGGAATGGATAAAAGTTGATCCGTTACATTTTTGATTGTTGGTCCAATGGATTCTAAAATATATTGGATGGATCATAAACCATCCACTAAAAAAATAATCCAATCCATCCAATCCATTTATATTATTTTTTTATAAATGGATGGATTGGATGGATTTTTTCATGGATGGACTGGATGGATGGTGGACAAATGGATCATTTTGCCACCCCTATTTTTAAGTATTACATGAGAAATTTGCCTAACACCTGTGTCCGTATAATTTAAAAAATCGATAATGTTGTTTTTGAGTTGACAATGATTGATCTCTCCCAAATAATTGATTAAATTTAAGAATGATTGTCCAAGTTGGTGTTTAAACTTTAAACAAAATACAGGACATTTTAACACTTTGTTTGGATTAAGAAAGAATTTAAGAGAGAAGAAGTAGAAGAGAAGAAAGAACGGCTAAAAAATAAGTATATTTTTGGATTGTTTGAATTGAAGGAAATGAAGTGAAGTAAAAGATAAAGAAATTATAAGTTTTCTCTCTACTCATTTGGCTAGAAAAAATGGTGAGAAAGAAAATAGGTTTTTATCGTAAAGATAAATTTGTCCCTCATTTTTTTTTTCGAAATAATAATGAGTGATAGAGTAGTAAAATAATGAAATTAAATTTTATTTTTTATTATCTCTAATAATTTATTACTAAAAGTGCTAATTAAATTCTTGAATATTTAGTGATAAAAATATAATTAATATTTCTCATTAATAGTATATCAAATTTCATTATTAAATCTATCTAGTTTATTTTCCTAAGGAAACTCAGTTTATAAAATAAATAACACAGATGATGAGCTATGAATAATCAATTAATTGAGCACTGCGAGGAGTAGTGTTTCCATGACTAAGGTTTAATGGAAAGAGCACGGTCCAAGGGTAGAAGTAGAATAGAGATAAAAAAATCACCTTCTCTTGCCAAAATCTTTGGTAGCAGGATCCACAGTAAATTTGTTCTCTCTTCCTTACTTTCTCCATCTCCCAAACAACTAAAGAAACCATTCTCTCCCCACTTTTATCTTGTCTGCTTCCCTCTCTCCTACTTCTATTCAACTAAACATGTTGCAAGTTATTGGAGGAAAAAAACTATTTACTTCGTTAAATTTATAAATGTCGGATATATTAATCTTTCTATCATGTTCCATCCATTAGGGCTCCGATTTAGCTACCTAATGGTTAATTCCAGCATAAAAAAATAATTGAAAAATTAATAATTTTTACTTCAAAGTGATGTTGCTTTAGATAATGCATCTTCTTCAATCTTATCTCAAGATGATGTCGTCTCCCAATAGAGAGTTCATCTTCTTTGACCTTCACTTTGAGCTCGTTTTTACAATTAACGAGGTCATTATGGCATGAGGAATATGAAATAAATAGAAAAATACAAAAATGAGCTTTCATCTACTTTACATGAATTTCTAGTATGTTGTTCTTTGGGTGCTTGAGCACATGTTTAGATTGAATTTGCTAGCAATTAAAATGCATAAATGATGAGAAAAGTGTCGTTGGTGACCCAACCTTATTCCAGTGGAACCCTAAACCTTAAACCGTAAAACATATTCAATACCTTTTCTTCAACCTCACTCCACTGTAAATCTTAAACCCCCAAAATCCAAAAACTCATTTCATGCTTCAATATTCCCTAAAAACACATCTACTTGTCCTTTCATATAGCTCCCAAATTAGTCTTTATTAGCGACGTCTTAAAGTAAAAAACAATACAATGAAGTAAAAACAAGCATGGAAAGAAGACAAAAGCATCTCTGTTGCACAGCCACGGAAGAACAAATCCATTGTTTCATGATACGTCACATTGCCCTCTTGAGCAAGATTAATCGGTAGTGAAGATAGAAAGAAAAGTTCAAGTGGATAGAGACTATTCTGAGAGAGGCGCATAACTTTAATAGTGCTTCTAGTACTTGGGCCTACAATGAATGGCCCGATGCTGGTGAGCCGGTGTTATTAATGTGAGAACTCCTCTTCCTTCTTCTTCTTCGTCTTCGATGTCTGGACCGAATGAGAGGTACCGGTGTTCTTGCGAAGACACTCCGACGCTTAAGTCAGTCAGGGTATAGCAGATAGATTATGTGTTCTGTATATCTTGAAATCATACCTGGACCTCCCTTTAGGAGACTTATATAGTGGCCTCGTGGAGATGATCATGATTGCTGTGCAGGGTGCCCCATACGAGTGCCGTGTTGACCCTTACGAATTTGGGGTTTTCCCTCTGTGTGATGTGATGTTAGTGGGGAGATAAGGTGTTCGTGATGATAATTTTCAGGAGATTGCGTGTGTCAGGGAAGAGGGCGGCCTTTCCCTAACGCATCTTTGAGTAAGTGGAGGGATTCATTCCAGAGGTGGAGAAGCCAACTCTCCGAGGAGGGTTTATGGTACATCATTTTGGTCGACCGGGAGTTGTTTGCTCGACATCTTGAGTTTTGGACTTCTACTGGGCCGGGTCTTCCCAGGTCAGTGATTTGAGGGTTTGGGCCACCATATTTTGAGTCAGAACAAAGACAAACCGAGATAACTTTGTAATTATATAAATCAGTTTGAAAGGTCACTATTATTTAGTTATAGTTATTAAAGTTTTTTTTGAAAATAAGTCAATGATTTTTTTTATTTTTTTTTTATGCAGAATATAAGTCAATGATTGAGATACGAAATGTATTATTTAGTTATAGTTATTAAAGTTTTTTTGAAAATAAGTCAATGATTTTTTTTTGATTTTTTTTTATGCAGAATATAAGTCAATGATTGAGATACAAAATGTACCGTGCACCTTAATTTGCAGGGTACGTAATAGAGTTAGCCACTAACTCCACACCAGTTCAACACGTAACACGTCTAACATTCACACGTCACAGTCTACGACAACTATTGAATTTAAGCCCATACAAGAGAAAGTTAACGAGACAAATAAAGTAATCGCTGGCCAAGTCGCAAACAATAATAGAGTTTATGTTTCTCATCTTAATTTGAAAGAATTGAGCATGCAAGGTATTACTTAATGAAAGATGAAATTCAACTTGGAAGTCCAAATCAAATGGTAGGTATAGGCCCAGTATGTCCCCGCCAGAAAATAGAATAATGTGTTATAGGAAGGGCGATCCAAAATCAACAAATTTGGTTTATTAACCATTTTTTCAGTCTGTTCAACAACAACAAAAAACCATTTTTTTCAGTTACATGTTTTTTATTAACTATTAATTTTAAAAATATTATCTTTCGAAAACTGAAAATAAAGTAGACATATTACATTTTTATAATTAAAATCAATTGAAAATAATTCTAAAATGTAAGTCAAACACCCCTAGTTACTGTTGGAACAAGAAGCTCACAATGCTTCACACACTCACACTAACACAATAGAGAAATTGAGAGAGAATAGAGAGAGAGAAATCAGAAAAATTTGCACATAACACTTGCACATACACTTCACTTCTACACACTTGCACTTTCTCTCCACACTTACACTATAGCACTAAGTCTATTTATACACTTACACATACACTATATTCACTAACTAACTCTCCTAATAACTCTCTAACTAATCACTTTAGTTATAACAAACTAATCACATCTTAACAAACTCCTAACAACTAACTAATTTGGATTATCTCCAACACACCCCCTTAATTCAAATTAGCTAAAAACAAAATACAAAACACAATTTTAAACCCAAATTTGTATTTCTATAATACATTCATTATTAACACTAACACACATTTATTTCCACCTGGATCCCATATCAATATTTTGTAGAATTGGGCTTGACCCACAAACACATGGCCCAATTTCTGAAATTTAGCTCCCAAGGCAGAAAACAATTTCTGCTCTTCCTCCACAACTTGGGCTTGGCCCATTAGGTCAAAATCTGGACCTAATTTTCGGAATTCCAGTTTTGCCCCTGCACCTATCAGTTTCTCCTTCTCGATGGTTGCTTGTAGCTGCCACCTTGCATCCATCATCTTCTCCTTCTTCCTCTCGATAGAACACAGCACCACTGCCATCCTCACAACGACTAACCACAGCAACACCACCACCATGACACTACACCACTGCATTTCACTGGAGAATTTCCGATCATCGTTTCCGGCGCTGTACGATGGGTGCTCGTCGGAACACACCGTTTCGACCACCTGAGATGGGTTCGCGAATGGTGGCTTCACCCTTTTCTACAGCAGATCCCAGAGACACCCCCTTCCTCACATCATCCTTCATTTCACTTGAAAGATCAGGGTTCTTGAACTCTGGTCCTGGCTTCTGCAACTTCTTGCTACTCACGGTTGAGCCCTTCTTCCAGCTCTTGGCACTTGTTTCCATATATGCACCATAGGAATCTTTGGGTTGGGATAGAGAATGCTCACAAAGTGTTTGATGGAATGACCCAATCAACACAACATTCACGTTTCTTTCTGTTTCCACCAGCTCAGCATCACTTGCCTTGTTGTGCACCAAATGCCCAATTTCTTGGATTTCTTTGGCTTCTTTGCCATCAGTGTTCTTGCCTTCTTGTTCTTGCTAGTCCTTGCAGCACCATGGACTTTGTGCAAGATATCGCAGGCTTCTTTAGCATTCTTGGCAGTGATAATTTTCTCAAGATTTCCTTCATCCACACATTGATGAAGAATCAAGAGAGCTTTGTAATCTTTCTTTTTGGAAGCACTATCTTCCACACCTTGAACACCTTCTTGCACTACCTCAAGCACCTCATAGAAATTGAAAATGTTCTCCATCTTCACTACCCATTGATGGAAGTTCTTGCTATCAAGAACTGGTAATGGGATTGCAAAATCCCCACTCACAATCTCTTCAATTTCCACCTCCATGGAAAGACCCTCACAAGTCCCTAATCTTTTAGCTCTAGATACCATTTGTTGGAACAAGAAGCTCACAATGCTTCACACACTCACACTAACACAATAGAGAAATTGAGAGAGAATAGAGAGAGAGAGAAATCAGAAAAATTTGCACATAACACTTGCACATACACTTCACTTCTACACACTTGCACTTTCTCTCCACACTTACACTATAGCACTAAGTCTATTTATACACTTACACATACACTATATTCACTAACTAACTCTCCTAATAACTCTCTAACTAATCACTTTAGTTATAACAAACTAATCACATCTTAACAAACTCCTAACAACTAACTAATTTGGATTATCTCCAACAGTTACCTCAAGTAATGACTAATTTCAATAGTTGTGGGGCAAATCGGTCCGTGCCTATCCTCCCAATGCTCATTTTCGATTTCTTTAAATTAAATATTTGGGAATTTTCTTACTAAGGGTATGTTCGGAGGATGAGGTGGAATAATTAGTAATGAAGTGGGGTGGTATAGAATGTTTGACCCATTGTTTGGGAGGTCATTCATTAATGAAGTGGGATGATTTAGGATGGTAACCAAAACCACTCCATCCCACCCAAACTCCCAATTTTTATACCCTCCAAATTGGGGAGTTTGGGATTTTCCCCTTAAAAATTCCAAACAATGAAGTGGTATATTTTTACCACTCTAAACTACTTCATTATTAACCACTTCACTCCATCCTCTCCAAAACTCCTAAACATAGCCTAAATGGCTTTCCATGCATATGCATATTAACCTTCCAACGAAATACCAACAAGAATCGGCGCGAATAAAAAAAAGCCTAAATCTCTCAAGCATAATATTCAAAGTTTAATTCAAAAGTTAATGTGTATAAATAAAATAGTGTTGAAGCAAAATCTCACTTAACTAGTGTCTCAATAAATTCCGACCAAGTCAAAAATACTCAAACGAAAATCCCTTCAATTCACCACAAAAAAAAAAGGGAAATTCCTTCAAACTAGATCATCGAAAGATCTACCAAAGTTCATTGACTTCATTCTATGCTTTTACCTCAGCTTATTAATACTAGGATCTTGTTAACAAGTATCCTAAAGACTTTGGTTAATGAAACAATAAAAAAAAATATAATAAAATTAAGTATCACATTTTTCAATATATCGAATATATCATTTTCTCATACAAACTTTCCTATTTTAATTTAGTAATCAATGTCGTAAGAGTATTGGTTATCATTTTTGATAGCCTCCTTCCCGAGCCCCCAAGAAAATGAGGAGGAAGGAGAGAAATTATAGAAAAACTGAATTTATTCTTCTCTATCTTTTAATTCATGAGTATCCACTGATATATAGATGGTTCGGTAACAGTGTGTGACTCTTCTAACAGAGAAGGGGAAAATCTTAGGAATTAGGTGCGATAGGTGTGATAATTCTGTCCTAATTGTTATTTGTCATCTACTGGTCTTTTTCCTAACACGGTTGGGTCTTGCTTCCTTAGCCCAACTATATTTACAAGCCCAATCCTCGCATGGAAGTCTGGCTCATGTCCAATGGCCAAGGTGAGCGTATCAATTTCTCCTTAACACTAAAGCTCACGTTCAGCGGCTTTAGACAAAAAAGTGGGAAACAGCATAAAAGAATCTTTGCAAGCTTTCGATGCTTCAAAAAAACAAGCTGAATCGTACCCAATAGATTCTCGCATTACAAGGGATATATATTAATGGATGACATGCTAGAGAATACAATTAAACGACTGGACTGCACACAAACACAAGAAGCTGGCTTCTTATTCAATCCTTATTTTGTCAGTAGGTATTAGAAGCTGGAGTGGGGTTTCAGTTCAAGGCGGAAGCGTAGGTTCAGCTGGGTATTGGGGGTATGGGACTTGAGCCGTGACCCCCTTTGGTGCGTAGGTTCATAAACTGAACTCGATCCCAGAAAAAATTTAGTAATTTACCCATTAAAAACATGGCGTCGGAGGCGAACCTGCTGATGAAACTTCATTATTGGATAATTTTATCATGTATCTAAAGGTGTTTTTTTTATGACGACCTATATATGTATATTTAAAGGTTTAAATAAATACTAAAAAGGTTAATTAAAAGGAGCTGGAGAAAAAACCGTCCTCCACTAGGACTAGACTATTAGATCCTCCGAGAAGTGGCAGACACTGAGACACATTCACCTAAGTATATATCTAAAGGTTCAAATACTAAAAATGTTAATTAAAAGGATACAGAGAAATATCGTCCTCCACTAGGACTAGCCTTTAGATCCTCCGCAAAATGGGCAGAGACACATCTAACTAAGTAGCTGAACTAAAGACAAGAACTTTATTACACGAGCAAAACTCAAGCAGTTCCCAGGGAAATGCAATATCCAATCCCAAAGATTGACGGTAGAAATAAGTAGAGATAATAATAATACCGAAATAGCTGAGTATTACCACTGAACAATGTTATTTAATTTAATAGAATATCAAGTTCAACAATAAAAAACACAACTAAACTTCCCATTCATCACGTACGGCAAAATACATTCAGAAACTACCCCAAATTTGAGCAATCCACGTTGATTAAAAACCATGTCTATGGAAATTATGAGAAAAAGATCAATGGGAACAGTGCCTCTCCAACACCCCCCCCCCCTAGTATTGCTTAGGCTTCAGCAAACCTGCAAGTAAAGAACATGGCATGAATCAGTCTCCCTATGGACAATGTATAACTTAACTAGGTTAACTGACAAAGAAAGCTTTCTAATCATAAAGCATTAAAGATAAACAATAACTTTTAGGTGACTTACCCAAGCTCAGAGAGCTTTCGGTGAGCCTCTGCATAGTCAGCAAAGAAGGCATCTTCGTCCTGAAATCAGAAAATTTTGATTAACTTGATACCATCAAACACATCTCATGCTCAGCATTTTAATGCAAAAGAAGAAAATACACACCGCAGCATATTTCTCAACAAGAGGACGGAATACAGGGTCACTTAAAAGTGCCTTGTCAGATGGCAGCTGAAGGAGGCCTTCCTTCTCACCACTCAATAGCTCCCTAAAATTAATCAAGGACATTGATATTGATAAGAATCAATAAATATAAATAAGATTATTAAAAATAAAGGGGACAACACAAAGAATAGGCAAAAGACTATGTGAGAGCGGAAAATGAACTCACGTGAAGTATGAATTGTCAAAAATGAGGGGATTACTGGTCCACGGCCCCTCAAATCCAGAACGCTCCTTGTGTGCACGTCCCTACATAATATTTAGCACAATGATACTAGTCACGGCAACAATCTTAGGTGATTAGATATATTTTTTATACAGTCATGTCATACTAGTGTCATAATACAATATGGCTAAAACAACACGAAAATACGAACAAGTATAAAATATTAACGTACAAGAGTGTGTCCACCGGATAGAGCAACAATATCCTGATCGCTAAGCCCCATACCCTTGCCAAACACATCTCTCAGATGGTCAGAACCTGCAAAAATCAAGAATTAAACCCTTGCCAAACAAGGGACCATCACAATAATTTCGTCACACTTTAAAAAACCAAAATACTGACCCTTTGTGGCATCAGGCAAGCGACCTTCAGGTGGTGGCTCAGGCTTGTCCTAATCAAAGAACAAAGCATTGTGACATAGTTGATGTATAAATTAACCACAGTAAATTGTGTACAATGACTTACTCAAATTTTGTGTATAAATGCACAACCCAAATGTTGGGGGGATAAAAAAACAAAAGAAACATTTCACAGTTTACAGTGTAGTTAGCTATTACAATTTTACATAGATAGTAATTGTTTCATCAATTATAGCCTTATAGGTAGGTAGGTACTTGGTTGATAGAATATGTTACTCGTAAACAGTTCAATACAATACATGAGCACTATGTACCTAATCTCCAAAATTAATGAAATTGACCATGTTTACAGTTTCAAATCAAATTCAACTACAATAACTTACCCAATTTTGTGTACATAATCACAAAACAGAGTTCAAAAAGAAACTGTTTTCATATTTTAGAGTAATTACAGTAATTCTACTCATTAGTTTTCTAGCAACCCGCCATCATGAATCATGTCAACAACACGGGTAAAAGAAATTTTAACAAAAAAAAAGAAGAAGAAATTATCAAGTCAAACCAGCAAAAATTATAGAAAATAAAAGGCAAAAAACACATTCAGAGACACAACTATTACACAAAACAAACCAATAAAAAGAAGAAAAGACTTGGCAATATACCGATCTTCCAGGATGAAAAGGAACTTCAGGTCCACCAGTGATCTCAACAGCAACGACACCAGCCAACTGTGTCACCACAAAATAATTTTAATCCACAACACCACAAAATAAAAATTAATTAGGAGGATCACAACATTTCACATCTAATCTAATAATCTGATAAATTAATTAATAACTAGTACTAAAGTGGCGGTCTAAAAACAACACAACAAAAATAAAGGCAAAAAAACATAATAACAAGAATTTCTTTTCTTACTTGGTAAAAATCAGCGTAACTCAATATAGGGAACTGTTCCTTGATAGGCTCCAAAAGCCTAACAGCGATATCAAGCCCGTTGTTAGCACCGTGAGCGAGTTCAGCTGGATGCTTTATCGTTCCGAATGGACCACCGGTCTTTGTTTTCACATCGTAAGTCCCAGCCGAGTGCCATCTACAATAAATTAAAAATTAAAAAAAGGTCACAAACTAACAAAGCAATCTACAAAGTCAAAATCGGAAATAACAGTGACGATCCAGTAACATGAAGGAACAGAACACTTACGCTAGACGGAGTATCAGAGGAGCACAGCCCTTCTCAGCGATGAAACCCCTCAGCTTCTTCTTCGCCTTCTCAACGGCCTTCTGGTAATCGGCACTCACGGTTGGGTAAGACTTCCCCATATCTTACGATTCTGCACCAAAACACAAAAACCCGTCAAGTACGTTAAGTTAAATTAACCGAAATGTGGATCCAGTAAACCGATCCTAAATAGAATCGCCGATTTTATTCAAGTGATTCAAGAACTGTGCGAAGACGAAGAAATGAAGTGGATCGAGTTAGATTTCACTATTTCACAGCGATATCGGGAACAGTAAGAGAACGAACCTTGAAATTTGAATGGTGATGATGATGAACCCTAATAGTGGCACGAGCTGAACACAAGCCAGCAGTGTGTGAGAGGAAGATACATATATAAGGGGATGGGATGGAAGCCAGAGAAAGTTCTAGTACATGATTGTGAACCGTTGGATGATTTGGATCCATTGGTTTTGTTCCCATTTGGATGGTTGGATCTCTGCACGTGATAATGCACGGTGTGGAGTTGGTGAGGAAAATTTATGTGACCGACCATTCAGAAATAGAGAGAGACGGTATTGGAAAAATTTTGTGATAGAATTATTTTATTATTTTATTTGAATATGTAAGAGAATTTGGAGTGTCTTGAAAATATATGTTAAGAAAAAAAAAAGATTTAATATATATGTATCGAAAGTGTAAAAAAAGTTTTTTACAGTCATCAAATTCTATCTCACCACATAGATATTTATGAAGATGTTTGTTTTATGAATTAATATAACAAAGTGATATAATGGTGAAATATAATTGAACATGTGTAAAACCTTTTTACACCGATAGTATATATTTATTAACTCTAAAAAAATTTGATATTTAGAATATAAGTTTAATGTTTTTTAAAATAATAAATACATTATTTTTATTACTTCTTTATACAAATTTACCTCTTTTTTTTTTACAGAAAAGGGAATTTATTAACTTTAAAACCTACCTATATAAACTTACCTCTTTTGATTTCTTAATTAATATCTTAACAATATTAATTTTATGCTTATCCAAAAAAAAACAATATTAATTTTATATCACTACATGCTATATAAACAAATTTTTAAGATAATTATTATATAAAAATATACTTAATAATATAATAATACATGATTATTTAATTATATTAATTTTTATATTTATAATACATAACGATTAATTTTAATATAAATTTTATTAGAAATCAATCATTCATCACATTTATATGATATTTTATTTATATTTGTATATTATATATTTATTTTATATTTATATAGAACATATAAATCAGAATCATATTCATATTCATATATGCCTTATAGTATTTGAAATAAGTCAATAACTATTAATTTTTTTGATTTAATAAGTATTATTATTTTTAAATGTTTAAAAATGTTTTTTTAAATTACAAAAAGGTCACATTATTGAAGTATGCGAAATCAGATTTGTGACGTTGAGCCATTTGGCCACTTGAATATTATATTCTTAACATACTTTAAATGACGAAAGTACCCTCGTTGACGGGGATTGTGAATATATGATTTGACCTTGTTGCCCTTCGGAGGAAAATAACTTAAATTAGCCTATAATCTATGTAAGTAGGTTTAGACTTATAATTGTTAATATAAAAAGTTCAAGTTTAGTTTTCCACCAAAAAAAAAAAGTTTAAGTTTATTTTGATATATTTGTAATAAACTTTTTCACGGCTAGATGCTGATAATTCATGAACAGTTGAATAAATATATATATATATATATATATATATATATATATAAATAAAGGTTTGGTTGATTTGAAAATTTATTTAAAGGTTTATATTATACAAAAAATTGATATAGGCAAAAAATAAATTTTAAATTTTAAAATAAACATACCTTTTAGTAAATTATTATATCTATATGAAACAAATACGATATGCTAATATATAATTAATAGTTATTAAATTAAGGCATATATAAATACTAACCAATGTCCTAAAAGGGCATTGTGGTTAAAGAAACAAATATAGAATATTTTTTTTTGAAAGAAAATAAAGATAGAAACTACGTATTGAGAAGTTGTGTATTCAATATTTTTAAAACTTAAAAGTTACAATTCTCAATACAAAATTTCTATTTTTTGATTTCTTAAATAATGTCTTTAGTACATTGGTTAGTAAGATCCATATATTATTCAAATTGAGGAAGTGAAATCAAATTGGTGTAAAATGAGAAAGTTCATCCTTGATTAATTAAGATGATCTAGATCTCAATGCATTTTGATTAATTAAGGATAAATATATTTATAATTTCTCACTTTACATTCAACTTCACTTTTTTTTTTTTTTATCAATCATTCAACTTCACTTTAGAAAACTAATCCATTCACATTATCATGGACTGATAATTTTTCAACTAATGAAGTTGCTTTAATGCTTTGGTAGTAAATGTTTATTTTTTGATTTCTTAAATAATGTCTTTAGTACATTGGTTAGTAAGATCCATATATTATTCAAATTGAGGAAGTGAAATCAAATTGGTGTAAAATGAGAAAGTTCATCCTTGATTAATTAAGATGATCTAGATCTCAATGCATTTTGATTAATTAAGGATAAATATATTTATAATTTCTCACTTTACATTCAACTTCACTTTTTTTTTTTTTATCAATCATTCAACTTCACTTTAGAAAACTAATCCATTCACATTATCATGGACTGATAATTTTTCAACTAATGAAGTTGCTTTAATGCTTTGGTAGTAAATGTTGCACTTTTAAGTAAAGATTAAAATTCAAAACTCTAAAAAAAAAAACAATATTGAGGAGTTAAACATCTTGCTATAACAATACCTATAAAGTATTTCATCAAAAATAAAATAAATATTTTATTATATTATATAATAATAAAATAATTTTTATTATGCTTTACGGTTAAATATTAAACCATGGAATCTTTTATTTTCTATCAAAGTTTGCATTGTGCATACAGATTACAGAAGCTGGTGCAAGGGGTATTTACGTAGTTTGGCCTCGAAACTCCGAACGGGGCTTGGAACCTTCAGCGGATGGAAAAATTAAATATGTTTAGCTCCTTGGTGTGAACGCATTCCACTTCAGAAGATTCCTTACGAGCATTTTTAATATCACTCACTGAGGCACGCCCCTCTATCACAACTCACTCACATAATTGGAAGGGTCCCCATGATTCCACATGAGGGATGAAGGATAGGGATCGTGACCATCTTGCACCTTCTAATCTTATATTTAGGATTCAATCAGATTATGAGAATAAAATTATATGTATAGATAAAAAAAATTGTTTTTTAATTGATATTTTACATTCTTAAGAGATTAAGAACTCATTTGGTGGTCAGGATAAGAGAGACATGATAGGTTAAATTATCATATCCTGTCTGAAACTATTGTTTGGTGAAGGATGCGAGGATAGGACAGACTCAACTCGCTCTCCTATCATATATTGTTCTCTAGTTAAAATTCTATCCTGAGGGAGGAGCTGGGTTATAACTCAACAGGATAGGATAAGACGATTTAAAGTATAATAAAGTATAAAAAAAATTATACATAAAATAATTAAAGTATAATAAATTATAATATGGTTACCGAAAAAGGTATAATAAAACATAAAATAATAAAAATATTAATAATTAATTTTAAAATTTATTATTTCTTCTCACAAGGCTAATTTTTTTATTTTATATTATTTTTAAAAACTGAAAAATAAATAAAAATATTCTAATAATTTAACTATATGTAAAGCAAAAACTAAAAATAAATATTTAAAATTATAAAAAAATTAATTTAAGTTAAACAATATTATATATAATTTTATCACAAGGACAATTTTGTCTTTTTATATAATCTTAAAAAATGAAAATTATAGAAGAAACTAAAATCTAATAAAATATTAAAACATTTAGAACAAGAACGAAAATTTTAAAATTCATACTAAAATTACAATGCTATCCAGTTGGTTATCTGGTGGACACCAAACGTCGGATAGGATAATCCTGCTCATATCCTACCATATTCATATCCTGCTCCCTTATCCTATCCGCCTCTATCCTATCATGACCACCAAACGAACCCTAATACTATAATTTTCAGTTATGAAGATACATTTGATTCTATCCCGGATCTATTTGGGTCAAATTATATTGGAGGTTATACAGAAGCAAAAATTATCTCAAGATTTAAACATGGCCTCTTCATGTAATTCACGGTGTCAGTGAGGTCCTGAAATTTTTTCGAATCCTCCTGATTCCAAATTACTCAACAAATTAACGGAGAACGCCATCATTTATATTTTTAGTGTTTTAAAAACCTTTCAATTTGATCGGTTCAACCGGGCCCCCTCTCCGATCTTGATCGAATCACAGAATCTGAAAAGAGGTTCAACCGTTAAAAATAAAAAAAAAACCGGTTGAACCGGACCAAAACTGCAAAACCGACCGATTTATTAAAAAAAAATAAAAATTAATAAAAAGACTTTAAAAAAAAAAAAAACCGGTGCATCATAAATTGAATAACGTACTCCAATTTGTGCTTGTTTAAGTATTAAATAATTTGAAGTTAATATGAAAATTAGAACTTAAATTGAAATTATACTTATTATTTGATCTATTTATTAATGTGTGCGTGTGTATATATATATATATATATATATATATATATATATATATACACATACCGGTTCAACCATCGGTTAAACCGGTTGAATCAGTTAAAACTTGAATCACTCTCCTTTTCGATTTTTTAAAACATTGTATTTTTCTTTTTACTATTTAAAATTTTGGTCGAATACAATCAAACAAGATAAACAGGCCAATATAAGGGCAGTTCAATCTAACTTCTGTTGTGGCCACATCCCTCGAGTCATATTTCAATTACTTTATTAAAATTGTTTAAAATTAAATTTTATATGAATTCATACCATTAAAACTTAGTGGCCACAAGTTATTCGAATACAATTTCATTTTAAATTGTGCATTCTCAAAAAATTGAAAATTTTATAACATTTTTTAGACTGTATTTTGAGAGTTAAAAAGTAGATAAAATGAAGTAATCGGTAAAATTGGATAAATGGGTCAAAGCTTGCAGACCAGTCCATACAACCCACGTTCCACACAGGCCGAAAGCCTACAATAGATGATTCGTTTAATTTTGGACCGACCCGCAAATCTACTTTAATATTTATTTATTTATTTATTTTTAATCTTATTTTAAATTAAATAAAACTTAGGGAAAATAGATACATTAGTCCTATACATTTATTTTATTTTTCATATTGGTTCTACACATTACGTTTCCATGTTAGTCATTTCCGTCAATTTCTCATGTGTCGGAATAAGGTGATAGTCACGTCAGATCAAAACTGACAGCGTTAAACCAAAATTGATGAAAAGAACTAACACAGAAAAAGAGTAGAATCCATTTGAAAAATAAAAAACTTATAAGATTTATCCACTTTACCTAAAAATTACTAACCTAGACACCCATTAACCCAAGGCCATATTTCACATTTCGCAAACATTCGCATTACTGTTTCAGTTCTCTGCTTCCGCACCGCATAGGTGCACAGCCTCCTTAATTGCCTCTATTTTTTTTTTTTGTGATATATAATTCAGCAGTCAGCAATATGAGTCAGGTTATTTGATCAATGCTTCTGAGTTGAGTGAAAAAAATTACAGTAAATTCTACATCAAACTTGCTTTTAAAATAAAAACATTTAAATATAAATAACTTCACTCAAACTTAATTCTAACCAAATCAATTTTACAAAATAATTTAAATTCAAAATCACACACACTTATATGTTGTTAAAGTAACCAAACGATGTGGTTTTCTTGTAATATGGATTTCGGCATCTTAAGACTGCTTTCCTTCATCAGTATGTGCTGTCGGATGTCAGTTGTGTTTTGTCCGAGCAGTACACAGGTTTGGAATCAATGCAGACCAGCCCGCATACTCAATTCTAGACTGGATATATGACAAGGTTCCCCCTTTTAACCCCTATACTCCATAAGTTCCGATGGTAGTCCAAATTAGGATTCCTCTAATATTCTGATAGCAACCAAGCCTCACACTTAGGCTCTAATGAAGACAGTAATGTGGGCCGCCCCAAGAGGAACATTAGGAGGCCTAAGCATCTGCAAGACTTTGTGTAGCCCAGTATTTCATTTTCCTTTGTTACATTTATGCATTGTCCTCTATTTTAGATATGCTGAGTCATTAAGAATTAGTTGTTAGAATCTGTTTGTTATAGCATGTGCGTTTGCAATTTGTGAATTCCGTTTCCGAGAATCAAGGACAGCCAATGATTGGTTGATGCTGTAATAGTTAAATAGAGCACTGTTGAATGAGAAAAGAAAGTATTACCCAGAAATTTTATTTTCTTCTTTCACCAGGAGGTTTCCTTGTACTCAAATTCAAGGAGAATAGCCATACCCTATCAACTGGTCCTACCTGCCTTCCCCCACCATGACTCGCCCCGCCACCAACGACCGCCTCGAGGAGGCTAAGCTTACCCAAACCATCGCAACCCTTTCCAACAACCACAATGAACTTGTCAACAAAGTGGACTCCATAGTAGACCACATATCCACCCAAGACTCCCTGCCACCACCACCCCCACCACCCCCACAACCATAACAAACCTCACCTGAAACTGGAAGTCCCCCGCTTCGACGGCAACGACGCGCTGGGTTAGATTTTCAAGATTAACCAATTCTTTGATTACCAAGAAACCCCGGAGGAGGAACAAATCACCCTTGCATCCTTCTACATGGATGGCCCAGCATTCAGCTGGTTCCAATAGATGTTCCGCAACGGCCTCATTACATCCTGGAATGGCCTCTTACACGCCTTAGAAACCTGCTTTGCCCCGTCCTTCTACGATGACCATAGAGGTGCCTTGTTCAAGCTCACCCAGAGAGGATCAGTGAATGAGTACCTAACTGAGTTTGAACGTCTTGCGAACAGAATCACGGGCCTCCCACCCACCTTCCTTCTCAGCTGCTTCATTTTCGGGCCCCAACCCGACATTCACTGGGAGGTTCAAGCACTCCAACCGGTGTCCCTGTCCCAGACCACTGCCCTAGCCAAATTGCAAGAGGACAAAATTGAAGATCGTCGCCGCGGTTTTAAGGGAAAACCCGCCGCCTCCCCCGCCATGTTTCCCTATTCCCTACAGCCCACCACCTCCAACCCCACCCCAAAAAAGCCCCACTTCAAACAGCTATCCCCCACCGAAATGGTGGCGCGCCATGAGAAGGGACTCTGTTACAATTGTGATGAGAAATGGAACAGCTCCCACAAATGCAAAGCCCGCTTCTTCCTCATCATCTCTAATGAAGAAGACGACCTTCCCCTGTGCGATCTCACCTCGGGCGACTCACCCACCGATGACCCCGACTCAACCGAAGCACAAATCAACTTCAACGCTCTCTGGTTTTCTAGCCCCTGAGACGTTTGGCATAATGGGTACCATTGCTAAACAGCAGCTAAAAATTTTGGTGGACAGTGGAAGTACACACAACTTTGTACAAGAGAGAGTGGCCAAATTCCTAGGGTTACCCACTGTACCCTCTAAATCCTTGAAAGTAATGGTGGGTAATGGGAGTGTACTTGATTGCCACCACTTTTGCCCACAGGTCACGATCCTGATCCAAGGTCATTCTTTTGATGTTGACCTTCATGTCCTCCCTCTGAGCGGCACCGACATCATCCTAGGGATCCAGTGGCTCAAAATTTTGGGCCCCATTACCACTAATTACACTACCCTAACCATGCACTTCACCCAAAACTCTCAGCCCATTTTGCTCCAAGCTGACGCCCCATCTAAGCCCACAAACATCTCAGCCCACCAAATTAAAAGACTTGTCCAAACCCAAATAGTCTCGGAGTTATACCACATCCAAATCCTTCCTAACCCCAAACCCGACCCGCCTCACGATAACACTCAGCCGCCCCACCCCATTCCAGCCATCAACGCTCTCCTCACCAAACACCATACCCAATTTGACCTCCCTTCACGACTTCCCCCAACCCGCACCACCGACCACCAAATCCATCTCCTCCCTAACACCGCCCCCATAAACGTCCGCCCCGACCGATACCCTTACTTTCAAAAATGCGAGATTGAAAAGCAGGTTGAAGCAATGCTCAAATCTGGTATGATTCAACCAAGTAGAAGCCCCTTCTCCTCCCCTGTTTTACTAGTAAAGAAAAAGGACAGAACATGGCGGTTTTGTGTCGATTACCGCACCCTAAACGCTATTACTGTGCACAATCGGTTTCCCATGCCCACCATTGACGAGCTCCTTTACAGGTTGGGTGGCGCCTCCTGGTTTTCTAAGATCGACCTCCGCCAAGGGTTCCACCAGATCCACATGAGGGACGAAGACATTCCCAAAACCGCATTCTGAACACAACAGGGTCATTACGAATACAAGGTAATGCCTTTCGGCCTCTGCAATGCCCCTTCCACATTCCAAGCCACCATGAACGAGCTGCTTCGCCCTTTCCTTCGCAGGTTCGCTGCGGTATTCTTCGATGATATCCTCATCTATAGCGGGTCTTTTGAGGATCACATCGCGCACTTGGGGACAGTTTTTGATGCTCTGTCCGCAGGGAATTTCTATCTCAAACACTCCAAATGTCTCCTGGGTCAGAGGCAATTGGAGTACTTAGGCCACACTGTGTCTCAAAAGGGGGTGGAACCAGAACCCTCCAAAATTTAAGCTATGATTGATTGACCAATACCAACAACAGTGAAAGCTCTGCGTGGATTCCTAGGCCTCACAGGATTTTACCAAAAATTTATCAGAGGATACGCCACGATTGCTTCCCCCTCGATCGCTCTCGCCTTCTCGCAAGGATAGCTTTCAATGCTCTCCTTCGGCTCAGTCAGCTTTTGACACTCTCAAGAAGGCCATGACCGAGGCTCCAGTACTCGCCCTCCCCGACTTCTCCATTCCTTTCACACTTGACACTAATGCATTGGGGTCTACCATGGGAGCCGTATTAATGCAAAAAAGTCACCCCATTGCTTTTCTTAGCAAACAGTTCTGCCCCCGACTTCAACAGGCTTCCACTTATGTGAGAGAGCTTCATGCCATTACTACCGTTGTGCGGAAGTGGCGTCAGTATATTCTGGGCCATAAATTCATCATTTGCACTGACCACAAGAGTATAAAGGAATTAATTTCTCAGGTGGTTCAAACCCTTGAGCAGCAGGTATACCTATCTAAGCTGTTGGGTTATAATTATTCCATTCAATATAAATCTGGGAAAACTAACATGGTCGCAGATGCATTATCCCGTTGTACCGATGAGTACACTGGCAAGTGTTTGGTTCTGTCCATACCCAATTTTATTTTCTTAGACCAGTTGCGCACCTCTTTGGTTGATAGCACAGAATTTCACACAATTGTCCAGCAACTACAACAAGACCTGAATTCTCAGCCTGACTGCAAATTGCACCAGGGTCTTTTGTTTTACAAAGGGAAAATTTGGGTCAACAACTCCAACCTATTCAAACGTCTTTTGCTAGAGGAGTTCCACAGAACCCCCAGAGGCGGCCACATGGGTATCGCCAAGACCTTCCATCGGCTCCAGGGGAATTTCTTTTGGCAGGGCATGAGAAATGATGTCAAGACTTATGTGTCACATTGCTCAACTTGCCAACAAACTAAGAACGAGACCAAGAAATCAGCAGGCCTCTTACAGCCACTCCCGATTCCTTCAGCAGTGTGGGAAGACTTATCCTTGGACTTCATCACGGGATTGCCACCCTCCCAAGGCAATACAGTCATCTTAGTGGTCGTGGACCGCTTCTCCAAGGGAGTACACTTTGGAGCCCTTCCCTCTCACTTCACTGCATTCAAAGTAGCTTCACTATTTTTGGATATCATTTGTAAATATCATGGTCTTCCCCGCAGTTTGGTATCAGATAGAGACCCAATTTTCATCAGTAAATTTTGGCGTGAGCTTTTCCGCCTTTGTGGCACTAAACTCCGCATGAGCACCGCTTACCACCCTGAGATAGACGGACAAACTGAGGTTCTTAATAGGGTGTTGGAACAGTACTTAAGGTCTTTTGTGCATATGCATCCCTCTCACTGGTACAGATTTCTAGCCCCCGCAGAGTGGTCCTATAACACCTCAGTTCACTCGGCTACTGGAGTTTCCCCCTTTCAAGTCATTTATGGTAAACCACCTCCCTCTATTCCTCGGTATTTGCTTGGTTCTTCTCCAATAGAGGCTGTATATTCTTTGTTAACCGATGCACAGCCTTATGCTTGAGACCCTCAAACGCAAACTGTACAAAGTTCAAGCTCACATGAAACATCGTGCAGACAGAAGGCGTCGAGATATATAATATGATGTTGGTGACTATGTTTATGTGAAGTTACGACCTTATCGCCAACTTTCCGTGTCTGGCTCACGTTACAACAAGCTGTCAAAGAGGTTCTATGGCCCTTATAAAATTCTGGACCGTATTGGTAACATGGCATACCGTCAATAGACTCCAAAATTCACCCAGTGTTCCACTGCTCATTGTTAAAACCTCACCATGGTCCTTTACCCTCATCTCCAGATATTCTTCCCCCTTCCAATTTCAACAATCAACCTCAAATGGAACCTCTGTCCATCCTAGCTTCCAAGTGGGATACTTCTACTTCCCCACCCACTCGCTTGGTTCCGGTTCAGTGGCTTAGTCTTGCTCCCGAGGACACTAGTTGGGAAGCATGGGAAGAATTGTGCTCAACTTATCACCTTAAGGACAAGGTGATTATCCCAGAGGTGGGTAATGATAGCAACCAAGTCTCACACTCAGGCTCTAATTAAGACAATAATGTGGGCCACCCCAAGAGGAACATTAGGAGGTCCAAGCATATGCAAGACTTTGTGTAGCCTAGTATTCAATTTTCCTTTGTTACATTTATGCATTATCCTCTATTTTAGATATGTTGAGTCATTAAGAATTAGCTGTTAGAATATGTTTGTTATAGTATGTGCGTTTGCAATTTGTGAATTCCGTTTCCGAGAATCAAGGACAGCCAATGATTGGTCGATCTTTGTTGGTCCTTATTTCTCGCGCAAGACGCGCCAAAAAGAGAGCGATTTACAAAAATATGTAGATAGGGAGCGACAACTCGAGTATCGTCTCACAAGGACTCTTGGGTTGTTGTTAACAGAAAAAGTCAGAATTGGGGGGTTTTGGATTTGAAACTAAACTAAGGAAAGCAAAACAGAAAACAGAGCAATAAAAACAAAGCAGTTTAAATGATTACCAAATAACTAAAAACGATTAATCTACTGTTCTCGATTTCCCAACTATCATCGGTTCATGTAAATTCCAAGCCCTAAGAAAATTCTAATCCCTTCCCGGTTGTAGCAACAATTAACAAGCGAAATCACTACTAAAGATATATGTTCCTATTCCCGAATTAAGCAAACGGGGTGAAGCCCTTCGTGAACTAAGCGAACACGAATTGAACACACGCGAATTAAGCAAACGCGATTAAATATAGGAACATAACATCACCGAAATAAATCAACACAACACTATACACTCCTGAATTAAGCAAACAGAAATATATAGCGTAGCATTGAAAAGGGAAAAACATACAAAACAGGAATTACAAGAACCTCAAGTGTGATAGAAATCAATTACAGTAGACTAATCCTAGGAGACTAGCTCTCCATTACAAAGGAAAAACAAAGCTATCTAAAAAGAAAACAAAAGATAAGATGATGAGATTCATCAGTTCTGCATAAAAGACTTATATACAGCTTCTGGTTTCCACAAGCTCGCGAGGCGAACACTGTCTCGCGAGGCGAATCTCTGCAACGTTTGGTCTTCTCGCGAGGCGAAGCACGGCTCGCGTGGCGAGGAATGGAAAAGTCATGGCTTCTGGTCTTCAGTCTCGCGAGGCGAGTCATGTATTCGCGGGGCGAGACAGAAAGGATGGCAAATTCTAGAACAGTCACGCTTCAGGTTCGCGAGGCGAATGCCTTCTCGCGGGGCGAAGGATCCAGAATTATTTCACTTTATTAACCTGAAAACAAGAAATAGCATAAGTGCTTTATTTGACTCTAAATCAACTAAATTAACTTAAAAATACTTTACAGACTCAAAATGCTGCTTAAAGACAATCAAGTCTAATTTGGGTGAAAATGAGATAAAATTAGCACAAAACCACGGTCATACTAGTTATAAAACTAGATGAGCCAACGGCTGATCAAAATACCCCCAACTTAAACTTTGCTTGTCCCCAAGCAAACTAAAACTCAAAAACTTAAAAAGACTCAAGACATGGCAAGGCTTAAAGGATTCAATCAACTTTGCACAGATTTCAAGCAATTTAACAAAACAATTTTTTCAATGTTCCCCCCC
This sequence comes from Sophora flavescens, assembly GCA_030762895.1. Taxonomy (NCBI): domain Eukaryota; kingdom Viridiplantae; phylum Streptophyta; class Magnoliopsida; order Fabales; family Fabaceae; genus Sophora; species Sophora flavescens. The sequence goes on along the minus strand of CM061063.1, from coordinate 30,270,119 downwards.
TTTCAAGCAAAGTAATCCCCACATTCAATTATTCTGAACATTTGAGAATTTCATCATTCAAACAATCATTAATCTAAGCGAGGGAATCCAAGTTACACACAAAAAGGAGATCACCAAATTCAAACAACTACCTTCCTCACAAGGGAGTTTAGTGTTTCACTCAATCGCTCAGTTTGTCTAGGTTAACAACATTTCACTCAATTTCACTTTTATGAGCACTTCCCATAAATTTGATTTTCATCTCAAAATGGTTCCCACATGAAACATGCATGCAACATCAAAAGGTCTTTTATGGGTTGTAATGGGGCCTGGCTAAGGGTAGGATATACAAAGGTACTGGGCTGAAGACCCTAGGAACTAAGAGAGCATGAACTTTTTAATACATTGAAATTCCACTCAAGTCCTTTTTTCCAATTTTCTTTATGCTTTGGGTGACTACAGCCTTTTTATTTTTTTTTTAGATAATCTCTTTTTTTTTTTCTTTTTTAACATTTTTACACTTTTCTCTTTTTTTTTCTTTTTTTTTTTCTGCTTTTCTTTTCTTTTGGCCCTTGGCTCCAACCTTTTTATTATATTTTCTTTTTCTTTTTCCCAATCCCAACAACACATCACATCTTGCAGCCACCCCAAACTTAGTTTCTTGCACCCATTCTCTTGTCAAGATCCCATGCTCTCCTAATCCTAAGATCGGGTTAACATGGTTTTCCAGATTTTAGCTTATAACATAAGGTCAACAAGAAACAATAGGCTAATTAGGTTAACAACATTTCACTCAATTTCACTTTTATGAGCACTTCCCATAAATTTGATTTTCATCTCAAAATGGTTCCCACATGAAACATGCATGCAACATCAAAAGGTCTTTTATGGGTTGTAATGGGGCCTGGCTAAGGGTAGGATATACAAAGGTACTGGGCTGAAGACCCTAGGAACTAAGAGAGCATGAACTTTTTAATACATTGAAATTCCACTCAAGTCCTTTTTTCCAATTTTCTTTATGCTTTGGGTGACTACAGCCTTTTTATTTTTTTTTAGATAATCTCTTTTTTTTTTCTTTTTTAACATTTTTACACTTTTCTCTTTTTTTTTCTTTTTTTTTCTGCTTTTCTTTTCTTTTGGCCCTTGGCTCCAACCTTTTTATTATATTTTTTTTCTTTTTCCCAATCCCAACAACACATCACATCTTGCAGCCACCCCAAACTTAGTTTCTTGCACCCATTCTCTTGTCAAGATCCCATGCTCTCCTAATCCTAAGATCGGGTTAACATGGTTTTCCAGATTTTAGCTTATAACATAAGGTCAACAAGAAACAATAGGCTAATTAGGCTCAATGGGCTAACTAAGGAACATGCATTAGGGATGGTTATTTTAGGCTAAGTAGTTATTTACAAAGAAAATGCCTAAATCATCTGAAGCAAACACATAAACATGCAAACCAAGAAGAGATTCAAGCAAATTCGGGAAAGTGCAACTTAAAAGTGATTCTCACAGTTAAAAACATGTTGGAGGCTCAAATCCTCACCTGGACATTTTTTGCAAATTGTTTGACAGAGATTCTATCCCTAGTGTGTGCTTCCCATCACCCCAAACTTATCATAAATCATGCCATCACAACAAAATATCTCAAAGTTCAGTTTTCAATCACATGGGGATCGATTTTCAAAAAAAATTCATCAAAAAATTTTCAACCCAGGGGAAAACAGTCAACACATAACATGCAATCAATCTGTGCAAAATTTGATCAAAACCAATCAAGCTGACCGACCAAAGACTCACACAATTTATTCAAGAGCTAAAAGAAAAACAAGACAAAACACAGAATCAAATCAATCTGTTCCCTCCCCCACACTTAAAACATTCATTGTCCCCAATGAAAAAACATAACTATAAAATCAGAGTGAGGGAAAGGAAGGGTGTTCCCTGATCAGGTGGCAGTGTAGGTAGGAGCTTCCGCCTGGATCCCATTGCTTGTAGCATAAGGCCAAAGAGAAAGAGTTCATTTCATGGTCCCATAACTTGCAGCCTTGATATGGGAGTGAGCACTTGACAATTATGGTGAGCTTGCCCAATGCGGCGGACTCATCACTTCCTCTTGGGTCAAAGATGAACGCTTTCTCAACAAAGTCCTCCCAATAAAATTGGGGTTCAACCCCTTGAACTGGCCATGGTGCAAAATCTTCTACAGGGGGAGGTGGCAGATAGGTAGGGAGGGTCTCCGGTGTCTCGCTTCATCTTCCCGCATGTTCTTCATTCATCACTACCGACAAATCCATCACCTGCTATACATGCAACAATCTCAGCACACACCACACAATGGTTAGTGTTAGTACAATCAGTACATGAAGAAATATTATCATAGCCAGAAACAAATAGAAAATCAGAAAACAAGTCCTCATGGGTGTCATCAAGAATTTTCAGAGAGTAACTCTAACCGGAAAATAGAGTGCTCTTCCAATGGATGTTTCCCAGCATCAAAGATGTTAAACTTTGCCACAATATCACCAAACTCCATAGACGTGGTCCCATCATCAACATCAATCTTTGTCTTGGTTGTCTTCATGAACGGTCTGCCCAGGATGATTGGTGATCTATCGAATTTGTCTCTCCCGCCATGTCTAGGATGTAGAAGTCGTGTAGGGAAAATCAACTCATTAACTTGCACCAGCACATCTTCTACCATTCCCATGGGGCGGGCACTGGTCCTGTTGGCCAACTGGATAGTGAGACCTGTAAACTGCAAGGGACCAAGATCAAGGTTATTGAAAATAGAGGTGGGCATGACATTTATGGAGGCTCCCAAATCCAACATGCAATTTTCAAATTTTCTCGTCCCCAATAGTGCATGAAATAGTAAAAGTGCCTGGATCCTTGCACTCGTGGTAGTGCTCGAGTAGTAGGGGCTGAAACAGAAACTCTTTCTGACGCAGGCTTAGACTGGATAAGAGCTGAGACATTTCTTCCCAAATTAACTCTCTCATTACCCTTCAACTTCCTCTTGTTGGTGCATAGATCCTTCAGAAATTTTGCATACTCGGGCACCTGCTTGATCACATCCAGAAGGGGAATATTTACAGCTACCTTTCTGAACACATCTAAAATTTCCCTCTCCTTGTCTTCCCCACCAATCTTCTTATTTTTCTGCACTCTGTGTGGGAAGGGGATCGGTGGTATGTACACTTTCTCAGCTTCAACATCAACTGAAGGCTCAGAAGTTACCTTAATAGTTTCTTCATTTTTTTCAGAGGCTGCCTCAACAACTCTTCCAGATCTCAGAGAAATGGCACTCACATTAGGATTGGAGACATTGGGATTTATCACTGTTTGTGCCGATAGTTGACTTGATCCTTGAGCTTGCTGTATGTTGTTTATGGATGTGGCAAGCTGTCCAATCCGTGTCCGCAAATCTTGAATGCTAGCATCTGTTCGCTGCTGAGACTGGCCAACTTGCTGCTGAAACTGTGTCTGTGAGGCCTGAAACTGTCCAATTTGCTGCTGGAACTGGAGATTTTGTGCAGCCATTTGTGCAGTCATTTGTGCAGTCATTTGCTTGAATAAGTCCTCTAGTGAAGGTTCAGAAGGTGCAGAAGTGGTCACTTGAGGAGGATTCTGAGGTGCTGCCATCGGTTGTTGTTGGGATGAGTTCCCATACCGAAGATTAGGATGATTCCTCCAGTTGGGATGGTACCTATTTGTGGAGAGGTCAGGAGTGCTGTACCGGTTCTGACTGCTGCCTTGATTATAGGGATGGACTGCATAAGCCTGAGACAATTCAGTAACTGACCCTTCTCTCAGAATGGGGCATGCATCAAACGGGTGCTCAGGAGAGTTGCACATGCCACACAACCTTGCAGGCTGAACTCTATCCATTGCCAATTTCTCCACCAAAGAAGTGAGCCTATCAATTCTGTCATCAACGGCCTGGTTGGAAGAATAACTATGGACCTCATGCACACCTCTTGTCTCAACAGAATTTCTTCTGGTTGTAAACTGCTGGGAGTTCAGTGACATATTTTCAATTAATTGCTTAGCAGCAGCTGGAGTCTTATCAACAAGTGCTCCCCCACTAGCAACATCCAAAATGTTTCTATCCATCGGTAGTAACCCTTCATAAAAATACTGGATAAGAAGCTGCTCGAAAATCTGATGCCGAGGGCAACTGGATATCAACTGCTGGAATCTCTCCCAATATTCAGCCAATGACTCATTTCCTTGTCTGATGCCACATATTTCCTTCCTGATTGATGCAGCTCTGGAGGCAGGAAAATATCTCTCTAAGAAAACCTTCTTCAAATCGTTCCAGGTAGTAATAGAGTTTGGCTTAAGATATAACATGATAGTCCCTTGCAGCCTCCCTGCAGTGAGAAACGGGAAAGCTTTCAGCTTGATGTGATCCTCAGTTACTCCCTCTGGTCTCAAGGTTGTGGAGCAGACAACCTGGAATTCCTTCAAATGCTTGTGTGGATCCTCACCTGCAAGACCACTAAACCTTGGCAACAAATGGATTAGACCAGATTTTAATTCAGAGGGGGTAACAGCACTAGAATATTCAATACACAATCCATTATAATTAACATCAGGGGCAGCAAGCTGTCTTAATGTCCTTTGGTCACCCATGTTATCAAAAACAGTTTTAGAATTAGAATCACTACTAGTGCTAGCCCGAATTTCTCTACGGCGTGTGTTCAGTGTTTCTTCAATTTCAGGATCAAAATCACACAGTTCAGGGCAAGTAGACCTAGTAGCCAGACCAATTCAAAATAAAAACGAAAGCAAAAGAAAAAAAAGAAAAAAAAAATGCGAAAATAACAAACAAGAGTCCCCGGCAACGGTGCCAATTTTTGGTCGTGCTGTCGCGCACGCGCCAAAAAGCGAGCGATTTACAAAAATATGTAGTTAGGGAGCGACAACTCGAGTATCGTCTCACAAGGACTCTTGGGTTGTTGTTAACAGAAAAAGTCAGAATTGGGGGGTTTTGGATTTGAAACTAAACTAAGGAAAGCAAAACAGAAAACAGAGCAATAAAAACAAAGCAGTTTAAATGATTACCAAATAACTAAAAACGATTAATCTACTGTTCTCGATTTCCCAACTATCATCGGTTCATGTAAATTCCAAGCCCTAAGCAAATTCTAATCCCTTCCCGGTTGTAGCAACAATTAACAAGCGAAATCACTACTAAAGATATATGTTCCTATTCCCGAATTAAGCAAACGGGGTGAAGCCCTTCGTGAACTAAGCGAACACGAATTGAACACACGCGAATTAAGCAAACGCGATTAAATATAGGAACATAACATCACCGAAATAAATCAACACAACACTATACACTCCTGAATTAAGCAAACAGAAATATATAGTATAGCATTGAAAAGGGAAAAGCATACAAAACAGGAATTACAAGAACCTCAAGTGTGATAGAAATTAATTACAGTAGACTAATCCCAGGAGACTAGCTCTCCATTACAAAGGAAAAACAAAGCTATCTAAAAAGAAAACAAAAGATAAGATGATGAGATTCATCAGTTCTGCCTAAAAGACTTATATACGACTTGGTTTCCACGGGCTCTCGAGGCGAACACCGGTCTCGCGAGGCGAATCTCTCCGCAACGTTTGGTCTTCTCGCGAGGCGAGCACACGGCTCGCGTGGCGAGGAATGGAAAAGTCATGGCTTATGGTCTTTGGTCTCGCGAGGCGAGTCATGTATTCACGGGCGAGACAGAAAGGATGGCAAATTCCGGAATAGTCACGCTCGGGTTCACCAGGAGAATGCCTTTCGCGGGCGAAGGATCCATAATTAAATCACTTTATTAACCTGAAAACAAGAAATAGCATAAGTGCTTTATTTGACTCTAAATCAACTAAATTAACTTAAAAATACTTTACAGACTCAAAATGCTGCTTAAAGACAATCAAGTCTAATTTGGGTGAAAATGAGATAAAATCAGCACAAAATCACGATCATACTAGTTATAGAACTAGATGAGCCAACGGCTGATCACTGTAATAGTTAAATAGAGCACCATTGAATGAGAAAGGAAAGTATTGCCCAGAAATTTTATTTTCTTCTTTCACCGGGAGGTTTCCTTGTCCTCGAATTCAAGGAGAATACCCATACCCTATCATATTCATCATAATTCTTAATACCAGCTTCGTATTTCTATGAAAATGAAAATAGGTTAAAAAGAGTTACAATGTTGGTGGCGTTTCCAAGACCAAATGGTATTGCCAAAAAACATCAATCGGGATGACCACATCATACATCATAGCATCCGAGCCATTATGCCAGGAGGAACATCATATATCCCATGGAATTGGTAATGGACGCAATTGATAACGGATAATTCATGAAAAGATAATTCATTCAAAACAACAGCAAACTTGAAAAACACAAGTGCATACTAGTAAACAAATAACAAACACCCATTCAACTGCTATTTATTTAGTATCTACACTGCTATGCAAAGCAATAACTTGCTATAATGCTTAGTGGAAGGAGAAGTTGTTATAATATCATATGGGCTCACCAAAAAAAAAAGACTTAATTGTATTTTTTATCCCTCTATTATTGTCCAAGTGCGATTTTAGTTCCTATAGTTTTTTTTAGCACATTTAGTCCTCTTATTTTTCAATGTTGCAAATTTAGTCCTTCCATCTGATTTTCGTTGAATTGTTAACATAAGTTGCAATGGTGACGGTCTACATGTGTTAAAATATATTAAATAATTAATAATTTTAATTTATTAAATAAAAAAAATAAAAAAAAAATGATTTAATAATTATTTTGAAATAATTAAATTAAAAAACAGACCTTCCCCTTCCCAGTCTACTTTCCCCTTGAAAGTTGAAACCCTTGAAGCACCTCATATTCCCGGCCATGGCACCTTTCCAAATCCGCTAACCCTCTTCATGCACAAAACCTATCCATCTCTTTAGTCTCCAATTTCTTACTCTCTGGACCAAACTCATTAACCACAATATCCCATTCTCCTAAATCTCACATGATTTAAATCTCTCAATTAAAACCACCATCTGTTCACCATGAAACACCACGCGCTCCGCTGCAGATCAAGTAACTCCGGAACCGCATCAACTAGCCATCATCCATAGCGGCACCTTCACCGTGCCTCATCACGAACCAGTAGACCAGATCCACCTTCCTCCGTGCGCCTCCATCGGAGCTCCACCTCGTCACGTCGCGCGCCGCCAGGCCCAGCTTCCTCCTCACGGGCACAGCCCGCACCACCGCACAGAACTAGAACGGTCGCTGGTCAACGCCTCCACTTTGTGCGCCCAGTTTTTTCGCCACCCTCCGTGCGACCAGCTTCACCTATTACAATCATGACCTTCTTGCCGATCTTTATTAGCCGAAGAGTGGGAGAGAACCCTCTTGCCGCGATCTAAGGTTAGGGAAGGGGAAAGCAGACAGGGAAGGGGGGCTTTACGAATTTTTTATTTGATTATTTCAGAATAACTAATATTTTTTTTTTTCAATTTAATATATTTTAATCCAACTAGTTGCCACATATCCAACTTCTGTTGATAAATTAACGGAAATTAGATGGAAGGACTAGATTTGTAACATTGAAAAAGTAGGAGTACTAAATGTGCTAAAAAAATAATATAGAAACCAAAATCACACTTGGACAATAATAGAGGGACTAAAAGTACAATTAAGTCAACAGAAAACAAGTACATTTGAAAAGAAAAATTGAACTGGGAATTTAAAAGGAAGGTTTCAGCATGTGTAACAATCATATCATTGTTGCAAATCTCATCCAAAACCCCTTAACATAATTTAACGACCATCGTATGCCAAGATTTTTCTCAAGCCAATTCAGTAAAAATTAAGGAAATTACCAGCATTGTACCCAATAAGGTTCAAAGTTCAAGTTAACAGACACTAACACCCCAAACTAACAAAAAAAAACAAGAAAAAGGTAATATTTGAATACAAAACTTGAACTGAGAAATTAAAAGAAAGGCTTCAGTGTGTGTAACAATCAGATCATTGATATAAATCTCACTGAAATCCGCTAAGATAGTTTCATTATCATCATAAGCCCGGATTTTTCTCAAGCCAATTCAGTAAAAAAAAATGTGAAAATTAAGGATATTACACATAACCTATAAGCTAAAAAAGGTGGTTTAGGGAATGAGAAACTTGTAAAAGATGAAAACAACAAAGATTTCACCAAAAATTAAAAAAGCCCTAAAATTAGGGATTTAGGGTGTGCTCAGACAAGCAAGGATTATCAACATCTGAGTGTGAACCCAAATCAGAATTACCCATATCCACAAAAAGCATCATCACAGCACACAAAAAAATTCAACTTTTAAGTTTGTAAAAAAAAAAGAGACGATAAATTCGTAGCTCAAAACAAAGAAAAAAGAAATCCCAACTCATAAAAATGCAATCTAACTTCTGCAACCCTAAAGAGACGATTTGGTCATGCAGTTGATAAGGGAAGAAGAAGATCGTAAAGAAAACAAAACAACGAGAAAGTGCAAAAGGTTCGATTGATAATATAAGCAGGGAAGAACGAGGTACAAATTGTAAGTGAATTTTCTATTCACACCTCGATTTGTCGGGAAAAAAGTAATAATGTAACAAGTATATATTTCAGTCCAATATGGGTGGGTGGTGGTGGTGGTGGTGGTGGGGGTGGTGGTGGGTGGGGGGGGACCATCAAATAAAAAAGTAGAATAACTATGTATTACCACGGTGTAAGATAGTTGGTAGATAACCTGGGCCCCCAAGACGTGGTCGGATGTTCGATTCGAATACTCATGCATATGAAAGGGTATTTGTTGGGAGGGGTCAACCCCTTAGGATACCCGGGTTCACCCATAATAACTATGTGTTTAATTTTATTTTATTTATATATGTGGCTTGGTTCGATTTGGTTGGGTTTTAAAAATTTCGAAAATCCATTTGATTCAATCGACTATCACAAAACAAGGTCCACGAAATACAATAAACATCGATTGTGTTCACCTTTTGATTTTGGATTGGTTTTTGATTTTTAATATTATTTTGGATATGAGTATTCCTAATCGAATATGCTTATATTTCTATAATAGTCTTTGAAAATAATTGTCATTGTAAAATCCCTGGTTTTACATATATATTTAATTGCTTTATTAAGGGTGATTAATTTTCTAAAAGATTATTTTTGTTTATTTTATGTTATTTAGTTTTAATAATTTTATTTACTCATTTAAAATATTTTATTGGATGTGTTAACACTGCGATCCAACAGTGTATGCACGTTTGCTAGACAATAATATTACGATATTGTCACTAATATTATTTGCTTAGAAAAATATTTAAAATAATATGATTGAAAGGAATTTATTTTATGTTCTACTCTATTTAATTTTAGATTTGAAAATAAATCGGTTTAACATTAATCAGAGATTAATTTAGGATCATTGATTTTCTTGGTAGACCAATTCAACTATCAATCTTTACTCTAATTTTAATTTTAAAAGTATATATTTATCACTCATTATTTTGAATCTACTGATTAATATTATTTCCTTTTTTCTAAAATCAATTTCAAGCACATATTTTACCTATTACTAATAAGTAGGAAAGAAAAAATAAATCCTCCTCCTTCTATTTTCTCGGCCTCGCGCGACTCGCCCCACACTTTTTTTTTATCACTTCTTCTTATTCCTCCCTTCACATCTCCTTTCTCCCTCTTCACTTCACACTCCTCCTTCTTCTCCTTTGCTGCTTCGAACCGCCGCTCGTCCTGCATCACCGCCAGCCGACGTGAGGAGGAGAAGACGTTCGACAGTTGTGTCCTCGGTGGTCCCTGTATCGCGTGAAACGCGCCTCCACCCCGCCTGGTCTTGTGCCACCACGAGCTCCGTCGCCTCCAACCACCCTTAGATCGTCGTCCAACCATCGTTTGGAAGGGAAGATCTTACCCCGCGCCTTTGAGATCCACCCCACACGTTCTTTCACTGCGTCGCTGTCCTCGCGGAGTCCTCCACCACCACCGCCGTGTCGGTTGGCCTTCCAGCCACCATGTCCTCTCTTCTTCTTCCTTTGGTAAGTATTTACCCCAAATCTCTTCTAGTTGTAAAAGCCCCAAACTGATTTTCAAACCCTAACCCTAGGTTTTGATTTCAAATTTTGATGTTTGAAATTGATTGGTGTTTTATGCAATTGGGATCATGATTAAGTGTTTCCCAAAATCAATTTTGTCAATGTCTTGTTAAATTGATTTTTCCCCAAATTTTCATCTTGAGCCTAAAAATCTCAAATCTGTTTTGATATGAATTAATATGATTTTTGAGAAATTAAGGATATTAGTGATTTATATTTATAGCATTGATGTTGAGAAATTAATTTAGTGTTTTGTTTGGTTGTTTCTATGCTTGGATCGGCTTTCTGGGATGTTGCTCATGTTCGTGCTTGCTCTTTGGAAGCAGAAATTACTCTTGGGAACTAATTGGAGCTGACTGCATAGCTGTGAAGTTCCAGAATAGCCTCTGAACACCTTAAAAGGTGGGGAAAGATTTATATGTTAGGTGTAGTTTGGGGTATATGCGGGTTAGTATGACTGCTTGGGAATATTGAGAATTATCTTAGTATACTTGCTTAATATTTTAATGTTGTGATTATTTGTGTAATTTTAGGATCTTAGTTATATCAGTTTAGATTTAATTTAGCATTGTGCTAAATTGGATCTAGTTGAATTGGCGTAAGGTTATAATTCGAGAATCTTACTTATCTTCGTAACTCGCATACGTTAAGCGTTGTATATAATTCCAAGTAATTAGGCTCTAAGTATAAGCCTCATGTCCGATCGTTAAGTTGCTTAGGGACTTGTTGTGATGTGCATTTGTTTTCGAACTTAGATTCGGGAGGTGTTGGAATATTATTATCAGTTGGTATCAAATTCTTATTTATTGAATCTGTGAATTCAATCTTAAGGTTTATCCTTATTTACGTTTTTTAAGCCTTGAGCTCGTAAATATTTTATTATACGGAGTTGAGTTAAAAAGGATAATTTTGGTCAATGGTCCATTCGAGCCCAACCCTTATCAATAACTGCTTTTAAATTGATACCAACGCTTTGGAACTTTTAGTTCCTGCTTTGTTTGTCCTCCGACAACATTCCAACCTAATCATAGTTGTAACGCCCCGATTTTCTGTTTCTTGTTAATCTGTGCTTAAGTGTGTACTTGCCAGTAATTGATTTTAAAGTTTTAGAAATTATTTTGATAAACTAAAACCATTTTCACGACCTAGTTTATCTTAGGAAGCTCCAGTAAAAATTTCATGTGAAAATTCAGACGAAACCCGATCTGCGTTTTCTCTATCGGTACAAGTTTACTGATCAGAAAATGAAATTTTTACTCGCGAACAAAACGATTAGACTTCTAATTATGATTGCTAATGTTTCCACTATTTTAAAATTTTTTCGTTAAAAAATTTTATTTTATTGATTTTTCGGGTGCGATTTTCATAAGAAATACGATCATTTTACACTACTGGTTTGAGGAATTGAACTGGAACGAAACAAAGGGAAGTCAATGAATTTATTTTCATTAGATTTTGGAGTGTTTGGTGAGCAAAATTTGATTTGAATAGTAAACCATTATTACATGAAATCATTATTTTCATAATAAATAATTATATTTCAAAATTCCATTAAAAAATTACAATTAAAAAGATTTTATTCTCTCCCATTTTCTGAAGCAGCCCGCGCCCCTCCCCCCTCCTCTTTATAAGACTCGCTTATTTTCTCATTCACCACTTTTCTCTCAACAACACTTCTACTACACTCACTTTCTCTTCATTTCTCTCAAACTCACTCATACATTCACTTTGCTCACTCATCATCTTCCTCCATTGATAACCTTGTGAAGCTTCAAGACCTCAATCATCTTCAACCTCCCATTATCACAAGGGTATACTTCTTTCACTCTAATCTTTATTTTCTCAAATTCTTGCTTATTCTCAACATGCATGTCATTTAATCAAGTTGCATGTTTATGATTTCTAACTAAAATTTTTAAGAAAATCTTTATAAAAACCTTTTTGACATGAAACCAATTTTTATAAACTCCTACTCATCTCTACTCTCATCTTATTGGTTTGCATGTGGTGAAAAACTCCTCCTACCCCATTTTCAATAGGGTGGCCGAAGCCCTATGTGTAGAAAATAGGTGTTTTTGGTTCAAATCCCACATGCATGTCCATTCCTTTGAGTTTTCCTTCATGCATGTTGATAAATACCCTTCTAACTTTTAGATCCATTATGAAGGACTCATTTTGGAGCTTAAGGGAGCAAGCTTGCAGTTTTTCCAAGTTAAGAGCCAAGAAGGTTTAGGATTTTCAAGAGGTAGTGGGGAGATCCTCTCTAAACTCTTTCACTACAAAAAAAAACCTATTTAGCGACCGAAGATTTCGGTCGCTAAACATGATAATTCGGTTGCTATACTGTATAGCGACCGAATTAGCGACCGAATTAAGGGGGTAGCAGAAACCCTAGTCGTTAAATGTTTAGCGACCGAACTTATATTTCGGTCGCAAATCTGCGACCGATATTTCGGTTGCAAAAGTATATATTTCGGTCGCCGTATAGTTGGTCGCATACCAGCTCGCCTAATTTGGTGACCGATATTCGGTCGCAAAATTTTGATTTTTTTTTTCCTGTAACGATCCTACCGACCAAATATAGTTTTTCAACTATTACTCCATTGATTTTTAATTTCTGATATAAACAAAATACACCAATATTTTTTTTAAACAAATAGAAAACATAAATATGATGTACTAACGATCCAAAACACCACAGTCAATATGATCAAGAAAACATATACATTAATTAACACAAGTTTAATAATGGTTTATAAAAAAAAGTTTAATAAGTATTAATTAATGATCAAAACATAAAAATACACCACAGTCAATAAGTACTAATTAAAATATCAAAACTCATCAATCTTCCAAAGGAATGAACATGTAGAAACGAGAACCCCCAAGGTACTTAAACTTTGCCAATGCACCAGTGGACAACAAATACAACTCCCTGATACCATTTGTATCTGTTGCAAAATATGGGCGATCCTCATGGATTACTATATTCCCATTTGAGCATTTCCGCTTTTGTCTTCAATAGTCACAACACGCGGTATTTGTTGTCCCCAACGACGGTAGAATGATCGCGGGATTGAAATCAAATCCTGCAAATACACGAGAACAATTTAGTAAATGATTAGTTTATGCCTTAACCATCATTACGTGAATCCGATCGCTATTCTTAAGTTGATGAGATACTGTACCTGGTCTATATGGATGGCTGTCTCAAAACATTTAGTCGGGTCCATTTTATGATAAAACGATAAGGAAAACAAGTCATATGTCTAAACTTCATCAAGTGATAATAAAAAAAGATGGAAAGATCCATGTAGCATACTATCATGTTAAAATAGAACAAAGAAATGCAACTTCACATGCAACTTTACATATTAGCAAACATAGTAGTTTTCAGGAAAGCAGATGCTTTTACGTCGTTTTGAAGGATGGTCATAGAGAGGACTTTTCCTACCGGAAGTGCCTAGATAACCTAGTAAGGATGGTCATCAACAACTATTTCTGTAAAGCTCCATTTCCTAATAAAACAAATGAGTAAAAAACCAGAGTTGTTTTCATAATATTGTGTACAAAGCTGCTTTCTAATGTGAATAATGTTTTAATGATGACGGCCCGTCATGCATGTGCCTGGCAAACTGTGCCTAGCCCTTCATTTTATCTAACCCTATACTTAATCCTTCATTATCTAAGAGACTCGCTTTTGTTGGCTTCAAGAAGAGACTTTCTAATTAAGCTCATTGTTATTGAAAGATTTTTATTTTAAAGAGAATAAACTATTCTTCATATATAGCAATCCAAATGTATGAACATGCTCAGATATAAGTACCAGCCTTCAATAAATTTACATCATCAAACAGAAAAGAGATAAGTAGAATTACCAAATGAATCCGATTCAAAATGAGTGAAAAGCTCTCTTGGAATTACAGGCTACAATAATGTTTTTAGATCATTTCATACTCCAACAAAGAATATTTTTTTGTTTACAAAGAAGTGAACAAGAACTTGAAATCCCTAAAACCCTCTTTTGAAATTTTTGAAACAGATTCAGACAAGAACCAACAAATTCATGGATTCCAAACGAACCAAAATATAATACAATCAGAATGCATACACGTACAATACGATATGAAATTATTCAAGTAAACAGCTGCATCACAGAGGCTATAGATCGTACTATTGTGAGATATTCAAAGACATAAATTCAGCCAAGATATGGAAAGATAAACAGATTGTGGTCGATGCAGTCCGCAATCACGGTCCGATGCGGTTTTAGTGGCCACCGCAACCGAGATGTTGCGGCCGCATCACGTGATGCAGTCCACAATTTAAAACATTGATCTTCACACTCATTCTCACTCTACCAATTTCCCAATACAAATATTAAAATTTATAAATCACAAAACTTTACTTGACAAATTTCTTCATTTTTCATTTAGTTAAAAACCCATTAATCTTATTCTGGCATGTGTATACTATTGTAATCAGGTATCTGACTTAAATAAACATAAAATGTTGTTTGTACAACATAAGCATGTTTAGTGATCTTATTTTATTGCTATAACAATTAAGACATTTTAATTGTAGAATTTGTAGGCTAGTTAAAGTTAGTATGACAATGAGGTGAGTAACATGACTTCCCCTTTTTCAAAATTAAAAGATTGATGGGCATAGGAAAAAAAAAGGAAATCTTGGAATCATATCCTATTAAGGCACAATTTTAGAATGGAATCAACCAAATAAGATACCATCAAAAATAAAATTTCCACCATCAATAAATGAATATTTCCCTATATGAATCCTGGTTGCTAATAAAACCATTTTGGCCAGATGACTACGTAAAAGTCTTGAACTGAGAAGTGTTGTAAGACCAAAAAAGTCAGCAAATTTATTTCTATGTTGCATTAAGAAAAAATATTATTAACCATAAAAAATAAGGTACACTCAAATACAATGAAATAGACCATGGTCATTTCATGTGCTTTTCGAAATCATCAATCACCAAAAAGAAGTGATTCGGAAACTGAAGAACCATGGGTGAATAGCCTATCAATAGAATGGTTTAAATTACTTACATAAAGTTATAGACTTCAAGTAACAAATGTTAAATTAAATTAATAGATAAAGCTTGATAACCATATATACCCCTCATATTCGCAACCGTGCAACAATTAATCTTATGACTTCTCTCACAAAACGAAACAAAAAAATGAGATGGGTAATAAATAGGAAACAATTACCAATACTCAAGCAAAAAAAACGTAATTGGCAAAGTAGCCACACTTACTCTCCTGTCAAAACTCTTTGCTCTCCCTGTAATTTTACCTTCTCTTAAGCAACCCGTATCATATTCTTAATTTTCTAGTTCAAACAAATCTCACATATCTCATATCAAAACATATCTTCCACAAATCTCAGTATTAAATATAAGATATGAATCTATTAACAAGATTAATTACAAATTAATGTCTGTAATATCAGTCTCAATCTCTTTTATCCACAATTTATTGCCATTATCTCTACATCTCTACAACACATCTCAATTAATGTCACCCCTTCATATACCTTTACCAATTCCCCAAACAAGTATTTATAACCCATAAGAATTAAACTTGACAAGTAACCACTAACCACCATAATTTTTTTTTATAAACAAGCAAGTCGTAATGCGTTAGAAACAATGGTAAGGTCTTATTTTAAACAAATCTCACATCTCATATAATGACATCTATTATATGTATCTTAATATTCATTACATGATATAAATATATGAATGAAAATTGAAAACCACAGTAATTTTTAAATAGGAATTTACATCAACATTAATCACAACTTACATTAGAAACAATGGTAAGGTGTTCTACTCAATCACAGTCACCTATATCACAACTCACATGAAATACACAAGTAGCTCTTCTCAGTAGTAAGCAATAAAGCAAGCAATGAAACAATGAAGCAAAATAAAAAATTATACATACAGAGTCCGTGCATGGTTACCTCAAGGCAGAGCAGGGAATGCACAAAATGAGGAGAGAAGAGGGTAGGAGGAGCTCTGCGCGTGCGTGGTGACCGGAGAGCTGCGTATGGCGGCTGAAAGCAGGGGCGGAATATGGCGGCCTGAAGCAGAGGGGGGGATTAAAAGCAGAGCGGGGAAGAGGGGAAAGGAAGAGAGGAGAGAGAAGAGGGAAGAGATGGAAGAAGAGGAGGAGGAGGACGGAGGCTTACCGGAGACGGCGGTGGTGGCGGTGCCCATTGCACGGTGGTGGCGGCCTGAACGCGAGGGAGAAGATCGAAGATGGGTGAGGGAGGAAGGAAGAGAAGGCAGAAATGAGGAAGAAGGGAAAGATTTCACGATTTTATGGATTTATAATTTAGCGACCGAAATAATCGGTCGCTGAATCGGTCGCCAATCACTTGAATAAAAAATGGTCGCTAAATTCAGTCGCGGGATGAGTTAATTTGAAATTTGAATTCATAAATTTAGCGACGGAGACTCAATCGGTCGCTAACACGCGCGATTTTAATTTTTTTTTCGCGCCATTTAGCGACCGAATTAATATCGGTCGCAAATGTAAATAAAATTTAACCGTTGCATTTAATTTGGTCGCTATTTCGGTCGCTAAGAATACATAAAATTTCTGACTTTCAACCGTTGCATTTAATTCGGTCGCTATTTCGGTCGCTAAGAAGGGATAAAATTACTGACTTTTAAGTTCCTTTATTTAGCGACGGAAATAGCGACCGATAACCCTGCTACGCTCTATTTCGGTCGCTATTTCGGTCGCAGTATTATCTCTAATCACTATTTCATGTAGATCCTACAATCGGTCGCTAGTTCGGTCGCAAAAAGCAACCGAAAATTTCGGTCACTATTTTCGGTCGCTAAACAACATTTTTTTTGTAGTGTTTGTTTAAACTATTATTTTATAATAATAGTTTTTGTTTTTGGTTGATATATGTATTGCATGTATGTTTTAGAGGATCTAGGGCCTTTGCATGTTGGTTTTGTGGCTGTGAATGATGCTAGAGTGAAGATAATAACTTGGTGTGGATGAACATATGTAAAATATAAATCTATCAGTATGACACATACTTATTCGTAAGCCCATAACTTTTTATACAAAACATGTTTCTAGAATCTAAATACGTATTTGAAAAGAAGACTTTAATTTGATATGTAATACGTAATATGTAAGTATTTGGATAATATTTACCTGATCAAAATACCTCTCAAAGTAGAATCAAATTCTAACTGCGAAAAATCAGAACAAAGTTGGTTGCATGAGTATTTTAAATATGATTTTGAAAGTTAAAAACTCTTATAAAAATTTTATGGGTTATTAATAAAATATAACTAGAGTTTTGTTGAAGTTTTAGAATTTTAACATATGTATATAAAGGGAAACAATTTCATAAAGTTACATGTTGGTGAACTTGGATTTCTGGAAAATCCTGTACAATCAGAGGCAGTGCGTAGTTTTTAATAAAATTAATGCCTTCGAATTTTGACATGGAACCAACTGCAATGTGTTTATATGTAAGTTGGGTACCTTGAATTAAATTTTCAAGAATTTTAAAGGTCATTTGAGTGGTCATTCATATTTTAAACCCACCATTGTTCTGAAATTACTTTTATAAAAGAGTTCATCATAATTTTGAGTGAAAAATATGATTTTGAAAATAATATCTTTTAACATGAACAAGTAAAAGATTTTGATATAAAATGGACTATAAACAAGTGTTAATATAAAGATATAAAAATATGGGATTAAAGTATATGTGTGTGTGTCTCTCTCTCTCTATATATATATATATATATAAGTAAGTCTTGGACAAAATGTAATCCAAGAAATTGTAAAAGATTTGGACCAACTCTAGCATCATTGTTTTTAGCCATGGCCAAAACCTACACTTAGAAATATAAGATTACTTTGTTGTTTTAATTTAAGTCATTCGCTTAATTCTTAGACTTGCGACACACTGTGGGCAAAGACTAGGCAACACGGAAATGAAGATCTTGTCTACTCGTCGAATCAGGTAAGGGGAGAAAGCCTGATGGATAATTATGTTATGATGACTATATGTCTTGTGTGTTTATTTTGATGTGTTGGATTGATGTTATTATTGTTGTGACTGTTTTGGTTGATTTTGAGTTCAAGATATATTGATGATTTATGAAAATGTGCATGTTACTTATATATGTTGAAGTTGTTGTATATGTGTTGAAGTTGTTGCATGGTAGCCTAACCATTGGTTAGAGCTCAAATAATGAAGATGAAAGCTTTAAGAAAACATTTACAAAGAAAATCACAAGTAAGGATTTCCTTTAACAATGTTTTGACAAAAGGAAATTAAATAATTTTAATGTTTAATGAAAGTTTTAGAAAATAAAAACAGTTGTTATGAAGGAAATTCAATTGAAAATTTAGATGATTTTACATTAAGAAAAATCAAACTTTGAAAAGATTTCATGGTAAGAAACCATGAAGAAGAACAAATTTATTTTGAAGTTTTGGAAAAGATTTCTTTTAGTAACATTTTAATGAAAGATAAAATTTTTAGAATCAAAACAGTTTTATAAAGGGAAATTATTTAAGCTAAAAGATCTTATTTTGAAGAAAAACATAATTTTGAGAACACTTGTAATAAAGTCCTATAAAAAAAAGGATATTAGTTTCCAATGTTTTTAGAAAGAGTTTTCCTTTAAAAAGGTTTACTATATTTTTGAAAGCAAATAGACTTTTCCAAAACAAAGGAGATTTTTAGAAAAGGAAGTGGAGTTCCTAAAGTTTAAAGTTTTGAAAATGAATTTCAAAAGAAAATGTCGTGGAAAAGAATTTATTAAAGTAAAATTATCCGGTAACTTGGATAAGTTACGGAAGTTTTAATTTTTGTATTTGTTTTTCACTGAACGAAAAATAACGTTAAAAAGTGAACCTAGTAACTGAGACGTCGGGATACTAGAGTTAAAGCACGTGGATCCATGATCCGTATCGCAACGCTGTGGACTGTGCATCATATATATGAAGTTGTGGACTGTATGTCCTATTTACGTTGTTGTGGACTGCGTATACGTTGTCTTGGACTGTGTGTCTTATACACGTTGTTGTGGACTGTGTGTCCTATTTTCGTTGTTGTGGACTGTGTGTCCTACATACGTTGTGATAAAACGTGGTGAAAGTAGTAAAAGGTGAAAGTTGCTTTCTACGATCACAGAGTTTAAGACTAGTGCACATGTCTAAGACTGTTGTGATTGGACACTCGGACTAAAATGTCCTGTGTCAATAATAAAAGTTTAAAACGTTGAAAATTTATGTATAGTCGTGAGCCTTGAGCCTTGAGCCTCGGCGAAGGAAAGAATGAAACACAAAAAAAAAGTACGAAAATACAATGTTTTTTTTTCTCCATGCATTTGGCATACATGCCCAAATTGTTTTGTGTGAATGCCTTGAAGGGAAAGGTATCTCGTGTGACGGTGTATCATTGGTGCCTTGATGGACCATGATTTCCATGAGCCTTGTTCACTGTGCCTTGTGTAGGACGGTGTGCTCTGGAACCCACATGTGTTGATTATTGTGCCTTGAGTTGGACAGTTGCTGTGGGAATTAAGTTGAGCCATGTACATATATTGGTTATCTGTACCTGAGTGGCAATTGAGTCTGATCAGCTCACTGTTTTTCAAAAAAAAAAACTGCATAGAGTTGGGTTCTCCGGAGACTAGGACAGAATGTTGGAATATAGAGGTGCCATGTTTTCAAAAAGGACGACGATTTTTTATTTATATGATTATTTGTGAACATTTATATGTTGAATATGAATATTTACCTGTATCCGTTGTTGTGTTTGGACATGTAGTCGTCATAATTCATCCATATATTGGTATCTCACACTTACAATATATCAGGTTTTTCCCTGGTCTTTTGCTGTAATACGAGGGCAAGTGGTGCCGAGAAGTTCCTAACCTCACTTAAGGATATTACTCCCGATCCTTGAAGAGGTTGGTGAAAATTCTATGGTGAGAACTATGGAATTCTTCCCAGTAGTCGTCTTTTAGTACGACCAGCTTAGGATGTTTCCTTTGGGACGGATGTTTTAAAGAAGTTATTATAGGTGGTCTTGAAAACCCTTGTAATGATTTTATAAATTTTAGTACGAAAGATTATTCCAAGAAAGTTTACATGTTTTGAAGTGTTTTGGATTTATAAATGAATCTACTTGTTGTGGATTATTTAACTTGGTATGATTATACTGTTTGTGTTGTGTGCATTATTTTAAGTACTCCACAAAACTTTTACCCTTATATTTTCAGACTTATGAAAATTACAGAAGTTTTTCCAAAAGCAACCAGTAAGCCTTCTTTTTAATTTATTTTCGCATGTGATTAGGACGTAATGCCCAAGGGGGTGTTACAATAGTCGTTGTCGTTCTGGAGGCATAGACACCTATTGATAGGATATTAGGGGACTATGTGGGGGCCACAGAGACCTTGGGGATAGTCAGCGTGGATCCTTCCAATGGTCCAGTGTACAGCTGCACTGATGTCGGTGGAGACCTGGACAACAGGGCTATCTTGAAACTCCACTGAACTAAATACTATTCAGATGTTAAGTACTCTCGAGTGAAAGTGCCGGGGAGATGGTTGTTAGCGTACTCCTGTCGTGGGCTTCTGCACCGAGTTGTTTACAAATATTTCCTGAATACTATCTCAACAGAACGTTATGACAACAATATAGTCTCCATGGAGCAAAGTTAGGTCGATGTCTTAGGCATGCATTCGAGTCTCAGCCTTTTTCTGAAATCGTATACATATATGTATTTCATAAAAGTTCCCTTAATTATATGTATCCTCTTGAATGATTGTCTGTCGCCGTATACCCATATCTACGTTATGAGCTTGGCATGGAATCTTACCTCCATATTCGTTCCTTCTTTCTTCTTGTATATGTGAGTAGCTAATTCTGATGGCCGCTCTGTACATGGGACCGAGTTTCCTGATGACTGATGATGTACAGTTTGGACTCTGGCTTCTTTTTGGAGGATCCCGTGCTTTAGGGATATTTGGAGAATCTTCTTTGTTTTATGAGGTATAAATATATGTTAGGGGGAACTTTGAAGTTTTGTTGTATCGACCTGTATAATGGCTGTTTCCCTGTTTTTATTACTGATGTACATCGTACCTTTATCCTGTTATAGGGTTGTTGGTGGGAGTTCCGTATGCCCCATCTGACTTATGTCTTTGTGTATATTTTATATTACTAATAAAAACTTCTCCGTTTGTATGAAAAATAAATTTGGGATTACTGTATCTATTTATTATTTTAAGTCTTTATTATAGTTGAAGTTTTTATTTTTCCGCTCCTGGTAGTTGATGTAAGAACAGAGACCAAGTTTGGTTGGATACAGATTTGTCGTCGTAAAATGTTTATCAGATGTTTTTTCGACTATCAAACAAATCTCCATTTTTAAAAGGAGACATTTGGAAAATGATTTGTGAATCCCTATCTTAATCATTATAATTAGAATTAATTAAAACCAGGTGTTACAATCATGAAGGTGGCACCTCCCCAAACTAATAAAGCTTCTTAGTTCGAATAAATAATATGATGAAATAATTGATTAAAGGAATTTGTTCAATGATACACCGCTACACCCCCCATGTGGGTAGAAACTAGAAAACATGTTTTAAAAAAAATAATAAAAAACAAGCCCAATGGGCCAACCCACCCCGCATACGGGTTGGCCCATAATAACTCATGGATTATGCAGATCAGGTTGATAGATTGTGAATGTCTACACAACCCGCCAAATGTGACGGGTTATACGGGCTGAATCGGTGGGTCAGACTCGTTTTCTCACCTTTAGTACTCTGGGACTTATGCTAAGTGACATATGCTCGAGTAGCTAAAATCTAGCCTATGTTCAATAAATATAGGCTTGTAATCATGAACATCAATTTTATTAACAAAATATTATTCTTCTAAGTTTGTCTCTTGTCACTCCTATATGGAAAGTAAAATGTTATTTCATATGTTTAAAATCATAAAAATCTATTACTTTTAAGAAAATCAAACTCTGGCTACGACACATTCTTCTATTACTTATAAGTAAATTAAACACTGGTTGGGCAATCTGGATTCTTTCATGCCGCACCTCTCCAGTCCTTCTGTTGATGTGCAATCTGGACTGTCCGTCTAGAACGGACGATCCAGATTAAATTGCCTCTTTTTTTAAAAAAAAAATAAAACCCAAATTAGAAAACAATTTTCTCGATCCCGTTTCTCTTTCTCTGTTCATCTCGACGACGCCATTCCCACCTCTGCCCCGAGAGGCTTCGCTGGCCCACCAGCCACCTTCACCGCCGCCTCATCCCGCCTCCATTTTTGGCCCCTACCTCATCTTTCGGCCGGTTCATCTCTCTCTCGATTGTCTCCTCCTCCAACGCCATCGTGGTTCGTTCGTCGCCACACCTCTCCAATCCTGCAAGTGTCGTCGTGCCGTCCACCACCGTTGATCAAAGGTATTAAAGGTTGATTGTGTTGAAAAATCTTTCTTTCTTAACAATGTCTTCCTTTTCTTCAATTCTTGGGATCTTGATATTGGAAATCAAATCCACTCCAACCCTGCGCTTGTGGCCTAAATAAGGTGTCTTTAAGTCAGGATTAGTTTCACAGTCCTGCAACAATAACTTAGTTTGTCAATATGAATATCAATTGGCCAAACTTCTCCTTTGTCCTAGTTAAATTTTCAAACTTTCCTGTTTCAAATCCATCAAGAAGTAATTTCTTGAACTAAGCATTAGTAAAATCAAGGTTTTCTGTTAACACCACAAGTTGTTGACGGGTTTTCAATGCCGCTGCCAGTATTTCAGAAGTGGGAGCTCGAGATTGAAGTTGACACAGGGAAACACAAGAAGGGGGGTTGAATTGTGTTTCTTAACAAATTTTCGAAAAAATCTTTTCTCAAACCTTTTAAAAGCAAAACAATAAAAAACAACACACAAATAGGAAAACGTTTTTGAAGAGTTAATAAACTAATATTCAGAACCCCACGGTTAGTAAAAACAAAAACTGTAAAAGATAAGGGTTTAGAAGATTCACGCAAATGTTTAATCCTAGTTCACTCTCTTCCAACCAAGAGTTACGTTCAGTCCCTTCTACCTGAAGGATTTTCTCCACTATAATCCAATAGCTTTACAAGTATTCAACACCTCTTCAGGCTACAAATATTCTTTCTCTACCAAGTCTCTTCAGGCTCTAACTCTAACAAAGAGATTTAAAGCTTTGATCTAAGAACTCACTATGTGTGAGGATTTGAAAGTTTAAGATCAACAAGATTTACACGTAAACTTGTGTTATGATTTCAATAGAGTTTTTGCACTATGATATTAGAGCTTGTGTTACTGCGTATATCTATATATTGAATCTATCTGTATATATTCTCCTTGAAGTTCTTCAAGTATATGTATAGCTGAAGTGCTTCTCTGTCTTGATCTTCTTCAACGGTCTTCAAATTGTATCCGTTTAGACTTAGCATTAAATGCTTGGATCCGTTGAGACTGATAACTTGATATGCTTCAATGAGAAGTGCTTTTGTTTAACAGAGGAATGCTCAAAGTAGAACTGTCACTTCTTTATTGTACCAAAGGTTACTTTCTGACTTACCATCTTTGTACTTGACTTGGACTTTACAACAATGTATTTTGACACAGTACAAAGGTTTATGGTTTCGATGGTACGAAGTTCTTTTATCCAAGAGATAAAGATTTTATATAAAAGAAGCATCAAGGTAAAAGACATATATTCTTTGAATTAAATAAGCAATCATTTGAAATAAATACGTTTAAGCTTATACTAGTTCACGCTTTAAAGCTAGTGGGCGCGCAGGTCTTTGGACATGCAAGATTTACTTATCAGTGAGATGAGCTCGTCTACTGATAATGCGTCTACAAACTTTCCGCCTAGTCCACAGAGATGAACGTGCTATACTTAAGAGCTCGTCTGCTGACGTGGCTTACAGTGAAGCAACTCCGTCTATCAAGTCTTTGGACTTGTTATATTTCAATGTCTCGTCTACTTAATATTTTTTTTAGACTTAGTAATGCTTCTACCTTAGTTAAATCTAAGGCATCGTCTATTCTTATTTTAACGATCTCGTCTACTATAAAGCTAAAGACTCAGAATTTTACCAAGAATTGTAGACTGGTCTAGAGTAGGGGTGGCAAATGGATGGATTGGATACATTTTTATTCGGATTAGGATGGATGGGTTAAAAATAATCCATTAATCCATCAAGATCCATTAAGAATTTATAAAAAAAAAAAATATGATCCATCCGTGATCCATCTAATAAAATCCATCCATTAACTTTTTTTTACGGATGGATATCCAATACATCCATGAAAATCATTTTGAAAACTTAAATAATTTTTATGAGTCCCTCCCTCCCCTCCCCTCCCCTCCCCTCTCTCTCATTAACGTTATGTGCAAGAAAGATATGTGATCCATTTGTTTTAACAGGAAACTCTCTCTCTCTCTAACGTTATGTGGAAGAAAGATATGAGATACAATTGTTTTTAACAGGAAACTAGGAAAGTCATGAGATTTCATGACATTAATGTCTAACTTGAAATTTCAATGTGCCCGGTAACTATCTCTCTAACGTAGTCGTTAACGTCCAAATTCGAATTTCAATGTGTCCTGCACATTGTTTCAGTCGAAAGACTTTAGACATACCAACCACGTCCAAATTTGATCCAGTGGATATTTTTTATTTTTTATTTGGTTTCACGGTGCTATTCAATGGATTTAGAAGAATGGTGGATGAATCACTGTCCATCCAAAATAAAACAGTCCAATTTGATCCAATCCATTGACTCAATTTTTTTTTGTAATGGATGGATTGGATGGGTTTGTGCATGGATGGACTGGATGGATGATGGATAAATGGATATTTTTACCACCCCTAGTTTTAGTTTATATGACTCGCATAAAATCAAGTAATCCCTGCATACTTATAACAATCAAGTTAGATCTTTGACAAATACTTTGCCATACGAATTTAATCTTTTTGTTAACATCAAAACTTAATAGATTATTTTAATCCAAAACCACTTTAGTTCTAACAGAGGGAAAGAGAAACGGGATCGAGAAAATTGTTTTCTGATTTCTTTTAATAAACGACAATTTAATCTGAACCGTCCGATTTGGACGAACGTTCTTGATTGCACAACAGGAGAGGGGCTAAAGGAGTGTAGCAGGAGAGAATCCAGATTGTTGGTTAGGACACCTGTCACTCTCCTTCTTCCACTTTCTCATTTATTTTCTTCCCATCGTGTTTCTTTTTTTTCTCTCTTTTAATTGAATTTCTTTAATTGAATTTTCCTTTCTCGCTATTTTCCCCCCTCTAACCTAATGCCTTTGTTCTCTGCTTCGGGACTCGTCTTTATTCTTATAAAACTGCTTATCAAATTGTTGTTTTTCTTCTTATTTATTCTCCAATATATCTTCTTATTTTATTCTTATGTAGGTTTTTTCTTCCATATTGTGCTTCTTGCCCCCTTTTGTCCATGGTAGGTATGTTTTTCTCTTTCTCCTTTCTTCTTAATTTTTGTATAGCGAAGTTTGCAGGTGAAATCGAACAAGGATTAATGGGTTTTAACGATGAGAAGTGCTTGAAAACGAAAATCGAACAATTAATAGGCACTCTCTGAATGACTCATGACTCGACTAAACAATTAAAAGTAAGAAGGATAAGAGAGTTCTTTAACCTACCAAAGTGGTAGAAGTTTAAGATCGGGAGATGCTTAAGCGAGAGGTATTTGAAGATTTCTCTGCAAAGGCTAAAGAAGTATAGCAGTTGTGAGTTTCAACCACTTTAGGTGTAGACGATCTATACTTCTTTTGTTCTCACCATCCTTCTCCACTTGCAGATACACGCTTCTGTCTTGATATTCTCATATCGTGCATGGAGATCTTAGTGATTTCTTGAAAAGAAATTGAGTTTCGGAATCAGGTACAACTGTGAAATTCATAATTGATATTGCTTAGTATTTGAAACTCTCATGCCTTGGTTTTATCTTTGTGATTTTTATTGGTGCTTTTGAGTTGTTATTATTAGTTAATAAACATAGCGATGGAATGTTAGTGTGCCATTTTTTTAAAAATATTTGCTATATCTATCACTCTATGATACCTTTTTTTCTTCTTCTTATGAATGTTATACTTGAGTAGTTAATGAAATCATAGTGGCCACCCCAAAAATGCTATAGTCACTACTACAGAAAAAGGGTTTTAATAGCGTTTTTTTTAGCCTTTAGTAGCGCTTCCAAGTAGTATCTATTCACCCGCTACTAAAGGTATGAGAGACTCAATAGCGCTTAAAAAAGCGCTACTGAAAGTGGGAATAGGTAACGTTTCCTTGAGAAAGCGCTGTCTAAAGTTGGTAATAAGACAATCTATTACATACTTTAGACAACGCTTTCTCAAGGAAGCGTTGTCCTAAGTTTGCAATAGATAGCTCTTTCTCAAGGAAGCGCTACCTATTCCCCCCTCGTTTTTTTTATTCGCTGTTTTTCTACATTTCCCACCTGCACAACTATTTATCATCAATTCACAGTAACAATGCATTTAGGTACATCACACACATACACACATATAATGTACAAAGCTTACATACAATATTGGTAAGCATACACATATAAACCAAACCAAATATCAAAATCATGCATATAACCAATTAAGTAATATACTTTAACATGATTCACAGTAACGCTTAAACATAACCAATTCTACTATTTAAGTCCATAAACCAAAAGGTCGCTAACCTACACTAGATAATAACCATGCATACCAACAATGTATACAAGCTAATCAACACACTAGTAAATATAAACAATTTGTGCATGCTGCTTCCATCTTCTGCTTGATCGCACAAAGTCCTTGTTGTCGACCTGCATAAGATACACATACAGATCACTTGCACACACACACAAGTCTAATAATATAGGAGAGACACTAGCTCGCATAATATCAGAGTATGTCGTACCCTTTAATTGTTGATAAATTTCATAACCACATAACGACACCACTCGTCTTTAAGTTGAGTAAGTTGATCGTCGGAGTATGTGATGCATTTACACTCAAGAAAATACTTCAAAATGAAAATTAAATCAAACTAGAATGACTAAATCCGAGTAATTAAATTATATAAGCTAGAACTAGAATTAAATACCGTGGTTGGGATTTGCATTTGTTTCGATGATGATATCCTTCATAAATTTTGAGCGTAGTAGCCACGGTCGTTGTCATTCAGTTGACGGGGGCACTATAAAACTAAAAATAATAAATTAATTCTTTTAATTTTTAATTTAAATTAAAAAAGTGCATAAGGATTTTCTTAAATACCATTATAGATATCCATTTAGTCGTCCTGGATGATTTAGAAATTCGAGACTTGCCTCCATTTAATCCTCGATGAATTAGCAAAGCCCTGAGTGCAAAATCAAACAATTTCATTGAAGTAAAGGTTTCGAACCATCATATATATGAAGATAACAATAAATGCATATATATACTTACTGATTGTACGTGTCCCTCATTTTTTTGTGATTGTTAAAATGTATATGCAAGGGATCTAAATAGTACACCGTGTCCTCTTTGGGATTGATCACTAACAATACCCAATGACCCCTGCAAAAATGTGGTCAGTTAGGAAATCTTAAGCAGCTAATCATATTTCATAAAAGTTACCATCGTTAATTAAATTAAATGACTCACACTACATTGCAAGGTGACAAAAAAAGGTCTCATCCTCTGGCTTTGCCAATGCCAAGCGTTCAACTATATACTCTTTTATTTCCACAGAGTCAAAGTGCATACGTGTTCGCTGTGGGCATAGAAACACAAACCTTCGAGTCCATTCTTTCAGGATCGGTATCTCCACGATACAAGTACCTTAAATTAAAACATGTATACAAAGAAATGAAAAAGAGAAAAACTGAAAATGAAAGAGCAGGACAACACTTTTCATCAAACTCAATTCTTAGCATTCAAAAAAGATAACCACCAGAGATCGGTATCAATATTTAAAATGTAACATCCTATAAATTCAAATATAATTATTTTAATAAAAAAAAGGATAGTATAAGAGTTTATTTTAATTGTTTCCTTTATAATAAAAATCCAGTGGGTTCCACAATAATGTAAAATTGATTTTAAAAAAATAAAATAAAAATAAGGATAAGAACCTACCGTGGACTAAATTAATGCGGCAATAATGATATGAAACATAAGCATATCAAGGCCCATGCTGTGTTACCCATTATGAATAGATAGTTTGAGTGTTTTAAGCCCAATTTCGCATAACATGACTTTATACCTAACTTCAGATGGATATTTCGTAACCAAAGAGAACTTGTTTGAATTTGAGATCTGCATAATAAATATAGCCCTGTCTCTTATATTTCCATAGACACCAAATTCGTCCAAATTGGATTCTTGTAGCTCAAGTTATGACCAAATTCGTACACACTATTCATGTTCCAGCGCGAGAACCATTTTTTAAAATGCTGTCCATGTTTTGACTATCTAAACGTCGGTTTCAGATTTTGTGGTCTTCATAACAATTGTAGACAATTATTTTATCTTTCCAACGATATAAAATTTATAATTTTTGAATGTCTATAACTCAATATATGTGCGAAATACATCACCATATGCAGAGTAAGCGGGCTTAGCACGTTTTTACACGTTTTGAGCTATTGGGGGCTCTATAAATAGAATCTTAACATTCTTAGGGTGCGTTTTTGAATCCTAATTACACCTAGAAACTCAGAAACGACTAAGAAGAGAAGAAATTTATAATTCTTGACAAGCGTTAGGATTCGCAGAGAAAACGCTTAGAGCTATTTGGAGGTCTTTAAGAGGTGAGTAACAATACTTTTTTATGAACCATTTCCATGGTATATATGATTGTTTGTGTTGACAATGAATTACCATATGAAATTGGGAGTTTTTAATTGATTTGATGCATATTGCTAGCAACATAATTTCTAAAATTTGGGGTTTTTGTTAAAAGGGGAATAAGTTGATTAATCGATGTTGTAAGATGCTTATTCATGTATGATATATTGTGATATTCGTGATTGCTTGTTGTTGGGAGAAATTTATTTGTTTAATTCGTGGAAAATAGTTTGTTACATGCATGAGACATGACATATTTGAGTTATAATATGTTGGATGATGTTTGCCATAAAACCACCTATGATAGGGGTATCGAAAAGTAATACCATCGTAATGGGGTATCGAAAGTAACATCCCCATATAATTGGGATGTCGAAAAAGAGCAATACCGCCTAAAAAGGGGTATCGAAAGTAACACCGCCACACGTTGGGGTGTCAGAAAGGGAGAAATACCGCCATGTGCACATGGGAGGTATCGAAATAGAAATGTCCCCGACAGGAGGGTGATGAGTGTGATTTCACCTCATTTTCCATGTACATTTCTGCATGCATTTGCATATAAGTTAGGCCATTTTATTTTGATTTTGGTTAGTTTTTCCTTTGGAACAGATAAGGTGGTTTTGGTGTTGTTTTGCAGGAATTCAATGGAAAAATGCTCAGAATTAGCCTTGATGGAGCTTGGATGAAATAGAGCCTCAAAAGAGAAGAAATTGAGCCAAGCAGAATTTTGGAGATTCGCCCCGCGAGCCAGGATTTGCCCCGCGACCCTGAAAGCTGACTGTTGGAGAAAATGCAAGCCTTTCTGGTTCGCCTCGCGAACCCATGTCTCGCCTCGCGAGTCTGAAAACCAGAAGCCATCACGCCCAGGCCCTGATGCTCCTCACGGGCGTATTAAAGAAAAACCTTTCGGTCTCGCGTCGCGAAGAAACTCTCGCCTCGCGATAGTTCAATTCTCTGAATGCAGATTTTTAACATTCGCCTCGCGAGACATGTCTCGCCTCGCGAACGCGCGCAGATCTGATTGGTATAAGTT
This sequence comes from Sophora flavescens, assembly GCA_030762895.1. NCBI lineage: Eukaryota > Viridiplantae > Streptophyta > Magnoliopsida > Fabales > Fabaceae > Sophora > Sophora flavescens. Next base: position 30,240,013 of record CM061063.1, on the reverse strand, counting down.
GCTGTTTTAGGGCGGTTTTTAAGAGCTTTTGGAGGAGGAGCACTTGGGAGCACTTAGAGGCCGCGGCTGGACTAGGGTTCCAGCCCTAGAAGGGGAGATTTCCTTGCTCTGGGAATGGAGGAAGCTTGGAGGATTCTTCTATGAGTGTTCTCCATCCCTTCTCTCATTCTCTTTTGTATTTCCTTTTATCATGAGTAGTTAAATCCCCTATTGTTGGGGTTAGATGATTATTTTTCTGAACTTGTTTGTAAATTGATTTGGTTGTTTAATGCAAGTCTCTATTTCTTTATGAGTATGTGATTCTGTGCTTAATGCTTTCCTTGGATTAGCTACCCATAGGAATGATATGTTGCTTTGATAGACAATTGTGATTGATGTTAAGGCATGCTCATGAATCATATGCCAAGTAGTTCAAGAATCTAGATGACACGGACTCGGCAAGTGTCTTGGGTTCGTTGCAAGTAATAAAACGGTAAGACCGGTTATCGTCCTCAGGGATCGTGGACAATTACCACTTCGCAAATTAGACTACTATCTAGGCGATCAACTTTTGGAGTGAAGGTAGCTCTATCATCTAACAAGCAAACACGAATAAAATATTTTTGTTCTTTTTGGAATTTTTATCAAACAGTTAGTATGCAGACAGAAATGTGAATAACAATTAGATAGAATTGTTAGGGTTAGACTAAGCTAATCCTCCCTTGATTGTTATGAAATGATAACTAACACAGTTCCTACTTCACTTATGACAATCGAATCTTTTCTAATATACTCAAACCCTAATGTCTTAGGTGGAATGAGCCTAAAATCCCAAATTAAACCCTAATGTCTTAGGTGGATTAATCAGAGAAATTGCATTAAGAATAAAGATTCATAAGATTGCAAGCAGCCAACACCTATGTCTAGATTCTTGGACTACTTGGTATATGATTCATGAGCATGCTTTAACATCAACCTTTCAATTGTCTATCAAAGCAACTAATCATTCCTAAGATGATCAAGCCTAGGAAAGCATTAAGCATAGAATCATACACTCATAAAGAAGAAGGAAACTGTATTATAATCAAGTCATTTTACAACCAAGTTCAGATAAGCAATAATCTAACCCCAACAAAGGGGAGTTTAGCTACACATAATTGAAGATAAAACAAAAGAAAGAGTTACGAGAGATGAACAAAGGAGAGAGCTCCATAGAATGTTGCCGAGCCCCACAGCAGACAGAGGATCTGTTTTTAGGGTTTTACGGATGAATTTTCCGTTACGCCCGAGAGGTTCTTTTATAACTTCGTGGCCCGTCACGTGCGTGACAGCCATCACGGCCAGGCCGTGACGGGTTCTGTCTCTTGCAGTTCTGGCAAAATCACTCTCTCGCGTGGCGAGCCTTTATTCGCGACGCGAGCCAACTTTTTCATGCCCGTGATCTCCATCACGGCCAAGCCGTGATGGATTTTGACTTGTGGTGGTTTTTGGGTCACGGTCGTAAGGTACATCACGGCTAGGCCGTGATCGATTCTGACTTTTGTAGGTCTGGCACAATCAGTCTCTCGCGTGGCGAGCTAACATTCGCGTCGCGAGCCATTTTTTCACGCCCGTGATCTCCATCACGGCCAAGCCGTGATCGATTCTGACTTTTGGTGGTTTTGGGTCACGGCCGTGATAGCCATCCACGGCCGGCCGTGATGACTTCTGACTTTTGGCCCCCTTTTTCTTCAGTTTTCAGGCCTTCTCTTCATCTCAGCTTCCTCATGGCTAAATCTTGGGCATTTAATCATAAATCCCTGCAAAACAACACACAATACCACCTTATCCGTTCCAAAGGAAAAACTAAACAAAATCCAACTAAAATGGCCTAACTATATGCAAATGCATGCAGAAATGTACATGGAAAATGAGGTGAAATCACACTCATCACTAGACATAGGTGTTGGATGCTTGCAATCTTATAAGTCTTGACTTAATGCAAAATCTCAGGTTAATCCACCTAAGACATTAGGGTTTAATTTGGGGTTTTAGGCTCAATGCACCTAAGACATTAGGCTTGAGTATTTTAGAAAAGACTTGATTGTCATTATTGAATTAGGACTTGTGTTAGAAGCCATTTCATTGCAATTAAGGGAGGATTAGTGTAGTCTAACCCTGACAATTCTAGCCACATCTCTGTTTGCATACCAAGTGTTCGATAAAATTCCCAAAAGACCAAAAATATTGTTTTGGTTTCTTTATTTTATGTTTTGATCTTTTCATACCTTAGTTTAGTCTAGATAGTTGTTAAGCTTGTGAATTGGTAATTGGCAACCGATCCCTGTGGATACGATAACCGGTCTCACCACCGTATTACTTGTTTGCGACGAGGTGCACTTGCCTTTATATCTAAAAATTACGCATCAAGTTTTTGGCGCCGTTGCCGGGGATTGGTTTTGTCAATATCATTAGTAACAAATGAGACAACTAGTTTAGACATTTTTATTTTAATTTTCTGTATATATTTGATATCTTTCTTTTGTTAGTTTTGTATATATTTGATTTTATGTTTCTTTGATCTTGGGCTTATTTGTCTGTGAGGTGAAAATTGATTTGGCAGGATCATGGACTATAATTATTATCAGCCATCTGATGCAGAAATTGAGATATCTGAGCTGCAGCTGCGGGTAGATATGTTGCAATTAGCCGTAAACATCCAACAAGCGAGTAATGAGTTGTCAAGGGCAACTGTCTCTCCTCCACCAGTGGTAGGCTATTCTGAATGGGGAAATCAATTTCCCAACACTTACACTTCATGGTGGGGGAACCCTCCAAACAATACTTGGATTGATCAAGAGGAACATTGGGAACCTTCCACATCTTCATATCAACCACAACCATCTCAATGGTATGATGAGCCATCACCATTGGAAGTTGCTTGGGAGAACTTCAAGTCCGGGTCGCAGTCATTTCGAGCAACCTATTCAGGATAGTCGGTCTCACCTAGAGGATATTTTGGAGAGCTTCATGGTAACAACAATGGAAAGTTTAGAAAACCAAGAAGATACCATTCGAAGTCTCGGGGTACGTATTGAGGAACTCTCTAACCAACTATCCGAAATGCCAAATGGGAACTTGATGGATGATGATGAAGATGATGCATTGATGGATGATGATGAAGATGATGCAATAATGGATGATGAGGAAGATGAAGAAGTGGGAGCAACTGAATTAAGAAATGAAGACCCTATTTTGGAGAACATAGTTGCACCATCCCCCATTGAACCCTTGACTAAAGAGATTGAAAGGAAGAAGCATTTGGAGGACATCTATTTCACCATGCTAGAGGAAGATGAAGAACTGTTGGACTTAGATGATTCTATTGGTTCCTATGCATGTGTTGATTGTGATGGGAGAAACACTTGTGTGGTGTGTGCTGAGATTTATGCATATTTGGAAGGTGATGGATTTGGTAATGCTGAGAATGAAGATTGTACAGAAGCCAAAACAGCACAGTGATCCTCTCGACTTGTTTGCCACCTCACATTTTAAAGCAGTCAACAATAGAGTTCATGCCTCTGCCTGAGAAATTGGATTTTGGATCTTTAAATATGCAGGCACTATGGCCAGTCCAAGAGGTTGAACCCCATTTTTATTGGGAAATTTTGTTGATGAAGGGGTCAATTTTGACCCAAGAGGGAGTGAGAAATTCACCACATTTGGTGAGGTCACCATGATTTTCAAGCGCTCACTCCCATATTTATGCTGCAAACCGTGGGATCCGATTGAAGGATCTCACATGGTTAGCATCCCTTGGTCCTTATACCACAGGTTATGGGATCCAGGTGGATGCTTCTTAATGAGTCAAGCTAGTGACGTTAAAGAAGCGCTTATTGGGAGGCAACCCAATTTTTCTTTTCCTTTTTCCTTTTGTTTTTGACTTTTAAACTCTTGAATAATTTGAGAAGATCAAGAGTTTTCTTTTATTAATAAATTTGTTAAGTGTTTTCAGGATAATAAGGAAGGAGAAGCAAAAAGAGCAGGGAGAAACAAAGCCAAAAAGCATGTGAACCAATACCAACTACCACCTCGGTGAGTCGTTCCAATTTTTCTCCCCTTTCTAACTTAATTATTTACATTGGAGACAATGTAAGTTTTTAAGCTTGGGGTAGGGGTATTTTTGTGTAAATTTTTGAATTTTTGCATTCTTATGCATGTTGCATTCATATAGACATAGCTTTGCATGATCACACAATTAGATTGCTCTTGTTTAGATTTTGCATCCAATTGTGAGAACTAAGTGCCAAATAAATTGTGATAGTGAATTTTTGAACCCAATTTTTTTCATTCTTGTGATATGGCTGCAAATGTAAATGTTTGAGATAATCTTGGATAGTTGATAATTAGCATATGGTTCTATGGATTTATGTTTTTCATTGATTCTTGAACTATTAAAATGTGAGATTTTGAGCCATAAAGGGGTACTCACTAAATTTTACCCCATTCCTTGTGTTAGAGTGTTATTCCTCTTGGTTTGTATTCTCTAGAACTTGACTTAAAACCATTTTGAAGCTTGAAAATTTTTGAAAACATTTTTGAAAATGATTGAGGCACTAGGTATTTTTCCGGCCTTCTGAGCTTTGATTGTTGAAATGCTACCCCTTAGTTGCCCAATTTTGAGCCTACATGGATGAAATACTTTTCTTGGTACCCTGGAATAATTTTGATAAATATGCTTGATAAGGGACCTTCTAAAGTATTGCACAAAAGGGTAAAAAGGTAGTTGAAAAAAGTTTGGGAAAAGAATCAGAAAAAAAAATAATAATTCTCTTGATTTGAAAAATCTCCCCTTCTCCAAGCAAAAGAAAAAAAAAATATAAAAATAAATAGAGAAGGGGATGACAAAAAGAAAAGTGAGAAATAAAAAGAAAAAGAAAGAAAAGAAAGGTGGAAAAATAAATTGAAAACCCAAGAAGGTAATTTAGAAGGTCATGCTTTGCAAATGCTTGATGTTTGTGTAGCCTTTTGAAATGTCTTTTTCTTGTTATCCCCACCTAACGATTAAATCCCATGGCCAGGTTACAACCAAATAAAAGACCTCTTGATTCTAATTTGTTTTCATTAATAAAGTAAAGATTTGGTTGATAGTCAAGCCTATGGTAGGATTCATTCCTTGAGGAAAATTGAGCGAAATGTCTTATCCCCTAAACACTTGAGTGAGGTAGAAAGAGAACCAAGCAAATGAACAAGCTTGGGGTGAGCTTCAGGTGAGAAAGAGTGCCCAAATCAATGAGAATATGAGTCTAAGGAACCTAAGCCTCTAATTGGACTTGAATTGATTGTCTCTTTCTTGAATTGTTTGAATTGCCTATTACTTGGATTAGTATTTACTCGGGTTCTTGGTTCACTATCCATGCTTTGATTTTTTATCTCTTTGGCCTTAGTTTTTGCTTGAGGACAAGCAAAGTCTTAAGCTTGGGGTGATTTGATGAGTGTGATTTCACCTCATTTTCCATGTACATTTCTGCATGCATTTGCATATAAGTTAGGCCATTTTAGTTTGATTTTGGTTAGTTTTTCCTTTGGAATAGATAAGGTGGTTTTGGTGTTGTTTTGCAGGAATTCAATGGAAAAATGCTCAGAATTAGCCTTGATGGAGCTTGGATGAAATAGAGCCTGAAAAGAGAATAAATTGAGCCAAGCGAGATTACGGAGATTCACCCCGCGACCCCTGAAAGCTGACTGTTGGAGAAAATGCAAGCCTTTCTGGTTCGCCTCGCGAACCCATGTCTCGCCTCGCGAGTCTGAAAACCAGAAACCATCACGCCCAGGCCCTGATGCTCCTCACGGGCGTATTAAAGAAAAACCTTTCGGTCTCGCGTCGCGAAGAAACTCTCGCCTCGCGATAGTTCAATTCTCTGAATGCAGATTTTTAACATTCGCCTCGCGAGACATGTCTCGCCTCATGACGCGCGCGCAGATCTGATTGGTATAAGTTGCTGTTTTAGGGCGGTTTTTAAGAGCTTTTGGAGGAGGAGCACTTGGGAGCACTTAGAGGCTGCGGCTGGACTAGGGTTCCAGCCCTAGAAGGGGAGATTTCCTTGCTCTGGGAATGGAGGAAGCTTGGAGGATTCTTCTATGAGTGTTCTCCATCCCTTCTCTCATTCTCTTTTGTATTTCCTTTTATCATGAGTAGTTAAATCCCCTATTGTTGGGGTTAGATGATTACTTTTCTGAACTTGTTTGTAAATTGATTTGGTTGTTTAATGCAAGTCTCTATTTCTTTATGAGTATGTGATTACGTGCTTAATGCTTTCCTTGGATTAGCTACCCATAGGAATGATATGTTGCTTTGATAGACAATTGATGATTGATGTTAAGGCATGCTCATGAATCATATGCCAAGTATTTCAAGAATCTAGACATAGGTGTTGGATGCTTGCAATCTTATAAGTCTTGACTTAATGCAAAATCTCGGGTTAATCCACCTAAGACATTAGGGTTTAATTTGGGGTTTTAGGCTCAATGCACCTAAGACATTAGGCTTGAGTATTTTAGAAAAGACTTGATTGTCATTATTGAATTAGGACTTGTGTTAGAAGCCATTTCATTGCAATTAAGGGAGGATTAGTGTAGTCTAACCCTGACAATTCTAGCCACATCTCTGTTTGCATACCAAGTGTTCGATAAAATTCCCAAAAGACCAAAAATATTGTTTTGCTTTCTTTATTTTATGTTTTGATCTTTTCATACCTTAGTTTAGTCTAGATAGTTGTTAAGCTTGTGAATTGGTAATTGGCAACCGATCCCTGTGGATACGATAACCGGTCTCACCACCGTATTACTTGTTTGCGACGAGGTGCACTCGCCATTGTCGTGTGATGTGTGAGATTTATGGCATGCCGGCAAGAGACCAATTTAGTTATGAGGCCTTCGAGCCACTTGGATTAATTTAAAATTTACTTGGTATGTGGAATGTGATACATTGAGATAAGTTGTTGTTACGTTATATGCTATTGAGTTGATGAGATTTTTGTTGTTATTAAAAGTATTCTTTTTATATATTATTTTGGAAAATTAGCGAGTACCATGGACAGTTTTTCCGGTTACCGCACCGGCTGAGAACAACACTATTTTTCGAAACATTTTATAAATGTATTGTTGTGCACTGTGATTTTATATGTCATTATAAGTGTTGTTTTCAGAGCCTGGGGACATCGCTGTTGAGGATCCAGAGATCCGAAGAGTTATCTTTGATTAGCTAGCTAGTTGGATAGTAATGTAGTATGGTTTAGAGTATTATGCGGACGACGTTCTTTGGTTTACATACTATTTTTCTCATATTGTAATTAAACGCCCGGTTTTGAGGCTTTTAGTTTTTATTCAAATGATTGGATTTAATAATATTTTTCAATACTTTGTAAATACTATTATTTTATTTAATACGATGTATTTTCATACTTAGTTATTTGAGAAAAAAAATTTGACTTGTATTTTTTAATTAAATGTTTTGAAGGATTTTTATTGAATTTAATTTGGGTTACTAATGTAACGCACGACGTTACATAAAACACTAGAGATATATGCTAAAAACAGTATGTGATATACTTCAAAGTTGTATACGTTGTATACTTCAAAGTTTGATGTAGTACATGAGATATACGCCAATAACAGTCTGTGATAACCATTCATGATTAAGAATTTCTCCAATCTCGGAACCTTCACCACCGAGCTCTAATGTGTGCTCATAACCCATAATTTCTGGCTCCATTGGTATGGCAATGTTTCCTCTATCTGCCATCCTTGTTAACACATGGACTCCAAGAAAGGTTATAAAATCTGCACTACCATGAGTTATAGGAGGTTGGGAGGGCTGATGTTTGCTCTTGTTCTTTAATGGGGATGTAACTGACCCTTTTGTTTGCTCCTAGCCAACTATCGGAGGTCTAGGGGAAGGTTGGGGTTTACCCACATTCTTGACCACATTCTTGCTCACATTCTTGCTAGCTCTGTGCTCCGGCACTTTGTCCTTGTCCTTGACTTTGGATTTTGCGGGTAACTACATTTTTTCATTGCAACACATTAGTTAGTTAGTGAGCACCTACTTTAATAAATATATGTAGTAAATGATAACGGATCACTTACAACTACGAGGTGGCTTGGCCATGCCACAAAGGTACCTATTGCTTGTTCCACTGTCATCACATCTGCATTCACAAGTGGTACAATGGTGCATCGCCCTCAATTGCAAACTCAACCACAGCTTTTACATGACCTGCAGGTATTGGTAGGTTGTGCAGTGTGCCACCTGATTCGTTATAGATTGTCCCCCTAGCGACCAAGCGATGAGTTGGGCTTGGCAAATATAGGTTGCACATATTATCCCCCTAGCGACCCTGCTATTTTGCATTGTACTTCGATCATCCTGTTCTTTTGTATAGAATGTGTACCCATTCATCAAATAACCGGTGTAAGAGAAAACATGTATAGTTGGACCTTTCGCTAACCATCTCAATCTTTCTGAAATCGAGGCAAGATTTACAGTAAACTCTTCAGAAATCTGATCTTTTAGCCAAGTTATAAAATATCGATTATGCTCTCTTGTTAACCAATTTTGACTCTTATTTGGGTATGAACTCTTAAGTATGTCCTTGTGTTTTACAACATATGACTCAACCTCATCGGCGTTCTATAGAACATACAAGTGTGCTTGCTCCCATTCTTTCCTTGGTATAGTCAATATTTTAGTTCTAGAAATCCCTTGCCCCGTCTTCTTCCCGCGTGACGAAACTTTGGCAGCCCTACAGAATATTCAACATTGGATAGGTAGTCGGTACAAAATTCAACAGCTTCTTCGACTATGTACCATTCAACAATACAACTCTCTGGTCGTGATCAGTTTTTAACATAACCTTTTACTATCTTCATATAACGCTCAAACGGGTACATCCATCTCATATAAGTTGGCCCACACAATTGTGTCTCTCTAACCAGATGTACAGTCAGATGGACCATGATGTCAAAGAATGAAGGTGGGAAATAAATCTCTAGCTCACACAAAGTCACAACAATTTCTCTTTGCAATGCTGGCAACTTTCCACGGTCAATCACTCTACTGCAAATTGCCTTGAAGAAGAAAGAAATTTTAGTTAAGGTATGCCGTACTTTGTTCGGCAAAATGGACCGTATACCGATGGGTAGCAAATTCTCCATGAGAACATGACAGTCATGGGACTTTAGACCCTTTAACTTAAGGTCTTTCATCGATATGAGGTTCATAATGTTTGAAGAGTACCCCTCTGGAACCTTAACTCCATGAAGAAACTTACAAAAAACAATTTTCTCTTTTCTAGATAAAGTATGAGCAACCGGAGGTAAATATGTATTTTTTCCCCTTCTTTACCGGTCCCAATTATCGTCTCAATCCCATACTAACCAACTCCATCCTTGCATTAATGCCATCTTTGGTCTTCCCTGGCACATTGAGTAAGGTACCAATGACACTATCAAATACATTTTTTTCAACATGCATTACATCAATGAGGTGTCTTACGTATAATGACTTCCAATATGGCAGCTCAAAGAAAACCGACCCCTTCTTCCACCCTCATGTGACAAGCTCTCTCGCAAAATGTTTCACAAATTCAATACTCAAATCTTGTACCTTTTCAAACAGTTGCACGCCCGTCAACGACAAAGGAGCTACACGTTCTTCTGTATTCCCATTGAATGCCTTTCTCCACGACCGATAATGATGACTTGAATGCAAAAATCTACGATGCCCAAGGAAGACATTCTTCTTGCCATGTTCCAACCGCATCCAATCCATATTATCTTCATATATAGGGCATGCACACTGACCTTTGGTACTGTGTCCTAATAAATTACCATATGCTAGAAAATCATTAATTGTGCCGAAGATCATGGTCTTTAGGGTGAAACTTTCTTCTTTATACCCAGCATACACCTCTACACCGGTCTCCCACATTTTCTTCAAGTCTTCAATTAAAGGGGCCAAGTATATGTCGATATCATTTCCTGGTTGTTTGGGCCCAGAAATTAACATAGACAACATCATGTATTTGCACTTCATGCATAGCCATGGAGGTAGGTTATAAATCACCAAAATCACAGACCATGTACTGTGAGAGCTACTCTGAACACCATGCGGATTAAATCCGTCGGTAGACAATGCAAGTCGTAGATTTCTTGGTTCTTGTCCGGAATCAGGATAATCATGATCAATTCTTTTCCACTGAGGAGAATCTGCCGGGTCTCGTAGCTTGCCATATTTAATCCTTTCATCCTCATGCCATGTCAAGTGTCTTGCATCTTCTGAACTACGGTACATGCGCCTAAATCTGGGAATTATGGGGAAATACCATAGAACCTTCTGTGGAGCCAATTCTTTCTTCTTATACCATGAGGCATTAAATTTAGGATACGTCTTTAACGATGCATATTCATTCCGAAATAAAATGCAATCGTTAGTACAAGCATGTATCCTCTCATAGCTCATGCCAATAGAGCGTAACAATTGTTTAGCCTCATATGTCCGATTAGGAAGCACATTATCCTCCGGCAACATATCTTTCAATAGTGTGAGTAAGTCCGTAAAGCTCTTATCAGTCCATCCATTCCCCGATTTCAAGTTATACAACTTTAGCATCGCCGACAATCTTGTGAATTTAGTACAACCCTCATACAACGGTTTCTCAGCATCACTTACCAACTTCTTAAACATTTGAGGGCAATCACAAAGATCTTCTTCAACCTTGTTTACCATCTCTTCAAAACGGTCGGCATCATATGTATTTATATCAGTGTCATCTGACGCATATCTCCCACTATTCCCCATATCACTAGATTCACCAATAGTCTCACCATGCTTTGTCCAATAGGTATAACTTTAATCAATTCCATTGCACACTAAATGTCCTTCCAACTCAAATACACTAACTCGTCTTGTATAACAACAACTTAAACAAGGACATATGATTCTACTAGGGTTTTCTGCATGCTCAACTGCAAACCTAATAAAATCTTGCACTCCGTCCTTATATTCCTTCGACAAACGATTGGCAGACATCCACTTCTGGTCCATATTTTTACGATCTACCATAATTATTTTGAGTTTGAACAGGAAACGAAGGTTAATGCATGTTTATACCGATAAAAATAAACATGTCTAATTATACAACTAAAGGTTTAAATAAAACATAGGGGAATAACAAGTGGTAAAACGTACCAGAGTGAAGTCGAGCAGCTTGAACAACAAAGAGAGTTGATTGACAGACGTGCCTGAAAGAATCCAAAATTTTTAGTTTCTTTCTTTCTTCATAAATGAAATAGCATGCTTCTGGAAAAGGATGAAATTTGCAGGCAATTGGATATTATCCCTGTTAAATAGCAATTGTGTAACAGGGTCTTCATGTCAAAACATGAGTGCATGATACAACTACCCAACGCAAGAAATCATGTGTTATGGTTACCATTACAATACATTTTACAGGCAATATGTTGACAAGAACAAGTCTTTTATGTTGACAATTTTGGAAACAAAGTTATACCTGTCACGGATAACCTACTCGCTTCATCATGTACCACGCTAACCTATGTGTTACAAACCACGCCAACAAAGTGATGAAACCCGTGACTCAATATGGGATTTCAAGAAGATTAGAATTCATATTTGAATGGAAATCACGACCCTTTGCTTATATATGGAAGCAAGAACCTCGACATATAATGAAGACACCACAAACGAGGATGGAAAGACCATTTGATAAGTCAAGGATGAGTGCCAGCAAGATATAGACAGAGGAAATCAACTACAGCAAAAATGATATAAACCCAAATGTACTCTAATAATAAATGCCTTTAAACCCAATACTCTTCACTTTGGGCCCTTGTTAATTGACATTAATTATTGAAATAACATGTGAAATGTCTTGATGCAATCTTGTATGATATAATTGTAATATCAATTTGAGAAACAGATCTAAGGTTTTTTGCTAAATCATACACCTGTTTTCCCCTCATCCTCTCACATTTTGGCAATAGGCTGACCGATGCCAAGGGCATGATAACTAGGTAAATATTCTCTATACTAAAAAAATAAAAAATAAAAAAAGCTACCTTTGCTTCTGAATTTTGGCATAGGAAAGTAGAAACCATTTTATCAGGCATCAAATATCTTAAATATCACAACATAATGAAATCAGCTAGTAAGTAATTAAACTTTACCAAGAGTTTGATCCAGTACAAACAAAGGTTGTTGTCACCTAATAATATCCATTTAAAACCTAAAAGTGGAAGAAGCTAACATTTCTAGTTAAGACTGAGAAAGCTACATCTGCTAAACGACAACATGTGCTAACATAGACATACCAGTTAAATAAGAAAGGGGACATTCAGCTATTTAGCATGGGACATATGTTCTGACTACTAATGTATAGTGACCACTCACCATAGCACCAGTATATACTTATTCATCTGTTATCACAAGCTTTCCATTGATTGAATCCCCCAAAGTGCATAATATAAAATAATATATAATTTTGTAAGAGAGATAATACATTCGAAAAATATATAGGATTTGTACAAGGCAATAATCTTTGATTCTTCTACATGATAGTTAACAACATACAAGTATGCATGAGCAACTACATACGACAGAAGATCAACCTCAAGTGCTCGTGAGCCATGCCTTATATGAACATCCATCAGCTAGTTAGGAAGGATATAAGGCCTATTTAACACCATATTTTTCAGAGTAAATGGTGAAAATAAATTTAAAAAGATGCATATTATACAAAATCAGGTAACACATTATACTGGATTTATGTACTATAAGGAGAAAGAGATTAGATTGTGATACCCGTGGTTCTTTACGGATACAGTTTTTATAGGATTATATTATTGAAAACATTAAGGGACAAAGATTAGATTGTGATACCCGTGGTTCTTTTTCTATAGTTCCGCCTATTTATCATATTACATACTTTCCACCTCCATGGCATGAAAATTGAAATGAGAAAATTTGAAAAACATTATCATATATTAATCATCAATAGTTTCAAAATTATCAAGTCAATAACCTTACAACAAGTCACGATATAATAAATAAAATAAAAAAAGCTTGATATATATTTGTCTAAGTGTACAGAGACTCAGAGAGGCAGGCTAACAGATTCTACAACAGCTCAAATGCCAAAGCCTATATGCCAACCACACCTCATGCAGATTTTTGCAAAGATTATAGGCAAAGTATACCTTTTTTTTTTATAGATACGTAGGCAAAGCATATCATCAATTAGTCAAGCCAAACACTATATAAACCAAATAATTGAAATGACTGAATCACGGATAATTGAAGTCTCACATCCTACCAAGTGTAAATAAGCCAAACAACTTATCGGTCTTCAATGTGGGTCCTTTTGCAAATATTGCTCATAGGAATTCTTTTATTGTAGCTGATACGACTGCCCTAAAATTGGTGGGACCAGGTGGATTTGTAGTGTCTGAGGCTTGTTTTGGTGTTGATATTAGAAGTGAAAAGTTTATGAACATTAAGTGCTCGATTATTGTGGCAACACTAGGGGTCATCACATGTTTGACTAGATATTGGGATTAATATCAACTATCTGCAATGCCATCTCCACACAGAATTTGCACTTGGACTTACTTGTCATTTGGTATAATCTAAATACTTTTCTAGAGTCAAAGCTTTCTTAAAAAGATTTTCCAGTATTCACCAAAAAAATCTACCAAAAATCACCCAAACAAAAGGTTTTCCAGTGGACAATAGTTTCAATACTTGAATGGAATGCATTTCAATTGATGATAGGCTAATGACTTTTTAAACTGTGACCAAACCTTGCTTTCTTTAATTCTATAATAACTCTCGAAATTGTCAATTCTTTGTTCAAGTTCTGTTTCGAATTTTTTATTTCTATGTTCCTCTACGTTTATTTCATATTTCTAGCATAGCAAATAATCCTCTTTCTCACCAATGTCTTCCATTTTTGTGCAGGTACAAAGAAGTTTTAATTGTTTCACTATCTTAGCATTGAAACACAATTAAGAACAGCAAAACCCACCAAATATAAATTTTTCATATAATTTCATATAAGAAGAAAAAGACATTGAGAACCTGGTGGAGTTGTTTGTTGGTGGCGACCGTAGCAACCACGACGAACCGGCGATGAATAGGTGGCGGCAGAAAATGGTCCCACGACTTCAGCGTAGATCAGGAAGGGAAGGGAAGTGATGCTTTGTCGTGTCGCTGGACAGAGACTTGAACAGTGAGCAGTGAGGGAGACGACACAATGGATGCGGAATGAGGGAGACGACGCTCAGTCAGTGAGGGAGCAGTGTTGCTAATGACGGTGAAAAGTTAGGGCACGCTATGAGAATGATCGAGGAGCTAAAGGTCGCGCGAAGTCTATTGTTTGAGAGTGAGGAAAAAGTGGTGGAGAGGGAAGTTTAGTTTTTAGGTATTGTTTGGTTGGAGGGGAATGGAGGGGAGGGGATATTTTAAATTTTTTGTGTTTGGTTCAAATTTTAGGAGGGTAGGGGAGCAAAATCCTTCCTGGTCCATTTTAGTCCCCCTCAAATATTGGGGGTATTTGGATGGGAGGGGAGAGATTTTAAAACATTTCACGTGTATTGACTAAAATATCCCCCACTTTTCTATTTTTAAATAAATAATTATAAGGTTTAAAAGTAAAGTTGTTTTAAAATCTCTCCCCTTCCCTCCTAAACCAAACATGAAATGTGCTATTTCCCCTCCCATCCCCCTCTCAACCAAACACAATGTCTAACAAAAATCCCTCCACTCCCCTCCTTTGAACAAAAGAAATAGATAGCGCTTTCTCATGTGAGCACTACAGTAGGTTAGCAATAGATAGTGCTTCCTTGAATAAGCGTTGTCAATTCTTAACCTACGATAGCGCTTCTTTAAGAAAGCGCTATCTATTCCTACTCATCAACTTTTAATAGCGTTTCCTTGAGGAAACGCTGTTTATTCCTAAAATGTATAATAACGCTTCGTTAAGGAAGTGCTACTAAATGTCTTCTGCCCCATTTTCAGCAGCGTTTTAGTGAGAAACGCTATTGAATGTGTGCTATTAAACGTATAATCTGTTGTAGTGAGTGGCTTAAGGAGAAAACAATAGTAACAAAATTGATATAAAAGGAATCAAATATAGGAATCACTTGAAAAAACATGTCAAGTTTACAACCCTTGTTAATCTAAACAATACCCGTGGTTTTGAATATTATAAGAATTGTAAGAATCCTCGTTATAGTCTATTATAATCCTTGTTATTGTAAGTATATAGTCTTATAGTTTATAGTTTTATTCTTATTGTCTTTATCTTGTATGAATGGTGAACAAGCTCTAGAGGGCTTGAAACCTGAAAGCTTGGTGGGTGAAATAATTTGGAATTTTTTATGAGAGAAAGGCCTTAAAAAATGGAATGATATTTGTCTGATTGTCTCATATTTGATAAATTCAAAATAAAACCTGTATTATTAATGTATCCTTTATTGCCATGTTTCCTTAAATACAGAACCAAAGGTAATCAAATTGATCATTTTCCAAAGATGAATATATGAGGCTACTCGTTAGGACAGTGAAATTATTCAAATATTGTTGGCTGAAATAGGATTCAAATAGCAACTCCTAAACCCGATAGAGTCTTGTGGTTGTTTTTTGGGATTAGACATTAACTTAGCTGCTGTAAAATGGATATAGATGGGGGAAATGCATTTAGGTGTTAGTGGTTATTTTCATGATTGCTTTTCTCATATATAGTAGAAACATAGGGAACTTGAATGATCCATTTTTGAATGTTATCCGAGTATCGATCATTCAAGAACAACACAAAGCTTGCGGATTCCAACTTGTATATGAAAATTGAATAATATATATATATATATATATATATATATATATATATATATATAAAGGTTAAAATGGTTTAATGAATTGCCTTCTAGATAAACAAAATGACAAAAATATAAACAAAAGAGCATTTTATTTAGTGCAATTTTATTAGTCCCATAAGTTTATAGGTACTTAATGTACCCTTCCTTTTCATTCATATATAAATTGATAACTGGAATACAAGAACATGAGGTGGATAATAACTTAAAAATGGAATCTGTCATTCTGTCATGAACTATGCTAAATTGTTACTAAGTGTCTACAATATATACTATGGGACTATAATGAGAAAGAGAAGAGTGTAATAATCAATTAATAGTCTTTGATACAAGTTAAAAAATCTAAATATTTGCTTAAGATGTCTCTAATGGTTGAAACTGTTTAAAGTTTTTTCTTTGTATAAGAGTAAGAAAGAAAACAAAAATATAATGTGGTATTATTCTCACCATCTTTATCTGTTATACTATCCTCAAGTGTTTGTTGTTTTCTTAAGGTACTTGTTTTTATCTTGTTGATAAATAGTTTAATTATGAATATGATTACTTATATGAAGCTAAGTATTTTTGTAATGTTTACTTTAGTAGTTTTGAATGATTTCAGCTCTGCTCTTCACTACACTGTCAATTGTAAACACTAGTGCAATAAGTGCTTTTTACGTCAGTTAAAATTGATTTTTTACGTCAGAATACTGACTGACGTAAATACAGCTGACGTTAAAAGTTAAACTTTTAACGTCAGTTGAGAACTGACGTTAAATATAACACTATTAACGTCGGTTCTTTAACACAACTGACGTTGATTTTGTCAAAATTAACGTCAGTTCTTTAACATAACCGACGTTAATTTTGTTAAAACTAACGTCAATTGTTATCAAGAACTGACGTTAAAGGTGTTAATTTTAACGTCAGTTGTAATAAACAACTGACGTTAATTGTGTACAGTATATTTTTATAAAATACTTTTAACGTCAGTTGTATGATACAACTGACGTTAATAGTTTTTTTTTAAATTCGGTTTTAAAATATCACTCCCCTAAGCCATCCTGCATTCAGTAAATATCCCAGTAACACAGAATATCACACACATTACAGAATTGCAAAGGAAAAATGGAACAATGATCCATATGTATGCTTGTTCAAAACAATATATATTTATTAACATAGGTTATAAATGTATACTAAGTTTAAACTACCTATATCAATATCCCTTCGTGATGATCATCACGAGTGGCATGTACATCGTCCACCTGTGTCTCCTCGATTATAGTAGGCATGTTTGTTGAAAAAGAAGGAGTCTCAAGAATATCAAGATTTGAATCTTCATTTTCATCACTACCATTATACATGCTTTTTCCTTGGAGAACCACGGACAACCTTTTGTTAGAAGGATCAGTGATGTAGAACACTTGTTTTGCTTGGGAAGCCATTATGAAAGGCTTATTTATATGACCTAACTTGTTGAGGTCTACCAATGCGAACCCCAATTCGTCGGTTTGTACACCACCGTTACTATCAACCCACTTACATTTAAATACCAAGCACCGTAAGCTTAGTGTAATCGAGCACCCAAATATCTTCAATATATCCAAAGTAAGGTCTCAAGTCTTTGTAACGGGTTTTGTGTCCTTTGCACTAGAGAAGTGCATTGCTTCGCCACGATCATAACCCCACTATTTTGCATGGTACTCTTGTTATCTTGTTCCTTTGTATAAAAGGAAAAGTTATTTATGTCGTATCCGCTCCAACATATGACGTTGAAGTTAGGCCCACATGCTAGCCATTTTACGTCATCAGAAGCAGTACTACCATCCTTAAGCATTTCTTCCTTGAACCATGGTAATAAAGTCTTGTTATGCTTGTTCAACAACCACCTTTCGCTCATTCGAGGGTTTTCTTGATTGACTTTTCTTTTATGTTCAAATAAGAAAAGGCTGAACACATTCTATGTTGTTCAATACATACAAATGTGCTTGAAGCACTTCCTCCCGATCCTTCCTATTAATTCTTAAGCCATGTGTACCCTTACCTTGACATCTGATCTCATCATGCCGAGGCTTAGGAACCCCTATAGGATCCGTGTTATGAAGGTAGTCCGAACAAAACTCAATAGCTTCTTCTGCAACATACCTTTGAACAATAGATGCTTCCAGACGATGAGGATTCTTCACGTACCCTTTCAAGATCTTCATGTACCGCTCAACTGGGTACATCCATCTCGAAAAACCGCCCACATAATCTAATCTCCCTCACCAAATGAACAATTAAGTGAACCATTATGTCGAAAAAGGAAGGAGGAAAATACATCTCCAATTGGCACAAGATTGTAGCAGCCTCAACTTTCAAGTCATCCAACATACGGGGGTCAACGACTTTGCTACATATAGAATTGAAGAATGAGCACAACCGAGTAATGGCATGTCTCACATTTTTTGTAGCAATACCACGAATAGCAACGGGCAGAAGTTGTTGCATCAAGATGTGACAATCATGAGACTTCAAGCCAACCAATTTAAGATCACTAGAGACAAGCCTCTTCATATTTGAAGAGTAACCATGTGGAACTTTGATGCCCTGAAGACACCCGCAGAAACTTTGTCTCTCTTTTTTTGACAAAGTATGACATGCTGACGGCAAATAAGTCCGCTTACCATCCTCAACAACTGGAGCTAACTGCTCTCGTATGCCCATAGCAACGAGGTCGAGACGAGCATTCACACCATCCTTTGTCTTGCCCTGAATGTTGAGAAGCGTCCCGATCAGACTATCACACACATTTTTCTCCACATGCACCACATCAATGCAGTGTCTGACATCAAGCTTGCGTCAGTATGGAAGATCAAAGAATATCGACCTCTTCTTCCATATGTTTTTCTCAACAGCTTTACCTTTCTTTTTGGACTTGCCAAATATAACATCGATGTCCTTTACCCTCTTATAAACCTGCTCTCCAATTAAGGCCGCCGACGCTTCTTCTGTCTCTTGGCATCCATTAAAAGCTTTTTTCATCTTACGATATGGGTGATCACGTCTAAGAAATCTCCGATGCCCAAGGTAAATCGTCTTCTTTCCATGTTGCAACTGAGTGTAGCATGTGCCTTCTTCACATATAGGGCATGCTTTATGCCCCTTGACACTGTACCCGGACAAGTTACCATATGCTGGAAAGTCGTTGATGGTGCAAAATAACATGGCACGAAGCTTGAAAGTCTCATGAGAATACCCATCAATACATCAACACCTTCCACCCACAACGTTTTCAAGTCTTCAATCAAGGGACCTAGATAAACATCTAAGTCATTTCCTGGTTGCTTTGGGCCCGAAATCATCATAGACAACATCATGTATTTGCGCTTCATGCACAACCAAGGGGACATGTTGTAAATTACCAACAGAACAGGCCATCAACTATGAATACTACTCATGTTACCATAAGGATTCATTCCATCCGTAGCAAGTCCAAGCCTTAGGTTTCTTGGCTCATCGGCGAAATCCGGAAACATAGTATCGATATTCTTCCATTGAATAGAATCAGCAGGATGACGAACCTTTCCATCACCTTTCCTCTCATCATTATGCCATCTAAGATTCTTCGCATCTTTCGCATTGGCAAACAATCGCTTGAACCTTGGAATTATTGGAAGATACCACAACACCTTCGCAGGAGGACCCTTTTTTCTCACATCATCAAGATCATCATCATCATCACCACCCTTCACTTTGTATCGTGATAACCCACATTTGGGGCAATCGTGATTGTCTTCATGAACACCGGTGTACAATATGCAATCATTGGGGCATGCGTGTATCTTCTTATACTCCATACCCATAGGACACAATACCTTCTTGGCCTCATAGTTACGGTCAGGCAATGTGTTGTCATCCGGAAGCAAGTCTTTCAACACTTCAAGCAATTCCGTGAAGCTTTTATCGGTCCAACCATTTCTCGCCTTCACACAAACCAATTTTAGCACCGCCGACAACCGTGTATGAGTAGTACACCCTGGATATAAAGGCTTATCCGCATCACCGCACAACCTATCATACACATGCGCTCGATGAAAATATTCTTGTCCAATATCACGGATCATGTCCTCTACTCGATCATCCTCCATATCTACGTCAACGTCCTCACTTTGGGAGACACTCGCCGTATTACTACTCAACAACATATCACCATGCCATATCTATCTTGTATAACTCAAGCAAATCCCTTCACAAATCAAATGAGTACGTATATTCTTCACCGTACATTTCCTCGTATTCAAACACTTGACACAAGGACAACAGAACATTCCATTACTATTAGGAACATTCCTTTGAGCAAATTCTATAAATTCTCCCACCCCCTTCAAATACTCAGCACTAGTACGCTTACAAACCATCCAATTACGATCCATAACTAGATAGGTCCTGTAGATATACAAAACATATATATATCCAATATAAGGACAATACGGGAGATTGAAAACTATAGTTTTTAAAGATTAATTGCCAAGCATCAGTCACGGCCTGGCAGGTGATGTCCATCACGGCCGTAACGTACAACCGAAGCGAACCATGCCATCACAGCAGCAGGCCGATCATGGCCTAGTCGTGATTAGCATCACGCCGCGTGACAGATCAACCACAGAGCAACATGCACTCAAAACCAAAACAGAGACGTACATTCCAAACAACTCAAACTCACGGTTTCAAGTTTCAACTACTGAGACTATAGTTTCAACATACACTCAAAACCAAAAATACAAAAATGTGCCCTAAATACTCACCAGAAATAGGTGCTCGCGTGGTGGTGGGGGGGGAGCTCGAGTGGTGGCCAACGTTCGATGTGGTTAGCGAGAGCAGAGGGACAAGGAGAGTTAGTGCGCGGGAAGGGGAAAGAGAGATGTATGTCAAGTTATTGCAAAGAATGAATGGAAAGACAGAGTTAGGGTTAATAGTGTACCTCACGGTGGTGGCGAAGAAGCCCTCGCGGTGGTTGCGGTGGAGATGAGCTCGCCATTAGGGTTCTGTGCTGGGTGAGAGTGAGAGTGAGGGTTGAGAGTGATTTAGGGTTGAGCGTGATGAAAAGAGAAAAGAGACGTACGTACAGAGCGAAGTGCAGAAGGCGCGTGGGTGTAAACGTTATATAAAACAACATTTAACGTCAGTTGTATTAAACAACTGACGTTACAATTAATTTTTTAACGTCAGTTTTATTAACAAACTGACGTTAAATATTAATATTTAAAAAAAAAAACACTTTCAACGTCCGTTGTTGAATACAACTGACGTTAAAAGTGTTGCGTCTCTGTATAAAGTAACATTCTTCTGTATCAGTCTGTAATACTGCCTCTTCTTTTCCTCTATATTTCTATTCCTTCACAAAATGGCTCTAAGATCTGTGTTAATTGAGTGACAACAGGGCATTTCAGATAGGGATATAGGATTATTTACGTCAGCTATTTATTTAACTGAAGTAAAAATCACACTTTTAACGTCAATTGTATAAACAACAGACGTTAAAAATAAATATTTTTTATTTTAAAAACACTTTTAACTTCAGTTTTATTCAACAATCGACGTTAATGCACTGTGTTAAGAGTGACAACGGGGCATTTCGGATATGGATATAGGATTATTTACGTCATTGTTTATTTAACTGAAGTAAAAATCACACTTTTAACGTCAGTTGTATAAACAACTGACGTTAAAAATAAATATTTTTTATTTTAAAAACACTTTTAACGTCAGTTTTATTCAACAACTGACGTTAAAAGTGTATAAGTTTCTGCAAAAGCATTCATTCCTTTGACTACTCTGCTACTAAATTACCCATTACTGCTGTGCTACTTACCCATGCACATTGAAACCTATAATCCTCTTTATGAGCACTAAGTTTATACCTAGACTTAAAGGTCTATTTCTTCCTAATCCTTCGGGCGTTTTCTTTTCTGCACGTTTATAATATATGACTGTCAACTCCCAATGCGCCTTGGAACCTAATGCTCTTAATGATCAATTTAATTTTTTAGCAAATTACGACGCCTAGTAACTTCATCCCCTACTCCTATAAATAGCTTCCTTCCTTCCTTTAATTTTTCTGCTTCACAATATGGCTCTGTCATGGAGATTAACTTCATCACTCTTTCTTCCTATACCTAGACTTAAAGGTCTCTGTCTTAATGGTCAAACAACCACGAGGTTGTGTAAATCGCATTACATGGGTGATAAGGGTGTGTAAATCGCATTATGTGAATTGCACACACCATCATCCTTCCTGGAGAATCGCAGACTACAGTTCCAAAACCTCGACTTTGGAACCAAGTGGCTGTTCCAAGAATATTCTTTGAAACAGATCGAGTGCACCCTTCACTCTGCCACGGCTCCAAAGTGACTGTGGATTCAGATGGAGCATCAAGGACTTCAAATGAGGGAGGGGATGCATTCAATGTTGGAGTTTCTGAGGACAGGACTGAGAAGAAAATGATGTTGAAGCAGAAACTTTTTTATATTTTAGTGCTATCTTGCGGAATTTTTTTATCTTTTAATCATGTAATTGTAACTTATGAATTGCTTCAATGAGATACGATTTGATTATACATATATAACTTGTTTTATGTTAAGTGTTTATTTATTTTAGTTTGCACAAGAATTTGTTAATTTACTAATTCAAGCTAATTAATTAAGATTAAAAATAAACTTTTTTTTAAAAAAAGATTAGAAATAAACTGCACTATATGGAGTGATGATCTGCGTTAAGAGTGACAACAGGAAGATGACAACGAAAGAAAGATAGGAATGAGTTGATTATTTACGTCAGTTATTTATTTAACTGAAGTAAAAATCACACTTCTAACGTCAGTTTTATAAACAACTGACGTTAAAAGTATTAATAATTTCTTGCAAAACACTTTTAACGTCAGTTCATTAGACAACTGGCGTAAATAGTGATTTCATATTTACAAAACTGTCACCGCCTCACTTTTAACGTCAGTCCTTAAAACAACTGACGTTAACAATGAATTAATGAAGTCTGATATTTACAAAACTGCCACCGCCCCCTTTTTAAAGTCTAGTTTTTGGTTAATTGACATAAACCTTTACTGTCTAATGTATATTTTTCACTAGTGAAATTTAGTTTTTATCCTGGACTGAGGTGTTTATTTTGGATTCATGTAATTGGATAAGATATTCTTTGGCACTCATACTTAATAACATTATAAATTTCTATTAATTTTACCATTGATTTAAAGTATAATATTACGTGTCACAATAGGGGACACATGTCTCCTATTATTTTAAGGTTAAATGAAAAGTCAAATAAACTATGCTCAGCTTATGAATTCTAGCATTATTATTGTTTTTGGGCTGTTATGTTGTTTTAAAGACTTGTGTTGTTGAAATTTTTTCTGTGACAAAATTAGGTACAATTCCATAGGTACATTAGGTGCTATTTTTTAATGGCAATAAAGCATGTATAATAACTCATCAATGAAAACATAACATGTATAACAACTATTACACATATCTTATTACTATTAGAAAACAACATCCAATGTACCTATGAAATTGTACTAAGTCTGATACTATTTCTAAGCATTAAACATGCTTATTAAATATAGAGGTATTAAATACATAATAAAATGGTTATAACTTTCATTTGGAAAAGGTAAATCTATTCCAAGTTTTGTCTAAGTTTTGAAGAATCTTTGTTTGCTCAACTTCTATTCTTTATCACTTCTACTGTGTTGCTTGTTGACTTTGTATATTTCGTGTTTGCTTGATCCTTGTATGTTGAATGTAAGATAATATGGGGTAGAATTGAAAAGTTCGATTCTTAAAGGAATGCAATGTTTCTCGAAATTTAAGTGACAGGAATTGTATAGGAAAAGTGGATGACGCAAAATAGTATAGAGCACAAATTCAACAAGGAATTGTTGATTTTGAAGTAGAAATTGTGGAAATATGTGCGGCAATGGTTGAACATCAAATACGTGCAAGTCATTTTGGCACTTCAAAATTGAGTATCTTATTTATCTAACTTCACAGAAGTATTAAAATTTTACAATGACAAACTACTTTGATTGGACATTGACACTCAAGCTTTTTGGCATACTTTCTTCTAGAGTACATATGAAATGCAGTAACAATGAAACAAAAAATTAAAAAATTAAATGAGTAAACAACCCTTGTGAGTATGTATACAACAACAACAACCAAGTTTTATCCCACTAGGTGGAGTCGGCTACATGGATCATATCATAAATCATGTTAATAGTTAAATCATTGGCCTCCAAATCTTTCTTAATAGTTTCTCCTATAGTTTTTCTTGGCCTACCTCTGCCTCTAGCTATTGGATTGCCCTCCACTTGGTCCACTCTCCTTACTACAGAATCTAAAGGTCTCCTCCATACATGCCCAAACCACCTAAGTCGAAATTCAACCATATTTTTTACAATAGGTGCTACCCTAACTCTCTCTCTAATGCTATCATTCATAATCCTATCACGTCTAGTTTTTTCGCTCATCCAGCGCAACATTCTCATCTTTGCTACATTGATTTTACTCTCGTGTTGATTTTTTACCACTCAACACTCCGTCCCATACAACATCGCCGGTCTAATAGCTGTACGGTAAAATTTTCCCTTTAGCTTAAGAGGTACCTTTTTATCACACAAAAAACCCGAAGCCTTCCTCCATTTCGACCACCTTGATTGAATCCGATGGTTTACATCTCCCTCAATTTCTCCATCATTTTGTATAATATACCCAAGATATTTAAACCGTGTGACTTGTGGTATGTTGTCACCTCTAAGTTATAGGTGTTTCGCCTTTGCTAAACTTACATTCTATATACTCTGTCTTGCTTCTACTCAAACGGAAGCCATGTGCTTCTAAAGCTTGTCTCCAAGTCTCCAACCTTCCATTTATATCATCTCTCGACTCTCCAACTAGAACTATATCATCTACAAAAAGCATGCATCGCGGTGCTGGCTCTTGAATGTGCTCCGTAAGTACATCCAATACCAAGGTAAAAAGATAGGGGCTTAAAGCTGACCCTTGGTGCAGACCTATGGTTATTGGGAAATCTTCGGTGGCTACACCCTGCGTTCTCACACTAGTCGTGCCCCCCTCATACATATCCTTGATAGCTCGAATATAGGCAATCCGAACACCTTTCTTTTATAGGGCTTTCCACAAAACCTCTCATGGCACCCTATCATACGCTTTCTCCAAATCAATGAAGGCCATGTGTAAATCTTTTTGATCCCTTCGATATTGTTCCATCACTCGTCGTAGCAAGTAAATTGCTTCCATGGTCGACCTCCCGGGCATAAAACCAAATTGGTTGTCGGTGATTTTGGTTTCTTTTCTTAGTCTCCGTTCAAGCACCCTTTCCCATAGCTTCATAGTATGACTCATGAGCTTAATCCTCCTATAATTTGCACAATTTTGTATATCTCCCTTGTTCTTGTAAATCAGAACTAAAGTGCTTCTCCTCCATTCGTCCGGCATTTTCTTTGACCTCATAATCTCGTTAAAAAACTTCATGAGCTAACTAATGCTTCTATTTCCTAGACTCTTCCATACCTCCACAGGTATATTGTCCGGTCCAACTGCTTTGCCATTATCCATCATTCTCAAAGCTTCCTTTACCTCATGCTCTTGGATTCTACGATAAAAAGTGTAATTTTGGTCCTCCTCTCTGATGTCAAGCACCCGTGAGCATGAAAAAACTTCAAATCCTTCATTAAATAACTTGTGGAAATAATTCATCCATATATCTTTAATATCTTGTTCCTTTACCAAAACTCTATCTTCTTCATCCTTAATACACTTCATTTGGTCCAAGTCTTTTGTCTTTCTTTCCCTATTTTTAGCAAGCATATAAATAGATTTCTCACCATCTTTGGTGCCTAAGGATTGGTACAACCCATTAGAAGCTTTAGTTCTAGCTTCGCTCACTACCTTCCTGGTCTCTTTTTTGGCCACCTTATAATTTTCCCAATTTTCAGTATTTTTACATAAAGACCAAGCTTTAAAACATTCCCTTTTAACCCGAACCTTCGCTTGCACACTTTCATCCCACAACCAAGATTCTTTACCCCTAGGTCCGAATCATCTTGATTCACTAAGCGTCTCTATAGCTACCTTCCTAATCCCCTTGGCCATCTTGTCCCACATATCATTTACACTTCCGTTTGCCTCCCAAAACCCTCCCTCCAAAACCTTGTGTTGGAAGATCCTTTGTTTTTCACCCTTCAGTTGCCACCACTTGATCCTTGAAACCTTTTTATGGCATCTTCTCTTCACACTCCTCTTAACTCTTACATCCATAACCAAGACTCTATGTTGGGTAGTCAAGCTCTCTCCAGGTATGACTTTACAGTCCAAGCAAATCTTTATATCAGATCTCCTAATAAGAAATAAATCTATTTGAGAGCTTGTCACCCCACTTTTGTACGTGATAAGATGATCATCACGTTTCCTAAAATATGTATTGGCTATAGTAAGATCGAAAGCAGATGAAAAGTCCAGAATAGACTTACCCTCACCATTTACCTCCCCTAGGCCATATCCCCCATGCAAACCGTCGTAACCTCTAGGTGCCCTCCCTACATGCCCATTTAGATCCCCTTCTAAGAAAATATTTTCACATAGCGGTATTTCCCGAATTAGGCCTTCTAAATCCTCCCAAAATTTTACCTTGAAGTGTTCTTCTAACCCTACCTGAGGTGCGTAAGCACTAATCACATTAAAGGTGTCTTGTTCCACTACAAATTTTAGGGCAATGATCCTATCTCCAACCCTTTTTACATCCACAATATCATTCTTCCAATATTTATCCACAATTATGCCCACCCCATTTCTCGATTTTACTTTACCAGTGTACCAAAGCTTAAAACCTGAATAGTCTAATTCCTTTGCATTTTCTCCCACCCACTTAGTTTCTTGTAGGCACATGAAATTGATCCTCCTCCTAATCATAGTGTCAACTATTTCTATTGATTTACCTGTAAGTGTGCCTATATTCCAAGTTCCAAAGCGAATATTACTCTCGTGAACTAGCTTCTTTACCCACACTTGTTCACAAAAATGTGGGAACCCTTGCTTATTTTTCACTACATCCAGGTGGCGATTGATGAGTATGATTTCACCTCATTCTCCATGTACATTTCTGCATGCATTTGCATATAGTTAGGCCATTTTAGTGTTTATTTTGTTTAGTTTTTCCTTTGGAACGGATAAGGTGGTATTGTGTGTTGTTTTGCAGATATTCATGATTAAATGCCCAAGAATTAGCAAGTATGAAGCTTGGATGACTTAGAGCTTTAAAAGAGAAGAAATTGAGCCAAGCAGAGAGTATCACGGCCTAGTCAGTGATGGACCTCACTACCGTGAGTGAGCAAAGGAGTCAAGAAAGAATTGAGCCAAAAGTCAGAAGCTGTCACGGCCTAACCGTGATGGCTATCACGACCGTGACGTGTCAGCTGTGCCAGATCTCCAAACGTCAGAAACGATCACGGCCTAGCCGTGATGGCTATCACGACCGTGACCTGCTAGTTGGAAAAGTCAGAAACGATCACGGCCTAGCCGTGACGTCTATCACGGCCGTGATGAATCAGTAAATGAAGAGGCGCCCAAGTCAGAAACCATCACGGCCGTGACGGGCCGCGAGTTATAAAAGGGTCTCTGAGCAGAACAGAAGGACATCGAGAAAAACCTAAAAATAAGACCTTTGCTGCTGTGGCTGCTGTGCAACCTTCTATGGAGCCCCTTCCCTTGTTCATCTCTGTAACTCTTTCTTTGATTCTATCTTTAGTTATGTGTAGCTAAACTCCCCTTTGTTGGGGTTAGATGATTGCTCTTCTGAACTTGATTGTAAAATGACTTGATTGTAATGCAGTTTCCTTGTTCTTCATGAGTGTTTGATTCCATGCTTAATGCTTTCTTAGGCTTGATCATCCTAGGAATGATTAGTTGCTTTAATAGATAACTGGAAGGTTGGTGTTAGAGCTTGCTCATGAATCAAATGCCAAGTAGTTCATGAGCCTAGACATAGGTCTTGAGGTGCTTGCAATCTTATAAGTCTTGACTTAATGCAAAATCTCAGGTTAATCCACCTAAGGCATTAGGGTTTAATTTGGGGTTTTAGGCTCAATGCACCTAAGACATTAGGCTTGAGTATTTCAGAAAAGACTTGATTGTCATAATTGAATTAGGAACTGTGTTACTTGTCATTTCATAACAATCAAGGGAGGATTAGCTTAGTCTAACCCTAACAATTCTATCCAACTGTTATTCACATTTATGTTTCCATATTAACTGTTTGATAAAATTCCAAAAAGAACAAAAACATTTTATTCTTGTTTGTTGTTAGATGATAGAGCTACCTTCACTCCAAAAATTGATCGCCTAAATAGTAGTTCGATTTGCGAAGTGGTACTTGTCCACGATCCCTGAGGACGATAACCGGTCTTACCGTTTTATTACTTGCAACGAACCGGTACACTTGCCGAGTCCGTGTCAGCGATGCAGCGACCCTTGCTCATCTGACACTGTACTCGAGCTATACAGCGTGTTGCTTCTAGGCAACGACTTAGCATTAACATTATTACGTCGTCGATCTATGTCATAGAGATTCGACTCTGTTTTACGTTGGCTGTCGATGGCCTAACACAACCCTCTCCTTTTATCCGGGCTTGGGACCGGCTATGTTTAGCTTTGTCACAAAGCACAACATAGGCAGGATTCCTTGCGAGTATGCATACTTCAAAAAAAAAAAGTGTGCATTGAAATTCTCTAACCAAATCAATTACTAATCTGTACATTTGCTCCTAGTACCAAATGGTAAGGTATAAATAATTCTTTATAATTTTTTTATGATTTAAATAAGTTTTGATTCCTGCGAAGTTCACCAATTTTGGTTTTAATCCCTGCAATTTATCTTTAGGATTTCATCCCTATACTTTCAAAAAAAATGGAAATAGTCATTACCATCATCTCTTTTTGTTAACTGCTGACGTGAAAAGCGGAATGCCACGCCAGTCATGCCACGTCATTCACGTGGCACTGACATGGTGTTACGTTTGTCACGTTAACAGGGACTATTTCCAATCCTTTTGAAAAAATAGGGACAAAATCCTAAGAGAAAATTTACAGGGATTAAAACCAAAATTGGTGAACTTTGTAGGGACCAAAAACTTATTTAAACAAAAAAAAATCTATTTTTCGACCAAATTTCAAAGCAAGTCGGACAGGGACAATAAACTACCTTGGTACCCCTCAGTACTAGAAATTATACTAGAAGAATGAATTTGACATTTTTTCGTTGTGTCCCTAATGTATGATTTTTTTTTCCTTCTATTTTCTAGCCAAATCTCAAAGCAATTAGACAGGAATAAGAAATTACCTCGATACCCCATGTGTCAAATTGACAAACCCCTTCATCTTGTATTAAAAATTTACTTGCACAAGTGAAATTGCTTTATTTATTATTGTCATACAAATTAGGGGTGGCCATGGGTCCGGGTAAACCTGCGGAACCCGATCAATATGACACAACCCAACCCAGAAAATCTGGATTGATTCGGGTATACGGGTTGGGTTGGTTCCTCAAGTCATTAACCCGTTCGCTTCAGGTTGGGTATCACGTTTCAAAATTTTCAACCCAATTAACCCGATCATAGATCTCGAATCTAACCTAGCCACACAGACTCAGACGTTGTCTTCAGCTCTTCTCCCTTCTCCGACGGACGTTGTCTTCTGCACTTCAGCTCCTCTCCTTTCTCAGACACCGACCAGCCGAGGAGGAGACGACGAATGGAGGCGGCGTTGTGCCTCTGTCTCATCTTCTTGGTCTCACACTCTGACTCCTCGGTCTCATCTTGTTGGTGTCGTCGCCTCATGCTCTCTTTCACACGTTGCCGCCACTCGCCATCGCCTCCTTCTCTTTCACACCCCGTCGTCGCCACTCGCTGTGCCTCCTGCTCTCTTTCACCCGTCATTATCGCTTCATCAGCATCAACTTTGGACCTTTTTGTTGCAATGTGCGTGCTTGACCATTTAGGTTTACATTTTTTTTATACACTCCTAGTATTTTTCTTTTTTCATTTTTTTCCCCGTTGGACCCGATGACCCAACCTGAATGTAAATGGGTTAGTTCATGTTGGTTAATTTTTTCTTGAAACCGACCCTACCCAAATTGTGGCCACCCTTAATACAAATCAGCGACTCTATATCAAAAGTAAACTCCTTATTGTGTTGTGTTGGAGAAGGAAAAATTAACTTTGGTCTTGGTGTAATTACAGCTAATCAACTTTTGCAAGCAAGTATTCAATTAAGGCTGGCAAAGACATGGAAAGACAGCCCAACCCCCATTGACTGTTGAATACAAAGACTACAACTCTACAAGTGACACTAACTACCTCGTAATCTTATGTGGTATTGTTAACGGTAATTCTACTCACTAAAGTGTTTCAAAATTTTGTTTAATCTAAGACTGAATATAACTTTATAAATTATGTTGATCTTCAAGATAATTACAACTAAGCAGTATTCGTTATACTTAGATTTAGTAAAAAAAAAAATTGTTTGCTATACTTTGTATTGTTGTCATTAAAACCTTTTTATTATCATGTTAAAATCGTTTCCAGGTGGTTGAGTTATTGGAACTATGTATCATTAACTGCTTCTTTGAATTAGTTATATGTAATTGAGTGATTGACTTTAAATAGTTTATAGTTGTATTAACAGACACTTTTGAATACCTGAAATATTCTTAAGTAAACTTCTATTTATATAAAAATAATGACAAAAGAGAATTGAAAACTAAAATGCATTTTATTTTATTTTACTTTTGAGACCAGGTTCCACATTTGTCTCTACTTTTGAGATGTATTGTATTTCTTATATTATCAGTTACTTTCTGTCTTAGTTATGTTCCTTTACATGTCTTTTCTTTGTGTAGTTCAGTATATCTCTTTGGAAGATATGTGATGATGAGGTTTCTATAGCTATTTTACATTGTCTCTTTCCTTGTGATCCAAGTATGACTCATGACTGAACTTGGCTTATTTCTTGCACTGGATCGTATAAATATATTGAAAGAAGATGTAAGGAAGACAAATAATTGATTTTTTTAAAAAAAATTACGTAACTCTTTGGATGCTGCTTCATAAAGCTACTCTTTTATTATTTTTAACCCTTTCATCTATGTAGCTTACTGACAAACAATTTATTTTTTGTGGAAGAATGTAGTTTATGTATCTAATCCTTCGCACTGCTAGGCATTAGTTTGGTCGAAACAGTTACTTTTGAGAGTGCTGCTTTGTTGTGAGTATTGATTTGCAATTCACAGCAACCTTACTTAACTTGAGAATTGGTTTCTTCATGTTAATTCAAAGCTAGAATATTTTTTTTGCCATTTAGGTGGTTCATGCTGGTCAACATTCTTGGTGCTTACATAATATGCTCAACCTTAGGATGTATTCTGATTAAAATCATCGGGCCTCCCAAACACATGGAATTGTTGTTCTGCGGGTACACTCCTTGGCACAAATTAAATTAATGTAGAAAACGAGCCATGTAATATGTGAGACGATATTAAAGACAACAAACAGAAAGTGTAATAAATCTAATGGTGTATCAAGTGAATTATTTTAAATCAAGAAAATAAAAAATTAACTTATTTCAATAGTATAATGTGAGTCACTTCTGCATAAATTTTTTTCACTTTGAATTCAATGTCTGCTTCACACGCAGACAGTGATTTGATTGCAAAGCATTTCTCCTATGCAATTCACTGTTATTAATAATTTACCAATATTTTTTGCTTAAAATATTTACTAATAATTTATTTACTTCCCATGCAATTTGCTTTTAGTTATATTGCATTTACTTTTATTTTCTCACACTTCTCTTCTACTAATTTATCACAATGATTCGAGAAATCTGTTATTGATTTTCATAAATAAAAAAGTGATGTCCATTTGACTACTACGAGAGATGAGAGAAGAGATATTTGCAGCTAAGTAATGGGTCTTTGGGTATTTGGAATCAATTGGAGAAAGTTGTGATATTTTCAACTACAAAAGATGATTCTTTATTCAATCATCAATTTTTTATTGTTGATATTGTATCTAGCATGCATATGCAGGTCAAACTGCAATAAGTTTTGGACTAACTCTCTTTTTTTTTTTTTTGTAATAGTTACATCGTTATTAAGAACAATTCTCATCAAATATTTAATTATGAGTCTTAGTAACCCATTAGGGCACTGGTTAAGAATTTAAGAAGTAGAAAGTTTTCATTGGAAATTCAAGTACATTATTTTTTGATGAGTTAGATATATTATTTTCCAACAAAAGCTTACATCTTTTGGCTCATGAACTAACGTCCTTAGAGGAAGGGTACTGGTTTGCATTTACCAAAGTTTATTACTTGACATGCAAATGTGAAATACGTTAAATATGTTTTTATCAACTTTTAGGGTTCAACCACTCTATATGATTTTGGATAATCTCTAACAATATTGCATATTTTAACGTCAATTGACACAAAATTTCATGTTTGAACTCAAAAGAATTGTGCATTAATTAAGATTTTTTGTATGAATTGATGTTGGCTTTCTATCATTCTATGATGTTCTGTCTCACTATTCCCCTTAATTCACAATGCAAAATCGTCAATTAATTAAGATGGTTGAATTGCCACTTTTTTAGTATATGATATGTTTAATTAATGCCATGAGGCTCATAAGACAACGATGAAGATGGTTGAATTTATTCTATATTTCTGAAGTTAATGGTAGGTCTAGATGTTTTAAATATTTTATAGGTAAAATAGGTTAATTAGTCATTTATGTTTATTTTATTTTTCACATTGGTCCTATAAGTTTTTTATTTTTCAAATTGGTCCTACACGTTATGTTTCGTTTTCACATTGGTCATTTCCGTCAATTTTGACATAACACCGTCAGTTTTGATCTGATGTGGCTATCACCTTACACTACAAAAAAAAGTTTATTTAGCGACCGAAAATAGTGACCGAATTTTTTGGTTGCTTTTTGAGACCGAAATGCCGACCGATTATAGGATCTACATGAAACACTGATTAGAGTTGATATTGCGACCGAAATAGAGCACAGCAGAGTTATCGGTCGCTATTTCGGTAGCTAAATAAATTTATGACTTTTTAGCGACCGAACTGGCGACCGATTTAAATGCAACGGTTAAACTTCATTTATATTTGCGACCGATATTAATTCGGTCGCTAAACGGCGCGTAAAAAAATTAAAATAGCGCGTGTTAGCGACCGATTTAAAAATCCGTCGCTAAATTTATGAATTCAAAATTCAAATTAACCCATTTAGCGACCGAATTAATTCGGTCGCTAAAAATGAAATCCCTAAATCGCGATTTCCTTTCTCTCTTCCCCATTTCTCTCTTTTCTTCTACTCTCTCTCACGCAGCTGCTCTGCTCCGCCCCGTCCCTATTCCGGCCGCGCATCACCACCTCTCACCGTCTCGTCCTCCTCCGGACACCACTTGGTAAATTCTCCCCTTATCCTTCTCATTTTGTGTTTCTCCTTCTCTGTCTCTCATTCTCTCTTCCTCCTCGCAACAGCACCGTGCCACCACTGCCACCACCGCCACCACGACCACCACTGTAGCACCGTGACCTCCTTCTTTGGTAAGGTCTCCTCTTCTCTCTCTGTGTATCTCTCTCTCTTGCTCGGTTCTCTTTGTCTCAGTTTCTCTCAATGTCTCTCTCAGGTGTTGTCACTTCCTCCTCCGGCCACCACCATCATCTCAAGGGGTTCTGATTGGGCAACCACCACCCCCACAGTCTCCTCGGATCAGTTCTGTCTCGGGTTAGGGTTTAGGGAAGTTCTATCAGTATGGGTATTTATGCTGTCAAATTAATCATTGATGTTGTTCTAGTGAAATCCAGAGTAGAGAAATTTTGACAGTAGGGGTATATTGATTTAAATAACTTATTGGGTAGATAATATAAGTTAACTTCCTCTTGATTCACTATCTCTTCGACTGTAATGCTTGGAAGTAGGACTACTATAAGTTTCATGGCCATCCCTGCATAAAATAAGCAAATATGAAGCTAAGAATGTAATTATTAAATTACAGGCACATTGTATTAGACATAAGGAAGACTGTTTTAATATGAGTTTGAAGACCAAGTCAATGTGGAGGCAAGGGTCCTAACCCTAACTTGTAAATTTTGTAAATTTTCATTGTTGAGTTGAACACTTTATATTTGTTCTTTGGGTATATGAATGTATGGAGGTTTGATAAAAATTTGATGGCTAATTAATGGCTGGCCTTTGAGATTCTTTTTTTTCGATTGAGATTGGTAAGTGAGGGTTGGTGGGAGGAAACATTTGTTTTCAAACTTCTTGAACCGTTGAATTCCAAGGTCAAGGTCCCTTGAAAATGATTATGTTACACCCTGCAATACAACTTGAGTCCATCTATGTCCTGTAATATATTTTTTTAAGACTTGCTCATCCTTGTTTCTCTTATTTAGATTACTCAAGTACATTGTTGTTTCAACTGTGAGATGATTAGGATAGTGAATCCAAATACATCTTTACTAAGCATACTTGAGAAAAGTAATTTTCCTTTGCTCTAATTTCTGCATGTTCCCAACTACTTGACTTATTTTGCAACTATGGTTCACCATGAATTAAAACACGTCCAAAGAATGAGGATTGGAATGAAAGTGACTTCGGTGGTTTTGAATACTATGTATTTGGAAATGTTGCATGAATTGCTTGGGTGTTGCCAGGGAATGCTTGAGGTGAGTGGGTAAATTTGTGCATTACAATTGAACAACAATAAAGGGGTTGTGCGCTGCAGCAGGTGGAAAGCTATCGTTTTTGTATTTCTTTTCTTTTGGCAAATGCATTCATGTATTTCTTTCATTTGTAGTGCTGATCTGACTTGGTAAAATATAGTGTGCAATGGCAATGACACCCACTAGGTCATATTGAGGATAATGAGGTATATCTACTTATGTATGAATGATGAAATTAGATAATGAAGTATTAAGTATAGGGTTAGATAAGATGAAGGGTGGGGCACAATTTGCCAGGCACGTGACGTGCCGTCATCATTCAAACATTATTCACATTAGAAAGCAGCTCTGTACACAATATTATGAAAGCAACTCTGGTTTTCTACTCATTTGTTTCACTAGGCAATGGAGCTTTCTAGAAATAGTTGTTGATGACCATCCTTACTAGGTTATCTAGGCATTTCCAGTAGAAAAAGTCTTATCTATGACCATCCTTCAAAACGACGTAAAAGCATCTGCTTTCCTGAAAACTACTATGTTTGCTAATGTGTAAAGTTGCATGTGAAGTTGCATTTCTTTATTCTATTTTAACATGCTGGTATGCTACATGGATCTTTCCATATTTTCTTATTATCACTTGATGAAGTTTAGACATATGACTTGTTTTCCTTATCGTTTTATCAGAAAATGGATCCGACTAAATGTTTTGAGACAGCCATCCATGTAGACCAGGTACAGTATCTCATCAACTTAAGAATAACGATCGGATTCACGTAATGATGGTTAAGGCATAAACTAATCATTACTAAATTGTTCTTGTGTATTTGCAGGATTTGATTTCAATACCGTGATCATTCTACCGTCGTTGGGGACAAGAAATACCGCGTGTTGTGACTATTGAAGACAAATGCGGAAATCTGTTCAATGGGAATATAGTAATCCATGAGGATCACCCATATTTTGCAACAGATACAAATTGTATCAGGGAGTTGTATTCGTTGTCCACTGGTGCATTGGCAAAGTTTAAGTACCTTGGGGGTTCTCGCTTCTACATGTTCATCCCTTTGGAAGATTGATGAGTTATGATATTTTGATTGGTACTTATTGACCGTGGTGTGTTTTTATGTTTTGATCGTTAATTAGTACATTATTAAACTTTTTTTATAAACAATTATTAAACTTGCGTTAATTAATGTATGTGTTTTCTTGATCATATTGACC
This sequence comes from Sophora flavescens, assembly GCA_030762895.1. Lineage (NCBI taxonomy): Eukaryota > Viridiplantae > Streptophyta > Magnoliopsida > Fabales > Fabaceae > Sophora > Sophora flavescens. Next base: position 30,204,082 of record CM061063.1, on the reverse strand, counting down.
GTGGTGTTTTGGATCGTTAGTACATCATATTTACGTTTTCTATTTATTCAAAAAAAATATTGGTGTATTTTGTTTATATCAGAATTAAGTTACAGGAAAATTTGGTCGGTAGGATTAAGTTACAGGAAAAATTTTATAAAAAAAATTTCAAAATTTGCAACCGAAGTAGCGACCGAATATCAGTCGCCAAATTCGATTGCGACCAACTATACGGCGACCGAAATATATAATTTTGTGACCGAAATATCGGTCGCAAATTTGCGACCGAAATACAAATTCGGTCGCTAAACATTTAGCCACCAGGATTTCTGCTACCCCCTTAATTCGATCGCTAATTCGGTCGCTACACAATATAGCAATCGAATTATCATGTTTAGCGATCGAAGAGAGCAATCGATTTATCATGTTTAGCGACCGAAATCTTCGGACGCTAAATATGTTTTTTTTGTAGTGTTAGTCCGACATGTGGCATCAAAACTGACACCATTAGGCCAAAATTGACTAAAATGACTAATGTGATAACGAAACGTAACGTATAAGACCAATTTGAAAAATAAAAAACTTATAGGACCAATATAAAAATAAAATAAACGTATATGACCAATTTACCTATCTTGCCTATTTTATAACAATTTTTTTTTTGCCTTACCTAATATTTTATAGATAATTAACTTGAACATGTAAAAATTATTATATATTTGAATTATTCTATTTTATTAATTAAGAGATGGAATACTTGACATCCAATTCAATAAAATATTTTACCCGCTACTGCAGAATGTTGCAAAGAGGCATCTAAGAATTATACCCCTGAGAACAATCTTCGTTATACTATTGCTTATGTGGGTGGCGTTGCTTCATATATAGCTAAGAAAATATCTTTTCCTCTATTTTTAATTTTTGAGGTTAAGAACAAAATTAGTTCATCAATGAAAACAATTGTTGAAAAGTTTTCAAACTTATTAATATAATGCATCTAATATTTTAAAGTTCACAACTAATTGTTACATGATTGAAATTGGAAGTTTATCTCTTTCATCACTTGATTGTTTTATTTTCTCCAACTCGCTTTTGGGCATTAGGTTAGAAATGTAAGACTATTTTATTTTCCATATTTATTTTATTTAGCAAAATGAGTTATGGTCTTATGAATCTGTTTGCTAGTTTCTTATATTAACTTCGCATTTTTAAGCCTATATTTTATATTATGCATAACTCGAAACCACAAAAGATGTGTTAATTTGTATATGATACTTTTCATTGTTTTGGATTGTTTTTCCACTCATGAGTATATGTCTTCATTAGCTTCGTAATGTTGATAATGTGAGTATTATGCATTATTTGACAGTTTTATTTCCTTTATATGATCCTGATCAAACTTTGAGTGCTATAACACCAAATTCTGGATATTTCATCACAATTTCATATACTTTCATCTATCATTATATACTGTGGCGAAGCCATATTTCAATGATAGGGTCTAACTATAAAAATTAAATTTCTTCCAACAATTATATATGTATCAAATTTCATACAAATTCTTTGTAATTATTGATTTAAAATGTTAATTACAATAGTAATTTATCAAAACATAAAACCCATTTTCTGGCATGTCATGAAAATAATCTATAATTGAATATACACCAAACTTTTATGCAATTTTATTTTCAATATATACTAGGAGAAAGTCATTAAAAAACCCATCTTCTTTCCTGTTGCGAAGTGTATTATTAACTATATTTATAGTTGAAAAAGATCGCTTTGTAGTAGTTGTAAAAACACAAAGTGTGGGAATACAAATTAGGCAAAATAGATAGATTGAACTTATACGTTGTTTTTTTATTTTTCATATCGGTTCTATAAGTTTATTTTTTTAAAATTGGTCTTATACTTTACATTTCGTTTCCACGTTAGTCATTTCCGTCAATTTCGACCTTATGGAGTCAGATCAAAAGCCACGTGTTAGACTAACGTGATAGCCACGTCACGTCAAAACTGACGACATTAGGTCGAAATTGACGAAAATAATTACCGTGGAAGCGAAACATAACACGTAGGATCAATTTGAAAAAAAAAACATATAAGACCGATGTAAAAAGTAAAAAAACGTATAAGACCAAATCTAGTTATTTTGGCTAATTTTTATTCTCACACTTTCTAATAGCAAACAATTGGATAAAAAAAAAAGTATGTATACTATTTTATTTGTATAAATAGATCGCTAACTAACATGTATAAAAATCCACGCGACCCGAATATACGGGTATCGTCTTAGTACTGATTTATCATAGAATAAGCATGAGATTAGGGATGACAATTTGGACCCTACTCAATGGGTATCCACAAAAAAATATCCACAATGGGTAGGGTAAATACCCGCTTTATGGATATGGGTCCAGACCTGAATAATTACCCACAAATAAGAGAGGATATGAATGTGGGTATGGGTACTCTAGTACCCGCCCGCCCAACACCTATATAATTAATTTTTAAGAATAAAATTAATATAAGAGTTATAAACATCTGCCTCATTAGTGTTTTTTCCTTTTCGGTGTTTACTAATTTTGGATGTTTTATATGTTTTTATTTAGTTTAATACTTTGGTTTGTAATATTTCATGAGTATATTCGAAAGATTTTTGGATATTTTTTAAATTTATAATGTTCTTTATTGCTTTTACTTAGTTAAAGTATGGGTAACTGATACAGGTGACAGTACTTAAGTACCCATAGGATATGTGTAAGGATACTAAAACTGCTACCATGTATGAGTCCTGATACGAGCATTTTTTCAAATACGAGTACGAGGATGAATACTATAGTACTCTATCCATTGTAATCTATATCCGAGATCCCATATGTGTGTGGGGGGGTATACAGACAAAAACAGCTTTAGTTTGGATAAAAAAAAACGTTTTAATCGGTGGTGATTTTAAAATTATAATTATGAATGTTAATAGTACTACTTTTTTTAATTATTTGGATAGACTTAAGCTGTATTGAAAATTTAATCTCCAGTTTTCATAAAAAAAAAAATCCAATTTGAAATAATTTTAGGCAATGATCAATGAGAGAAAGGCGTCGAATCTTCTATTTTAAATATTTTGCTTTTTTGGGTAGATTTTGATTACCTTTTTTTTGGCAGATAAATATTTTGGTTTTAATTGAGTTTTACCTTTTTCTTTTTTTATTGAAGGGAACCTTTTTCGTTTATAAAAGAAAAAGAGTTTTACCTTTTTCAAATTTATATAATATTGCGTTTAGAATTTTATATTATTTTTAAAATCAAAATAATAACATATTATTAGATGATATATTAAAATTTGATTAATAATATATGATTAGATTATATATATATATATATTATATTATATTATATTATATATTATAAAAGTAATCAAAAAAATATTATATATATTATAAAAGTTAAGCCAAAATGAGTGGTCAAAATTATAATTAAGAATATTAATCTTACTACCTTTTTTATCTTATTCGAATAGATTTGAGTTTCTTAAGATTTTTTTTTTTGGTAAAAAAAAATCTCCACCTGAAATCTTGAAGAGAACTTTAGGTAACAAGAGAAAAAAAGATATTGAATTTTAAAGTTATTTTTTCATATTTTTTAGAGAAAAGTTATTTTTTCATTGAATTTAGTCAATTAACCCTTTTTTGACAATTAATAAGTTTTTTTTGACTGGACAATTAATAAGTTTATAATTTTAAATTCCATCAAAAAAAAGTTTATACTTTTAAATAGATATTATTCATGTTCAAAAAAAATATCTTTGTATTTAAATTCATTCACAAACTAATATAATAATATTTTTGTAAAAAAACTAATATAATAATATTTAATTAGACTTGTTTCAAAAAAAAAATTTAATTATATGTCATTATATTAAAAAATAATTAAAATAATATACATCGTTAATATAAAATGTTTTTTACTTTGTCGTTCACTAATATTTTGACATGTGTGTTTTTATTTTAATAATTAATAGGAAAAATTTCTCTTCAAAAAAAAACTAAGAAAAATAATAATAATATTGATTTATTAAGATTTTTTTTTTTAAAATTTATTAAGATATTATTGAAGATAAGTGTAAAATATTTTTACATTGAAAGCGAATAAAAATCAAACTCTTAAAAAATTTAAATACAATTAAATTCTTTGGATTATTTTCCATATATCTCCCGAACAAAAGGCTTGTCTGCAAGCACAATCGTCGATCGAAAGACAAGCCACGTGTCACACATCTGAAGCAGCAAATCCAGAGTCGCAAGGATTACGTGTACCGTAGAGAACCCAAACACCTTTTCACAAAATATGAGAACGCTCGACAAAACAGAAAGGAGAGAGAGATAAAGGAATAAAAAAAAAGATAGGGGCACGTCCCTGTAATTAACTCAAAATCCGAGGCTATAAAGATTATCTCCATAATAATGCGTTATACGACAGCGACGCAAGGAGAGATTAGAGAGAAGCAAAAACGCCATCGAAACAGCGTCGTTCTGTCCCTTTTAAAAGATCCCTTGTGGTTTTTCTCTGCCCCTCTTACTCTTTTGCTCTCTCTCTCTCTCTATTTTTCTCTCTCTCCATTCGGTGTTTTCGTTATCGTGCGCTTCTTCTCAAACAATCTCCTCCTCACAGTTTCCCCTTCTTCTTCATCGATCTCATCACTGTGAGTCATCCACTCCCAATCCCTATCCCTAATTTCTCTACCCAATTAAGCTTTTTCCTAGATCCCTAATCGATTCCGAAATTTCATTTGTTATTCACATCACCGAAAATTATATTCCCTTTTGATTTTGATTTTTAATTTTTTTTTTCTGGTTCTGGTTGCATTTTAGGTTTCGATTTTGTATTTGATTGTCAATTTTTTAATATATTTATCTGATTTTATGTTCTGATTGATGGTTTAGTTGATCCGTGGTGTCTCGGGTACGCTGCACTTCAATCTTTTTTTTTTTGAAGTGATTTGGGGTATTTTTATTTATTAATGAAATGGAGGTAGAGTCGAAAGACTGTGATTATTTTATTTGGATTTGTTTGTAGCTCGCTTATTGAAATTTTGAAATTTAAATTTTCTGAATTTATCCAATGCATTATATTTTACCCAGTAATTGTTGGTCTCAGTAACCCTAAAGTGAATGCTTTACAGTGCTAAGCGACTGTGAACTTTATTGTGAACTTGTTGTATTGAGGCGTGGATGATAGTTTCCACTATCACACCTGTGGTTTGGTTCAATGTTTTTCTGAGTCAAAATAGTTTTTTGATCTCACTGGATGTGGGATTTTTCTCTTTTTAATTATTAGAAGAAAATTCAGGTTTAAGTTGTGTAAAAAAAAAAAAAGAATGCGGGCTTAATTTGTGATGCATATTGTTTATGATTAGTATTAGTATTTAGCATAATTATGTTTACTTGACATCTGTGTTTTTTGGTTTAATCAGTTTTCATTCAGGGCAATCATGAGTGACGAAGGAGAAAGGACTTGTCCTCTCTGTGCTGAAGAGATGGATTTGACAGATCAGCAGTTGAAACCTTGCAAATGTGGTTATGAGGTTTGATTCTATATCTATGTTCTTGTTAGGCAATGAGTTTTAGGTTTTCATAGAATCTGTTGCTGAAGAAAACAGTTTTTTTAATAGGTTACTTAGTTCCCTTGTCAGGTCGGTCACTTGTTCTTTGTTCTTAATTTTCGTTTATCTTGGTCTTTTAACAGTTATTCTTTGAAGTTTATATTTTATCTATCCCTGCCTTGTTATAGTGTGTTATATATTAACTGACTTCTGTGGTTACTTCCATACTGGTTATTATTATCGAGATTCATTATCCTTCACTTCAAAGAGAAATAAATGATGGTTAGAATAAAATGTTGCTTCATCTCTTGTAAATCAACTTGTATTTGAGATGTAGGTGCTGGTGATCCCCCCCCCCCACCCCCACCAAATAATATACCTTTATGGTGTCCGTTTGACATGTAGCCAATCCCACCCAGTGGGAAAAGGTTTTGTTGATATGTCTTTATGACAAAGGTTAATTGTGATGAATGTGAGTTTCATCTCTCCTTGATTGCAGATATGTGTCTGGTGTTGGCACCACATAATGGACATGGCTGAGAAGGATGACACAGAGGGGCGATGCCCCGCATGTCGCTCTGCTTATGATAAGGAAAAGATTGTTGGAATGGCTGCAAACTGTGAGAGGTTATTCTGTTAACAGTATATTTCTGTAGACTTGGAAATGTTGTATTGTTTCCATTGGCATTTTCTTCACTTATTTTTTAATTTGCGTTCATGCTTTTGTATAACTATTTATCAAAATATTCTCTTTGGATAACATCTATATTAGAAACTTCAAAAGTTTTATGTTTGTGATGGAATGAAGGAAAATATCAGTTATTAATCTTGTCGTTTGTTAGTTCCTTAATCCTTTTAACCTTATTTTTACTTAGCTAGACTAGACCTTTTTTAATGTGTATTTCTTCCCATGATGATATGTTTCTTATAGATTGGTGAATGGAATTAATACGGAGAAAAGGATGAAGAATCAGAAAGCAAAGTCTAAATCAACTGATGGTCGGAAGCAGCTCAGCAGTGTTCGAGTGATTCAGCGGAACCTTGTTTACATAGTTGGGCTGCCTCTCAATCTGGCAGATGAAGATGTAATATTTTTATCTCCACTTGAGTACCAGAATGTTACCTTGTTCAGATGTTTTCCTTTTTCCTCGGATTATTTTGGTCTTTTCCTAGAGCAAATTTTATTTTTGTCACGATATATGCAGCTTCTCCAGCGGCGAGAGTATTTTGGTCAGTATGGGAAGGTCTTAAAAGTGTCAATGTCTCGGACAGCAGCTGGTGTCGTTCAGCAGTTTCCTAATGATACATGCAGTGTGTAAGTTTATTCTCTTCAAGTTTATGGTTTAGTTGGTTACTGTCTTAATGGTCTTATGGGTTTTTGTTAGTTTGCTTTGCCATATTTGTTGCTACTGTAAATAGACCTTGTACTGTTTTGTTTTGTTGTCATTGGAATGAATTAGATATCTAGTAGTTTGTATAGTTTTTTTTATTTTTATGATTGAACACACTCTCCTTTGACATTGGAAGGGAGGAAGCAAATGCACAGCAAAAAGGCTTTATAAAATGCATTTTTTCCCTTACAGTAAAAATAAGGAAAAGACCATTTATGTACATATCATGAGCATTTTAAAAAAAAAACTGAGAATGGTGTTTCTGACCCCTTTCTCCGTTTCATTCCCTGCTGCCATGTCAGGATGTTCAATTACCTTTTTCTAATACTTCAATATCAGTATCAATATCAATAATGCAGTTTCTAATCGAAGGTTTTATTTCAGATATATTACGTATTCAAAGGAAGAAGAAGCAATTCGTTGTATTCAAAATGTACATGGATTTATTTTGGAGGGTAGACCTTTAAGGTACAACCATATACTTATATTGAAACCTTCCATCCATGGGATTTTTGGCCTTAGTCTTGCTTATTAATTTTGAATGTTTTTGTTTTGTACATTTCAGGGCTTGCTTTGGAACAACAAAATATTGCCACGCATGGCTACGTAATGTGGTATGAAAATTACTGTGTCTATACAGATTTTTAAATTGTGCCTTAATTGATTTTGCTTTTAATTGAGGAGAGATCTTTATGACCAGCCATGCAGCAATCCTGATTGTCTATATCTGCATGAGGTTGGCTCTCAAGAAGATAGTTTCACAAAAGATGAAATAATTTCAGCATATACTAGGTACCTTTCTTATAATTTTGAAATCTATTGTTGAAATTGGGTTATGTTGATCTTGTTGCCATTCAAGCTTTTTAATTGGATAAAGTGAAGATTGTTTTACTTATATAGTGGTTATCAAAAAATTGTGTTAAATTGCGTTGTTGTTTGAAGAAGTCGAGTTCAACAAATTACTGGTGCTGCAAACAACATGCAAAGGCGGTCAGGGAATGTATTGCCACCTCCAATGGATGATAGCATGAATAGTTCATCAGGAAACCCCATTGTGAAAAATGCTCCAAGTGTAAGAGCTTTTTTTGAAGTAACTCCTCGTTTTGGGGTTTTCCTTTGGCCATGTTACTTTTGAGTGGTTGTTTGATCTTTTACTGCTATGCCACTGGCAAAATGTATTTATGCACTAAGAGCTGTACATGAAGAATCTGACTCTTTTTAATTTTGGAGCAGAACTCTGTTAGCACTGCAAGAGGTTCACCTCCGAATGGAATCTATGGGAGACCCGTTGCTCTTCCTGCTAGTGCTGCATGGTATGTACTATGTTTGCTTTTGTATTTGGCTTTGAAGGTTGATGTTATCTAAAGATATTATGTTTCAAAGCTATATTTTATGTTTGGTAGGGGTACTCAGGCTACAAATTGTCAGCCTCCTGCTGGAGGTCTATCATATCCAAATGGGCCATCCAAGCCAAATCCTGATACAGTCAGCAGCACGCTAGCTTTTTCTGCAGCTGTTGCAGGCACTATTCAGACTCCTGTGTTGCATTCTGATGTGACAAAGAGGCCACCATCAAGTGATGGGAGTCATAGTATGACGCCTAGAGTGAAAAATGATTTGTTGAAACCTGTTAAACAATACAACAGCATGGACAGTCTGGCCAGTGCTGGTGAAAAAACTTTGGCTTCTGATGTTTCTCCTGTGACTGTGAGTTTGAACGGCCAGGTGTGTTCTCTACCGTTGTCCCGAGATAGTGATAGAGGCAGTTGTACTACAGCAAATACAGTAAATTCTACTGACGTCACTGGACAGTTGGACAGCTCTGGTCCTGAGGAAGCAATCACAGCTACCAATGAAGAGATTCAGCATTTGTCCCGTGAGTTGTCCTCAATTAACATTGATAGAAGTGCCACAAATAAACACTGTGTTATAACCAAATCTAGTAGCCCACCTTCTGATTCTGTTTTGATTAAATCTCCTCAAATTCAAGGACCACAGTATAATGATGACAGATTTAGAGATGTAATAGTTGCAAGTTCATCTGTTAAAGATGCTACATCAGATAATGGGGTTTGTAATTCAAGGGAACAGTGTGATTGGAGATTGGATTCTCAATCGCAAGCACTGTCAGATACTGTTGAAGTGGAAGATGATATAACATCTTTTGATAATCAGAGACTTAAGGATCCAGAAGTTGTTTGTCATTCTTATTTGCCGAAGTCAACAAGTTTCCTTCATGTACCAAACCATTCTAGCCCTCGTATCCTGCAGCATGGTGAACCCTGTGCTGCTGTAAATGCTGGGTCTTTCTCTGCAGATGATGGAGTTAGGAATGATTCTCTATTACATCCATCTAGCTTATTAAGTAATGGCTACCCTGAGACACTAGTCAGCAGTAGCTCATATGGTTTGCTTCATGATGAAAGAAATGGGCAAAGCATTGGAAGATTAGTTAGTGAAGCAGTTAATACTGGACGTGATGCTGCTATGGATAAGGGTGAGAGTAGTATAATTTCAAATATATTGTCCATGGACTTCGATGCCTGGGATGACTCACTAACATCACCTCATAACTTAGCTAAGTTGTTGGGTGACATCACTGATAACCAGTCTGTTCCATTAAAAAAATCTAGTTCTTGGAAAGTTCAAAGTAACAATCAATCAAGATTCTCTTTTGCAAGGCAGGAAGAATCCAAAATTCAAACCTTCGATGTACATCCATCTTATAGTGTCAGCCAGCAACAGCCAAAGAGCCACCCATTCATCCAAGATTTTACAGAAAGAGACTTGTATATGGATAAGTTGGGAATTGCCAATGGCTTTCCTACCAGCAACTTTGAGGAAGTTGAAAATATAGGCAATGGTCATTTTGTTGCTTCTTCCAATAAGCTTTCTGGTGAGTACTGTTAGCTTCCTTAAACTGGCTACTGTAGCTTTTATATTGTTTGTAATGGGACTTCTTGTCATATCCTCTGCTACTGATTTCAATTTACATTTCAATTATTGCTTTTGTGCCACTCTGGCTTGAAGATTGAGTAAAATGTATTTAAAAAATCTTTATGATATAATTTTAATTTTTTAGGCACGTTGTGGTTTTATTTTCTTATTCATCAAATCTATTATTCCTCTGCCACATTGGAATTTTGTGCCTTTGATGATTTTTTCTGAACTCCTATTGCTGTATGTATTAGAATTGTTTGTGATCTGATTGTTTTTTCCTGCATGTTGTATTTGATTACACAGTCATGCTTTGAAGATGTTTATGTGTTGAAGGGAAGAACAAATTTGTCTTCATTATGACTTTTTAACAGGGCTGTAAATGGAGTCAAGCTGAGCTTGGCTTAGGCTCAGCTCAATAGGAAACAAGTCCATTTTGTTGCTTGGCCGCAGTTCACCTTAAGCTCGGCCAGTAACACACCATAAGTTCACCTTAAGCTCGGCCAGTGTCACACCATGTATTAATTGAGCCTAAAACACTCAATGAGAATGCTTGAATTTTAACTCAATTTTTTTTTCATATCAGAACAAAAAATAATCAAACCAAGATTCTGTAGAAAATAACAAAAGCGTATTCATTTTTTTTTCGAACTGAATGATAATTGCTTAAATGTGTAGCGATCAGATTTACTATGTCTATTTGAAATGTATTTGGATAACATACATTTTCAATTGTGTGCAGTGACGTATAGTAAATCACTGATTTTGAATGAATGTACATCTGATGACCAACCTTCTGTTATTGTTTACAGCCATTTCAAGAGCACAAGTTTCAGCCCCACCAGGATTTTCAGTTCCTAGCAGGCCTCCACCGCCTGGCTTTTCGTCTCATGAGAGAGTGGAGCAGGTTTTCGACTCCATATCTGGTTAGCTATATATATATATATATTTTTTTTTTTTTTTTCCACATGCCTGTTTTCACATGTTGGTTGAATATAATTGTTATCCTTTTGACAGGGAATTCGTTGCTTGACAATTCCTCTTTCTTTAGAAATTCATATCAGACACCCTCAGCTGGAAATATTGGTGGCACAGGGGACATTGAATTTATGGATCCTGCTATTTTGGCAGTTGGTAAGGGGAGACATCAAGGTGCATTAAACAGCCCAGCACTTGACATGCGATCAAATTTCATGCCACAATTGAATTACATAGAAAATGAAGCCAGACTTCAATTAATGATGCAAAGATCTCTCTCACCACAGCAAAACCTTAGATTTCCTGAAATTGGGAATACTTATTCTCAACTTGGTGATTCTTATGGTATTTCTTCAAGGTTAGATCAACAAGTTAGTAATCTAGCCCCATTCCCTCAGCTGTCTCTGCAGCAGTCAACTAGTGCAGTCAAGTCTAATGGCCAATGGGATGGTTGGAATGAGGTGCAAAGTGGGAATAGTCTGGATGTGGCCGAGCTTTTGAGAAATGAAAGGCTTGGATTTAACAAGTTTTACTCTGGATATGATGATTCAAAATATCGGATGCCAAATTCTGGGGATCTTTACAACAGAACATTTGGGATGTGACTTTGTGAGCTATGTTATCTTCCTTAATGTCAGCAATTGTAAAGCCAAGCAGAAATGGACAAACAATTTATTTTGTGTTGCCGAAGATGATGGGACTGACTCTTGACTGGTCTATTGGGCTACCTAATGATGAAACTCCCAAGAAGTATAATTTATAGCTGCAGTTGGTAATTAGTAAACTTTCTCTGTTCCTTTTGTTAAATTTTAGGTTTGATTGGCTTATATTGGCATTGCCCCTTATGCATGTGCATGGAAGTGCCTTCACCTGGCTGTGACAAATTGAGATTGGAAAGTTTGTTTTTTTATTCTTTTGGTACTGGATGCCATTTTATCATGCGTTAAGAATGTTTTCTTTTTTTGTAATTGTGTACTTATTTCGACCCTTTTTTTCCTTGTAGTTCTGGATTTGCAGAAGTCAGCTGTATTGGGATTTTAAGGTATCAACCGTCAAGGCTAATTTGATCCAAGGGGCAGGTAGATCTTAGTTGAGTGTTTTCCCTTCAAAGGAGCATCAAAACTTGTGCATTCAAAATCAAATATAGATCAATCCCATATTTTTGTTGTAAATTTCCTTTCAGTTAACAACACCCTTGTGGGTGGAAGTATCGAGGTTTGATGGGAATTTTTAAGGGTAAATTATTTTAGCAGTGGCTTTACATCTTGGTTGGGTCTGATAATTCGTATTGGGTATGAAAAAGATCACTTTAATTAACTGAAAAGGTCCATGTGATGTGTAATACTTTGGCGCTCTTGGCAGAGCAAGTGGCATCTTTTTTTTGCCCTCCCAAAGATCTTTATTTATTTTGATTTTTCTTTCTGCATTTTTTTTGGTGATCACTATATATACCCAGCAAGATATGAGTTTCTGTTGAAATGAGCTCTTAGCTGCACTATCTTTTATCTAAATTTTGTTTGTACCCATTGTTGGGTGTGTTTAGCTTTGTTAACTATATAACCAGCAGTACCAAAGTAACCCATGCTACTTTATAAATGAATTGGGGCATGGCTCTTTAGCTGTCAATTTTCTGCATTTTCTGATGCAGCTGAAAGTCTTCGATGTAATGGAACATCATGTTGAGGACATTAGCAAATATTGTTCACAGTTTTATTTCGGGGTTGTTAATTGAGGTGGGGTTATTCATCCTTCTAATGAAAAGTTTTCATGGTATACGTACAATTCATTCATTGTGTTAGTTTTTCAGTGTGTCAATTTTCTGCATTTTCTGATGCAGCTGAAAGTCTTCGATGTAATGGAACATCATGTTGAGGACACTAGCAAATATTGTTCACAGTTTTATTTCGGGGTTGTTAATTGAGGTGGGGTTATTCATCCTTCTAATGAAAAGTTTTCTGGTATACGTACAATTCATTCATTGTGTTAGTTTTTCAGTGTGTTTGCTGCAAGTCACTGAAAGTAGCTTTCACGGTGGAAATGTGATTCACTGTGATTCCAAACATATGCAAAATCCCCGTGGCCTTTACCAGCTCTTGGATTTTTTACGAAACTTCTGGATTAGTGGTTTGCTGGATCATTTCATTGATAAATGACACTTTGCCCAGCCATCTTAATCTTATAAATGGTTTCTCTCCGTCCCTAAAGAATCACTGATGGCCGTTTATAGGGTCAGTGGACGGTTCCTTCGAAGTTAATCCCAAATACCCAAAGGATGCTTCTTGTCGGACGGAGAAAGTCGCTAAAAAGTAAAAACAAACAAATTGGTGGCGTAGGCATTAGAGTCTGCCCTTATTAATCAGACAACCATTTTTAAATTAATGCCAGTTTTCCTTAATCAAGAATAGTCCACAGGTTCTGGAAAATGGTCACTGTTATTTAACTGGATATGGATTTGGGGATACTCAAACCTTCTCAAAAATCAAATGGGATTTGACTGGTTTTTTTTCTGGATCTTTACAGCAATATATAATCTTACTATCGAAGTCCTTGGAGTCATACTTGGCAAGTTGGCCTTTTAACCTCAAAACTGGTTTTTCCCTAAACTCCTATATTGAGATGAATCAATATCTCTGTATTAAAATAGATTCCAGATTAATCAATGTTTGCCTTAAAAGACCATATAAACAATAGCAAAATGACCCTTCTCAACAAAGGATAATCTAATTCAACAAATCAAAGGACAAATGCCCAAGTCCCATGCAATGAATATATTCTCAATATTGGTGGGAAAATAACGAGAATTTTGGCTGCCAATAACTAATTTGGAGAAAACAACAGCATCGAAGTTCCAATGCACTCAGAATAGCATTTCCTTCAAACATGATTTATCCAAACACGGTGGTTTAAGGAAGAGATGACAATCAGATGTTAATTCTCGGTATACATCAATGAGTAACTGAATGCTACAAAGAATTTTTAACGCGAACACTTCTATGCCTTTAACCTGTATTACAAGATAGGCTAGGGTGGTGCCTGTGGGGGCTTAATCTGGCAATAATATTGAGATACGTTGCTGCTAGGTGTACTGGATGGAGTAAAACAGAGACTCTGGGGAATTGAGTGCGAAGAATTTTTTGGAAAGGTGGAAGTCGATGCCAAGGTAGCTGAAATTGAGAATCCTGATGATGCTGCAGCAGAGAACGGTGGTACCAGGGTAGCAGTGACCTGGCCATGTGTTTGCCACGCCCAGTTGGGGAATCCTTTTGAAGGATCTATGCTGATTCTCCCTGCTCTTTCCTGCAAATATTTCGACAATCTTTGAAAGACAGGCTTGTAAATTGTTTACACTCAAATTTCAATGAACTCACAAAGTCGCATCGCTCAGAATATCTATATAGGCTAAAAAAATAAAATGAATGCAGCAGAACGTTCAGTGAAAATGTTATCACAGCGCTGTGATGGGCTTTGTTTTCAAACCCCTCAGCCATCACCATATTCATCTTATTGTATTATATTAATACTAATATAATGACCATTCGACTATATCGATGAATTATCACAACGTGTTTATAGACTAACCAGTCCAAGTAATGTTTTTAGACACATTATTTGGACCAACTCATTTTGTCAGAAGATTGGATGATATGGAACATAAATAAATATGACTATAACATAATACACAAACCACTTCAACAGCAAAGACTGCACCAAAAGCTCGTAAAAATACATTACTATATCCGTGAACATAAAAAACAACTTTCACTGTTAAGTATCAGTGTATCACATTCCAAAGTCGAGCACTATTCATGGTTCTAGTTAAGACACTTAGCAAGGAAAAGATTGTTAAGGTTTTATATGAAGCACTCAATAAACAATAAGCAATCAGCTCAAGTTGTAAAACTAAAGACCAGATGGTGAAATCACCTCATTGGGAAAGAAACTAGGATGCATGCCATTCCATACAGAAGGACGCTCTTCAGTTACAACCAGCCTCTTCGAAGATGAATTAACGATTACTGAATTAACATGGGTTTCAATCTGCAAATAAAGAGAACCCAGCATACCATGACCACTCCGTAGGATATCAAATGTGAAGGAAAACAGGTTGTAATAATTATTAATTAGCTACATCTGAAACCCACAAAGGCCACAAGAGCTCTGTTTCTAGATAAATATCTCCTCAACAGTTATCGAGATATGAAGTGTGTCACGTAACTGGCTTGAGAGCATAAAGAGATTTATCAACCTTTGTTCCGCATAATTTGAAAGAAACATAAAATAAATGGAGATATATAGTTCAACTATACCCTTGAACCTTCAGGATGCATGTTGTAAGGGACGGATGGGAACTGAAGTTGCCCCACAATTTCTTTGACACCATGTCCCGGGGTCGCTATGCCCAAATTAAGGTCAAGATTGTGACTAAAACCTGTGTTGAAAACAAATACAAACCCCATCTAACAGAGAGAACAATTTTTACTCTGAAAATCAAATTGAAATTAGAAATATAAGAAGCTCTTTGTATGACGCAGTACCTTCATTAATGGCATTGGCTTCAGATTTCATCGCCCCTTCATATGTACTTGGCTCAAAGTTAGTCACTGCTTCCCTTCCGTTGCATTTGATAGCTGCCTTGTCATAAGCCCTGTTTTCCAGAAATTCAAAAGGTAGACACGTGTTGGATGGAACCTAATGAGCTTGATAATTAAGGGTAATAAATTCAGTGCAGGTAGAATGTAATTCATGTATCATTAGGACCTTGCAGCTTCTACTTCGCTGTCGAATAGTCCAAGATATATATACCTGCACGAAAGCATTGCAATTGCTATAACCAAAACACCTTTGCCAATCGTTTCTTTGAAACATGCATCTTACTATCTTAGTCTTAGGCATGTTTTTTCAAAAACGTAAAAGTCATAAAGACCCATTAAAAACTATAAAAGCTGAAACCAATTCGCTTTGCAGGTCAATTGGTATTCGAATTCGTAATATATCCTATAATCAGAGTAGGATACTTCAATTGATAAGACCCTCTCGTGTAAGTAAGATGAGAGGATCATATATAATCTATATAAAAATAGGTCCTCACTTTTTGCCAAGGAATTGTCCCATTCGAGCTTCCCAACGTCCACATTTGTGCAGTGTTACTCCTCGATATTTTGAACTTCCCCTTGAGAAACCAGTGCTGTGGCGACGGAGTATATGCACGAATTCCTCCTTCGCTAGGTTCTTCATCTGGGCATCAGTAACAAAATGGTGAAAAATCTAATCACATGCATGACCTTAGTTTCATATTAATCAAGTGCTTGTGAGTTTTTCCAACCTGTTTAAGATCATCCTCGTAATCACTCAGATTGAAATTGATGTCAGCATCAACTCCTCGGAACTTAATAGCAGCTCGATCATAGGCTCTAATTTTAAAAATCCCAGGTCAATTGAGGAGCAGAACAACAATCGAATTCTCAAAAATCACAATAAAGGACCATTTCTTCCGCTAAATCACGATAAAGAAAATCAAAATATATGTACAGTTTTACCTAGCAGCTGCATGAGCAGTGTCAAATCCACCTACAAGCTCCCATACCAATTTCGTCAAAAAGATACTAAAAATAGTAAATCAATGATTTAAAAAAGTACCGAAAAATCATAAAATAAAAATCCATACCTAAATAGACTTGCTTCCCGCAATCCCTACACCAAATAATTAAAAATACAACCCCCAAAAAAAGTCAGATACCAAGAGTTGCCAAATTCAAATTTCACCCGGTAATGATAATAATTAATAAATAAGCAAATAATACCAATTATTATTAGGAGAATGCTAACAAATATACTTAGGGCATTGTTTAAGGATCCAAAAAAAGAAAAATTTGTATGGAAAATAATGTATTTAATGTTTTGAAAAGTGTAACACTTAGTTTTCCAATACAAATTTTCGTTTTATGGGTTCCTTAACCAATGCCCTCAGGCCTTAGGGCACTCGTTAGCAATAACCTTATTATTATTAGGAAGAATACTAACCGGTATACTTAGGGTATTGATTGAGGAACCAAAAGAAGAAAATTTTCATTGGAAAGTGATATATTTAATATCTTGGGAAGGTAAATACTCCGCGTTTCAAGAAAAACTTGCTTATTATATACTCTTTAACGCAATATCTTTAGGACACTGGTTAGCAATTAATTATTATAAGATTTTGTTAAGAGCACTCGTTAAGGAATTCAGCAAAAGTAAATTTATTGAAAAAAATGAGAGATAACACTTATAAAGAATTTAAATGCATCACTTCCAATGAATTTTATTTTTGTTCCTTAACCCATGACTTTACGATGTTGATTAAGTTCTCCTTACTATTAATTATAATTAAGCCATATTAATTATAATTATAACATCAATAATCAAGCAGTAACTAACAGAACTGAAATACCTAAAAGAAATGAGTAAAAACTGCAACAAAAATAAAATCAAACGCGGCATAAATAAAATAATTAACAAGAGAAGCTAAATATGATATCACTATAGAAATTACGAACCATATATGTGATTCCCATCTTCCAGTTCTTCTGTAGAAGGTTACTCCTCTGTACTGCGAGCTCCGAGACCTTGGTCCCCTTCTGCTCTTCTTCGCGGGCTGCTTCTGCTGTTGCTCAACTTGAACCATCTCCATCTTCATCACATCCTGCCGCTCGAACGAAAAATCAACCAACCTGTTCCCCTCTCCAAACGACGACGTACCCTTCCAATTCCCAACCGACACGCCGTCCACTCCGTTAGCTCCATTCGCCGGGAACAGCTCCTTCGTCACGGCGTCGTTTCTTCCTTGTTCTACCTTGAGGATACCGAAATTGAAGGTGAACGCTTCGTCGGCGCGTGTGGAGCACGAGTCCTCATCGCCGCCGCCGTTGCTGGACCCGTCCGCATTGACCACGGAGGAATTCGAGGTCCCTGATTCCGCCATTAGATTCCAGGAACCTTCTGGAAACTTATCCAGCAACAGCACCGATTCGCCGTTCTGAGTCGAATCGGCCGAGCCCGCATTTAGATTGAGATCGAACATGGCGCTTAATCGTCAATAGAACTGAACGCTAAAATACTCAGCTAACTTCGCTTCAACTTCGCCGGTGAATTTTTTTTCCGAGCGATGATTCAACGGAGAAAATGGATCCGATCGAAAATAATCGAATGATTCAGTTAGTGTAAGCAAAACAATAGAAGAACTCGTCAGAGAAAGAGGAGTGGAAATAAAAAAACAGATTCACGAGCTTCACTTGTCTTGCTGATATCGCCGGAGAACTTCTCCGGCGACCGGAAAAGGGAAACGGGAAAAGGAAGAAACTCACAAAACGAAGTGTAAGAAGGAAGCAGCGAGAACTACGGCAGTTACATTTATCATCTCGTCGGCGATGAGAGTGAAAACATCGCCGACTATTTGGATTCCATATATAGAGGAAAACAGAAAGAGATGCGGGGTGTGAAGCAACAAGAGTTTCAGACCCGGACCCGTTTTAAAAGGGGAAGGAATGTTATATATATAAACATTTTCTCTCTCATGGTGGAGACCAGTTGGTTCGGTCACCGATCACTGATATTGCTAAAAAGGGGATAGATATTTTGTTTACTCTCTTCTCCTATAACTTCGCTCTTTGTGGTCTCATAGACGGAAACACCAATGGCCAAGTTGAAATTTTTTCCAGCTTTTGTTCTTTTTCTTACTCTTTTCGTTATTTTATCTAATATCCTCATTTATTACTTTTTGTTTAGTTTTATATTTGATTTACGCAAGAGTGGTCGAGTATACAATGAAAGTGTGAATTGTGTATCTAGACGAAGTTTACCTGTAAGATCAAGGAATCGAACCTCGAAGTCATGATTTTCTTCGATGCGAGAGTTAGTCTCGCAATTTTGTTCATGAGTGTCATGGTCAAAGACATAAAAAGAATTCATATTAAAATTTAAAAATCTAATAAATAGGCTTAATAGAAAATAAAAAAAACCATACACATCTCCATTGCTCCGTCGTCATTTCTGGCCTCCACAATCGTGATTTTCAATCCTATTCTCCTTTCTAGCCAGTTTAACCGCGCTCGCCATCCACCATACGTTCTTTCCCTCATTGTCCTTTCCCCCCTCTCCTCCACTCTTTCAAGGTTGCTCTTTTGTTGTTACTTTTTTGTTTCCAACAAGTGTTGATGGAGCAATTTGCATTTGGGGGAACCTCTTTCATTCCACCACGTCGTCCCACTGCAAATGCACAGCAGCCCCATGGCCAAACCCCCGAACTTGTGAAGCCATCTCCATCGTTGTTCTGTTGCCTTTTTGTGATTATGTTTTCAGACTCATCTTGCTTCCCATGTATCATTGCTACGGTCGTGCTCCTCTCCTCCTTTGCCGATGTCACAGCCGCAAGTTACCCAATCCTTAATTTTGTGTTTGAAGGTCGTCGGAGAATGTTTTCCTTTTCCTCATTTGATTTCCGTCAAACCTATTATTTTCATTGGAAAAAATATTTTTCGTCACATTTCGTGCAGTTGCCACCATTCATACTGAATAACACATCTCTTTATTAAAACATTCAAAATATTATTAGAGTTTAATTAATATACATTATCATTGAAAATATTTTTCCCATTATAAATCAATCATAAATTATCTTGTTAATAAAAATGTTTTACTCTTATTATAATCATTATTAAAAATCACATATAAGATGATTTATGATTGGCTATCAATATAAAAAATGTTACATCAGTGGTGTATCAAAATTAAGGTCATACTATTATCAAACAATTAATCTATGAAATTAGTTGGTATGTATTGTCAATGAAAACATTTTTTTTACACTATCAATCATTTATGAATTATCACATAATTAAAAATGTCTGATTCTCATACTAAATTACATTGAAAGACACGTAAAATAATTTGTGATTGGTTGAAAAAATATAAACAAAAAACTTTATACGGACTATATATTAATATTAAACTCTTAATTCATTCTCTCACTTGTTAATACTATTATAGGGAACTTAACAAAAAATATTTAACGCTTGGTTAATTTTCTAAAATAATAAACAAATATGGACAAAAATGTTTTTTAAAAAATACATAAAAAATAATAATGGAATCTTATTTTATATAACTTTTTCTTTGCGTGTATAATTGTGGTCATGATTGATTTGTAATTAGAGTTTGGTCTTAATTGTGCATTATTATGCTCAATAAGTGAACCTTTTTTTTAATGAATGATGTAAATTATACTATAAATGAAGAGTGTACGAATAACTTTGAGGTTGTTCGTATTTACCAGATTTTTTTTTATTAGTATGACTTCCTTCATGAGAATCTTTCAAAAAAATGTGACACATTTATTAAATGATAAAGTGAAGGTTAACCTTAGATACTACAGTGATTAATCAAATTAGCTATGACTTGAGTTCAATTCTTAGATCTTTCCTGCAGGTAGATAATATGTAAACTCTACTATAAATCTTTTTTGAGGTAGGTGGTATTTTCTGACATTGTAGGGAGTATGCCTTCCCCAAAGCTAATCTTTTTGTAACTAAAAAAAAAACAGAGAGAGAAATAGAATTCGGAGTGTGTTTATCTTATGGCAAAAACGTTTCTGCAAGTATTTGAAAGAGCTTATAAAATAGCTTATGATATATTTATAAGTTGTTTTGAACTTATTTTTATCAGTTTTTCAAGATAACTTATAGAAATAGCTTATGTAGAGTTTAAGCCCATAAGTTATTTGATTGTAGAATAAGACGGTAAGAATAAGAAGTCAAATATAAAAATAAATTTGTTGTGCGTATCGAAACATTTTTCTCGAGAGTAAAGATATTTGGACATATAATTTGGATACTTTGTATACACACTGTAGAGCTTAAGAGTGTATTGAGAGTGATGAAATATACGATGAGAGAAAAAAATAATAAATAAATGAAGAGTACTTTTATATGGTGTTTGACACCTATTTTTATTCCAAATATCATTACTATTTTCTTGGCGTGTGAATAGATGTACATCCTAAGGATGACAATTAACAAGTTTTTACACGATTAATTTCAATAATTTAATGGGACCAATACCTTGTCATTTCATTTATTGTCATTTTAAAGACATTATTGAACGATAACACCCACAAACAAACAAACAAAAAAATTGATGGAAACAAGTGGGAATCGCGCAATTGAGAGCACAGCATGTATCCCAATTCTGGTCAGACAAATTAATCCTGCTAACTCAAAACCGGGCTCAGTTTCTTTTCCTTTTTTATTTTTCAGATTTTTAAAAAATTTGTTTTCTTTAATTAATGTGCCAATTACTAGTACAATTGAACCACCAATGCATGACCATGGTAGTTTTGGCAATCTGCTACGGCCTAGCGTATCTTCTTTGCCGTTTCCCCACCCAAGCCACATTGTATTGTATTTGTACCCGTTTGCACTGATTATAAAAAGGCTATTCACATTCACCAATCGCCAATCTTTGTTGTTATCTCGTACTACCTCACACATGGTGGTCCCCCAACCAAAGAACATCTTGCGGTTGGGAACACTTAATCACATGTTCACATCAACCTCATAAGAGAGTTTTTATCAATTATTTTAAGGAGAAGGCTAATAAATGTCCTTGGAATATTGTTTAAGGGATAAAGAAATAAAATTTTGTATGAAAAATAATGTATTTGATATTTTGAAAAATGTCACATTTAGTTTTTCAACACAAATTTTTCTTTTATGAGTTCCTTAATCAATGTCATTAGAGCACTCATTAACAAGACCATTATTTTATATATATATATAATAACCAACAAATGACATAATTATTGGATTCCTTCCCCTCCCCTCCCCCCTCCCACCTCCCAGTGCTCCTTGTCCAAATTTTCTCCAAGTTTCTAATGCCAAACAATGATATTTCTGCCGTCCACATTTACCCAAACATGAATAACACATGCTTGTTCTGGAATCGTTTTTTTTTTTACTTCATTTTTTTTATTTTCTCATTTGGACCGGTTTCGAACATATAAAGGGAAAAGGTGGTACTTACACGAAACGCATAATATGTGGTACTACGGCATATATATGGTGCTTTTAGATGTTAGTACTTACTCTTGTAAAAAAAAATGATGTTAGTACGTACTTACTACTTAGTACAGATATACAGTACAATTTTCCAATCCTGGAATAACATGAAAATTATCTTAGATGTTAGTATTTTGTACATATAATATGTCCTTAACTGTGTATAACTGTATATACGACTTCACCCTAAATATTAAAAGAATTGGTTGAAAATATACGACTTTGTTTAATTAAAATAAAAAGTTGCATATTGAATTGAATTCACAAGTTATATTTAGAAGCCTCCAATCTCATTCACCACTTACACCAGTCTAATACATACTTTTTAATGTACATTTCTTCGCTAAAATATTGAAACCAATTAAATTACACCACTTGGAAAAAAAGAAAAGAAGAAGAAGAAAGAAACCGCGGGTGACTGATCCAAAGGTGCAGACCAAGAACATGTGAACGATAATAATTGGCCAACCAATTTGTTAACACTATTTCCTTCGCATAGACAATAAGTTATCTTCACCTCCCATTGCCTTGTGCAAAGCAATATGAAATGAATAGACCTCAAAAACTAGCTATATGAGTGAGATGATGGGCATTCCATGCAAATCAAGTGAAGAGCCGCATTAGAACCACTCTCAAGTCTCAACCATACTTTTGGAAGTCCCTTCTCCCAAACTAATTGAGTAATGTTAAGATACCCTGGAGCTTAATCGACGTTAAAATACTAGATGTAATCAAATGAGTTCCAAAACTTTTAATTGATTTATAAAATCACAAGAGAATATTTCCAACAATTACCTTGGAGTATAATGTTCTAACAATAAAACTAGTAAGGTGCCTGTGGGGATAATTTTCGTTTTTATGCGTGTTCGAAATGGCTTGTTCATAAACAAACTATCCGAAAAAAATATTATATACTAATAAGTTTGTCTATACTAAATGTTGCGAGTTCTACATCGACTAGAGATATGACCTAAGTAGTGCTTATAAGGCTTAGACAGTCCTCATCTTACAAGCCGGCTTTTGGGGTTGAGTTAGGCTCAAGCCCGAATTTAAGACTAAATCTATGTATACTAACAACATAAAGTTGAAATGTGCTCAAATACAATGAAGTTATATCGGCAAACTCAATCCAAGCCAAAGCATACTTCCAGAAAGCTCTAAAAATTCCAAAGTAGAAGGAAGTTGTGACAAAATTGAACACTATCAGGATTCTCTTATCCCTTACTGCCAACTGAGATTGGCCTTTGCACCAACTGGATGTGAAGAATGCATTCCTCAATGGTGACCTAGAAGACGAGGTATACATGGATGGCCTTTGCACCATCTGATGGGAAGATTGCTGCACTAATTGTCTATGTTGATGACATTGTTCTTACTGGGAATGATGTAATAGAGATGGGGAGGCTGAAGAAAATTTTGGCAGCAGAATTTGAGGTCAAGGATTTGGGAGCATTGAGATATTTTATTGGCATGGAGGTTGCTCGATCAAAAAAGGGAATTGTGGTTTCCCAACGAAAGTACATTATGGACCTTTTAAAGAAAACTGGAATGAGTGGTTGCAGACCAGTCGATACCCCCATGGACCCAAATGTGAAACTTTGGGAGAAAGGAGATGTTCTTGTTGATATTGGGAGATATCAGAGATTAGTTGGCAAGTTAATCTACCTGTCTTATACCAGACCTGATATTGCCTTTTCTGTGAGTGTTAAGTCAGTTTATGCACTCCTCATATGAAGAACATCTTGAAGCAGTCTAAAGAATTTTGAGGTACTTGAAGAGCAATCATGGGAAAGGTTTGTACTTTAGAAAAACCAGTGAGAGGAATGTTGAAATCTTTACTAATGCAGACTGGGCAGGATCAATCACCTACAGAAAATCAACTTCATAATATTGTACCTATGTGTGGGGAAATCCAGTAACTTGGAGAAGCAAGAAACAAGGTGTGGTTGCTAGAAGTAGTGCTGAGGCTGAATTTAGAGCAATTGCCCAAGGAATTTGCAAAGGGTTGTGGATCTATAGAGTCTTGGAGGAACTCAAGATGAAGGTTCATCTTCCATTGAAGCTGTACTGTGACAACAAAGCAGCAATAAGCATAGCTCACAATCCCATCCAGCATGACAGAACCAAATACATTGAGATTGATCGTCACTTCATAAAAGAAAAATTAGATGCTGGCATTATCTGTCTTCCTTTTGTAACTTCCAACCAACAAACAGCTGATATTTTGACCAAGAGTCTAGCAATGCCAAATTTTGAGCACTTGATAAGCAAGTTGGGCATGATAGATATCTATGCACCAACTTGAGGGGGGTGTTGGAGAATCAGGAAAATATCCCTGATTTTATCCTCTTTGATTCTATTTGATTTTATTTTTATTTTATATTTATTATTTTGATTTTATTTTGTTTTATTTCCTTCATTAATTATAGGAAGAGATTTGATTTAGATATGTAGACCCAGATTCCACAGGAGCCTTACTCATGATGGGAGTAGGTCCAGATAACGAATCTTGGTCATTTGTTATTGGTGCAGTAGTATAAGTCTCAGAATTGTGTGAATTTTCAGATAAAGTAATGGTTTCAAAAGAATCTTCATGTGAATTCCCCCTGAAGATGAATGTCCTTAAAAAAATGTTGTTTTTCAAAGAAAGTGACATCCGTTGTTACAAAAATTCTTTTTGATTTTGGATCAAAACACTTGTATCCCTTCTAGGTTGGAGAGTATCCAACAAAAACACATTTTATAGCATGTGGTGGTAGCTTCCCAAGATGCTTATGTTCATGGACAAACACAGTAGAACCAAATATCGTCAAAGGTAAATTGGCTAAAAGACGAGCCATAGGAAAACACTCTTTAAAAATATGAAGGGGAGTTTGAAATTGTAAAACTTTGGACGGCATACGATTAATCAAATATGCTGCAGTTAAAAGACAAACTTGGGACTCGCAACATTTAGTATAGACAAACTTTGGAACTTTTGTTTCGAAGAGTAAGGCTCTAACCACCTCTAGGAGATGTCTATTCTTTCTCTCCGCAATCACATTTTGTTGGGGTGTATTAGCACAAGAACTTTGATGCACAACCACATTTTCAAGAAAGAAATTCCCCAAAATCATATTAAAATATTTCTTTTCATTATCACTTCTGAAAACTTGAATATTTGTTTGGAATTGATTCTGCACCATTTTAAAGAAATTTCTTACAGCTTGGCCAGCCTCAGATTTTTCCTTTAACAAGTACATCCAACAAAGTCTAGTGTGATCATCGATAAAAGTAACGAACCATTTTTTATTGGAGAGTGTACTTGTCTTATTAGGACCCCAAACATCACTGTGAATAATAGAACTCGGGTGACCTAATCGTAAATGTCATAACATAATATCATTATTGTTATCAGAAAAAAACTAGATTCAAAGCAGGAACCTATTGTTGGGATTGTTGTTTCGATCCAAGTCCATTATCAAAGTAATAGAGTCCTCCATTCTCCTTAGCACTGCCAATCATCCTTCCCGAGTTCAAATTGTAGCACCCTAGTTTTTACACCTATGATTAATTATTTTATTTGGATGTTTAAGTTTATTTTGTTATGTGGTTTAGTTTGAGTAATTAAATTACTCCCTTCAAATTATTTTATTGGGTGCGTTAGCACTGACTTATTTCAGTGAATGCACATTTACTAGACAATAATTTACGTTATTGTCACTATTATACCAGTACAGAAAAATATTTTAAATAATGAAAATAAGAGAAAAGCATTTTCATATTCTCATCCTATTTAATTTTAGAGTTAAAAATATTTTGGTTTGACATTTATCGGAGATTAAATTTTGGACTGAGTATTTTCTTAGTGGATCAGTTCAATTATTAATCTTTACTCTAATTTGAATTTCGAAATTATATCTTTATCAATCTTTAATTTTAGAATTCAAAAAGTAAAAACATATTTATTTTAGGCCTAATATTTATCACTCATTTTGTACCTACCACTAAGTAATTTGTTTAAAAACCCATTTCTCTCTTTTCTCTCTCTCTTTCTCGACGCCTCTCTCATTTTCTCTTTTCTTTCTCTGCTTCTTTCTTTCTTTCTTCTTTCTTTTTCTTCTTCCTCCTCTCTCCATCTTTCTTCTCCTCTCCACAACTAGCCACCTCCGAGTGCCGCCCGACCAGCCACACGTCGCCACCACATGGACGTCGTCCGGCCGCTGCTCGCTGATGAGCCTCTGTTTGACTGGTTTTATAACTAGTAAAGACCTTGGCTTTGTGCTTATTTTATATCATTTTCACCCAAATTAGACTTTATTGTTCCTAAGTAGTATTTTGAGTCTGTAAATTGTTTTTATGTTAATTTAGTTGTTTTAGAGTTGAATAATTATTTACTTTTATTTTCTATTTTCAGGTTAATAAAAAGTAATAAATCTGGAGCCACTCGCCCGCGAATAACTCTCGCCCGCGAGTATTGCAACCATGAAAAAGTCAGAGACGATCACGGCTTGCCCGTGTTGAAGATCACGTAGTGGCAATTCTGAAGTTGAAGAGTTCGCCCCGCGAGCAATCCTTCGCCTCGCGATTATTGGAAGATCAGAAGCCATCACAGGTTGGGCGTGTTGAATGCCACGGGCGTAACAGTTGGAAGCTGAAGAGTTCGCCTCGCGAAGGATGTGCTCGCCTCGCGAGAAGACAAAGAGTTGCAGACCTTTCATGTAATTCGCCTCGCGAGCAGTGATTCGCCTCGCGAGTACTCTGACTCCAGAAACGTGTATATAAGCAGTCTTAGGCAGAAATGAAGGGATAGTCAGAATTAGCCAGTTTTGGCTAGTTTCTGAGCTGGTTTTTATTCTTTGTTTTCTTTTAGTTTAGATAGTTGTTTTACTGTTGTTATGGAGAACTAGTCTCCTAGATTAATCTACTGTAATTGGTTTCTATCCATACTTGAGGTTCTTGCATTTCCTGTTTTCATTTCCTTTTCTCTTTTCAATGCCATGCTCTATATTTCTGTTTGCTTAATTCAGGAGTATATTGTGTTGTGTTGGTTTATCTCGGTGATATCATGTTCCTATAATTAATCGCGTTTGCTTAATTCGCGTGTGTACGTTTCGTGTTCGCTTAGTTCACGAAGGGCTTAACCCCGTTTGCTTAATTCGGGAATAGGGATATATATCCGTAGTAGTGGTTCCGCTTGTGAATTAATGCTACAACCGGGAGGGGATTAGAATCTGCTTAGGGCCAGGAATTTGCATGAACCAATGATAGTTGGGAAACCAAAAGCAGTAGGTTAATCGCTTTAGCTTATTTGGTAACTGCTCTGTTTTCTTGCTTTGTTTTCTGTTTTGTTTCTTAATTTAGTTTCAAATCTCAAAACCCCCAGTTCTAACTTTTTCTAACTTTTTATGTTAATAATAACAACACTAAAGAGTCCTTGAGAGACGATCCGAGTTGTCGCACTATACTGCATTATTTTATAATCGCTCGTTCTTTTTGGCGCGTGGCGACAGCGCGGTCAAAAATTGGCGCCGTTGCCGGGGACTCTTATTTGTTGTTATTAGCAGAAAATAATTAAAAAAAAAAAAACTTTTTGCTTTGCTAATTAGTTTTGTCTGCTTTGTCTGGATTTTTGATTGCCATGGATAATTACATGTATGGATATTTTCCTAATGTTTATTATGAGCAACCTTGCATGTATTATCCTAATTTTAGTGAGCCACCACCATACTATCCTAGCCAAGTGACCACCTCTGCACCTTCCGAACCTTCACAGAGCACCTTGGATAAAATTGCTTCAATGCTACAACAAATGGAAGAGAACAATCAACGGATGGCCGAGCAAACTCAACGGATGATAGAGGAATTTCAACAGAAGATGGAGACTGAATACCAGAGGAGCCAAGCTGAATCTCAGAATTTGTGGGCTCTAATTGATCCAGTTACCTCCAACTCAGCTGCAATGCTAGCTCCACAGCCCATTGAAGAACCTACAGAGGCACAATTTATTCTTGAAAATACCTCTGAGGATGAGTCCCGACATCGATACATTCTTGAATTGTGTGTTGAATCCCCTGATGATTGTTATTGTGATGGCAATGCTTTGTGTGTAGATTGCTATTTTGAAAGGTATGTTAAGCAAAGCATCCATATGGATCAGGAGGATCAAGAGAACATTTGCTCCACCGTGCTTGAGGATAAAGAAGACTCTTTGGTCTTAGATGCACGTGTTGAGAGTAGTGGGGTGGATGATGAATTAATTGCTGAATTTCCAGACATTGTAGATTTTTCAGATTCATTTTCTTGTAATATATGTACTAACTCTAACCCTTGTGTGGTGTGTGCTGAAATTTCTGCGTGTATAGCAGGTGAAAATTTTGTTAGTGCAGTGGATGAAGACATTGCAGAAGTTGAAGCAACACCAGTAACATTCTCTAACTGTTTACCACTTCCCCCTGAGGAGCCACCAGTGATGGATTTTGCACCCTTGGATTCTGCACCATGGCCAGTCCAAGTGGTTGAACCCCGATTCTATTGGGGAGACTTTGTAGAGAAAGCGGTCAGCTGTGACCCGAAGGGGAGTGAGAAGTCCGCCGCACTGGGTGGAGTTATTATAATTGTCAAGTGCTCACCTCCGCATCAAAGCTGCAAGTTAGGGAGGCATGGAATGAATTTCAGTCCTTTGGCTACCATGTGGGACTTATGTTACAAGCAGTGGGATCCTGGTGGAACCGCCCTTCAATGAGTTTTCTTTACCTTTCTTCTTTTTTATTTTCTTTTCCTTATTTTATTTCTGTTTTATTGTCAATAATGCTCCTGAATAATTTGAGAAGCTCAGGAGTTGTGTTGAGTCTGGTATTGGCAAGTTTATTGGATTTGATTAATTTTGCATAGATTGATTGCATGATAGTGTTGACTGTTTTCCCCCTAGGATTTGAAAAATTTTTGAAAAGTGATTCCCATGTGAAATTGAAAACTGAACTTTGGGATTTTGTTATGATGGCATGATTTATGATAAGTTTGGGGTGATAGGAAGCACACACTAGGGATAGAATCTCTTTCAAATAATTTGCAAATAATGTCCAGGTGAGGTTTTGAGCCTTCAACATGTTTTTGACTGTGTGAAAATCTCTTTTAAGTTGCACTTTCCTGAATTTGATTGAATCTCTTTTTGGTTTGCATGATTATATGTTTGCTTCAAATGATTTAGGCATTTCTTTGTAAATAGCTACTTAGCCTAAAATAACCATTTCCTAATGCATGTTCCCTAGTTAGCCCCATTGAGCCTATTAGCCTGTTAATTCTTGATAACCTAATGTTATAAGCCCAAAAATCTGGAAAACCATGTTAACCCAATCTTAGGATTAGGAGAGCATGTAATCTTAGAATGGGTGCAAGAAACCAAAGTTTGGGGTGGCTGCAAGGTGTAACATGTTGTTTGGGATTGAGAAAAAAATTTATGTAAAAAAAAAAATTGTAAAAATGAAAAAAAAAAAAAAAATAGAAAATAGAAAAAAAGAAAAAAAAAAGAAAAAAAGAAAAAAAATAAAAGTGCAAAAATGCCAAAAAGAAATAAAAAGGTTGTAGCCACCCAGAAGCATAAAGAAAAAAAATTAAGAAAGGAACTTGAGTGAATTTCAAAGTGTAAATAAAGTTCATGCTCTCTTAGTTCCTAGGGGCTTCAGCCTAGTTCCTTTTTATATCCTACCCTTAGCCAGGCCCCATTACAACCCATAAAAGACCTTTTGATGTTGCTTGCATGTTTTCTGTGGGAACTATTTTGAGATGAAAATCAAATTTATGGGAAGTGCTCTTAAAAGTGAAAATTGAGTGAATTGTTGATAGCCTGACACAAATTGAGCGATTGAGTGAACAATAATTTCCCTTGTGAGGAAGGCAGTTGTTTGGATTTGGTGATCTCCCTTTTGTGTGTAACTTAGATCCCCTGCTTAGATTGATGATTGTTTAAATAATGAAATTCTCAATTGTTTAGAATAAATGAATGTGGGGATTACTTTGCTTGGAAGGGGGGGAACATTGAAAAAAAAAAAAAAAAAAAAAATTTCTTTGAAAAATTGCTTGAAATCTGTGTGAAAGTTGATTGAGTCCTTAAGCTTGCCATGTTTTGCCAGGTCTTGAGTCTTTTTAAGTTTTTGAGTCTTAGTTTGCTTGGGGACAAGCAAAGTTTAAGTTTGGGGTATTTTGATGAGCCTCTGTTTGACTGGTTTTATAACTAGTAAAGACCTTGGCTTTGTGCTTATTTTATATCATTTTCACCCAAATTAGACTTTATTGTTCCTAAGTAGTATTTTGAGTCTGTAAATTGTTTTTATGTTAATTTAGTTGTTTTAGAGTTGAATAATTATTTACTTTTATTTTCTATTTTCAGGTTAATAAAAAGTAATAAATCTGGAGCCACTCGCCCCGCGAATAATCTCTCGCCCCGCGAGTATTGCAACCATGAAAAAGTCAGAGACGATCACGGCTTGCCCGTGTTGAAGATCACAGCCGTGGCAATTCTGAAGTTGAAGAGTTCGCCCCGCGAGCAATCCTTCGCCTCGCGATTATTGGAAGATCAGAAGCCATCACAGGTTGGGCGTGTTGAATGCCACGGGCGTAACAGTTGGAAGCTGAAGAGTTCGCCTCGCGAAGGATGTGCTCGCCTCGCGAGAAGACAAAGAGTTGCAGACCTTTCATGTAATTCGCCTCGCGAGCAGTGATTCGCCTCGCGAGTACTCTGACTCCAGAAACGTGTATATAAGCAGTCTTAGGCAGAAATGAAGGGATAGTCAGAATTAGCCAGTTTTGGCTAGTTTCTGAGCTGGTTTTTATTCTTTGTTTTCTTTTAGTTTAGATAGTTGTTTTACTGTTGTTATGGAGAACTAGTCTCCTAGATTAATCTACTGTAATTGGTTTCTATCCATACTTGAGGTTCTTGCATTTCCTGTTTTCATTTCCTTTTCTCTTTTCAATGCCATGCTCTATATTTCTGTTTGCTTAATTCAGGAGTATATTGTGTTGTGTTGGTTTATCTCGGTGATATCATGTTCCTATAATTAATCGCGTTTGCTTAATTCGCGTGTGTACGTTTCGTGTTCGCTTAGTTCACGAAGGGCTTAACCCCGTTTGCTTAATTCGGGAATAGGGATATATATCCGTAGTAGTGGTTCCGCTTGTGAATTAATGCTACAACCGGGAGGGGATTAGAATCTGCTTAGGGCCAGGAATTTGCATGAACCAATGATAGTTGGGAAACCAAAAGCAGTAGGTTAATCGCTTTAGCTTATTTGGTAAATCTTTCTGTTTTCTTGCTTTGTTTTCTGTTTTGTTTCTTAATTTAGTTTCAAATCTCAAAACCCCCAGTTCTAACTTTTTCTAACTTTTTATGTTAATAATAACAACACTAAAGAGTCCTTGAGAGACGATCCGAGTTGTCGCACTATACTGCATTATTTTATAATCGCTCGTTCTTTTTGGCGCGTGGCGACAGCGCGGTCACTCGCCGAGGAGAGGACAGCCACGCGAACATGCGTTCCGGTCGTTCGCTCATATGATCTCCGCCGCGTCGCCGTCGCGGTATGTCGCCCACTACTGCCGTGATACCGCCTCATGGCCGTCCAGCCACCGCGCTTGGTAGGGAGCAACACCTAGGGCCGACTGGTTTCTTCCTGATCGTTGCACAGAAAAAAAATGGAGCTCTGCCGCTGATCCGTCGCGTCTCCACCGTCACAGCCGCGCCAGACCTCCAAGACAGCACCATCATAACTTCTTCTTCACCTTGGGTAAGAGTTTTACCTCTAACCTCTTCTCTTTTGTAAATCCCCAAATTGATTTTGAAACCCTAACCCTAACCCTCTGATTTCAGATTTTAATCTTAAGATTTAAGCTTGTTTTATGAAATTAGGACTGTGAATTTGTGTTTCCCTAAACCAATTTCATTATTCTGAGTTTTCCCTAAATTTTAATAAGGAGCCCTAAACCCCCATTTTGATTTTATTTGAATTTGGGTATGTTTTTGTGACATTGATTATGATTTAGTGCAATTAGGACTCTTAATGGATGATTTCCAAATTTCCTTTTCATGATCTTTTAATCAAAACAAAGTTTCCTTAAAGGGTATTGGGAAGCGTGAGCTTCAAACATGATTTTCTTTAAAAGTAACATTGTTTGGTAATTAGATTAAGTGTTTAGATAAAGTTAGAATGTGTGTTTGATCATGTGAAATTGATTTCTTGATTTTTGGTTGTTGCGCATTGTTGGATTCCCCTCTGAGACGTTTGACACGGCTATGCTTGCTTGATGGAGTAGGTAGTTACACTCTTGGAGCTAATGTGAGTATTAAGACGAGGATCCTTTACTTGTCTTCAAAGGCAAGGGGGGTGTTACAAGGTGGTATCAGAGCTGGTCGAGTCTTTCGGGATCTTTGAGGAATAGGTCTGTTAAGTTTTGTTGTGTGATCTCTGGTTGGCTCTTGTTTGAATTGTTTCTTGTTGAAGCAATGTGTGTTGACGCACAAGTATATGTTTCTTGATGGTTTTCCAAGGGCTTTATGTCCTGGGAGACCTTAGATCTTGAATGTTACTTGGGTTCGAATATGACATTCGATTATCCTTGCGAATCGTGTCTGACATTCGAAACAAGGTGCTTGTGTGAAGGGTTTTTCCGGGAGTGTTCCCTGGAAATATTCTAGGTTTATGGTTAGAAAAGGACATTGATTTTTGATTGATCTAGTTTCTGGATTCGGTCAGATCTCTGTCACTTTGTGTAGGATGTTGCCTACGAAGTTAAAACGAGTTAGATGGCTCATTCGACTGAAAGATCGGTGGTCTGAACCGTTTGTTAGACCCGAGTGTTTTCCTTGTGAAGCACCAATGTTGTGTGAAGGCTCGTGTCACCGTCTGGATTCCTGACAACTAAGTAAAGGACGAATTATGAACAAGTATTTTCTGACTTTAATTTGAAATCTGTCAGGACTCCTGAATTAGTTATGCTAATTCATTAATTTCCAGTTATTCATTTCTTTGTTTGTGAGAAGTCGTACTCACACTTCTAAATAATCATCGATGTATTAGACATTTGAGTGAATTGATTTATCGGAATTCATTGGTCTGGATACTTTCACATTTTGTGGAGAGAAGTGGTTATGACTATTTCTTGAGTTATAACACAGATAATTTCGTGATAGCAGAAGTTTCTTGGTGAAACTTAGTTTCGTCACTTCTATTTTTGGTGGAGGTGAAAGTCATCATTTTGTAAATTCCTTATACTGAGAATAAGAATTAATCCTCTTTGGATTAGAAGTTATTCACCCTTTGATTCCTTAAATCCACTGGAAGATTCTTGTGGAAGAATGAACTTTATTAGATTCATGTTTGTAAATGTGTATTGATCATGCATTTTTACACCCACGAACCTGATGGAATGATCTTTTTCCATATTGGATGTTCCTGTGTCCTTCAATTATTGAAATTCTTTTCTATGTTTATGTGAAAGTGAAATCAAGAAAAATTTTCTTTTCTTGAGAAATTCTTTTATGATCACCAAGGTCTTGTCTTATTGCGGTTCGAAAGTACTTGTCGTCGTTGATCATCTTAGTTCTACGTATTCTCCAAATGTCGTTGATGTGTGACCTATCTCATCAGTCGTGAGTTGGATATCTCCACATCAAGATGTACAATTGAGACCTTCCTTGTTGAGATGTTGGCATTCCTTCAATCTTTGTTATGAGTTTTCTGAAGACCTGTATGAGTCTTGTTTGAATTCAAGTGATCGTTGATCGACTGGTGAAGTTTACATCTTCTTACGAGTTAAGATCCACTATGCAGTGTTAGTGAACCGAAAAATGTATCAGAGGATTGTTCAGACTTCATGGAGCATCTTCAAGTGTTGTTTCAGATAAAAAAAATGGAAGTTTATCAACGTGTGTCGGTTAAGTTTACTTTAAGTGTTGAGGACTAAGTTGAGGCTAAGTCCAACTGATCATCCTCAGTGGGATGGATAAGTAATGAGATTACCTGTCCTTAGCAGGTTAGCTGGGAGATAGTGTGGTACTTAATTTTTGTCATCTCTATGGTAGGACGAACCAGAGTTGATAGGAGTTTCGCTAGAGTATAGATGTGAATGGTACTATGAGAACCCTTAAGTTCAACGTCATTGAGTGAGACGATTACGATGGATTTTATCATGATCGAGGCAGATGTATCATTAAAGGAAATTAGAGTAGTGATCAAAGTTTATGGTTAATGTTGACTTAGTGAGTCCGAGGATTAACGGAAAAATTTATATATGGTAGTTTTCCTTAATTTGAACGGAAATAGTAAAAAGGAGTTCTTGAGTGAAACTAAGTAGTTAGAAAAGTTTAAGACTTATGATTTTGGATAATTCAAGTTGAAGTGATTCCTTTTGGTTGTAGTTGCATGGAGAAATGTAATCGTATTCTTTAAGATTGAAATGAATGACTATGATATAATTTGGAGTGGTGGAATATATTCAAAGAAAACTAAGACTATAATTGTGTGCTTTGGGTGGAAAGTTGATATATGTGATAGAGTTAAGGTTGAACTTGATGTTCGTTGTGAGGATAAGGTGTTGAAGAAGTTTTGCTAGTAGACAAATTTTGAGGCAAGAAGTGATTAAGTTTTGATTGTGTCTTTCGAGTGTGATAAGCTATGGTGAAATGTTTATAATCTTTGAAGTCTTATTTTGGTTTAGGGAGTGTCCACCTGGATTTCTTGACTTTGTTTTGGTGCAACTCCTAGGGGTTATGGCCTCAGAGAAACTCTGTTTTATAATCTCTTTTCTCGGCTGCAGTTATATAAGATAAGCGCTTGTGAAAATTCAGTTTCTGAATAAGTTCAAAGTTGATGAGTTAGATAATCCTAGCAGTTTACCTTCAGGAATTTTATGACGTTTTGATTGGAGATTTGAAAAGTGTGAATTTGGTATGACTAAAAGAGTAGACTAAGCCCAAATGGACTAAGACTATGATTGCATCTCTTGAGTAGAAGGTTAATTGATATTATGTAAAGTTAGTGTTGGTTTTGATGTTAGCTGTGAAAGTTAGATATTGGAGAAAGTTTTTCCTAATGGATTTGTATTGAGAAAGTTAAATGAAGAGATTAAGCGTTGATTTTGTTCCTTGAAGTGTAATAGACTAAGATGAAATATCAAAGGTAGTGGAGCTAATGCGGTAGTGAAAAAGTTTCAAGGATAAATAGAATGGCATAGGAATTGATCCTGTTATAGTGTTATAGATGAAAGGAATGAAGCGATGAGAATACAAAGCAAGATTTTAGAGTTAAAGTGTGATTACAAAATCCTGTGTAGTTTTGAGCTACGAAATTTCGAGGACGAAATTTTTTTAAGAGGGGTAGTAATGTAACACCCTAGTTTTTACACCTATGATTAATTATTTTATTTGGATGTTTAAGTTTATTTTGTTATGTGGTTTAGTTTGAGTAATTAAATTACTCTCTTCAAATTATTTTATTAGGTGTGTTAGCACTGACTTATTTCAGTGAATGCACGTTTACTAGACAATAATTTACGTTATTGTCACTATTATACCAGTACAGAAAAATATTTTAAATAATGAAAATAAGAGAAAAGCATTTTCATATTCTCATCCTATTTAATTTTAGAGTTAAAAATATTTTGGTTTGGCATTTATCGGAGATTAAATTTTGGACTGAGTATTTTCTTAGTGGATCAGTTCAATTATTAATCTTTACTCTAATTTGAATTTCGAAATTATATCTTTATCAATCTTTATTTTTAGAATTCAAAAAGTAAAAACATGTTTATTTTAGGCCTAATATTTATCACTCATTTTGTACCTACCACTAAGTAATTTGTTTGAAAACCCATTTTCTCTATTTTCTCTCTCTCTTTCTCGACGCCTCTCTCATTTTCTCTTTTCTTTCTCTGCTTCTTTCTTCTTCTTTCTTCTTTCCTTTTCTTCTTCCTCCTCTCTCCATCTTTCTTCTCCTCTCCACAACCAGCCACCTCCGAGTGCCGCCCGACAAGCCACACGTCGCCACCGCAGGGACGTCGTCCGGCCGCTGCTCGCCGAGGAGAGGACAGCCACGCGAACACGCATTTTGATCGTTCGCTCATCTGATCTCCGCCGCATCGCCGTCGCGGTATGCCGCCCACTGCTGCCGTGATACCGCCTCATGGCCGTCCAGCCACCGCGCCTGGTAGGGAGCAACACCTAGGGCCGGCTGGTTTCTTCCCTGATCATTGCAAAGACTCAAAAAAATGGAGCTCCGCCGCTGATCCGTCGCGTCTCCACCGTCACAGCCGCGCTGGACCTCCAAGACAGCACCATCATTACTTCTTCTTCACCTTGGGTAAGAGTTTTACCTCTAACCTCTTCTCTTTTGTAAATCCCCAAATTGATTTTGAAACCCTAACCCTCTGATTTCAGATTTTAATCTTAAGATTTAAGCTTGTTTTATGAAATTAGGACTGTGAATTTGTGTTTCCCTAAACCAATTTCATTATTCTGAGTTTTCCCTAAATTTTAATAAGGAGCCCTAAACCCCCAAATTGATTTTATTTGAATTTGGGTATGTTTTTGTGAAATTAATTATGATTTAGTGCAATTAGGACTCTTAATGGATGATTTCCAAAGTTCCTTTTCATGATCTTTTAATCAAAACAAAGTTTCCTTAAAGGGTATTGGGAAGCGTGAGCTTCAAACATGATTTTCTTTAAAAGTAACCTTGTTTGATAATTAGATTAAGTGTTTAGATAAAGTTAGAATGTGTGTTTGATCATGTGAAATTGATTTCTTGATTTTTGGTTGTTACGCGTTGTTGGATTCCCCTCTCCGAGACGTTTGACACGGCTATGCTTGCTTGATGGAGTAGGTAGTTACACTCTTGGAGCTAATGTGAGTATTAAGACGAGGATCCTTTACTTGTCTTCAAAGGCAAGGGGGGTGTTACACAAAAACTCGAAACACACAATGAGAAGGAAATAAATTAGTTTGATAGTTTTTATCCCGGGCTAATTTATGACCGATAAAAGACTACATGACAAATTCGGGACATGAAGGACATCTTGGAGAGTTATTGTTGGAGATGGGACAATGGACCCCTTTCCCGCAATGGCCGATAGAGAGTCATCTCGCAATTTTAATTTTCTAGTTACCTGCACAAGGACTATATGAAGAAAAGAAACTAGACTCTCCTGTCATATGATCGTGAGCACCTGAATCAACAATCCAAGTATGGCTGACACTAAGAAGGACAGTTTTAACAAAGTTACCTTTCTGGGCTATGGAGCAGGAAGGAGTTTGAGACTCAAGAAGTATGTACAGTTGATCTATTTGTTCCTTAGTGAAAAGAATTGAGCTTGAAGAAGACTACTTCTCTTGATCAGAGGTACTAGCTTGGAATGCTCGATTCTCACCACATGTGCCTACGCCTACCAATGCAAATTGTGGAAGTTGGTCTGTATGACTGCCACAGTAACGGTTGGTTTGAATTGTTTATGTTGATTATATATAATCTTATGCCTTCCATCTGTATAGACATGTTTTTTACAGATTAAAAAAAAGTGATTTTATCATTTAATAATGGCTTAATTACAATTTTTTATCCCCTACCATTGGTCATGTGCGATTTTGGTCCCTATGATTCTTTTTATAGCTTATTTGGTCCCCTTATTTTTTCAATGTTGCAAATTCAGTCCTTCCGTACAATCTCCATTGATCAATAAAGAGGACTCGTTACTTTAAAATAGAGGAATCATTGAATCATGTTAAAGCAGAGAGGCTGTGGAGATACAAGCTAAATCTGAGGTTCTATGTACTTAGAGCAATGATTATTCTTTGTTGATCATTAAAAAATTGACAAATACTGAACGCGATGATCAAATTTGTAACATTGAAAATATAGAAAAACCAGATATGGTAAAAAAAATACAAGGACCAAAATCGTGCATGACCAATAGTAGGAGGACCAAAATGCAATTAAGTATTTTTTGGTTTGGTTTAGAATTAAGTATTTAATAATTTTGAAATTATTTTTTAGAGATTTCAGTAAAAGTATAAACTATTTTGTATTTGTTTACAATCATAAAAATTATTAAAAAACAACTTTTATAACTTTTTTTTCCAAAAGCTAATGAAAGCACTTTTCATTTTAACTATATATATATATATATATATATATATATATATATATATTAAAAAAAGTATTACATTTATGAAAAGCTTAAACAAACATAATCAAGATCATTAAAAAAAATGTTTTATATAAAAAAAGGATCATTAAAAATGGTTTTTACTCAAATAAAATTATTTTTTATCAAATAATTTGTAACAACCCCTCCTTAATTTGGGCCCGGTATGGAGCTCATGCCAAACCTACGTTTTATATGAGTAATGTAATAAGGGGTAGGGACAATTTTTCTCACCCAAAATATGGAATAATGATTATTATTTTTTTTTGAACCAAAATAATGATTATTGTTATTGTTTTTAAAATCATGATTAAGATATCTTATTTCTGGGTTTCAATTACTACTAACTTAATAGTTGTTATCAATTTTAAACAAATCCTTTCAATATTCAAAATCTTTCATCTCTTTGCAACTTACTTCCGTTGATAATTTTGTTAGACTTTAAAATGCATGGTGTGAAATGGTATAAAGTTATTTAACATTTTTTTGGTTACAAAAGTTATTTAACATTTATTATAATTCTAATAATTGTTGTCAATTTTAAAAATTATCCTTTAATATTCAGAACCTTTATCTTTCTCCAATTACTTGTTTTATTACTTACATATTTCAAAACTAAGTACACTCTAATGACTTTCTTGATAGTTCTATTACTCTCGGATTTAGATTCTCTATAGTCAATATCAGGGATGGCAATAGAAAAACCCATAAAACAATTCAACAAAGGAACTGAAAATTTTTATCCACAAATACAATAATTAAATGCCATTGACAAGCAAAGTTGGGTTGTATCGACGTATGTTATATGAATACTTAAGATGGACATCTAAGAACATACGTGTTAATAATATACTTATATTTACATAATTATTATTATGTCTATTTACATCATTATCGATATGTCTAAAATATTCAGAAAAAATAACTCAAATAGTGTTCAAATATAGTTAGTATAAGTGCAAAGGTCAAGTATGAACTTTCATGTGATTAAATTAAATAAAGTAATGATGTGTCTTGTCCAATCATGATACAAGATGATAATAGTGTGCGTTCGTCCCCACCTGTTGTTTCCTAAGGCGCGTACGTGAAAACGAGCTTAATTTGAGAAGGACTATGTGTATGTTTTGATAAAGGTTATAAAAATGATTTTGAATGAAATTGATTTGATTAGAATTAAGTTTGAAGTGAAGTGATTTTTTATTTGGATATTTTTATTTTAAAAATAAGATTGATATAAAATTTAGTGTAAATTTTTTCAATCCAATTTAAAAGCTACTTTTTATAGCTTTTAGTCAGAATCGTTTCGAAGTCGAAAGCAATTTTACCTGATAGTAATCAAACACCCTATTTTTACTGAAATCACGTTTGACAGATGACAAAATTAATTTTGGAGGTTCGCAACATGGAGCCGAAATGCACTCAATTTATTTGGCCAAACCTGTTTTGGGTTCTTTCCAACCAAAAATAAGCACCTACTCGGTCATCATCCAACTAACAATCGAGTTAGAATTATGATTATGAGATGTTAAAATAATATGTACTCCATACGAACTCAATTATAAGTAAAATTAACCAACTTTATACTTATTAAGGAAGTTAGTTTATTTAGTGTAATTGTTTTGATTTATGTAAAAAAATGAGTTACAATTACTAATCTACCCTTTCATTACCTCAGAAGTGTGTAATTCTCTTGGAAAAGTAAAAGGAAAATTGGTTGGATTGATTAATTTTCTTGATTTTTAAAACACTGACGTTAAATTGAATTGAATTGGTTGAATTTTGTTTATATTTGAGTTCGCAAAATATGAGTACTTTTTTTGTTGCTTATAATTGAATCCAGAGGGAGTATATTTTTCTATATTATATAGAATTAAATTATAAATGTTAAAAGTATATACATTTTAAAACAAATAATAAATACATATTAGCATAAATGCAAAGTTGTATAGAATAAAAAATCCATTATTTATAACTAATAATAAATTGTGAAATAATGTTGAGAATCTAAATCAGATTAAAATAACTCAAAATGAACATGTACAAATGGTACATCAAATATATTTTTAGAATCCAAAACTATCTTAATAAATTTTTAATTGAAACGTGTTAAGAAGACAAAACAAGTCTTAATATTCCTACTATAGAGAATGTAGTATGGTGGAAGGTGCGATGCTTCAAACACATATTTAAATGCACATCACCTGTCTTTGACTCAGCTATGGTGTTTGGAATCTTTGATCCTAACTAATCTGGGGTAGGGTTGGAAGGTAAATAAAGCTTGATCAAGAATTGTTGTTATCAATGATCGAAATTATGCAAAGCACGAATCATTCGTCTTTAACAGCAGTGTATTAACCACTTATATCCAACTGCTTGGTTACTTCATACCATGTTTAAGTATTATAATTAGTGTAGAAAAATAAAAATATATATATAAACTACTTTTATTAAATGATAAAATTGGTATAAATATAAAGTATTATTACGTGTGCACACAGAATTATCGATTTTTCTAACCAGCACAATTAAGAAATCAAAAATAAAAATATTATCTTAAAAAATGTATATCCAGTTCCTTGAAAGTTTAAAAGTTACTGTTATTTTCAGCATAACACTCCTCATTACTCATCATTACAAGTTTAAAAATAGCAATGTTAGCATCATACTCCTCATTACACTTTTCTTAACACACTTTATTATTGAGTGAATTTCATGGGTCGCTATATGTTTTGATGTGTTTCACATATAATTCATTTAATAATAAAAGATATGTTGAAGATGAATGTGATAAAAATTGTCTTATTACTTCTTTAACATTTCTATATAAAAAAAAAAAAAAAACGTTTCTATCATAAAATTATTGTGGCCGAAGACGCAAAAGTGAAACCCACACGTGGCTGTGGAGAGGCAAAAGCTACTTGGCAACGGCAATAAATACAAGGCAATGATGATAAGAGGTTACGCCGTTAAGGAATACAAGGCAATAATGCTTTTGTATTCGCACAAGGAGTACTTCCTGTTATGGTAATCGTCCAACATTAACAACTTTTGGTAAACTTCGTTTTCCAATTTCGGCAACCTTACTACTTGCTCCACCAGTTTTTTGATTTGACATTCAAACGGGTAATAGCCAGACGTACAGCCCTCCAAAGTATAACAAAAAAAGGAGGCCTTCACTAAAACTAAATACATAATATATATATATATATATATATATATATATATATATTTATTTATTTATTTATTTATTTTAAAATATTTTGAGATTTCTCTTTTTGTCAAAAAAAATGAACCAAATATTCATGTCCCCCTCCAAAGTTTTTTTTTCTCTTGCCCTAGCTCAATGAACGTAAATCATATTAGTTCTCGTAAAAAAACGTAGATCATATTGATCACGTCTGTTATTAATTATTTGATTAATTCTTAATTATATTATATTTTCTGGGATTAGTAGATAATTTATACTAAGCGGAGTATTAAGTAGTGTCCTCGTCAATCAATATTAATAAAAATAATGCTCTAGAGAGTGTTCCTGCTTCCCAGCTATCGAATTTAATGAATTTAAGCATTAGAATTTAGATGCTATCAATGAGTTTAAGTGTAAAATAAATAAGTAGGAACATGTTCATTGTTGATTAGTTAAAACTTAAAAGTGTTATTTTTTTTTTATTTTTTTGACAAGAAAAGTGTTATATCTAAAGACTTAATTTTTTAGAAAATAATTAATAATTATGCAGGCCAAGGCTCGGTATCTATAAAGAGTTAAAGACTCTGACATAATATAAATCTCTATATAAAATTGTAGGTTAAGATATAATATAGACGGGGCCAATCATGCATAGAGAAGAAAAAAAGAGACTATAACAACAAATAAAGCTCGAGGTATTATAAAATAAACATAATTTTTTCTAGGCAAAACCCTCGTTCAGAACGTGTATGAATATTATATATTTTGATTTAGGAATAAAAAATTATTGAAAGAAGGATTGAGGTCAGGCTAAATAAGAACAAGTATTGTTAGCTAGTGTTTTAATATGGGTCGAGCAGTGGTATATACTGGATCGGGATATGACTCCCGCACCTGGCCCTACACAATTAAGCATGTGACATAAATCCAGAGAGAGGAAACTCAATTGCGGATCTATCAAGCTTACATTAAGCATACAAAGACTTCGCCACTGCATCTCCTCCGCTTAGGATCATGTATGTCCTCGATTTAATTAGGATTTGAATTACCAACTATAAAAGTTAGACCTAGACCTAGGATCAACCCCAGACATGTTCACTTTGATACTCGCTCTACTAAGAATTCTATAGTCGTGCTTGGAGCTTTATAATTCTTGTAGGAACAACTAGTATCCTAATTAACCGGCATTGGTTACCATTCTCCCAATAAGAATAGAGGTTTTGTTTTGCTTTACGATGAGCACCTTGTCGGCAAGATGTACGAGGTTTAAGCCTAGGCAGACGTGGGTGCTCCTCTTCCATTCATGGAAAGTCCTTCATCAACATCTTATCCTGTCGTTTTGTCAAAGTTTCCCACTTTGATATAAAGTAGGTTTTACTTCCGTATTATTTTATTAATTTTCCATATTTTTGAGATATGCTCTATTTGCCCTTGAACTGTTCATACGTCATACACACACAGATGTTGCATAAATAAATAAATCATTCTGATTATTTAAAGAAGGAATCTTGAGTGCTTTTTGCAATGTATATTTTTTTGTAATAATTAGATGTTCTTTTTTTTTTTTGCTCTAAATGTATTTATTTTATATTGTCATAAATTTAATTTTAAATTTTAATTAAATACCTCTAGTTGCTATAGCCTATAATATATATATATATATATATATATATATATATATATATATTATCCTATTTTATTGCGGAATAATGATGTTGAACAAAATTACACATAATTTATTGATTAACCACCACAAATTTTTTTTAACCACCCTAATTAGTCATTTGAGTCTAGTAGATCTACTAGAGTATCCCGAGCTTAGGCTATTCGGGCCTACTAAGGAACTAATCTCATATTCGATTGATTGAGCAGAGTTTCACCCCTTGGTTATCAGTCTCTCAATTGAGGTGACTTCACAAGGATTCGAACATGGGTTTTCACTTCTCAGGTCCTCCTCCTTATGGGGTAGTTATTAAAATAAATGCATACTTGTCAAAATGTTAATAGATGTCTATGTAAACATTTTTACTCTCATAGTGCATAATACTTTAATTCATTAATGATATTTTTTTTTTGAAGAAAACTGCGTACAATTTCATAGATATATTATGTGTTATTTTTCAATAGCATTATAACATGTGTAATAACTCATACAAATGTTATGTTTTCCTTGATAAGCTGTTACATATGTCATAATTCTATTTAAAAACAACTTCTAATACAACTATGGAATTATATATAAGTTTTGTCCTTTATATAAACAGTTTTGTCAAAATAACATTTTTGCCAAGGTAATTTTTAAAGAATTTAAAATAGAAAGCTTGAAATAAAAATAAAATATTGGATATATTAAAATTTAAAAATTACCTTTCAAATAATTTTTTATTTTGACTTTTTTAATAGGTATATCTAAAACACTTTTTGTTAGCAAAAAAAGCAGTGTCTCCTTAAAAATATCTCATTTCATAGGGCACTTTGTAATACCCCTGATCCGAGATCCATCCTTGGTAATGAGAATTCCACCTCATCCAGCATCTCTGGGTTGCCCTTAACCCCTTAAGGCACCACCTGTGTTGATTTTTACCCAACGCGTGGGGGAAATTAAAACAAGAAATTATCAGTTTATCTTTAACATTATGGCAGCTTATGCATTCATTTAAGGACTCTTTTGTGTTTCGGGCTTTTGCAATTTCAGATAAAGTATTCCATT
The DNA here is from genome assembly GCA_030762895.1 of Sophora flavescens. Classification (NCBI taxonomy): domain Eukaryota; kingdom Viridiplantae; phylum Streptophyta; class Magnoliopsida; order Fabales; family Fabaceae; genus Sophora; species Sophora flavescens. Next base: position 30,160,041 of record CM061063.1, on the reverse strand, counting down.
ATGTAATTGTGAGCTTGATATGGACGCCTTTATGCTCTCCTCAGGGAGTTCTTAATTTACTTCTTCAATCCAGTAGATCAAGCAAGTGCACCTGAATGAAAAAAGTACTATACAAATACAAATAAAAATTATGTCATCTGAACATTTTAATTTGTGGATGAAGTACACAGCAAAAATGTACAAAAGCTGATATAGTTTGTTGGTCAATCACTCAATAATTTTCATTTTTTATCTTAGAAACCTCGAGATCACGTGAACCACGCTATATAGCTCACCGTTAGGTCCATCGTTCTGCATACCCCACCTTGTAGAAACCTAAGAAAACAACAATATCAACTTCGACACAAATATTTATTCCTCGCATTAGGATTTTAAGTTGAGTAAAGTTTCACGGACTTTCACTTATCTCATTTTCTATGCATATTTATTTTACATTTATCATATAAACAAATGAGAGATACGCATAACTTATAAATAACTTTTTTCATTCAAGTTCACACAAATACTGGGAAAAATTCCCATTCAAAATAGCAACTCTTGCACACATTTTTAATATGTATATATATATATATTCAACACACACAACTATATTTAAACTTTAGGACTACCGGCATTAAGACTACAGGATCCATCAACCCCGGGAACATTCAAGTAAGTCCAATATAGGGTGCGTTTGGGAAAACAACTTAATTAAGAGCTTATCACATAAGGCATTATCGCATGAGAGCTTATGCCATAAGCGCTTAAAGAAAGAAAAAGAAAGAAAGAGGCATAAGATGATTCGAATGGTGAAAAACACGGAGAAGGTGTTTAGTGCATAAGCTCTTATGATAATTCCATAAGCTTCTCACAGTGACTTATGAAAATAAGTCAAAAACTCCTTATGGGATGACATAAGTTATTTTTATAAGCTCTGCCAAACACACTGCATAAGAGCTTATGTCATCAGATAAGTCAAAAGGAGCTTAAATAAGCTCTTGCAAACACCACCATATTCAATAAAATGTTGAGCATGTGAATTACGCGTACAAAAAAGGATGAATTGAAGAGAGTAAACATCCTATTTCATCTCTGAATTGTGAAGTAGTATCAATTTGGTCATTAAAATTATCAAAATTCTAAAAACGTCCCCGAATGATAAGGTAGTATAAATTTAATCTGTCATTTTACTCACTTAATATCAATTAAGTCTCTGACACTAGTAACTTAAAATCAACTTAGTCCATACAATTTTCAACGAGGAGACTAAGTTGATTACCATTTTACTATTTTAGGGACTAATTTGGAATTTCAATAATTTGGAATTTCATGTGAAACTTGAATTGAACCCAAATGATACAAGTAAAGCAATAATCAGCTGGTAAATAAAAATTTATACGACTTAAATGGATTCTTCCAAAAAAAAAAAAGTAAACCGTAAGATATGATCAGGCCAAGCCCACCTCTGCCACGCAGCATTTCTTATATTCTAGTTAGTTCTAGTTGCTTAATCAAATTTAAATTTGCATTCATAATTCAGTTTCGACCATCAGTATGATAAATTCCCATAAGTAAAGTTGGTTATAGTTGTGCTTACCAAGTTAAACAAGATTCAAAGACATCATAGAGTACAAATGTATAGAAATTAATATGAAATTAGCTATAATTAAATAAAAAATAATAAAAATAATAGAAAATAGCACTGCTCTTTTCAATATATGCATTCATGAGCTTGATGCCTGACCTTTTTAAGTCATAACATATGCAAAAACAGACCCGTTGCCTCACTAGTGGAAAATATACATTAGACGGTAAAGGTTTACGTCAGTTAACCAAAAACTAGACGTTAAAAAGGGGGCGGTGGCAGTTTTGTAAATATCAGACTTCATCAATTCACTGTTAACGTCAGTTGTTTTAAGGACTGGCGTTAAAAGTGAGGCGGTGGCAGTTTGTAAATATGAAATCACTATTTGCGTCAGTTGTTTAATGAACTGACGTTAAAAGTGTTTTGCAAGAAATTATTAACACTTTTAACGTCAGTTGTTTATAAAACTGACGTTAGAAGTGTGATTTTTACTTCAGTTAAATAAATAACTGACGTAAATAATCAACTCATTCCTATCTTTCTTTCGTTGTCATCTCCCTGTTGTCACTCTTAACGCAGATCATCACTCCATATAGTGCAGTTTATTTCTAATCTTTTTTTTTAAAAAGTTTATTTTTAATCTTAATTAATTAGCTTGAATTAGTAAATTAACAAATTCTTGTGCAAATTAAAATAAATAAACACTTAACATAAAACAAGTTATATATGTATAATCAAATCGTATCTCATTGAAGCGATTCATAAGTTACAATTACATGTTTAAAAGAAAAAATTTCCGCAAGATAGCACTAAAATATAAAAAAGTTTCTGCTTCAACACCATTTTCTTCTCAGTCCCGTCCTCAGAAACTCCAACATTGAATGCATCCCCTCCCTCATTTGAAGTCCTTGATGCTCCATCTGAATCCACAGTCACTTTGGAGCCGTGGCAGAGTGAAGGGTGCACTCGATCTGTTTCATCAATATTCTTGGAACAGCCACTTGGTTCCAAAGCTGAGGTTTTGGAACTGTAGCTGCTGATTCTCCAGAAGGATGATGGTGTGTGCAATTCACATAATGCGATTTACACACCCTTATCACCCATGTAATGCGATTTACACAACCTCAGAAGTTGTTTGACCATTAAGACAGAGACCTTTAAGTCTAGGTATAGGAAGACAGAGTGATGAAGTTAAACTCCATGGCAGAGCCATATTGTGAAGCATAAAAATTAAAGGAAGGAAGGAAGCTATTTATAAGAGTAGGGGATGAAGTTACTAGGCGTCGTAGGTTGCTAAAAAATTAAATTGATCATTAAGAGCATTAGGTTCCAAGGCGCATTGGGAGTTGGCAGTCATATATTATAAACGTGCAGAAAAGAAAACGCCCGAAGGATTAGGAAGAAATAGACCTTTAAGTCTAGGTATAAACTTAGTGCTCATAAAGAGGATTATAGGTTACAATGTGCATGGGTAAGTAGCACAGCAGTAATGGGTAATTTAGTAGCAGAGTAGTCAAAGGAATGAATGCTTTTGCAGAAACTTATACACTTTTAACGTCAGTTGTTGAATAAAAACCGGCGTTAAAAGTGTTTTTAAAATAAAAATATTTATTTTTAACGTCAGTTGTTTATACAATCGACGTTAAAAGTGTGATTTTTACTTCGATTAAATAAGCAGTGACGTAAATAATCCTATATCCCTATCCGAAATGCCCTGTTGTCACTCTTAACACAGTGCGTTAACGTCGATTGTTGAATAAAACTGAAGTTAAAAGTGTTTTTAAAATAAAAATATTTATTTTTAACGTCCGTTGTTTATACAATTGACGTTAAAAGTGTGATTTTTACTTGATTAAATAAATAGGCGACGTAAATAATCCTATATCCCTAGCTATCCGAAATGCCCTGTTGTCACTCAATTAACACAGTCTCAGAGCCATTTTGTGAAGGAATAGAAATATAGAGGAAAAGAAGAGGCAGATACAGCCGATACGTGAAGAATGTTACTTTATCAGAGAGACACAACACTTTTAACGTCGGTTGTATTCAACAACGGACGTTAAAAGTGTTTTTTAAAAATATTAATATTTAACGTCGGTTTGTTAATAAAACCGGCGTTAAAAAATTAATTGTAACGTCGATTGTTTAATACAACCGACGTTAAATGTTGTTTTATATAACGTTTACACCGCGCGCGCGCTTCGCACTTCGCTGCGACGCACGTCTCTTTTCTCTTTTCATCACGCTCAACCCTAAATCACTCTCAACCCTCACTCTCACTCTCACCCAAAGACAGAACCCTAATCGCGAGCTCATCTCCACCGCAACCACCGCGAGGGCTTCTTCGCCACCACCGTGAGGTACACTATTAACCCTAACTCTGTCTTTCCATTCATTCTTTGCAATAACTTGACGTACATCTCTCTCTTTCCCCTTAGGCGCACTAACTCTCCTTGTCCCTCTCGCTCCAAGAACCACATCGAACGTTGGCCACCATTCGAGCTCCCCTCCCCACCACCACGCGAGCACCTATTTCTCGGTGAGTATTTAGGGCACATTTTTGTATTTTTGGTTTTGAGTGTATGTTGAAACCGTAGTCTCAAAGAGTTGAAACTTGAAACCGTGAGTTTGAGTTGTTTGGAATGTACGTCTCTGTTTTTGGTTTTGAGTGCATGTTGCTCTGCTGGTTGATCTGTCACGGTCGTGATGCTAATCACGGCCAGGCCGTGATCGATTCTGCCTGTGATGGCATGGTTCATTGGGTTGGCACGTTACGGCCGTGATGGACATCACTGCCAGGCCGTGACCAGTGCTTGGCAATTAATCTTTAAAAACTATAGTTTTCAATCTCCCGTATTGTCCTTATATTGGATATATATATATGTTTTGTATATCTACAGGACCTATCTAGTTATGGATCATAGTTGGATGGTTTGTAAGCATACTAGTGCTGAGTATTTGAAGGGGGTGGGAGAATTTATAGAATTTGCTCAAAGGAATGTTCCTAATAGTAATGGAATGTTCTGTTGTCCTTGTGTCAAGTGTTTGAATACGAGGAAATGTACAGTGAAGGATATACGTACTCATTTGATTTGTGAAGGGATTTGCTTGAGTTATACAAGATGAATATGGCATGGTGATATGTTATTGAGTAGTAGTACGGCGAGTGTCTCCCAAAGTGAGGACGTTGACGTAGATATGGAGGATGATCGAGTAGAGGACATGATCCGTGATATTGGACAAGAATCTTTTCATCGAGCGCATTGATAGTGTGATTTTACATCATGTTTTCTATATACTTTTGCATGCATTTTGCATATAGATTAGGCATTCTTTAGTTGATTTTAGTTAGATTTTCCTTGGAACGGGTGAAGCCGTTTCTTGGTGTTATTTTGCAGGAATTCAATGTAAAAATGATCAAAATCAGCCATGGTGGAGCTTAGATGAAATAGAGCTTGAAAAGTGAAGATTATGAGCCAAACAGAGCCCATCACGGCCGTGATCAAGCAGAGAAGAAGGCAAAAGTCAGAGACTGTCACGGCCTGCCCGTGATATGCATCACGGTCGTGACCTACCAGAAATTCAGGATTCGCGTCGTGAACAAAGGGCTCGCCTCGCGAGAACCCATTTTGTGCAAATTCGCCCACTCCAGAAGCCGTCACGGCCTGGCCGTGATGGCCATCACGGTCGTGACGCGCGACTGATCTATAAATAAGGCTGCGCTGAACAGAAAAGAGGACTGACTTCTAACCTAAAAAAGGGCATTTGGAGGCACTTGGAGGCTATGGCTGGGCTAGGGTTTCAACCCTAGAAGGGAGCCAAGAGGGATTGCTTTGAAGAAGAAGGAAAGCTCACATGGAGCCTCTTCTCTCATCTTCTCCTATTTCTCTGGTTTGGTTTTCTTTGTATATGAGTAGTTAAATTCCCCCATTGTTGGGGTTAGATGTAGCTTCTCTAAACTTGTTTGTATTTAATTTGGTTTTAATGCAAGTCTCTATTTCTTTATGAGTATGTGATTCTGTGCTTAATGCTTTCCTTGGATTAGCTACCCATAGGAATGATATGTTGCTTTGATAGATGACTGAAAGGTTGGTGTTAAGGCATGCTCATGAATCATATGCCAAGTAGTTCAAGAATCTAGACATAGGTGTTGACTGCTTGCAATCTTATAAGTCTTGACTTAATGCAAAATCACAGATTAATCCACCTAAGACATTAGGCTTGAGTATTTTAGAAAAGGTTTGATTGTCATAATTGAAGTAGTGCTTGTGTTGATAACCATTTCATTGCAATTAAGGGAGGATTAGTATAGTCTAACCCTAACAATCTTAGCCACATCTCTGTTTGCATACCAAGTGTTCGATAAAATTCCCAAAAGACCAAAAATATTGTATTGCTTTGTTTTCTGTTTTGATATCTCATACCATAGTTTAGTCTAGATAGTTATTAAGTTTGTGAATTGGTAATTGACAACCAATCCCTGTGGATACGATAACCGGTCTTACCACCGTATTACTTGATTGCGACAAGGTGCACTTGCCTTTATCTTAAAAATCACGCATCACGCATGTGTATGATAGGTTGTGCGGTGATGCGGATAAGCCTTTATATCCAGGGTGTACTACTCATACACGATTGTCGGCGGTGCTAAAATTGGTTTGTGTGACGGCGAGAAATGGTTGGAGCGATAAAATCTTCACGGAATTGCTTGAAGTGTTGAAATACTTGCTTCCGGAGGACAACACATTGCCTGACCGTAACTATGAGGCCAAGAAGGTATTGTGTCCTATGGGTATGGAGTATAAGAAGATACACGCATGCCCCAATGATTGCATATTGTACACTGGTGTTCATGAAGACAAACATGATTGCCCCAAATGTGGGTTATCACGATACAAAGTGAAGGGTGGTGATGATGATGATGATGTTGATGATGTGAGAAAAAATGGTCCTCCTGCGAAGGTGTTGTGGTATCTTCCAATAATTCCAAGGTTCAAGCGATTGTTTGCCAATGCGAAAGATGCGAAGAATCTTAGATGGCATAATGATGAGAGGAAACGTGATGGAAAGGTTCGTCATCCTGCTGATTCTATTCAATGGAAGAATATCGATACTATGTTTCCGGATTTCGCCGATGAGCCAAGAAACCTAAGGCTTGGACTTGCTACGGATGGAATGAATCCTTATGGTAACATGAGTAGTATTCATAGTTCATGGCCTGTTCTGTTGGTGATTTACAACATGCCCCCTTGGTTGTGCATGAAGCGCAAATACATGATGTTGTCTATGATGATTTCGGGCCCAAAGCAACCGGGAAATGACTTAGATGTTTATCTAGGTCCCTTGATTGAAGACTTGAAAACGTTGTGGGTGGAAGGTGTTGATGTAGTTGATGGGTATTCTCATGAGACTTTCAAGATTCGTGCCATGTTATTTTGCACCATCAACGACTTTCCAAAGATACCGGTAACTTGTACAATGCAGTGTCAAGGGGAATAAAGCATGCCCTATATGTGAAGAAGGCACATGCTACACTCAGTTGCATCATGGAAAGAAGACGGTTTATCTTGGGCATCGGAGATTTCTTAGACATGATCACCCATATCGTAAGATGAAAAAAGCTTTTAATGGATGCCAAGAGACGAAGAAGAACCGGCGGCCTTAATTGGAGAGCGAGGTTTATCGGAGGGTAAAGGACATCGATGTTATATTCGGAAAGTCCAAAAAGAAAGGTAAAGCTGTTGAGAAAAACATATGGAAGAAGAGGTCGATATTCTTTGATCTTCCATCTTGGCGCAAGCTTGATGTCGATACTTTGCATTGATGTGATGCATGTGGAGAAAAATGTGTGTGATAGTGTGATCGGGACGCTTCTCAACATTCAGGGCAAGACAAAGGATGGTGTGAATGCTCGTCTCGACCTCGTTGCTATGGGTATACGAGAGCAGTTAGCTCCAGTTGTTGAGGATGGTAAGCGGACTTATTTGCCGCCAGCATGTCATACTTTGTCAAAAAAAGAGAGACAAAGTTTCTGCGGGTGTCTTCAGGGCATCAAAGTTCCACATGGTTACTCTTCAAATATGAAGAGGCTTGTCTCTAGTGATCTTAAATTGGTTGGCTTGAAGTCTTATGATTGTCACATCTTGATGCAACAACTCCTGCCCGTTGCTATTCGTGGTATTGCTACAAAAAATGTGAGACATGTCATTACTCGGTTGTGCTCATTCTTCAATTCTATATGTAGCAAAGTCGTTGACCCCCGTATGTTGGATGACTTGGAAGTTGAGGCTGCTACAATCTTGTGCCAATTGGAGATGTATTTTCCTCCTTCCTTTTTCGACATAATAGTTCACTTAATTGTTCATTTGGTGAGGGAGATTAGATTATGTGGACCGGTTTTTCTGAGATGGATGTACCCAGTTAAGCGCTACATGAAGATCTTGAAAGGGTACGTGAATAATCCTCATCGTCCAGAAGCATCTATTGTTCAAAGGTATGTTGCAGAAGAAGCTATTGAGTTTTGTTCGGACTACCTTCATAACACGGATCCTATAGGGGTTCCTAAGCCTCGGCATGATGAGATCAGATGTCAAGGTAAGGGTACACATGGCTTAAAAATTAATAGGAAGGATCGGGAGGAAGTGCTTCAAGCACATTTGTATGTATTGAACAACATCGAATGTGTTCAGCCTTTCTTATTTGAACATAAAAGAAAAGTCAATCAAGAAAACCCTCGAATGAGCGAAAGGTGGTTGTTGAACAAGCATAACAAGACTTTCTTACCATGGTTCAAGGAAGAAATGCTTAAGGATGGTAGTCTCGCTCCGATGACGTAAAATGGCTAGCGCGTGGGCCTAACTTCAACGTCATATGTTGGAGCGGATACGACATAAATAACTTTTCCTTTTATACAAAGGAACAAGATAACAAGAGTACCATGCAAAATAGTGGGGTTATGATCGTGGCCGAAACAATGCACTTCTCTAGTGCAAAGGACACAAAACCCGTTCCAAAGACCGAGACCTTACTTTGGATATATTGAAGATATTTGGGTGCTCGATTACACTAAGCTTACGGTGTAGGTATTTAAATGTAAGTGGGTTGATAGTAACGGTGGTGTACAAACCGACGAATTGGGGTTCACATTGGTAGACCTCAACAAGTTAGGTCATATAAATGAGCCTTTCATAATGGCTTCCCAAGCAAAACAAGTGTTCTACATCATCGATCCTTCTAACAAAAGGTTGTCCGTGGTTCTCCAAGGAAAAAGCATGTATAATGGTAGTGATGAAAATGAAGATTCAAATCTTGATATTCTTGAGACTCCTTCTTTTTCAACAAACATGCCTACTATAATCGAGGAGACACGGGTGGACGATGTACATGCCACTCGTGATGATCATCACGAAGGGATATTGATATAGGTAGTTTAAACTTAGTATACATTTATAACCTATGTTAATAAATATATATTGTTTTGAACAGGCATATATATGGATCATTGTTCCATTTTTCCTTTGCAACTCAGAATGTGTGTGATATTACGTGTTCTTGGGATATTTACCGAATGCGAGGATGGCTTAGGGGAGTGATATTTTAAAACTGAATTTAAAAAAAATACTATTAACGTCGGTTGTATCATACAACTGACGTTAAAAGTATTTTATAAAATATACAGATACATTATTAACGTCGATTGTTTATTACAACTGACGTTAAAATTAAGACCTTTAACGTCAGTTCTTTATAACAATTGACGTTAGTTTTAACAAAATTAACGTCGGTTATGTTAAAGAACTGACGTTAATTTTGACAAAAATAACGTCAGTTGTGTTAAAGAACCGTTAATAGTGTTATATTTAACGTCAGTTCTCAACTGACGTTAAAAGTTTAACTTTTAACGTCAGCTGTATTTACGTCAGTCAGTATTCTAACGTAAAAAATTAATTTTAACTGACGTAAAAAACACTTATTGTACTAGTGCCTTATTATTTGCCTCAAACAAGATCTTGCATCTCAAATTTTAAATCAAAAAGTGGAAAAACTGAAACAAAACCCAAATGGGAACTAGAAACGCCTCAGATCCCTAGCCCATGTGGATGTGGGGTGGGCTATCCCATGGGCTGTGGCCTATATTGCCAGCTCTATAAATCAATTAGTAGTGATGAGTGAGAAGTAAAGTGATGTCTATTAGGTCATAATCAACCCCAAATAAGGCCTATAAGCAACTCAAAACTAGAACGGTATCCACTACTAGATAGCACCTTACTAAAATGATGACCATAACAATATCAAATATATTAAATAACTCGGCCAGAAAATATAGCAGAATGGCAGCATTGAAGTAGAAAAGAAAAATAGACAAATGCCAAAGCTGAGGAGCAACAAAAACAAAAACAACTTGCGGACCTTACCTGAAATTAGGGCGCCAAAAAAGGAATAAGTGATTGAAAACCAAATGAACGATATCTATAATATATACATGAGAGAATGTTAATGATTCTACATACTACAATTTTTACACGTGTTGCTCTCTGACACATTCTAAACGAACAATATACATATGGTGTTCTCACAAATCACGAAATTTCGACTCCTCAATTAATTACTGCAAAGTAAATAAGTAAATTAAATATTGTAACATGAATCATTTAGATAGCAAATAATTTGCTTAGAAAATCTTCATTAGCCTTAAATAATGATTATAGCAATAACTCAAAAAATGGACCAAAATAACTCCCATAATAGCATTAATTCGAAAGTAAATCCCCACCTACAAATCAGCATACGTCCACAATGGTTTTAATTCTATAATAATGAATGAAATATCCAAATTTACTTATTACTATTCATCTGTGAATTAATTTATAATGGATGAAATATCCAAATTTTGCTTATTATTCAAATTATTCAAAATTCAAAATGTTGGATGGTAATAAGCATTAACAAGCAATAAAGATTATAAATTACAGAAAATTATAATTGGTGGACTATAAATATTGGACCCTTCTAAATGAACAACGACCTTATTTAGTTTTTTTTTCCCATTGTTGACATGTGTTTATGTGTTTATATTTTAGTAATTTTTGTAATACCTATCAAAATTTGAGGTTGAAACTTCATCTGATGCAGGTATTGGCTTATGTGACAGGAATTATCTTATTTCTTTTGCTTCTATTTGCCGTATTATAGCAAATGTAAATCTTAAAAATTTGTAATAAACTTTCCTCCACATCTCAATTCCTTTAGCTGGATTTATTGTGTCCCAAATCTTAGTATGTCTGATTTACCCATCCCCATGCCCTGTTATTGGGTCAATGGAACCTATGAAGATTTTTTTTGTGAGACTCAAAAGTGTGTATTAAGTGCCTTCATCTTTGACATGTACGAAGATTTTTATTTTACTTCCATTCGTTTTATAAGGAAAATATGGAAATGATTGATGAACTCTGATTCGTGTGATTATGATGATAATTTTGCAGCAGACAATGTCATCTCCAACGCTTGGTCCATAAGATCTACTAGTAGTGATTTTTCTCTCTTTGCTTTCTTTCATTGTTTCAATAGCATTCTTTATACATGTCTAACAAAGCTTATGCTAGGACTGAGTTTTGGGTGTACAATACTTCTTACATATAAAAGTATTATTCTATTGAAAAATTATTCCAAAATAAATTGTTTTTTAAATGTTTTAATCATTTCCTTTATTAAAATTTATTACAATTAATAATCTCTAACATTTTCATTATTGATTTGATTGTACTTTTCAAAAAAAATTATTGATTTGATTTAATTTTATTACCATTTAAAGTTTTAATTTGCTTTTGTCTCTAGACAGTTAAATTTAATGTGCCAATGCATATAATGCTGCAATGGAAAACGATTGAGTTTTATTTTTAAATTGCAACGTAAATGCATTTATTCAGTGTGTATTTGGATGAACGTTTGACAAACGTGATTTTGGATGGAATAGATTTTATAGAATTGATTTCAATACAATTGAGTTTGAAGTAAAGTAATTTTTGTTTGGATGTTTTTACTTTGAAAGCAAGTTTGATGTAAAACCTAGTGTAATTTTTCAATTCAAAAGCAGAAACTACTCAAGCTGCTTCTGGTAGAATCAATTCTGAATGCAAAATTGATTCCACAAACGTGTTGCCAAACACCTCTTTTATTACCAGAATCACGTTTGACAGGTGCAGAAGCACTTCTGATACCTCTATAAGTGGAACCAATCACACACTTAGTAGCTTTAACCTATTTACCCTTGGCAGGTGTTTTATTGAAATTAAGAAAGAGAAAGTTTTGGGTGGCTGATCCAAAGCTGATGTAGGAATTGAAAATGGTTTTGAATGTACGAAAGCTTTGTAAGTGAATGAAAAGTAAGGCTTTTTTTTAGTGTGTAAGAGTTGATAATATCCTTGCTGTTTTTTTGAGTTGGTATTCATCCTAATTAGTTCTTGGGATCGAGTGAACCCTTGAAATATTTACACGGTTTAGATCCTTAGGACCCGTTATGGGATTAATTTTCGAATCGGTCGTGCTTTTAATAAAGCCTGACCAAGGCTTCTTGCATACCCATGGAATCGAACTCGGGCAGAGCCCGAACGATTCGTCCTTAAGTAGCAGTGCGTTAATCACTTGCACTCAACCGCTTCGTTAATAATTCTTGCTATTTTGAATACACATAGTCTCTAAAATCGTGACGAATATTCGCATTATTATTATATTACTGTGGTGAAATAATATTATCATTAGTTATAATTTTGGTTCTACAATTTGATATGTTTTTACCTTATCGATGTTTGATTACACACTTTTAGTTTGGATTTCATTTAGAGCATGATCAATAAATAAACAAAAGATCTTTTCAATTTCTATTAGAGTTTGATTCTTTAAATATTAATCACTCACTGAAATTAAGTGTTCATTAGATAAATATCAATAAATATCATATATTTACTTTAATCACACCACCTTTTATTATAAGAATATTATATTGATTAATTAAAATTTGAAAAAAAAATCAATCAATCAGAAATTGATTATTTGACACTTACTGTGATATTTAAAAATATAATTAGATAATTAGATATGTACTATTAATTTAAATGGAATATTAATTTAAATCAAGTTTGAATTCAAAATTAATAGTGATACATAGTAATAATAAATAGGTATAATTAAATATATGATCACGATTGTAAAAATTAAACTAAAAATTCAATGATTTGATTTGATTAATATAATTTAATAAATATGACGATATGGAAGTCAATAAAATTTATCGTAAAAGAACAAGGTACATCTTATTTCTAAAATTGATTCACTTGTACGAAAAAAAAGGAGAATTAACTCAAATAGATTTTCAAGAGAGAATAAAAAATAATACGATAGCTAAATATATTTTCTAAAGATGGCTAACTTGCACGGAAAAATAGGAGAAATAAATCAAATAGATTTTCAAGAGATAAGAAAAAAATATGATAGACACATTTTTTTTTAAATGGTTAACTTGCACCAGACAAAGAAAAAAATAAATAAAATAGATTTTCAAGAAAGAAGAAGAAAAATACTATCGTATAAGATTATATTTTCTAAAAATGATTAACTTACACCAAAAAAATATTAGAAATAATTCAAATAGATTTTTAACTTGCACCGGACAAAGGAAAAATAAAATTAAATCAAACAGATTTCGAGAGAGAAGAAGAAAATTAATACGATAGATATAAATATATTTTATAAAAATGGATAACTTGCACGAGAAACGAGGAGAGGCAAATCAAATAAATATTCAAGAGGGGGGAGAAAATAACATGAAAGATAAATATATTTTCAAAAAATAGTTAACTTGAACGGAAAAGAGATGAAATAAATCAAATTGATTTTTAAGAAAGAATAAAGATAATAATACGGTAGATAAATATAATTTTTAAAGATGATTATCTTGCACCGGGAAAATGAGAGAACTTTTTCAAAAATATTTTAAATAGAAAATAAAAAATAATATGACATATAAATATATTTTTCTAAAAATGGTTAACTTCCACTGGACAAAGTGAAGAAATAAATCAAATAAATTTTTAAAAGATAAGAACAAAAACAATATGGTAGATAAATATATTTTTTAAAAATGGTTAACTTGCACTCGAAAAAGAGGATAAATAAATGAAATAAATTCTTAAGAGAGAAGCAAAAAAAAAAAATATATGATAGATAAATATATTTTCTATCAATTGTTAACTTGTATCGTGCAAAGAGGAAAAAAATCAAGTAGATTTTCAAGAGATGAGAAGAATATTAATATGATATATCAACATATTCTCTAGATATGGTTAATTTGCACGGGGGAAATAAGAGAAATAAATCAAATAGAATTTTAAAAGAGAAAAAAATTAATATGATTGATAAATATATTTTATAAAAATGGTTGACTTGCATGAGAAAAGAGGATAACTATATTAAATAAAAATTTTAGGTAGAAGAAAAATAATAATATGATACATAAATATATATTACTTTCTAAAACTTCAAATCATTACAAAGATCATTGGGGCATATTTAGTATTAATGTTTAAATAAATTACATTGAGAAATAATTTATCGGTTTGAAAAACAGTAGTTGTTTTGAAAATATATATTTACTATTAAATATTCACAGAAATTCGATAATAAGGTAGTAGGAGAAGAAATAGTTAATTCTAATTTATAATTTCGCCTTGAAAACATAAATAAATTTACAATAAAACTTTAATGTCTATTTCCAAATATTTTGCTTTTTTTATATATTCTTTATACATGTCTTATTTTTTAAATTATATATTTTTAATACTTAAATTGCGTAGTATACAGTATGTACTTACTAATTGTTAACTTAATATTTGCTATACTTTGTGATCGACATTTGAGACAAAATAATTTTTTAACAATTCGTGGTATGTATTTCCCCATAAAAAAAATTTAAAGATGAAATCAATAATTACATATTTAAAAATGAAATCCTACAAAATTAACCTATCCCGTGCATGGCACGGGTCGATACACTAGTTATGACTAAGAGGAGTGCTAGCAACACATTTTTATCAACACACTTGAATTTCAACCAATAAAAGAGAGTGTATTGGAAAGAATGTGTTACTAACATTTCCTATGTCGTTAAATATATAGCAAAACAGATTGAAGTACATCAACGTTATGGAACACTAGAATACGTGGGCCTGAAAAACACAGGAGGCCGGTGCCATCCTCAAAAGGAACTTATGGTGAAGCAGTACCTCCAACAATGGATTTTGTTTTTTTACAACAACGGACTCTTATTTGCAAATATTTATTTGGTCGTGATGTAAGGCCCAAATCAACCTCCCAGACAGAGCCGCAAAGCTTCCGGCAGTAATTGGACGTTAGGAGTGTCGATGATTAGACTCGCGCCTAACAATTAAATGCTCGGCAAAAAATTAGAAAAAAAATATTATTAAAGCTTGATTCATTTATTTGAAGGTGCTAAATTTAAAACTGGAGTTTGAGCTTGACTTATCTAAGATATTAAGTTGGAGTTTTACTCCTTTAATTTATTCCAATTTTATTATTAAGTTTTCTTTGAATTTATTTTTAAGTTTAGAATTTTATACTCAACAAACATATTTATGCTAGAAGGTGAAATAAAATTATATATAATTTTCATTACTCTTTAGGTCATTGGCACATGTATAGGCTATTGCTCGCTATTACCATTAGGCCTACAAAACTTAAGCTATACTCATTTAAATAAACAAGCCTAATAACTTCAAGCTTAAGGGTATTCTCTCTCAAACTTCAAACTCTCTCCTTCCTCTCTATACACCGCCACGTACCATCACTAAAGGGGTGGTTTTGGGGTATTTTTGGCCTTAAATCATCCTTTTACTTCGTTTTTCTCCCATTTTATTTAAATAAGTGATTTTTTCACATAGATCTGGTTTTTTCTCGTGTTTTTCATCGGCTGTGTGCGGCGGCATTGCTGTTCGTCGTCTTGGTGAGGCGTTGTTTGGTTTCCCGTTTTGGTGCGGTGTTCGTTTGGTTCAGATTGGCATACCTGCTTCGATCCATCATAAATTTGATCAAGAATTGGGTGTCAATGTTACAGATCCGGAGACATGGGTATTTCGGTGACTTTGATTTTGTCACTTTTGTAGGCATTTTGATTTTGCCGTGTTATGCTATTAAACTGGATGCTGTGAGTTTGTTCATATATTCATCCTTTTCAGTTTTTAGTGACGTTGGATTTGTGTTGTTTTCGATGTATTTTACTCATATGAATGAATGAATACCTTTTTAATCCAAAAAAAAAAACTTCAAGCTTAAGGTTACGTTTGGCCCATCTTTTTTGAGCTTAAAAACCGTTTTAAAGGAGAAGTTAAAAAAAAAAGAGCTTTCAAAATAAAGTTAAAGTTGTTTGGTAATTTCATTTTTTCTAAAACATAAAAGTTACTTTTAAGCTGAAAGCTGTTTGGCATATATTTATTTTAATACTCCTTTTATAATTTGGTTTTATTCAAGATTAAATTATAAATAAAATATCTAATTAAAAATGGGTGAGGAACAAGAGCGTCACTTTCATCTCTAAGAAGAATAGGAACATGAACGTTAATTGCAAAAAGGGTGAGGAGTAGGAACGTTACCTGCAAACTGGAGGTGCAGAAACAAAAACGGTTTCGAAACAAAAACACCAATGTGCTATCAGAAATTTTATGGAGACAAACCCAAAAAAAAACATCAGGAATGTTTTTAAATAAAAAAACCCAAACAACAACAAACAAACAATGGAGGTGTAGATGCAGAAACATTTTGCACGGCGGAGAAGTACGCGCGACTGAGAGAGGAGTAGGACGGGCGGCGGAGGGCGAGGTACGAGGCATTGACAGAGGTGGTGCTGGGTGTGCGACAGATGGCGGCGGAGGGCTGGGCTGGGCATCAAAGAAGAAGAAGGGTTGGGGAAAATGAAGGTGAAGAGGTTGGGTCAAAGGATAAAAAGACGAAAGTCAAAATAAAAGCTGCAACTATTAACTTTTTTTAGAAGATCCTTATCTTTAAATTTTGTTCTTAAAATATAAAGCTACTTGTTTAAGGAGATTAGAAATCAATATTAAGCTGGGCCAAACACTAAGTATGCTTGTTTAACTAAAAAAACAAGTTTAATAAAATGTTTAATGATATGAATTTGAATAGTTTATAAAGAGTTCAACTCATTTATACCCTTATTAGATATTAAAGAATATAATGATAAAATAAATTAAAGTTCAAATGTTTCCCAATAAACTAAAATGCTTCCATGGCCTTTTTGCTGGAGAATTGAACTTTTGTCAAAGGAACAAATAGATATGCCTCCTTAAATTAGGAAACGAGAATGTTAAGAAATGTCCTTACGATATTGTTTAATAAATCAAGAAAAGAAATAGTGTATTTAACATTTTGAAAAGTGTTATACTTAGTTTTTCAATATAAATTTTCATTTTATAAGTTCTTTAATCAATGTCCTTGTGACACTCATTAGCAATACCCATTAGGAAATAATCCAAACTAAAACCGTTTTAATCGGGTTTGATTGGTCCAAATTTAATATAATAATCAATCCAATCCAAATCGAACAACAACCTTTTTTTTTGTTGGGTTGAATGATTTTCGACTAAGAAATGATGTAAATCGATCCACGAACACCTACACTGTCAGTATTGGTCTATCTTTATGCTCGATCCATTTGTCTAAGAACAAGGATGACAATTTGTACTCTACCCAACTCATTTTTTGTTGGTGAGGCTCGCGAAGAGCTTGCGACTTAGGCAGACGCGGATCTGAGCCTATCTGCGAAGGAAACGGTGGCGGAGACGAGATCCGGCCAGCGAGGTACGGCTGATGCCGTCGCGAGACGGGGATGCTAGCGGTGTCACAACGGTCTGAGGCGGCGTGTGTTGGTCGCGGAGGGACAGGGACAAGAAGGGTCGATGGAACAGCCGGATCCGAGATGAGGGATGCGTAACAGTGCTGCACGGTGGGCTTGAGGCGCTGCGCACGGTGATGCTGTTCTCGGAGGACAACGGCGTCGCGACGGTCGTGAATGAGTGTAAGCAGAGCCACCTCCCTCTCCGTGTTTTTTTATTTCTCTCTTCTCTGTATCACCCTATATTCAGAATCTTTTTTTTCTCAATGCTCTCAATGTTGTTTTTTTTTTTGATCTCCTCATATTTTGTAGTCCTTATTCTGATTTTATAACACCAAATTGTTCCAATTTTGATCGTAAAAATATGTTAAAGATTAAAAATTTTATCCCTGATTTGAAATAGAACCAAAACTGTCAAGTCTTATCTGTCAAAATTAAGGGATTTGCCCCTATTGTGATTTTATAATGCCAATTCGCTCAAATCTTGATCCTAAAAATCTATAAAGATCAAGATTTCTATCCATGATTCGAAATAGAATTAAAACTGTCGAGCCTCATCTACAAAAATTAAGGGATTTGCCTACTAGATTCAAATTCAAAATAAAGTGATTGTTAGGGTTTGTTGGAGGAAGATGAAATGGGTTTAACTGACCTGACCAAATTAAAAATCTTTTTATTATTTTTATTCTCTTTGCAATTTTTTTATTTTTTTATTTTTTTATTTTTTAAAATTTTTTAATAAAGACTAAAAGACCCGGTCAAAATGAGGTGTTCACGTAAGGGACAATGAAAAATTAAAGCAAAAAATGAAGCCATGTATTTCATTCATGAAATGAGTTGACTTCTCCACGAAAGCCAATCGAAATCTAGGATGGTTAATTTGAACTCTAGTTATATCTTTTCATTAAAATGATTATAGTGGCTTGTGGAATTCTCTATTGTCCATGATTGATGTGTCGTAGTAAATAATATATATATATATATATATATATATATATATATATATTGACAGCAACAATAGGAAATAATATATAAGACACCAAAATGTATCCATAATCATTTTTCCAGTTGAAAATGGATTTTTTGTCGTCAAATTTATTTTTATTTTTTTGTATTTAATACATTTAGATGTTTGAACTATTGGATGGAGATCGGATAACTCACGTTTCAAGTTAACCGTTGTATCTAATTTAAAATATAAACTGATTTATCCGATTTAGGATAGAAACTGCCCGATCTT
This sequence comes from Sophora flavescens, assembly GCA_030762895.1. Taxonomy (NCBI): domain Eukaryota; kingdom Viridiplantae; phylum Streptophyta; class Magnoliopsida; order Fabales; family Fabaceae; genus Sophora; species Sophora flavescens. Next base: position 30,141,321 of record CM061063.1, on the reverse strand, counting down.
GATCTAACAATCCGTATCCCTCATTGCCCTGACTCTGCACAAGTTCGAGCCTCACGGCAAGCTTTGATGAAAATTCATGTTAAGCCTTTTTGTAATGTTGATATTTGATGGATGTTGGGGCAGTGACATGGTGGGTATGCTGTATGCAGCTTAATTTGTGGAAGAGAGCGTGTTGGTAGGGTCAATAGCTAAAAAGAGAGATGGTGGTAACTATGGAGAAAGATGGGTTAAAGTGAACTATTAAGCCATTCTTTATATCCATTTTCGATGGTTCATTTTTTATCATATAATGGGTGGTGCATCGATGTACCAAACCATTATCCCATACTTGTTCTTGGTTATTCTATTTTCATTTCTAATTAAGCTTATACATCTCTCATATACTTACCTTACCATTTTTCCTCTCTCGAAATTCATAATTCATCGTTATCTTCATGCTCTATCTAGAAGTAATGTTACATTGTCCACTCGCAAGTGCGAAAGTTAACGCATGGGCGGTGACATGGTGGCCCGACCCAAGGGAGTTGGCAAAAAACAATGAATAAAGTGAAATTTCCTTGTCTTGTGCCCAATGGGCTCCACACCAACACTTTTCTGCGTAATATGGTATTTAAATATCAATTTTTTATATATCATATAGAGTTCTTTTTATTTATACAAAGATGAGTCAGCTTCGTGTAATAGGGAAAGTGATTGCGAAAATGTATTTTCGTTACTTGCTATATATACTAGTCTTAGATACATCTTCTCTAAAAACTAACCCTCCCCCTCCTTAGCCTCTTGGGCACAGAGGCTTTTAATTTTCACATACTTTGCTCCTGTTTTTCAAGTAATCATAAAATTTGGTATTTCCTAATCCCAAAGCTCTTTTTAAATTTATATTTTACATATACTTGCTCTTAATTTGTTTCTTCTTCTTTTGACAGATTATATAAAACAAAAAAAACAAAAAAGACAAACACAGAATGGCAACAACAGCTTCTTCCACAACTCAGAAGGAGAAAGCAAGCCTTCCCCCAAAAAGAGGTCAGATCAGAGCCCAGATATTTAGAAGCTTTGTCAAGTTTGTGACCTCTACAGCCACAAAGGGTGGAAAAGTCATGACTGGAAATGGTGATAACGACGGTGGCGGCTCTACTCCTTCTACCCCACCACCAAGTGCTTACAACTCTGATGTCTAGCTCCTGGATCATGTTACCCTCATGAATAACCTATCTCAGTAAACATGCTTCATCGTGGTTCTCTTACAATGCTTTTTTCGGTAAGAGAAATTAATCATCAAATTAAGAAGATGAAGCAATATCCATATTGTCTCTCCTTTTTTTTAACTGCAGCAGAAGGTGTTATTAGTTATTACCTCTCTTGTACAAATATTACAAGTCCAAGATGTGGTGTGTGCTGTGAAGTGTGCATAATAAAATCCTGCAAAACCAGTGTTTTTGGTGGTTGAGCAGGACTGTAATTTCTGTAATTTGCTATATGGTTGTTGTTGTTATGTTTATTTGCCCTGTACGGATTTAATTTAGTTGGTGTTATTGGGATAGGTCCTTAACCTCTCTGGTATACAGATGACATAACTGGATGAGGTAGTGTTTGTAATCTTTGTTTTCTCGTATAATGAAAATTCAGTATTGTTGTCTTGTCTGCTATTTTTGCTACAGGTAGAACTGATATATCGTATATGGCTGCGACCGTTTTGGCTCCACTTGGGTTCAACCGTTCAAGAGTTTCATGTATTTGTCCTGTTTTTTAATTAGAGAAAGGGACCATGAATGATTGAATGCGTTGGGTACGTTGGTTTGGTGATTTGTCTTGGTTCATTTGAAATCCATCCCCATTCCCATTCCCGACTTTATATTGTTAGAATATGCCCTTAGATTTTCGATTGCAAACTCAAATTGTACTGGGTTAGATTCTATCTATATTCATTTCCAACTGGTATTAAATTTAATATTCAGAGAGGTTACCTGTTCAAAAATTGGCCCGGACGTTTTATTTTAATTTTTATAAGTCAATCTCGCAACATTTGAGATATATTATTATTATTTGAAACCTACGCACTATTGCAAAATATGCTTTTAACATCGGAGATTCTACATCGGTTTTTCTAAAATTGATGTGTAAAACAAGACGGTGGCATTTTTGAAATTAAAAACAAAAGATTCCACATCGGTTTCAAAAATAACCGATGTGTGAATATTTTTCACATCGGTTATGTTTTAACCGATATCTAAAATTAAAATAAAAAAATTTTAAATTTTAAATTTTTATCTTTTCACATCGGTTATTTTTGAACCAATGTCTAATATATAGATTAACTACATCGGTTATCTTTTAACCGATGTATAAAATTAAAAAAAAAAAAGAATTTAAAATTTTTATATTTTCACATCGGTTCCTATTGAACCGATGTCTAATATATATTAACCACATCGGTTTATTTATAACTGATGTAATAAATTAAAAAAAATTAAATCTTAAATGAAATCGTAAGTTTCTACATCGGTTAATTTTAAACCGATGTGAAATATAAATAACCACATCGGTTTTTGCTAAACCGATGTGTAATATTTGACAAAACCGTACTTTTTGTCATTCCCTCCATCGGTTCCGCACCCTCTTCCATTTCTTTTTGTTTAGTGCTCGTGACTTTCTTCCCCATCTCTTTCACTGCTCTATGCTCGCCGTCCCTGCTACTTCGCCACGGCCTCCCATCTCTGTCTCTCTCCTCTCGCTCGCCGCCGATCTCATTCGCTTCATACGCCTTCGCTTTTGCTTCCGCTTCTACTTCTCCCTCCCACTCAAGTTTTGCTGGTAAAGTTCACTCTTTTTTTCTTACATCTTTTGCCCTATTTTCCCCCAACCCGTCTTTCCCTCTTCCCTCCCCTCCCTAGATTGAAAAACTAAAATGTAAGTGTTTAGGGGGTAGTAACGGCTAGGTTCAACTTTATTCAGGGGTTTCGCTCAGTGTTCTTACATTTCACAATTAATTGTTGCACAATAATGAAGCACCCCAATTTACATTATTGTTTAGTTTCTCTATTAGCTAAGTCTCAATATAGCTTTGATCAGAATTTGCCTCGGTTTTTTTATTTATTTATAAGCAAATGTAAGTATGTTAGCATGTTAGTTGTCAATTTTTTTCTCATTTGCCAAGAATTGAACCTTGGATCTCACACACCTTCAACACCTTAAACCCTTAGTTCTAACCACTTGAGCTACCCCACCCCCCGAATTTGCATTGGTTAAACTCCCTGTGTATTAGAAAAATCAACAATAAAACTGGTTGAGAAACTTCTTGTATCAAAAACCTACTCCAAGCACAACACAACCTTAACTTACAATTCTCAAGGTAAATTCTTGGACCTGGATCTATTGTCATCTTGTAGTCAATTATAGTTGAATCTGGGTTTTAAATTGCAATTCTCAATCACAATTGCAATTTTGGGAGTCTTTATAACTGTATCACAATTGTAATTGCAGCCACACTAGTCACATCTTCTACAATTTTTCATTATTATGGAAAGTGCAACAGATCTGTAACGGTGACCGCAACCACAATTTAAAATTACAAAGTTGCATTCTTTAAGAGATAAACTAAGATTCTTATTCTGTCTTACTCTCTTTTCTTCCTTGTTCTGCCTTGTTTTGTGGCCTTTCTCTCTAGGTCTGGAGATCGTATTGCTGCTGGGTGCAAAGTTTTTTTGTTGGGTTTCTTCTCTTCTCTTAGGGAGTGTGATTATGGTTCTGTGGTTGGGATATTGGTCCTTTTTCTGGGTAATCTTTTTGGCTGTTTTTGATGCTGTTATGGTTGTTAAGGTAGACATTTTGTTTGGGCTTGTGCTGGAAGGGTTTAGGTAGTTTTTCCACCAATATGTATATTTGTCTTTGGGTTGAATAAATACCTATTTCCTCTTTGTGTTTCTCTATGGGTTCTTTTGTAAACGGGTTTGGGTACCTCAAGTACTAGCATTAATAATATTTTGCTTATCAAAAAAAAAAAAACTGAAATTCTTATTTACTTGGGCGACCACAAACGTGATATCTACATTTTCCTTAATTGAGATATTATATGGGAATGTTGCTGGTGAAATTGTTTTACTAAACTATCAATATAAACTATGTTCACGTCTGGAGTATTTATTAAGTGGAATTGGCTCTCAAAGGGTATCTAGGCAGCCTAGCTGGTTTTAGTTGAGGGGTGAAATGTTAGTTAATTTTCAACCTATTAGCAACTTATTCTTTTGCTTTGGGTTGACGTGTTACCTTTAGTTTATCCTCTTGTGTATATTTTTAACTGTTACAGTGTATATAGGTTCGAGTACCCCTAATACTTGTATCAATTCAATTTCACTTATCAAAAAAAAATATAAAGGTAGGTTCTTAGCTTCTACAAACATGGAAAAATATTAGGCATCCATGCATCTGTTAGTGTGGTAATTACCAACATGGAAAAATGTAATGAGCTAACACTGTATTTTTCATGCTTTGATTTTAGACTCTACGTGCACACAATCCTTGGATACAAAAGGTAAGAGCTTCTTGCCCCTAGTAGTTTTACCAATTTTTGTATTTTATATCATCTTGTACATGTATGGATGCTGGGAAATTGAGAGTTGAGATTCATGGAGAGAAGCATTTAAGATTATACTTTCACGGGTTTTGTCAAGTCATTTGGTTTATGATGAGGCAATGTTATTTTTTCAGATCCAAATCAAACCTATAAGTATGGCTTGGGTTTGATAACTTGGAGTCCACTTGCATGTGGTGTGCTGACAGGAAAATACAATAAAGGAGTTATACCAGCAGATAGTCGCTTTGCATTGGAAAATTATAAAGTAAGGTTTGATTTCCATCGTTTTGACTGAAAAACTTTCATTGGAGTTTTAATGTATTTGCTTGAAAATTTATTTGATCCGAGAATATGCCCACAATAATTAGTAAAGCCTTAGTTTCCCGTTTGAGATGTAATACTAATGAGCACACGTGTACGTGCTTAATGTACCACTCATTGTATTGGATCGTGAATTGTCCAAAGTTGGACAGTTTGGGAAAAATCTTTTTCTTCATTCAGTTAAAATAGTTATTCATTGATTTTAATGTTATATACTTGATGAAAGTTCGGATTGATACGTTTCCTTTCGTTCTCCGGGTGCATACTTTATCGTGGTGGATGTCATCGCGTTCAAGTCGTGTACGTCGGAGACCGAAGGGAAATGCTGCCGAAATTTCGTCGAGTATGAGCATGAGAGTCAAGGACTAACTATTAACCGAATGTTGAAAAAATTTATTCTCAAATGGGATAGGGCCATACCCTGTCATAAGAAGTGGTTGATGAATATGTTGGACTAAGTACGAAGTTATTGGTTTAGTCATGGATCGCGGTTGGATGAATGCTAGACGGACAAGTGATGAGTATGAGAATGGAGTGGAAGATTTTCTACAGTTTACAAAAACAAATGCTCCTGATAGTGGTAACGGAAGGTTTTATTGTCCTTGTGTTAACTGTTTGAATGAGAGACGACTAGAAGCTGAGGAGATACATGATCATCTTATTTGTGAGGGGATTTGCAAGAGTTATACAATATGGATATGTCATGGTGAATTGTTACACAGGCCGAGGGTGTCGGATAGAGAGGAAGTTGATGACGTAGAAATGGACGATGGACTAGAGGACATGATCCATGATGTTGGGCAAGAGTCTTTTCGGTGCGCGCATGTGTATGATACTTTGTGCAGTGATGCGGAAGTGGCTTTGTATCCGGGGTGCACTAATTTCACACAGTTGTCAGCGGTGTTAAGATTGTTCAATGTGAATGCGAGAAATGGGTGGAGCGATAAAAGCTTTACCGAATTTCTTGAGTTGTTGAAAGGCATGCTTCCAGAAGGCAACACATTGCCATGTCGAAACTATGAGGCAAAGAAGATATTGTGTCCGATGGGTATGGAGTATAAGAAAATACACGCTTGCCCCAATGATTGCATATTGTACAGGAAAGAGTTTGAAGAGATGCACGAGTGCCCCAGGTGTGGGGTATCATGCTACAAAGTGAAGGATGGTGATTCTAGTTGTGATGTGGTCACCAAAGGTCCTCCTACGAAGGTGTTATGGTATCTTCCCGTGATTCCGTGGTTCAAGCGATTGTTTGCTAATGTAAATGACGCAAAGAACATTAGATGGCATGCAGATGAGAGGAAGTGTGATGGACAGCTTCGCCATCCGACCGATTCTTTGCAATGGAAGAGAATTGATAGTTTGTTTCCGGATTTCGGCAATGAGCCCAGAAACCTCAGGTTTGGACTTGCTACCGATGGAATGAATCCATATGGAAACTTAAGTAGTATTCATAGTTCATGGCCTGTTCTCCTGGTAATTTACAACCTGTCTCCTTGGTTGTGCATGAAGCGCAAATACATTATGTTAAGTATGATGATTTCGGGTCCTAAACAGCCAGGAAATGATATTGATGTTTATATGAGTCCCTTGATTGAAGACTTGAGAATGTTGTGGGATGAAGGCGTTGATGTGTTCGACGGGTATTGCCGTGAGACATTCATATTGCGTGCCATGTTATTTTGTACCATCAATGACTTTCCAGCATACGGGAACCTGTGTGGGTATATTGTTAAGGGGCATAAAGCATGTCCAATATGTGAAGAAGACACATGTTACCATCAACTGCAACATGGAAGGAAGACAGTTTACCTTGGGCATCGGAGATTTCTCCGACGTAATCATCCTTATCGTAGATTGAGAAAAGCTTTCAATGGACTTCCGGAGAATGAAACTGCTCCGGTGGCCTTGACTGGAGAGCAAGTTTATGAAAGGGTGAACAACACTAATGTTATCTATGGGAAGACCCAGAGGAAGGCTACCGAGAAGAAAATATGGACGAAGAGGTCGATCTTCTTTGATCTTCCATACTGGTGCAAGCTTGATGTAAGACATTGTATTGATGTGATGCATGTGGAGAAAAATCTGTGTGGCAGTTTAATCGGAACACTTCTCAACATTCAAGGCAAGACAAAAGATGGTATGAATGCTCGTCTGGATCTAGTTGCGATGAGTATACGAGAGCAGTTAGCTCCACATAAAGTGAGGGATAAGAAGACTTATTTGCCCCCAACATGTCATACTTTATCAAAAAAAGAGAAAAGAAGATTCTGTGAATGTCTATGGGGAGTCAAAGTGCCACAGGGTTACTCTTCAAATATCAAAAGACCTGTCTCAATGAAAGATCTCAAATTAGTTGGCTTAAAGTCTCATGATTGTCATGTCTTGATGCAACAACTACTACCGGTGGCCAACCGTGACATCTTGCCTAAAAAAGTCAGACATGCCATTACTAGGTTATGCTTATTCTTCAATGCTATATGTAGCAAGGTCATTGACACTAAAAAGTTGGATGACTTGGAAAATGAGACAGACATTATCTTGTGCCAATTGGAGATGTATTTTCCACCTTCATTTTTTTGACATCATGGTTCATTTGATTGTTCATCCAGTGGGGGAGATTAGATTGTGCGGCCCCGTTTATTTAAGGTGGATGTACCCGGTTGAGCGATACATGAAGATCTTGAAAGGATATATGAAGAATCCGCACCGTCCCGAAGCATCTATTGTTGTAAGGTATGTTGCAGAAGAAGCTATTGAGTTTTGTACAGACTACATGTCAGAAGCGGAACCTGTAGGGCTTCCGAAGTCTCGTCACGAAGGAAGATATGATGGTAAGGGTACACGAGGTATCACTGTTAAGAGCATGGATCGGGAGGAAGTGCTTCAAGCACATTTGTATATATTGAATAACACTGATGAGGCTGAACCATACATATGTGAGCACAAAAGCATCATCAATGAAACTTACCATAGAATGAATGAAAAATGGTTTTTGAACAAGCATAACAAGACTTTCTTGAACTGGTTTAAAGAAAAAATTGCAAATGATGGTATTGCTTCTGATACATTAAAATGGCTAGTACAGGGACCTAACTTTGATGTCATATGCTGGAGTGGGTACGATATCAATAAGTTTTCCTTCTATACAAAGTCCCAGGATGACAAAAGTACTATACAAAACAGTGGGGTTATGGTCGTCGTCGAGTCCATGCATTTCTCTAGTTCTAAAGATAATAACCCTGTTATGGCAGACATTTCATACTTTGGAATCATTGAAGAGATATGGGAGGTTGATTACATGAAGTTTAGAGTACCTGTTTTTAAATGTCAGTGGGTCGACAGTAACAATGGTGTGCAAACCGATGAGTTAGGATTCAAATTGGTGGACCTTAATAAGGTAGGTAATTGATGCGTTATTTTTAGAATATAAAGGCAAGTGCACCTCGTTGCAACAAGTAATACGGTGGTGAGACCGGTTATCGTATCCACAGGGATCGGTTGCCAATTACCAATTCACAAGCTTAACAACTATTTAGACTAAAATAAAGTATGAGAGATTAAAACAGAAAATAAAGAAAGCAAAACAATATTTTTGGTCCTTTGGGAATTTTATCGAACACTTGGAAGGCAAACAGAGATGTGGCTAAGATTGTTAGGGTTAGACTACACTAATCCTCCCTTAATTGCAATGAAATGGTTATCAACACAAGTCCTACTTCAATTATGACAATCAAGCCTTTTCTAAAATACTCAAGCCTAATGTCTTAGGTGCATTGAGCCTAAAACCCCAAATCAAACCCTAATGTCTTAGGTAGATTAATCTGAGATTTTGCATTAAGTCAAGACTTATAAGATTGCAAGCATTCAACACCTATGTCTAGATTCTTGAACTACTTGGCATATGATTCATGAGCATGCCTTAACACCAACCTTTCAGTTATCTATCAAAGCAACATATCATTCCTATGGGTAGCTAAGCCAAGGAAAGCATTAAGCACAGAATCACATACTCATAAAGAAATATAGACTTGCATTAAAACACCAAATCAAATACAAACAAGTTCGGAAAAGCTACATCTAACCCCAACAATGGGGGATCAGTTACTCATATTTACAGAAAACCAAACCAGGGAAATAGGAGAAAAGGAGAGGAGAGACTCCATGGGAGTTTTCCTTCTTCTTCACAGCAACCCCTCTCAGCAACTCCCCTCTTGGGTCGAAACCCTAGCTCAGCCGCAGCCTCCAAGTCCCCAAGAGCTCTCTCCACCAAAAGCTCCCTTTTCTGCCCTAAAACAGCAACTTATACCAATCAGATCTGCGCGCGTTCGCGAGGCGAGACATGTCTCGCGAGGCGAATGTTAAAAATCTGCATTCAGAGAATTGAACTCTCGCGAGGCGAGAGTTTCTTCACGACGCGAGACCGAAGGTTTTTCTTTAATACGCCTGTGAGGAGCATCAGGGCCTGGGCGTGATGGCTTCTGTTTCCATACTCGCGAGGCGAGACATGGGTTCGCGAGGCGAACCAGAAAGGCTTGCATTTTCTCCAACAGTCAACTTTCAGGGTCGCGGGGCGAATCCAGGCTCGCGGGGTGAATCACCAGAATTCTGCTTGGCTCAATTTCTTCTCTTTTCAGGCTCTTTTTCATCCAAGCTCCATCAAGGCTAATTTCTGAGCATTTTTACATTAATTCCTGCAAAACAACACCAAGAAACCGCTTCACCCGTTCCAAGGGAAAATCTAACCAAAATCAAACTAAAATGGCCTAACTTATATGCAAATGCATGCAGAAATGTACATGGAAAATGAGGGGAAATCACACTCATCAAATCACCCCAAGCTTAAGAATTTGCTTGTCCTCAAGCAAAAACTAAGGCCAGAAGAGATAAACAGTCAAAGCATGGATAGTGAACCAAGAACCCGAGTAAATGATCCAAGCAATAGGCAATTCAAACAATTCAGCAAGAGACAATCAATTCAAGTCCAATTAGAGGCTTAAGTTTCCTAGACTCACATTCTCACTGATTCGGGCACTCTTGCTCACTTGAAGCTCACCCCAAGCCTGTTTATTTGCTTGGCTCTCTTTCTTGCCTCACTCACTCAAGTGTTCAAGTATATATAACAATTCGCTCCATTTCCCTCAAGGAATGATTCCTACCATATGCTTGACTATCAACCAAATCTCCACTTTATTTATGAAAACACCTAAGAATCAAGAGGTCTTTATTTGGTTGTAACGTGGCCATGGGATTAATCTTTAGGTGGGGATAACAAGAAAGGGATATTTCAAAAGGCTAAACCAAGTATCAAACATTTCAACACAAGACACCTTCTAAAATACCTTCTTGGGTTTTCAATACATTTTTCCACATTTCTTTTCTTTCTTTTTCTTTTATTTCTCACTTCTCTTGTTTGTCATCCCCATCTCTTTATATTTTTCTCTTTTTTTTTTCTTTTTCTTGGAGAGGGGAGATTTTTCAACTCAAGAGATTTTTTTTGTTTTTGATTCTTGTCCCAAACTTTCAACTACCTTTTTCACCCTTTTTGTAATACTTTAGAATGTCCCTTATCAAGCATCTTTCATAAAAAATTTTCGGGGTACCAAGAAAAGTATTTTATTCTTTGTAAGCTCAAAATTGGGCAACTAAGGGGTAGCATTTCATCATTCAAAGCTCAGAAGGCCAGAAAAATACCTATTGCCCCAATCATTTTCAAAAATGTTTTCAAAAATTTTCAAGCTTCAAAATGGTTTCAAGTCAAGTTCTAGAGAAATTCATCCAAGAGGAGCAACACTCAACACAAAGAACGGGGGCAGATTTAGTGAGTACCCCCTAATGGCTCAAAAGCTCACATTTATCAGTTCAAGAACCAGTGAGAAACACAAGTCTAAAGAAACATATGCTAATCATCAACTATCCAAGATCATCTCAAGCATATTTAATGAAGCCATATCACAAGAATAGAAAATCAGGGTCCAAAAATTCACTATCACAGAAAAATTGGCACTTAGCTCTCACAATCATAAGCTCAATCTAAGCAGGGGTAACCGAATCATGCGATCATGCAAACTTAAGCCTATATGAATGCAATATTTACAATGCAAGCAAAAAGATTACCCCTACCCCAAGCTTAAAGATTTACATTGTCCCCAATGTAAACAATCAAGTTGGAGAGAGGAGAAGAAAAATAAAATAAAGCAAAAAAAATTGGAACGGCTTACCGAGGCGGTAGCGGGTGCTGACTTTGCTTTTTTTCTGCCCCTTTTTCTCTTCTCCTTGTCTTCTTGCTCTCCCTTCCGTCTTTATTACCCTGCAAACACTTAGTAATTGACAATTTATTATTTTCCTCTTGAGCTTCTCAAATTATTCAAGAGGTTGAAAATCAAAAACAAAAACTAACTAAAGAGAAGGGTTAAGAAAAGTTGGGTTGCCTCCCAATAAGCGCTTCTTTAACGTCACTAGCTTGACTTATTAAGAAGCATCCACCTGGATCCCATAACCTGTGGTATAAGGACCAAGGGATGCTAACCATGTGAGATCCTTCACCTGGATCCCACAGTTTGCAGCAAAAATGTGGAAGTGAGCGCTAGAAATTCATGCCGACTTCTTCAAATGGGAAGCGCTTTTCAATTCCTCTCGGGTCAAAGATGACCCCTTCATCAACAAAATCTTCCCAATAAAAATGGGGTTCAACCTCTTGGACTGGCCATGATGCCTGCATTTTTAAAGATCCAAAATCTGGTTTCTCAGGCAGAGGCATGAACTCCATTGTTGACTACTTTAAAATGTGAGGTGGCAAACAATTCGAGAGGATCATTGGTGTTGTTCTGGCTTCTGTACAATCTTCACTCTCAGCATTGCCAAATCCATCACCTTCCAAATATGCAGAAATCTCCGCACAAACCACACAAGTGTTTTTCCCATCACATTCAACACATGCATTGGAACCAATAGCATCATCTAATTCCAAAAGTTCTTCATCATCCCCAAGCATGGTGAAATAGATGTCCTCCAAATGCCTCTTCCTTTCAGGCTCTTTAGTCAAGGGTTCAATGGGATATGGGGCAACTTTGTTCTCCAAAACAGAGTCTTCATTTCTTAATCCGGTTGCTCCCACCTCTTCTTCTTCCTCCTCATCCATTTTGGCATCATCTTCATCATCATACTTTATTGCATTACCTTCATCATCATCCATCAAGTTCCCTTTTGACATTCCGGATAGTTGGTTAGAGATTTTCTCAATACGTACCCCGAAACTTCGAATGGTGTCTTCTTAATTTTTTAATTCTTCCATTGTTGTTACCATGAAGTTCTCCAAAACAGCCTCTAAGTGAGGTCGACTATCCGGGATAGGTTGCTCAACCTCGACTGGGAATGCGGATTTGAAGTTCTCCCAAGCAACTTCCAATGGGGATGGCTCATCATACCAAGGTGTGGAAGATTCCCAATGTTCCTCTTGATCAATCCAAGTATTGTTTGGAGGGTTCCCCCACCATGGAGTAGAAGTGTTGGGAAATTGATTTCCCCATTCAGAACAACCTACCATTGGTGGAGGAGAGATTTGTGCCCTTGACAGCTCATCACTCACTTGTTGGATGTTTATGGCCAACTGCAGCATATCTACCCGCAGCTGCAGCTCAGATATCTCAATTTCTGCATCAGATGGTTGATAGCAATTGTAGTCCATGATCCTGTCTAATCAATTTTTCACCTCACAGACAATTAAGCCCAAGATCGAAGAAACACAAAAATCAAATATGTACAAAACTAACAAAAGAAAGAGATCAATTATATACAGAAAAATAAAATAAAATAAAATAAATGTCTAAACTAGTTGTCTCATTTGTTACTACTGATATTGACAAAACCAATCCCCAACAACGGCGCCAAAAACTTGATGCGTTATTTTTAAGATAAAGGCAAGTGCACCTCGTCGCAACAAGTAATACGGTGGTGAGACCTGTTATCGTATCCACAGGGATCGGTTGCCAATTACCAATTCACAAGCTTAACAACTATTTAGACTAAAATAAAGTATGAGAGATTAAAACAGAAAATAAAGAAAGCAAAACAATATTTTTGGTCCTTTGGGAATTTTATCGAACACTTGGATGGCAAACAGAGATGTGGCTAAGATTGTTAGGGTTAGACTACACTAATCCTCCCTTAATTGCAATGAAATGGTTATCAACACAAGTCCTACTTCAATTATGACAATCAAGCCTTTTCTAAAATACTCAAGCCTAATGTCTTAGGTGCATTGAGCCTAAAACCCCAAATCAAACCCTAATGTCTTAGGTAGATTAATCTGAGATTTTGCATTAAGTCAAGACTTATAAGATTGCAAGCATTCAACACCTATGTCTAGATTCTTGAACTACTTGGCATATGATTCATGAGCATGCCTTAACACCAACCTTTCAGTTATCTATCAAAGCAACATATCATTCCTATGGGTAGCTAAGCCAAGGAAAGCATTAAGCACAGAATCACATACTCATAAAGAAATATAGACTTGCATTAAAACACCAAATCAAATACAAACAAGTTCGGAAAAGCTACATCTAACCCCAACAATGGGGGATCAGTTACTCATATTTACAGAAAACCAAACCAGGGAAATAGGAGAAAAGGAGAGGAGAGACTCCATGGGAGCTTTCCTTCTTCTTCACAGCAACCCCTCTCAGCAACTCCCCTCTTGGGTCGAAACCCTAGCTCAGCCGCAGCCTCCAAGTCCCCAAGAGCTCTCTCCACCAAAAGCTCCCTTTTCTGCCCTAAAACAGCAACTTATACCAATCAGATCTGCGCGCGTTCGCGAGGCGAGACATGTCTCGCGAGGCGAATGTTAAAAATCTGCATTCAGAGAATTGAACTCTCGCGAGGCGAGAGTTTCTTCGCGACGCGAGACCGAAGGTTTTTCTTTAATACGCCCGTGAGGAGCATCAGGGCCTGGGCGTGATGGCTTCTGTTTCCATACTCGCGAGGCGAGACATGGGTTCGCGAGGCGAACCAGAAAGGCTTGCATTTTCTCCAACAGTCAGCTTTCAGGGTCGCGGGGCGAATCCAGGCTCGCGGGGCGAATCACCAGAATTCTGCTTGGCTCAATTTCTTCTCTTTTCAGGCTCTTTTTCATCCAAGCTCCATCAAGGCTAATTTCTGAGCATTTTTACATTAATTCCTGCAAAACAACACCAAGAAACCGCTTCACCCGTTCCAAGGGAAAATCTAACCAAAATCAAACTAAAATGGCCTAACTTATATGCAAATGCATGCAGAAATGTACATGGAAAATGAGGTGAAATCACACTCATCAGTAATAAAGAAGAGCCTTTCATTATGGCATCCCTAGCAAAACAAGTGTTTTATATCCGTGATCCTTCTAACAAAAGGTGGTCAGTGGTTCTCCAGGAAAAAAACATGTATAATGGTAGTGAGGGAAATCAAGATTCAACTCTTGATATTTCTGATACTCCTTCTTTCTCTACACGGGTGCCTAATTTCGATGAGGAAAATGAAGTGGATGATGTACATGCTACTCGTAATGATCACCAAGAAGGGTTATGGGAGAACTTTACTAATTGACCACAATGTAAGTTTAGTTTGAGTTATGTTTAAAGTCATATTATATGTTTATGTTGATATTTATAAGTTATGTTTACGTACGTTGATCGATATTTATAAGTTATGTTTGATATTTATCCTGACATACTAACAAGTTTTGTTTTTGTTTAAACAGGTATAAATGGCTGATCCTGAGGATATCCCTCATTCATGCAGCGGGTCAGAGACCCCGTCTACTGGTAGAAAGGGTAGACGTGCCACACGAATGAGGAATTTGACTACCAACCGTGGTTCAAATCAAAGGATAAGAATTGATGAGTGTGATTCCACATCATCTTTGTCTATCATTTTGCATGCATTTTCATGTAGTTTAGGCATATTTTTATTAGATTTTAGGTTAATTTTCCTTTGGAACGGGTAAGGCGGTTTTCGTGTGTTGTTTTGCAGATATAAAGGGTAAATTGCTCAAGATCAACCATGATGAAGTTTGGATGAAGATGGAGCTTTAAAACTGAAAAAATGAGCCAAACAGAGCCCATCACGGCCTAGCCGTGATGCCCATCACGGCCTAGCCGTGATGCCCATCACGGCCATGATCGAGCAAAACTGAAAAAGAAGAAAGGCTGAAGTCAGAGTCTGTCACAGCCTGGCCGTGATAGCCATCACGGCCGTGACCCAAAACCACCACAAGTCAGAGCACATCACGGCCCAGCCGTAAAATTCATCACGGGCCATGAAAGGAAGGCTCGCGTCGCGAGCAGAATCTCGCGTCGCGAGAAATTGAATTTTCCAGATTTGCAGAGGCAGAGACCGTCACGGCCTGGCCGTGATGGCCATCACGGCCGTGACGCGCATTACTTGGACCTGAAGAAACCGAAATAGATCATATTTTGAGTTGGTTTGGGACTCTAACTTCCCCATTTCTATAAATATGGACCAAGGCATCAGAAACAGAGAATGATGAACACATTAGGGGCTACTACTCTAGGCATAGATTTAGGATCTCTTCTTCTCTTCTCCTCTCTTCTCTTTTCTGATTTTTATTATGTTGTCATCCCAGCTTGTCATCTCCATGGCAAGACTGGAGTAGTAGCATAGTTTCTAGGGATTAGGGCTCTGCCCAAGGTTTGTAAATGATGTTAATTTGATGTTGAAACCATTGTTGATTTCATAATTGTTTTAGATCTGATTTCTAGTGTGTTAATCACTCATAAATTTCGGCAACCGTTTATTTACGTGACATAGACGTTCTAAGGAGGAACCTAACGGTGAACTTAGGATCTCTAGGGTGATTCACTCGTAAAGCCCGGCAGCCACTGGTTTGTGAGATGTGGATGATCTAAGGAGGAACCTAGCGGTGAACTTAGGTTAATTGCATGACTGAGACATTTCAAGGAGGAACCTAGCGGTGAACTTGGGTGTCGGACCTATAGAAGTCAGACTTGGGACTGAAATCACGAGAGTTAGAAGCCGTCCCTCGAGGAGCAACGAGTTGTCACAGAACGCAAAGGGTCCAATCTGGGATCGACTACCACGAGAGTAGGGTCGGGTCAATTGGGCACGGCTTTTGTAACCCGAGAGGAGCTTAAGCTATTAGAGGATAAACTCGCCTTCAAGGCAATTTCGGTAATCAACAAAGGTAAATCAGATTAGCAACATAAACAACCTCAAAGGTAACCCAAATCCCTAGGAACCCATTTAAATCGAAAACCCCAAAAACATTTGTTTTCTGCTCATCTATCTTTAAATTCAAATTCAAAAAAACCAATTTCAAAACCCTTTACAAAGTCCAGATATAATCGATTAGAATTTAATTGCGATTCGAGAACACAGTCTCTGTGGGTTCGATATCTTTTATTACTTGACGGCAGTCCGGTACACTTGCCGGATACGCACGAGCTGCCGCCGCACGCGTCGACCGACGCGACATCAAGTTTTTTGGCGCCGCTGTTTTCGGGACTGTGCCATTTCGAATTTCAATTCAAATTTTGAATTGATTTTTCTGGACCTTTTCTTTTTGTTTGATTTTTATTTCTGAAATATATAAAAAAAAAAAATTCTTTTCCTTCTATTGTATCCATCTCTCTTGTGTTATATGCAAAGATCTCTAAGTCTTGGGAGCCTTAGTGAGATTGATCCGGAGATCGAGAGGACCTTCCACCGACGTAGAAGACTACAAAGAGAGGAAGAAAGGTTGAGTCCCTTTCCATTCATGGCGAATCAACCGGATACAAAGCCTTTGAAGGACTACGCAGCCCCAAATGCGAGAGGCTTGCGAACTGGGATTGCAAGGCCAGAGATTGAGGCGGAAAACTATACCATACCGCCCATGCTAATCAACATGATTAGGCAACATCAGTTCGGAGGATTGCCTTCGGAGGACCCGACCGATCATATAGAAACATTCTTAGAGTTCACCGATGCAATCAGGATTAATGGAGCCTCAGTCGATGTTGTACGTTTGAGACTGTTCCCCTCATCTCTCACTGGAAAGGCGAAGGCCTGGCTTAAGCAAATCCCCGCTAACACTTTGACCACTTGGGACCAACTGGAGCAGGCGTTCTTGGAGAAATTCTTCCCTCCATCCAAGACGGCCTACATAAGAACCCAGATCACCGGCTTCTTCCAGAAAGACGGAGAATCATTATCGGAAGCTTGGGATCGATACAAGGGACTGCTGGAGTCGTGCCCACATCACGGACTCGAGAGGTGGTTAATAGTGCACACCTTCTATAACGGATTGGACTACTCTTCGAAGGTGTCACTAGATTCTGCAGCCGGTGGAGCATTTATGAATAGGCCTCTCACTGAGGCATTCAACATCATCGAGAATGTCGCCGCCAACTACCACCAATGGGGATCCGAAAGAGGTAATAACCCGAACAAGATTTTGGGGGTAAGTTTGAGGTAAATAGCACAGATCTTATTATGTCAAAGATAGACTCACTTAACAAACGTTTTGATCGAGTGGAAAGAGCTAATGTGAGTGCATTAGGTGCTACTAACCTTGTTTGTGAGATTTGTGGAATGCAGGGACATGACATGATGGGATGCCCACATGGATCAGGCGCTCGGGTGAACAAGTGAACTCTTGTAACAACTACTATGATACGAACCCGAAGCTGCCCAACTATGCTCCCCCAAATCCCTACAACCAAAGAAGGAACAACCCTTACCTCTCCTACGGCAACTACAAGCAACACGCTCAACCATGAGTTCCAAGAAGGTCAAGGTAATAAGAGAACCACACCGGGGTACCCTCAGGTACAAAGATCTAAACTCGAGACTTTATTTGAAAGTTTTGTCGAAACTCAGACAAAACAGAATGAGGAGTTTAGACAACAAGGAAGGGCAGTGAGTGAGGCAATAAAGGATCTAGCATCTAAGGTAGACAACTTAGCAACTCATAACAAGATGCTAGAAACCCAGATTGCCCAACAAGCCAGCACGTACTCGAGACCTAAGGGTGCATTCCCGGGGCAACCCGAAGCAAATCCCAATGAGCATTGCAATGTCATACACTTAAGGGATGATAAGCTTGGGGCGAGGGTAGCTGAAATGGACGTGGAATCGGAGGAGGACACGAGCGAAAAAGAAGAGCCAGAACCGAAATATGTCCCTCCACCACCGTACCAACCCCCGATACCTTTCCCACAAAGGTTGGTCAGGAAAAAGCAAGTAGATGTGGAGACTAAAATGCCTACTAAACTGAAAGACCCAGGTAGTTTCTCCATCGCTTGCTCGATCGAACAAGTGCAAATAGACCAAGCCTTGTGTGACTTAGGGGCTAGTGCAAGCTTGATGTCCCTCACTATCATGGAAAGGTTGGAAAGTAAAGAGTTGAGACCGTTCAAATTCTCCTTACAATTTTGTCGACTACTCAACTAGGACTCCTCTAGGCATACTAGAGAATGTTCCTGTAAAGGTAGGGAAAATTCTCATCCCTACCGACTTCCTGGTATTGGACATGAAAGGGAATTCTAAATTCCCCATCATTTTAGGAAGGCCATTCTTGGCAACCGCTGGAGCATTAATAGACGTAAGGAATGGCAAACTCTCTCTAAATGTAGAGGAAGGTAGGGTAAATTTTCAGTTGACTAACTCTTGTAACAACCCTCCTTTTGAGAGCCATGTGTGCAGAATTGATACAACGTCTCCAGTGGTAAAAGAAGAACTGAACATGGAAGCAACTCCGAAGGTATGCATGGCTAATGATGCACCCAGCAGTGATGGAATTGAAGTTGCTGTCCATACTGAAACAAAACTTCCGCCGAGAGGAAGGAAGGCTAGGAAGCTCCGAGAGAAAAGAGCGAAGCGGAAGCATTGTTGGCCGTATGAGCAGAAACGGCTATTTGAAGGAGCTCCTTGGAAGAAAAGTGTGCCTGCACATCTACGCCCAGCCGACCCCGGTTGATTGAAGGAAGTATGGTCAAGCTTAAGACCATAAATAAGCGCTTCTTGGGAGGCAACCCAAGTTTTTCTTTCCCTTTTTCCTTTTGTTTTTGATTTAACCTCTTGAATAATTTGAGAAGATCAAGAGGCAAAAATATCATTAATAGGTTTGTCTAGTGTTTTCAGGTTGAGAAAGAGAAGAAGAGCATAAAAAGATAAAGTCAGAGGCCATCACGCCCTGGCCGTGACAGTGGTCACGGCCGTGATGAACTAAACAAGAGCACAGAGAGCATCACGGCCTAGCCGTGACAACCATCACGGGCGTGATGAGTAGGATGCCAAGATCAGAGAGCATCACGGCCGTGACAGGGCAACTCCTGAGGATCAGAAACGATCACGGCCTGCCCGTGATAAGCCTCACGGCCGTGATACAATTTCTACCCAAGTTTTGACTGGAATGTGAAGCCAACGCCCGCTACCGACTCGGTAAGTTGTTCCATTTTTCTCCTCTCTCCGAATTGATTATTTACATTGGAGACAATGTAAGTAATCAAGCTTGGGGTAGGGGTATTTATTTTTGCATTTGCATTGTTGCATTCATATTGCATTCACATAGGCATAGATTGGTATGATCACATTCTCTAGATTTCCCCTCACTTAGAACATGCATCCGATTGTGAGAACTTGGAGCCAAATGAATTGAGATAGTGAATTTTGAACCCAATTTTTCATTATTCTTGTGATATGGCTAAAAATGAAATTTCTTGAGATAGTCATTTGATAGTTGATAATTAGCATGTGGTTCATTAGACTTGTGTACCTCACTGATTTTTGAACTACTAAATGTAAGATTTTGAGCCAAAAGGGGTATTCACTAAATCTACCCCATTTCTTGTGCAAGAGTGATTTAATTCCTCATGGACTGTATTTTCTAGAACTTGACTTGAAACCATTTCAAAACTTAAAAATTTCTGAAAACATTTTTGGAAATGATTGAGGCATTAGGTATTTTTCTGGCCTCCCGAGCTTTGAATGATAAATGCTACCCCTTAGTTGCCCAATTTTGAGCCTAAAGAAAAAAAATACTTTTCTTGGTACCATGAATTAATTTGATAAATAATGCTTGGTATGGCACCTTTTAAAGTATTACAAAAAGGGTAATTTGTAGTTGGAAAAAGAATGGGATGAAAATATTTCTCTTGAGCTATAAATCTCCCCTTCTCCAAACAAATAAAAAATGAAATGAACAGAAAAAAATGGAGAAGGGGATGACAAAGAAAGTGAGAAATGAAAAGAAAAAGAAAAAAAAAATTAAATGAAGGAAGAAAGGTGGAAAAGTAAACCAAAGCCCAAAAGGGGGTATTTTAGAAGGTGTCATGCTTTGTAATGTTTGATAATCTGTCTAGCCTTCTTGAAATTCCCTTTCTTTGATTTTCCCACCTAACAATAAATCCCATGGCCACATTACAACCAAAGGAAAAGACCTCTTGATTCTTAAGTGTTTTCATTAATAAAGTGGAGATTTGGTTAATAGTCAAGCCTATGGTAAAATACTTTCCTTGAGGAAATGGAGTGAATTGTTATAAACCCTAAAACACTTGAGTGAGGTGAGATGAGTGCCCAAATCAGTGAGGATATGAACTTGAAGAACCTAAGCTTCTAATTGGACTTGAACTTGATTATCTCTTGAATGCTTATTAAAAATGCCTATTACTTGGATTAGCTTCTAGGGTTCTTAGTTCACTATCCATGCTTTGAAAGATTTATATCTTATGGCCTGAGTAATTGCTTGAGGACAAGCAAAGTTTCAAGCTTGGGGTGATTTGATGAGTGTGATTCCACATCATCTTTGTCTATCATTTTGCATGCATTTTCATGTAGTTTAGGCATATTTTTATTAGATTTTAGGTTAATTTTCCTTTGGAACGGGTAAGGCGGTTTTCGTGTGTTGTTTTGCAGATATAAAGGGTAAATTGCTCAAGATCAACCATGATGAAGTTTGGATGAAGATGGAGCTTTAAAACTGAAGAAAATGAGCCAAACAGAGCCCATCACGGCCTAGCCGTGATGCCCATCACGGCCATGATCGAGCAAAACTGAAAAAGAAGAAAGGCTGAAGTCAGAGTCTGTCACGGCCTGGCCGTGATAGCCATCACGGCCGTGACCCAAAACCACCACAAGTCAGAGCACATTAGGGGCTACTACTCTAGGCATAGATTTAGGATCTCTTCTTCTCTTCTCCTCTCTTCTCTTTTCTGATTTTTATTATGTTGTCATCCCAGCTTGTCATCTCCATGGCAAGACTGGAGTAGTAGCATAGTTTCTAGGGATTAGGGCTCTGCCCAAGGTTTGTAAATGATGTTAATTTGATGTTGAAACCATTGTTGATTTCATAATTGTTTTAGATCTGATTTCTAGTGTGTTAATCACTCATAAATTTTGCAGAACCGTTTATTTACGTGACATAGACGTTCTAAGGAGGAACCTAACGGTGAACTTAGGATCTCTAGGGTGATTCACTCGTAAAGCCCGGCAGCCACTGGTTTGTGAGATGTGGATGATCTAAGGAGGAACCTAGCGGTGAACTTAGGTTAATTGCATGACTGAGACATTTCAAGGAGGAACCTAGCGGTGAACTTGGGTGTCGGACCTATAGAAGTCAGACTTGGGACTGAAATCACGAGAGTTAGAAGCTGTCCCTCGAGGAGCAACGAGTTGTCACAGAACGCAAAGGGTCCAATCTGGGATCGACTACCACGAGAGTAGGGGTCGGGTCAATTGGGCACGGCTTTTGTAACCCGAGAGGGAGCTTAAGCTATTAGAGGATAAACTCGCCTTCAAGGCAATTTCGGTAATCAACAAAGGTAAATCAGATTAGCAACATAAACAACCTCAAAGGTAACCCAAATCCCTAGGAACCCATTTAAATCGAAAACCCCAAAAACATTTGTTTTCTGCTCATCTATCTTTAAATTCAAATTCAAAAAAACCAATTTCAAAACCCTTTACAAAGTCCAGATATAATCGATTAGAATTTAATTGCGATTCGAGAACACAGTCTCTGTGGGTTCGATATCTTTTATTACTTGACGGCAGTCCGGTACACTTGCCGGATACGCACGAGCGTCGTCGCACGTCGACTGACGCGACATCAAGAATATACTTTGATAATAACCTCAATCCTATTAGGCCAATGGCAGAGCAGTTTAACAGTTTTGTGGCGACCCTTGCTAGAAGCAGGCCTAGTATACTTATTGATAATTGGAAAGATGTACTGGTGGACGTGAATGATCGGATATGGGAGAGTATTCTGGTATCTATACTTTTACGTCCTGTGTTTGTCTGTATCTACTTTATTTTAATCTTATTAATATCATACAATAATTCGTTGATTCTTTTGATGTTAATGTAGCTCACCTTTGACATACCGGATACGACAGATATGAAGAAGTGTTTGATTAAGTATGCTAGTGAGCGTTGGAGGGCTTTTAAGGTCGACCTGGGCAGATACTATGTATTCAATCCAACATGTGAAAAGAACCAACTTGAGGTGTACCCGTTTCTTGACCAGACGACGTGGGGTCGCTTTGTTCAGAGCCGACATGATCCCAGCTTTTAGGTTAACTTATTTGATTTGTTTCTAAATTTATGTAATTTCATTAATTTTATTTACTTATGTAATTTAATTGTCTTCTATTTATAACAGGAGGAGAGGAAAAGGGGGCGGGAAAACCAAAGCAAGAATGTCTACCCCGATGTCATGTCTCGTGGGGGATATAAAAAACTTGGTCAGATAATGGTGGAAGAGGAAAAGAAAGCACTTCAGGAAGCATCATCTCAGGTGGATCCTAACGTTGAAAATCATCCAGAAGTTGTTGATCCACCTCCACCCCCACGCCATCGTAAATGGAAGAGGGCACGACAAATAAAAACGGGACAATATACATCTGAGGAGGCCCGCCAAGTAGCTGAGAAGATTGTAAGTATAGTTTGAATTGTAATTTTCATTTTAAGATTATTACCGAATTGTAATGTGACCTGATATTTTATATGTTATAGGATGCCATGGACGAGCAGGTAACCCAAGGAACCTTTGTTCCTAGAGGACGCGATGATATCTTAGCTGCTGCCATCGGTAAACTAGACCACCCGGGCCGTGTCATTGGTGTTGGATGGGGCGTCGGCATTCGCCAATACCATGGTTCATCTTCACACCAATGCCACAGGGATGTTGATGCAGATAGAGCACGGCTAAAATAGGAGATTGCAACTGAGCTTAGACAGGAGATGGCCGACCAGTTTGCCCAGCAGCTGGCAATATTGACTTCTATGTCCCAGCAGATCACAGTCGGTGTCCAACCCTCTGTCCAACCCAATGTCCATGTGAGCGCTAAGGGCTCATGTGATCCTCCTCATCAGCCTGAAAATGATGATGATGGTGATGATGATGATGATGATGATGGTGATGATGATGACGACCCTGATAGGTGTGAGCTGTATGTTGATAATCATCATGATCTCCGCTTAGTGGTATTGGGGAGGGCACATAATAACTTAGGTAATACCATACACCATCATTTATTACCGGATGATCAGGTGAGGGTCGTTGTTGAGATTATTCGAGATGATGATGCTCGAGTCCCTATGCCCACTGAGGAGGTTCAAACAGTGGGTCAGGCCCCCAGTAACTTCATCCCCTGGCCAAGAAGGCTGGTCAGCCTTCTTGATGCATCTGAGGTATTCAGTTAGTTGTGTTGTTCTATATTCATAGTTGAAATTATTTATTATTGTTTAAAGATAATGCTTTATTTTTATTTGTTATAGGATGTTGGAAATGATATTCTGCCTAAAAGGTCGCATCCAGGAAGACCAGAGATGTTTGCTCCTGCCAAGGTATTCATTTGACCATTTAATTAATTATGAATGCAAATAACTTATATGTGATTACTAATATATATCTTTGTTGTTTAGGGGATCGACAAAGGGGCACCTGTTAATTTTGTTAAACTTCTGGCTATACAGGTTGTTACCATGGAGAATGACGCAGCTTTGGTAAGGTTGGAACATGATGCCAGTCTAGGTGACGAACTGTATATCCCAAAGAAGGAACTTATGGAGATTGTACTTGAGAAAGAAATGGCTAGTTCTGCACATCTATCGTTATGGAGCACGTAAGTACATTTTATTTATAAGTTAAGTAATTAAATTTTAAATACTATAATAATTAAAAAAAATTCAATATATTAGGTATCTGCATCGTATGTTAGTTGATCAGGATAACATCGCCCTTTATGGGTTCATTGACCCCATGTTCATTCAGGGTGATGCTCTCCTAGAATCATAAGACCCGGTCACCACCATACGTGATATACTTGCCCGAGACGATCATCAATTCTACCTTGCACCTTATCTCAATAAGTAAGTACCGGTTATTTAATTATAACTATATATGACTTAGTCACTAATTGTTCCGCAAATACATTAAGCATTGGCAACTGTTGATCTTGTACCCTAAGATGAACGTCGTGGTCTTCTTCTGCTCAATTGGAAATAAGCCGGCGAATGAACTGATGACGATCATCGAAACGTAAGCATTAAAATACTTTATAATCATTAATGCAGTTGTTTTAATTATCTGAAATCTATTAGATATACTTTAATTAATGTTTATTTTGTCATGATAGTTCTATTAATGCAAACCACATATTGCGTGGTGAAAGGCGTCAGGCTATCAGATGGATTGTTCCTAACGTAATATATTTATTAGTTCAAACGCTTCAAATGCAGTGGGTATACTTATTGATTTCTATTTAATTCCTCATATTCTAATTGGTTTTCATTTGTACGTAGTCACGTATACAACGTAGACATGGGAATGTGGACACTATGTGATGAAGTGGATGTTCGAAATTATCTCCTCCAGGATCACTGAAAGATGACACGAGGTAAATGTTAATTGGTAACAATTAGAAGTAACAGTTATAGATTCGTTATATGTTTTATGTTAGTTTATTACTTAAAAGATATAATCTTTTGTCCAATTAAACTTGCAGATATTCAACAATCCAACTCCATTATCTGATTCCGACATCAACAACATAAGGAGGCGTTGGGCAACTTTCTTTCTTGAAGTGTACCAACCATATGTTGTATATATGTAGTTAGTTTAAAAACTTATCATGTACTAGCTATAGTGTACTTTTGACTAATCATATGTATTTTGATATGAAATCTATAATATATCATGTAGCTTTTTGGTTTCTAATTATCTTTGTTGGATGAATGAAATTGAACGTACATATGTATTGTTCGTAATAAATTCAGTATATATTAATTTAGTGTGTTTTTATTGTACAAAAGTGATTGTGTTGAGAATATTTAGAATATGTTATACTGGTATTGATTTGCATTACTGAAACAAGGGAAAGGAATGATAGAAATGAAAAAAGAGTTTAAAAAAAATTGAGACTTTACATATCGGTTAATCAAAAACCGATGTGGACAGTTTACTTTACACATGGGTTAATCAAAAACCGATGTGGAAAGTGATATTTCCAATAGGTTATGGGATAACCCATGTGACATGAACTTTCCACATCGGTTATTTAGAAAACCGCTGTTAAAAATGTACTTTGAACATCGGTTTTAAAACCGATGTGAAAAGTAACAATAAACAACATCGGTCTTTTCAACATCAGTTTGAAAACCGATGTGAAAAGCAAAAAATTATTGATGTGAAATCCCTTTTCTGCACCAGTGACACATATAATATCACTATTTTTCATTTATTTTATTTTAAAATAAGATTTTTTTATATTGTTATAATAAGAAATCGATATATCATTAAAAATATCATGCTTATGATTTTTTATTGATTGCCACTATATAAAAAATTATACAATGATAATGCATCACAGTTAATCTCAGCATGAAATATGTGACAATTTGATTTCATGCACAAAAGTTGACAACAATTGGGATTTGGGACACCTAGGATCCTTTTTTTTTTCCCTTCTTTTTCTTTCTCGCCCTCTTTCTCCATGTTGCCTACGACTAAGGGTGGTAATAGGTTAAGTCGAGTTAGATCCTGACAAGTTTGGACCTGACCTATGTTCCAATCTTAAGGCTTGAGTCTGGCCTACTTTAAAGTATGGCCTGGTCTGAAAACCTACCTAAAAACCTATTTATCAACAAGGTCTTTAAATATGTCTTCACTTATAAATAAGTCATAGCCCTTCATTTGTAAATAGACTCGCAGACCTCTAATGATAAAGAAGTTAGTAGACCTATACTAATAAACATGCCACCGAGCATTCAAAATTAAATAGGCAAGTAGGTCACTACATAACCAACTTTCAAATATTATAAATAATGTAAATAATATATTATAATAATGTAATATATTATACACAAACACACACACACACACACACACACACATATATATATATATGTGTGTGTATATATTAAATAGGTCGGTCTGATAGGCTTAATAGACTTTTTTTAAAACCTTGGACCTAACCTCTTTAGCTATGTAGGCTTTTAAAAAAGTCTTGACCTGACATTTTTATTAAATAGACTAGACCGAACTAGGTTTTAAATAAGTTAGACCATAGGCCCCAGACCTGACTTATTCTCATCCTTACCTACAAGTGAAATAGTGAATGTTGGCATGTGGTCACCAATGGTCGAAGTGATGGGGAGTAGTCTTTAGGAAGTGGGTCATTTGTGTTCGGTTGTCGACAATCAGAGTGGCATTGGCCGGGGTGGTGAGGTGGTGATCGTGATGGTGACAAGTGGTAGAAAAAAAAAGAGACAGAAAAATTCAAAATATTGAACTATATATCATATAAAAATATAAAATCACCATATAAAAAATATGGTATTACATGTTTAATTGTCAAAATAACCCGACACTACATGTTAATACTTATACATCTAAACATAATTTTTATCTTTATTAACAAATATTTTATAAAAATCATTAATAAAGAAAAAATTAATCTAAACCAGTCCTAATGTCCTATGCTGCTGTCTAACCATCCTATGTCTTTGAATAAGTCGAATGACTGAATAGTGAATGTCGAACTGCATATACATATTTTATAACTTTGTCTTACCTGAATTGAAAATTTTATGTTTTATTTTTGCCTCTAAATAAAAGTATAAAACAACTGGAAATAAGATGGGAGAATAGTTTTTAGGTAGTTTTGTAGACTGAACCTTTGTTTGTCATATGATATCTCACACATGTCAATGGCGGTTGACCTGGTAGCAATGAGGCGTGTTTTCTTATTATCTCTTTTAATCAACAAAAGTTGTTAAAAATATGGCTCATATCTTATATCTTATATCTTATAAGGATATTATTTCGAATCTCCATATTAAAATGAGGATCTTATCGGTAGATAAGTAGATATTTTTTAATCTTTGAGACCTACACTAACTGGTGAGCCCCGGAACCATCTCAACTAAATTTTATTTTAGATAAAAAAGGCAAAGAAAAATAACATGGGATCAGGAGACCCGATCTATCGGACTATTTAATGTTGGGACCATATTTTAATTGCGACGAACCTTGTACCATCGCAATCAATTAGAAAATCATAATAATGGCACTCTTAGTGGAAAATGGCTCAAAAAATTAGATTAATGCATATACATTGAATCTTCACCCCTGGTGAGTGGTGAGGTGAGCTTGTATAAGGTCGCTGCAAACAGAGAAAGACTAAAAGTCAAAAACTGCTTTTGTCAGATAAGTATGGTGGCAATCCCACACCACACTAAAGGGAAGCAACCCGCAGAACCAATTCATGAGCTGGAATTAGTCAATAGTCACGACGCAGAAGAGTGTCTGTGATTAGAGCTACCATATTTTAAGACTTTTCTGCTCTCGTATTTAATTATCAAACCAAAAAAGAAAAAAAGAAAGAAAGAATCACAATTCACAAGGCTAACAACATGTAGGGATATTCATCAATCGTTCCAAACCGATTCAAATCGTAAAAATTGAAAATCGAACAAATCGAAAATCGAAACCGTAAAAATCGAAAACCGAAAAAATCGTTTTTTTCATTGGATTGGATCGGATATTGGATCCCCTGATGAAATCTAATTCAATCCAAACCGATCTTTTATTTACATATACTATTATACTATTATTTTTTTAAATTATAGTACTACTTATACTTGAACATTGTTTTTCATACTTTTATGTCTCTCATTCTCTTTAATATTTTTGTTGGAATGACACATGATAATATTTAGAATAAATATTAATGTCTTGAAGTTACATTTTGCTTAAAATTTTGGTGCATAATATATACATACTTGATTGAGTAAACATGAAAAATATGGAATCAATTAAGTAAATTTAAAAATTAATTAGCTACAATTTATTGGTAGCCAATTCAAGGAAAAAAATAGGATAAGTAAGAATAAATATAGAGAATTAACATAAAAGAACATTTAACATAAAAGAACGTGTTAAAAAATATCAATAATTATTTTCTCTCAAACTTCCAAATTAAAATTTTGTCAGGAATTTTTCCACTCGTCATCAAATCAAATAATGGTTAATAATGAACAAATAGTTGATGTTTCATAAAGGTTTTATTGTTCTAATATAAAAAGATGTTAAAATAAGAATTGGGTACGATAAATTAGCTCACTTAAATAAAGATTATCTTTTATCTATTATTAAATAAGTAAAAAACACAATTGACATAAGAAAAAAAAATTAAGTATGAGAAAAATCGAATTATCCAATTCAATCCAAACCACATTTGATTGGATTGGATTGAATCGAATTTTTTTAAGAAAGCAAACCGATCCAATCCAAACAACACGTTGTTTTCATCATTGGATCAGATGATTTTTTAGCTCAAAATCGATTCAATTCAATCCACGAACACCCC
The DNA here is from genome assembly GCA_030762895.1 of Sophora flavescens. Lineage (NCBI taxonomy): Eukaryota > Viridiplantae > Streptophyta > Magnoliopsida > Fabales > Fabaceae > Sophora > Sophora flavescens. Next base: position 30,112,557 of record CM061063.1, on the reverse strand, counting down.
TAATAACATGTTCATGGAATAAGAATTATTTTTTGGCAATACACTATAAGGTCACATTATATTCGTTATTCAGTGATATCAATTTGCCAAAGACATCATGTTTTTTTTTTCCTCCGTTAGTTGCTTCTAAAAGTTATTATGATCTAGATTACTTTCTTGACTAGAAAAAAATAAAACATTATGCTAGCTGCCCAATAACATGCAAAGACGCATTGCATCAGGGTTGATAAATTTCATTTGATTGATAATAAAAGGGATCAAGATGTCAGCAGCTTTATAGAAGTTTATGTTACCTCAAACTTGTCTTCAACGTAGTACGAACACAGCAACCAGTCACGAACATACAAACAAATCTCAATAACCTGAGGCGTGTGAAATCACACTGTCCTCAAGGGTTTATCCGCGTGGTGCGCAAACCCCCAGATACAACAGGCCCCTCCCGATTAATTAAACCGAGGTAACAGAACAGTCAAGAAAAAAAATGATAAACATACAATGTAGCCCAGAAAGAGAAGAATAGATAAAAAAGTATTAAAAGAAGAGAAGCAATAATTTTTTTTTTCTCGTCTGAACTTAAACTTCCTTCTATTTTGAAAACAAGTAAAACTCACTCTTCCCTGACACTGTACTACAAAGCTTTTAAAGAAGGAAGAAAAATTGCCGTTCAAATGAATAAGGTTGATCCAAAATATTAGGATCAGAATTGGCAATTGTTAACAAGAATTTTGGATCAGAACGGGCAAAAAACAAAACGTGCAACAACACTATTTTGTATTATTTAAAACTGTTAAAAAATAATCATTCACTAGTATATATTGTTCCTCTTTTATAGGATCAAATTAAAATAAATAAAATGTGTAACTGACCAAGTAAAATATAAAATTATTTTCACAAAAATTAATTTGACTAAATAATAAAATCCAACCAGATTTATTTTACACTTGTTATATGATAATTACACAACTAAAATAAAACATTAAACTTTGAAATATCTCTAAATATCCAACAGTTTATACACAATTATAATAGATTAAAGGGAAAATTATAACAATTCTTGAGGTTTGCTTTAATTATACTTGATATTACTTTTATTTTAAAACTTATTGGGAAAAAAAAATCATTCTATGTTAAAAGTTACACTTATCTCCTTTGTACAGAAAGGTCAGTGCAATTTTAAAATAATAACTTCTTAAATGTAATGATAGCATAGATTTTAAGAAAAATTGGTATACTTTTTGGAAAAAAAAAACTAAATGTAATTAAATCAAGTCTTAATGCAGATCAACACAGTTCCTATGGAATAAACCTCGCGCAACATAAGGGTGATACATTAGATTGAGAACAGTCAAACAAGGGCGCAATTAAATTATCTTACTTGGGTAAAAAAAACCGGGGCCAATGTGAATTTTTTATATAACAAAAGATGCATGAAAGCTGACGGTGAAAGAAGAAAGAAACCGCGACTATTCTTCTTCCGCCGCGATCCCGGGGCCGATGTTGTTCTAGAAAAATGAAAGGTTTTCGGTCGCCTCGCGAACACTTGACTCGCCTCGCGAGTACCCGCGAGAAGACCAAACGTTGCTGACTTTTCACAAGATTCGCCTCGCGAGATACCTCTCGCCTCGCGAATCATTTTATATGGTTAAATCCGAAAAATATATTGTATTTTTTTAATACTGTACTCTAAGGTTTTGATCTAAAATTTTGTGATTGTTCCCTACTCTTTTGTGACACTTTGATATGTTATACTCTCCTTGATCATGTGTCATATAGATAGAATTAATTTTAGAGCCTTATGTGAATTAAGTTGTGTGTTCTATGCTGCATTTGTTATACAATATAATTTTTCTAATGTATAATTGTAGCATGACTATTGATATTTTGTATAGTTATGAACTCACCTATCGTGGGTATAATTATACAAAATTTGTGTTGTTAAATAATTAATTATTCTAATGTGTTATATTTGTATTATATTAATAATAATTATACCCTATCGGTGTAATATTATTAATGTAATTCGTTATTATACATCGTACTATTGTCTCAAGCTTATGTCAATTATGGTTTTCAAGTACCCTATCGGTATTAGAAATTTTGGTAATGTAAGTTTTGTACATTGTATTATTCTTCTTATTATATTTCTTATTTATTATGATTCGGGACCCTTAGGCGGAATTATAATGAATAAGAAATTTGTATTATGGGCAAGATTGGCTGAACATATATATGGAATCATATTACCTTTCAATTCTTAATGATTCCTTATTTTATGTTTTATGTCAGCCTCCTTCCCAAATTCTGTCAAAACTCTAAATGGGACAAACTATGAGGACTGGAAAGAGACTGTAGATCTCTACTTAACCATTGCTGACTTGGATCTGGCCTTGAGGGAAGACAAGCCAGCAGCTCTCACAAATGAGTCTACTGCAGCACAGAGGATTGCTTATGAGAAATGGGAACACTCTAATAGAGTGTGCCTGAAAGTGATGAAGTATACTATGGAAAAATCCATCAGGCAGAATATCTTAGAGGCTGATAATGCTAAGGAATATCAGAAAGCTGTTGGGGAGAAATTTATGACTTTTAAGAAGGCTTTAACATGCTTTGAATCCAATGTCATTGATGTTCCTCCAAATACTTGGTGGTTAGATTCAGGTGCAACCATTCATGTTGTGAATTCCTTGCAGGGGTTCACAAGCCTGAGGAAACCAAGCGATGCTGAGTCTAAAATTATTATGGGAGATGGAGCTGGAGTTTACATTATTGACATCGGAATTGTTTCTTTACTTTTGCCTTCTGGACATAATTTGCTTTTAAGAGATGCTGTGTATGCACCTTCTATGAGAAGGAACTTGATTTCTGTTTCTGCTTTGGATAAATGTGGTTACACCTTTAAGTTTGGTAGTGGAAAATTGATTGTTTATTCAGATTCTATTTCCATTGGTTCAGGAGTTTTACGTGATGGCCTTTATATGTTAAATCTACATGACATGTTCACATTCTCTTTGTTTGAAACAAACGCGAGTAGGATTAATGAACATTCTTCTATGTTATGGCATCGACGTTTGGGGCATATTTCTAGGCCCCATATTGAGAGGCTGGTCAAGGAAGGTATTCTTCATGATCTAGACTTCTCCGATTTTGATACATGTATTGATTGCATCAAGGGCAAATTTACTGCCAAGGTTAGGAATAAAGCAGCAAATAGGTGTGATGATATGCTACAGTTGATTCACAGGCACTGTGTGGACCTATTACACCCACTGCCATGGGTGGATATGGGTATTTCATTACCTTTATAGATGATTTCTCGAGATATGGATGGATAGATCTCCTTCAAGAAAAGTCTAGTTCCCTAGATGCTTTCAAATCTTTTAAGGCTGCTGTTGAGTTGAAAACAGGTAGGAAGATAAAATGTATAAGATCTGACAGAGGTGGAGAGTTCTATGGTAGATATAATGAAACGGGTAGAAACCCAGGACCTTTTGCCATATTTCTTGAGGAATGCGGTATTGAAGCTCAATACACTATGCCTGGTACTCCTGAGCAAAATGGAGTTGCAGAGAGGCGTAACCGCACACTTATGGATATGGTAAGATGTATGTTAAGCCATTCATCATTGCCAGACTTTCTTTGGGGAGATGCCTTAAAAACTGCTGTCTACATTCTAAATCAAGTACCCAGCAAGTCTGTACCAAAAACTCCATATGAGCTCATGAGTGGAAAGAAGCCGAGTTTGAAACATTTTCATGTATGGGGTTGTAAGGCAGAAGTTAGACCTTATAATCCTCAGTCTAAGAAGCTTGATCTTAAGACTGTTAGTGGTTTCTTTATTGGCTATTGTGTGGGTTCCAGAGGTAGCAGATTCTATTGTCCATCTCATTCTATGCGAGTCGTCGAATCTGATCGAGCGATTTTCTTTGAGGATGACTTGGATAGTGGGAGTGATATACCACGACCAGTTACTCTTAGAGAAGATCGCACCATTGTTCCTATACCAGCTGGTCCTTTTCCTACAGAAGTTATGATTCCAGCTAATGATGTTGATCAGAATCTTCAACATGAAGATGGTGTGGCAAAGACCGCTTGTAGGTGAACAAGAACATGATCTTATTGTTGATGAAATTCCACCGAGACGATCTCAAAGAGTGCGCAGACCTTCCATACCGAGATGATTATGTTGTATATCTTCAGGAACATGAGTTTGACCTCAATGATGATGATGATCCTATTACCTTTAAGGAGGCAATTTCTAGCTCTCATGCTTCTGATTGGCTGAATGCTATGCATGATGAGTTGTCTTCTATGTCTCATAATGGTGTTTGGAGTCTAGAGGAATTACCAATTGGTTGTAAACCTGTTGGATGCAAATGGGTTTTCAAGACCAAACGTACTCCAGATGGTAAAGTTGAAAGGTACAAAGCCAGACTAGTAGCTAAAGGCTATAACCAAAGAGAAGGCATTGACTATAAGGAGACTTTCTCACCAGTCTCTACAAAAGATTCATTTCGAGTTGTCATGGCTTTGGTAGCTCATTTTGATCTAGAACTTCACCAGATGGATGTGAAGACGGCTTTTCGAATGGAGACCATCTTGAAGATGTTTACATGGTTCAGCCTGAAGGTTTTATTGAAACAGGGCAAAGAGCACTTGGTTTGCAAGCTGAATAAGTCTATTTATGGGTCGAAACAGGCCTCCAGACAATGGTATTTGAAGTTTGATCAGGTTGTCACTTCTCTTGGCTTCAAAGAAAATGCCTCAGATCAGTGCGTTTACTTGAAGACTTGTGAGGGTGAATTCATCATTCTCGTTCTATATGTTGATGATATACTTCTTGCTAGCGAGTTGTGTTAAAATTATGACCGAGACAAAACTCATGTTGAGTAGCCAATTTGATATTAAAGACCTTGGTGATGCTTCATTGTTTTAGGCATCCGATTTATCGTGATAGGTCACGTGGTGTTCTTGGATTGTCTCAAAAAGGATATATTGAAAAGGTCCTCAAAAGGTTTAATATGCATTCTTGCTCCCCATGTGCCTTTTTGTTCAAAAGGGTGAGGAAAAATTCTCTAAATCTCAATGTCCTCAAAATGATGTAGAAATAAATGAAATGGAAAAGGTCCCATTTGCTTCCGCTGTTGGCAGTTTAATGTATGCTCAAGTTTGTACTCGTCCCGACATTGCTTTTGTTGTAAATGCTTTAGGGAGATACTTGAGCAACCCAGGTTTGGGTCATTGGAAAGCCGTAAAAAAGGTCATGAGATATCTGCAGGGAACCAAAGATTATATGTTGACCTATAAGAAGTCCGATCAACTTCAGGTCCCTGGTTATTCCGATTCTGATTTTCGCAGGTTGCCCCGACGACCAGAAAATCTACTTCGGCTTTATCTTTATGATGACAGGAGGAGCTATTTCTTGGAAAAGCGTCAAACAGGACGCTTACGCCTACTTCTACCATGGAAGCAGAGTATGTTGCTTGCTATGAGGCTACTTGTCAAGCCATGTGGCTGAAAAATTTGATTTCGGCTTTCATATTGTTGAAAGCATATCTAGGCCACTTGTGATATATTGTGACAATATCTGCTCTTTGTGAACTTCTCTCATAACAATAGAAGCTCTTCTCGCACTAAGCATTTTGATGTGAAATATTTGTTCGTTAGAGAGAAGATTCGGGAGTTTCGAGACTCGTATTGAGCATATTGATACAGAAACATGCTTCTTCGATCCACTAACCAAAGGCTTAACTGTTGGAATATTCCGGAATCATGTAATTCATATGGGCTTAGTTAAGTCTTTTGATGTATTGGATTAGTGGGAGTCTGAAACCATTATTTGCCCATTATCGTTTTTATGAGATATGTAATTTGACGTCATTCTTGTTTTCATATCTCTTATAGCATTTTAAGATGCTTGGACCATTTTTTGAATTGCATATTTCTCTTTATTAATTATATGCAATTTTATATTCATCAATCTTTATGTGAAATATGAGTCTTTAGCATGTATGATTTACTTCCCTATCGGATACTATTTCTGCATTGTTAAAGCTTGTATTTCTTATACTGCTGGTTAACGTGTGCTTTGATCGTAACTGGTATTTCCTTTTAATAATTGATTAATGTTATCCAAGTGGGAGAATTGTTAAATTTTAATTTAATAATATGTGGATTAGCATTAATTGGTGATTAAATTATTAATATATCAGTTATAAAATTAATTCTTAATTACGTAACCAATTGGTGAAATTGTTGTTGGGTATTTACTAAAGAGTGACCCTATGATGGGCTGGGTCATTCTAATGTTAACCCGTTGAGAGGTCCCTACTCTCTTTGGTAGGTTATAAGAATTGCCTCCCATTAGGCATTCTAAGCAGACATACACACACACTGAACCAACCAGAAAGAGAGGAGTAACCCTCTCACATTCTCTCACATTTTGATCCACTGTTCATCTCTATCTCACAATCTGATCTACTGTGATGGATTCTGCGACTCTCCAAGGTGTGGAATTCTTCTCCTCTCCTTTGATTAACATGAATCATATGTTATGATTTGTATCTGTATGATGTTTAGAATTATAGGTTTTCCTTCATTTTTTATATAACAAAAGATGCATGAAATCTGACGGTGAAAGAAGAAGGAAAGGGGATAGGGAGCTTCTACCATAAACAGAGGCTCGATATAACTTTTGTCGTGGGTGTTCAAAGAGAAAACAGAGAAGTACCAGTCCCTTTGATTATGGTCATGTCTTTTATTGAAACTATGGCCTTGGCTTTATTGTTCTTTTAGTTTTGTCTTTTTTTATTATGTAATAATATTCCAACAGACGGACAAACAACAACAATCAAATCTTATCCTACCAGATGAGATCGGCTACATTGATGACGGACAATTGTAGTATTCAAAAATAATAAAATGTCTTATCATTTAATTAGCAATAATTGTCCAATTATACAATAAAATTGTATGATAAATTTAACATTAATGAGCAGTTTGACAAATTTATGTAATATGACAACAGACGGACACCTGTAGTATTCAAAAGTAATAAAATGTCTTATCTTAATTAATATTTATTTAACATAGGAAACTTATTGTAACATTTTGGGTTGGATGGGGAAAATGTAGACAGAAACATTAACTAATAAAGTGAAAATTAAAGGTGAATGTGGGGCACATTTTGATGATGGATATATTAGATAGAGTCCTATAGTCGCTGATCGGGGGATCGCTTTTTCTTCGTTCAATTCCTTTCATATGTATATGATATAAAGTATAAACTATTATTGACTCTCGCATCCATTAGCCAAAGAACTATAATTAATTAGGGCCGGCTAAGGGGTTAAACACAACTACACAAGACTGTGACATGAAACCACTGTGGACCGAATAGCATTGTTTTGTAGATAAGGTCAACCTGCCACCAAGTGCTGCCTCCCAAGGAAGAATCAACATGTAAGCTATTCTTCCTTCTTCCATGGGCGGTGGGTGACTTGAACGCCCTTTCTATTTAGGCTTGGTCGTCGCCGTGCTGAAAGCAGAATGCACAATCGTGCAACGTAGGCGTGCGCAAAATGATAATTTTACAGAAAAATTAAAGAACCATCACAATTAGGGGTGTAACTTCATTGATAATGAGTGGGTAAAATCTGATTAGACTCAACTGCTATTGATTTTAAATTCCAGGACTTAAAGGTGTAACGGGTAGGTTTTTGTTCCGGTCGAGATCCGGCTTGCTGCAATCTCACCGTAGAACGTTAAATCAAGAGTGAACAATAGGGGTTGTTTTAGATTATGACTTGACAGAATATCGGATTCTGGTCCTACGTATCCCGATGGGAATCAAAGCCAGACGTAGTTCTAGGTTCAACCCTTGATCATACGGTGATCTCGATCCCCTAATTTTGTATCTGAGGAATACCAGCGAGTAAGGACTCTTCAATAGTCTCTTGGTCGAGCTAGTTTCTCTAATACGCTTAACGGAGAGTCACCGGGATTCGGTAAAAAAGTGAGTTTCTCTCATGGGTTCTCCTCCTTTTATAATAGGATTCTCATATCTCTTAGAGATCTGGATTTATCTCTTAGAGATCTGGATTTATCTCCTTTTATCTCTTCAATCTCTTTTGAGATGTGATTTCCTTAATTTAAGGGATATTGTCTCTTTTAACCAGATAAAATTATTTCAGATAATATCAGGATTTAATTAAGGATAATATCAATATCCTATCCCTTAATTTAGGGGATATTATCTCTTTTAACCAGATACGGTTATTTCAGATAATATCAGGATAGTTAAAGGTGATTTTAACTTATTATCCTTAATTTATGGATTGGGTCGGGTAATCAAGCTCGGTGACCTGGTTTTACTCTTTGGCCAGTACACAAGCCCCCCAAGCTTTGAGCTAATAAAGCGTAAATGCTTTCATGACATTAGCCGAGCTTAGGAACTTGGTTTTACCTTTGGTCTTTCGGCTCGGCGAGGTGATTGACCGAGCTTCATACTTCGGTATATGTATATACATATCCTCCAACTCGGTGAGCAGCTAGGGCGACCGAGCTTGACGCTCCGAGGTACCGAGCTCTACGTCTCGGCTCATACACAAGCCCCCCCAAGCTTTGAGCTGATTGCGTGGAAGCTTTTTTCGAAGGAGCCGAGGCTAGCCGAGGTGGAGGTGATCACCTGAGTTTCGTGCTGAGGCCATACTTTCTCGGTTCCCGAGATAAAAGAGACGTTACTCTGTGTGACGCGTGGCCTTTATGGCATTATTTCCGAGACTTGTGCAGTAGTTGCATGCTCCTGTTTTCCCTCGATGGCAGTGTACATTCTGACATTTCTGCCACGTGTTTCCTTTCCATTAGTGTGCCGAATTCAGTAAGACTTGAATGGACGTTTTCCTTGTTTCGGACGCCAACAACCATCATTAATTTGCCGAAAGGACGTTGCCCATTTTTCTATAAATTGGGACGAGCCCCTGGGACGGGGCTTCACCATCCTTGAGGCCTAGATTTTCTCCTCTTGAGTCCTTTCTAGTCCGAGCATTCATACTCCCTTCCTATTCGAGGTACGTCCTTCATCTCTTTCAAACTCCCTTAGGTTTTATTCCAGTTTGATTTTTGGTGTTTTATCTATGGAGTCTTCATTTGAGGTATCCCAGCATGCCTCTTCCTGGGTTCAGATTGTAGAGCCCGAAATCAATCGGATTGGGGGCTCTCCTTACCACTCCCCCTCTCCTTCTCATGGTGGTGGAGGTGACAAGGGTTCTTCTTCTTCTTCTTCTGATGGGAGGAGCTCTGTCGCTCCAGACGCTATCGTTGTCCCCAAGCGTCGCAAACGTGCTTCTAAGATGCCCAGGGTTCCCTACCCAGATATTACCATTCCTGGGTATTTCTGGGTAAAACCCGATGTTGCTGCATTCCACTCTAATTTCAGGGATTTTAATTCCCTTGAAGCTATAAAAAAAGGTTACTGACTACACGAGGCCTCGTGAGAGTGCCTTCCCCGTAGCGAGGATGATCATGTTTTCCTTTGCCCCTCCTCATCTGAGCCACATTTTACGTATGTATATAAGACCTTTTTTGAACAAATTGGACTCTCCATTCCCTTCAGCCCGTTTGAATGCGAGGTCTTGCGAGTTATGAACGTTGCTCCTACCCAGCTTCACCCGAATAGCTGGGCATTTCTGAAAGCCTTTCAAATTCTACGTAGCCAGATAGGGATAGGAGGCACTTGCTCCTAAGTTTACGTACTTTTACCGAGTTCGGTTTGGGGACCGAGTTGGCTGGATCTCTCTGAGTGGGATTGAGCAGAGGGGGATCATCTGGCTCTATAAGAGCTCGTATAAGTTTTTCAAATCTGATTTCTTCAAAGTCCGGCCTCTAAATGGTAATGAGTCTGTTTTTTTTTTACTCGGCCGGGAACTATAAATTTCCACTCTACTAGCAACCACACCCTGTCAAATTTTCTGGCTATGACCTCAACTCTATAACCTCTCGGGAGCGAGCTGATGTCGAAGTCCTAAAATTGTATCCTCGGCCATTGCCGTGTGGAAGGCTTTTAAAACTTAATGCATCTTCCACTCGGCAAGATGATTTTGAATGTAAGTGACTTTTTGTTGACAAGTGGTAATTTATCCTGTAGCATACTTACTTTATTTGACCGATTTCCTTTTTGTAGTGATAATGGGGAAGTTCAACTACAAGGCTCTGATGAAGAAGTCAGCTAATCAAGGAGCGGGTGGATCAGCTATGGCTTCGAATGTCAAAGGAAAGAAGAAGAAGAAGAAGGTTGCTGAAGCTTCTGACCCGAACACCCGGCCACCGAAGAGGACTCGGGAAGACATGATGTCTGAGGTCCCGATTAGAAGTCCTTCTCCCCTGCTGATGATTGAGGAAACTCCTGCTGCTGCTAAGAGGTCGGGCAATGCTCCCATGGTGACCGATCTTACTTCGGACACCAAATGGTACAATGGGAACTGCAACCCGGGGATTAGCTCGCTCTGGAGGAATGAGTTCGACCTTACACGTCTGATTGATATCCAAGTGCTGAAACCTTCTGATGCTCGGCTTTTGTTGGAGCAAGGGCCTGAGGAGAGTATGGAGGCTGCCGCTGCCTATGCCCTCCGGATCGCCTCCATCACTCGCTTCTGGAGCCAACAGGTTATTGACAATGTCAAGAAGATGGAGGTAATGAGGGCCGATTTGGCCCGAGCCTTGAGGGTGATGGACGAGCTTGCTCAAGTCGTGGCCAAGTGTGAAGAGCAAGCTCGGGTCATTGGTCAATTGAAGGCCCAAAAAACCGAGATGGAAAAAGACAAGACCGTCCTTTTGTCCGAGCTGGATCTAGAAAAAGCCCAAAGGCTGAATTTTTAGAAGATCGCTGAAAGACTTCAAGCCGAGAGGGAGGCCGGTCTTGAGTTGCGGAAGTTGCTGGAGACCGAGAAGGAGGAGAATTTGAGGCTCTGTTCTGATCTGGCTGAAGCCGAGGCTTCTATCATGAGGGAGCATGTTAATGGCTTCTCCCGAGCCGTGAAGCAGCTTCAGCATTTCAATCTAAATGCCGATTTTTCCAGTGCTGACGTGGATAAGGATTTCAACAGAGATGGCTTCCTGGTCCCGCTTTCCGAGCTGGAAGATGAAACAGAGGCAACTCAAGAGGAGGAGGCTGCAGAGAAGCGGTTGAAGAGGAAGCTAGTGGTGAAGGGGGAATAAGCTTACCTGGACAATCTCCTCCGAGTGTCGCGGATGAGCTCAACTTTGTTCCCATTGAAGCCGTTGTGCATGGGGATGCCCATGAGTAGGGCATTGGTTTTTTTTATTATGAATACTCATGTACTTTGGGCTTGACCCATTTTTATTAATGGACCTACGTGCGAGTTACTCTTTAGAAAATGTTGCAACTATTTTTCTAAGTTAGTACTCGTTTAGTTTTGGTGTGTTACGCGATTAATTCGAAATAGTCGAAACTTGAAGTACCTGTAGGTTTTTACTTACCTTTTTAGGTTTTTGCCGTTTGACCCTGGTTTGGTCAATTTTGGCTTGGATTACCTTTTCAGGTGTTAAGTTGTTATTTACCCTTATAGACTCGCCTTTCGACTTCAACTCGATCGATTTCAGCTCCGACAGTCTCTTTAGGTTGTAAGTTGTTTTCCACCTTTATAGGCTCGGCATTTCGACCTTAACTCGGTCGTTTTTAGCTCGGTCATCCTCTTTAGGCTTTAGTTGTTATATACCTTTATAGGCTCGGCATTTCGACCTCAACTCGGTCGATTTTAGCTCGGACATCCTCCTTAGGTTTTTAGATGCTTTTTACCTTTATAGGCTCGGCATTTCGACCTCAACTCGGTCGATTTTAGCTCGGACAACCTCTTTAGGTTTTTAGTTGTTGTATACCTTTATAGGCTCGGCATTTCGACCTCAACTCGGTCGATTTTAGCTCGGACAGCCTCTTTAGGTTTTTAGATGCTTTTTACCTTTATAGGCTCGACATTTCGACCTCAACTCGGTCGATTTTAGCTCGAACAACCTCTTTAGGTTTTTTAGCTGTTTTAACTAACACAGTATTCTAGCGCAATTGAAAATGATTCTATTTATTTATTTTTTCGGGTATGCCTCATTAAAACCCTCTCGGCCAAAACCTCGTGGGAAAAATACCGAGATAGGAAAAAGAGTGCATCACTTATAACCTTAACTAAAATAAAACTTGAGGTGGGAAGTGTTCCATGTTCTTGGAACAGCCTTTCCTGACAATTCTTCTAGCCTGTAGGCACCATTTCCCAGATTTTCAACTATCTTGAAGGGGCCAGACCAGTTCGCTGCGAGCTTACCCTCTCTGGGGTCTTTTCTCGCGTCGTTTTGCAGTCTCGGCACTAAGTCACCTTGCACAAATTCCCTTGGCTGCAACCTCGAGTTGTACTTCCGAGTTGCTTTTTGCTTGCACAGCTCGTCTCTGATTTTCGCCGCATCTCGGACTTCTTCAACCATGTCAAGCTCAACTCGGAGTTCTTCTTCGTTTTTACTTTGATTGTGATGCTTCCTTCGGAAAGAGAGTTCGCCGAGCTCAACTGGAATCATTGCATCGGTTCCATAGGTTAGTTTGAACGGTGTTTCACCCGTTGAAGACTGTGGTGAGCAATGGTAAGCCCATAGGATGCTTGGTAATTGTTCAACCCAAGCCCCTTTTGATTGTCCTAACCTTCTTTCGAGCTCGTTTAAAATAACCTTATTGGCTGCCTCGGCTTGGCCATTTGTTTGTGGATGCTCAAGCGAGGTCACTTTATGTTTAATTCCGAGGTTGGAGTAAAATGCTCTAAGCTCTTTATCGGTGAATTGCTTTCCATTGTCCGTGACAACTGCATAAGGGAGGCCGTACCTGCATATGATGTTTTTCCATACAAAATTTTGGACCTTTTTGGCAGTTATCGTAGCTAATGGTTCTGCTTCAATCCACTTGGTGAAGTAGTCTACACCTACCAACAGGAACTTGACTTGACCTTTGGCAACTGGGAAAGGACCAACTATATCCATCCCCCACATAGTAAAGGGCCACGGCGAGAACATGGAGTGGAGTTCTTCTCTCGGAGCACGTGCTATCTTTGGCGAACTCCCGACAGGGCTCACACCTATTAGTCCAAGTAGCACAATCCAGTCTCATGGTTGGCCAGTAAAACCCTGCTCGCAGGACCCGAGCTGCCAGAGATCGACCACCTGAATGCATTCCACAGATTCCTCAGTGCATCTCATTCATTACATACTCGGACTGCTCCTTTGTTAGGCACCTCAGCAATAACCTAGAGAATCCTCTTCTGTACCGCTCACCGTCTAGGATGGTATAATGGCAAGATTTTAGACGAATTCGCCTCGCCTCCTTAGGATCATCGGGGAGTTTGTCCGAGGTTAGATACTCCCAAATTGGTGTCATCCAGCCACGATCATAGTGCTCGGTCATTATTACTTCGGCACATTTTATGCTCGGTTCGAGAAGGTTTTCCTGAATGAAAGTTCTTAGCTGGCCAGCTTTCTTGGTGCTAGCCAATTTGGACAACAGATCTGCCCTGGAATTTTCTTCCCGAGGTATATGCTCAATAGAGAAATGATCAAATTCAGAAACTAGGCTATTAACCTTGCAGAGATATCTGGTTACTTGGGGGTCCTTTGTTTGATAATTACCCGAGACTTGTCTGTTACAAGTTGTGAGTCACTTCGAATTTTAATTCTTGTACCCCAACTTCTTTAGCTAACATTAGTCCTACAATAAGGGCTTCATATTCTGCTTGTTTGTTTGAAGAAGTAAACCCAAACTTTAAAGATTGCTCCAGGATTAGGTAATCGGGCCCTCGAGAATTATTCAAGCCCCTGCTTCCCTTCAAGTTAGATGATCCGTCAACATATAGGAGCCCGGATGAAGGATTCCGACCTCGGTTTAGAAGAGAGCTCGGCAATGAAGTCGGAGAGGCATTGTGCTTTCAACGGCCCCCTCGGCTCGTATTGTAAACCGAATTCAGACAATTCTCTTCGACCAAGCTATCATTCGTCTAGATCGGGTTTCTGAGCACCTGCGTTATGGGATGATCGGTTTTGACTATGACTTGGTGCGATTGGAAATAGGGTCGTAACCTCCGAGCTGCCATGACTAAGGCGAGGGCCAGCTTTTCAATCACTTGATACCGCGTCTCTGCATCTTTCGGGATCCTACTCACATAGTATACAGGCCCTCTGTTGCTCTCCCTCTTCTTCTGGATAATCACCGCACCGATTGCACAATCGTTGACAGATAGGTACAAGTACAGATCCTTGCCGAGCTGAGGCCGAGTGAGGATTGGGGGAGATGCTAGGAAGAGTTTCAGATCTTCAAAGGCCTTATCACATTCTTCGGTCCAGATGAAATCCTTTGGTTTATTCAAGAGCTGGAAGAAAGGTCTTGCTTTTTCTGCAGACTTCGGGAGAAAGCGGGATAGAGAGGCTAATCGGCCGACTAGCCTCTGAATTTCTTTCACATTTTGAGGACTTCGCATTTCCATAACAGCTTTGCATTTATATGGATTAGCTTCGATCCCCCAGTGTGTTAGCATATATCCTAAGAACTTTCCTCCTTGTACACCAAAGGAGCATTTTTCTGGATTTAACCTCATGTTGTATTTTCTGAGCTGGCTAAAAATTGCTTCGAGGTCGGCTGGATGTTGGCTTGGGTCATCGGATTTCACCACCATATCATCAACATATACTTCTAAGTTCTTTCCGATTTGGTTGACGAAAACCTTGTCCATAAGCCTTTGATATGTTGCACCAGCATTTTTTAAGCCGAAAGGCATCACCCGATAGCAGTAGTTTGCCCCATCAGTCATAAATGTCGTTTTTTCTTCATCGGGTGGATACATCCCGATCTGGTTATAGCCTGAGTACGTATCCAAAAAGGACAAAACTTTGTATCCTGAGGTCCCGTCCACCAGTCTGTCAATGTTGGGAAGAGGATAAGAATCTTTTGGGCATGTCTTGTTGAGATCAGTGTAGTCAGTGCACATTCGTCATTTACCGTTGACCTTTCTAACTAACTCCACATTGGCTAGCCAAGTAGTGTATTTCACCACTCTGATGAAATTTGCTTTGACCAGTTCGGAAGTCTCCTCGGCTACTGCTCGGTGCCTTTCCTCCCCAAGTTTCCTTTTTCTTTGAGCTACAGGCTTGGCTTCGGGACATACGGACAGCTTATGGCACATAAAATTGGGGTCTATACCAGGCATATCCGATGTCTTCCAAGCAAACAGATCGGCATTCTTTCTTAGGACCGCATGAAGTCTTTGCTTAAGCGAGGGGTCAAGTTGACTACCGATTTGGGTGCATTGTTCGGCTTGGGCCCCCAACTGGAACCTTTCTAAAGACTCTATTGGTTCGGCTCTGGACTCGCACATCTCCGTCCTTGGGTCTAGTTCAAACATGCTGACCGAACTGGCTGAAGTTACTGAACTGACCGAGCTTACCACCTCTGCTTTATCATCCTCGACATTCTTTGCGGTATCCTGGTGGCGAGTAACCTTTAGGCTATCAACATAGCATTGCCTGGCTAGCCTTTGGTCAATCCAGACTGCGACTATCTCCCCAGATTCAGTTGGGAATTTCATTGTCAGGTGTGGGGTAGAGACAATCGCCCCGAGTTCATTCAACGTCGGTCTTCCAATAAGGATGTTGTATGACGTGTTGGCATCTACAATAACGTACCTGACCGATACGGATTTGGAGAGTCTTCCTTCTCCAAACGTTGTTAAGAGGTCTATGTAACCTCGGGTTTTGACTTGCTCCCCGGCGAACCCTACTAGCTTGTCTTCCTGCTCTTTTATAAGCTTTTCTGGAATTTCGAGCTTCTTGAAGGTTTCCAGGTACAGGATGTCGGCCTAAGTGTTCGTTTGACCGAGAAGTTGGCTAGTTCGACCGTTATCACCATTGGGTCGTCTTGATTTGGATCCACCCCTCGGAAATCATCATCCGTGAACGTTATTGGAGGTCTTGCTCTTGTAGGCCTTCCAGACACTGCATTGACAGATCGGAGGGCTTTTACATGACGCCGCCAAGCTGAGCTCGTCGTTCCTCCTCCTGTGAATCCTCCCAAGATTGTGTTGATGATCCCTCTGATTCCTCCTTCTGACTCTTCATTAGGAGTTCTTTGGTTATCTAACCGGTCTCCGCCCTGATTGTTTCCTTGCAGGTTTGCATCTCGGTTACGATTGTCGTAACCGTGTCTTCGTCATCTTCGATCGGGTCGTCCGCCTCCATTATCATCTCGGCAGACGAAACGATCAAGACGGCCTGCTTGTACCAAGTCCTCAAATTTTTTTTTTCTGGGTTGTTCTACACTCTTCAGTGGAGTGACCATAGTTTTGATGGCACATGCATTCTTTTCTTATGTCAGCATTGGCCGGTGTTTTGGACGGTCGAGGTAAGGTGAGTAACTCGGTGTTGCACACCTCCTGGAGGATGGCTGCCCGAGACCGGTTTAACGGGGTAAAAGACTGGTACCTGGGTCGCCTCTCCTAGAATTCCCTTTCATTGGTCTTTTGGGTCCTTTGTGAATCAGACCCCCTATTTTTCTCTTTGTTCGAGACCAAGCACTTGTCCTCGAAGCCTCTTTCTCTCCTTTTGAATTCCACCATCTCTTCCGAGTTCATGAAACCTGTAGAGTTTTCCTGCAACTCTTCAAAATCTCTTGGTGGTTTAAAAGATAAATACTCATAGAATGGTCTTGGCTTCAGACCGCCCATGATGGTGTGAAGGCAGAGTTCCGAGCTCATGTTGGGAATTAAGATCTGTTTAGCATTAAAACGAGCCATGTAATCTCTGAGTGATTCATTCCTTTCCTGTTTAAAATTCACCAGCGAGACCGAGTGCCTTTTATGCCTTCGACTTGCTGCGGGTGTGCGGTGAACTTAGTTACAAGCACATCAAAGGAATCAATTGACCGAGGTGGTAGATTCGTTAACCAGGTTAAAGCTGGGCCTTGCAAAGTGGTTGGAAAAACTTTGCACATGACGGCTTCCGAATCAGTCACCAAGTAAATAGAAGAAATAAAGGATTCCACATGCTCGGTTAGGTCAGTGGTGCCATTGAATTTATCGATGTTAAGGGGCTTAAAATGGCTAGGCACGATTACCTCATCAATGTCATCCGTGAACAGCAACCTCGGACGTCGGTCCGATGTCCTTCCTTTTTCGCTAGTCCTTTCTGCACGAGACTTAGCTTCTGAAGCCCCAGGGGGAGGTTTGGTTTTGGAGGCTCGGTTAGTTTCCCGAGGAGAGGGTGCATAAAAGGGATCTTTTTGGCTAGTCTTGGGTGAGGATTTCTCTTCGTCAGAAGGTGTCAGGGACCTTTCTCTTTTCCGAATTCTTAAAAGCCTCTGATTTTGCGCACGTATCTCCTCGTTCTCTTTCCGCAACTGCTTTAGATGTTCCATAACTTCTCCTAGCCTAGGGTTATCTTCATTGACGGGGGAGGAAAGACGATTGCCATGGTTCTGGGCGTTCGAGGCCTCATGATCTTCATGATTCGTGCTGTTCGCCCCTCCCCGTGGACCATTCCGTGTGGTCACCATCAAGCTTTCTTGTGGAACCGGGGAAAGTTTTTCCTCGGCCCCACGATGGGCGCCAAATGTTCCTGCCGAGATCCGGCTTGCTGGAATCTTGCCGTAGAATGTTAAATCAAGAGTGAACAATGGGGGTTGTTTTAGATTATGGCTTGACAGAATATCGGATTCCGGTCCTACGTATCCCGATGGGAATCAAAGCCAGACGTAGTTCTAGGTTCAACCCTTGATCATATGGTGATCTCGATCCCCTAATTTTGTATATGAGGAATACCAGCGAGCAAGGACTCTTCAATAGTCTCTTAGTCGAGCTAGTTTCTCTAATACACTTAAGGGAGAGTCACCGGGATTCAGTAAAAAAGTGAGTTTCTCTCATGGGTTCTCCTCCTTTTATAATAGGATTCCCATATCTCTTAGAGATTTGGATTTATCTCCTTTTATCTCTTCAATCTCTTTTGAGATGTGATTTCCTTAATTTAAGGGATATTGTCTCTTTTAACCAGATAAGGTTATTCCAGATAATATCAGGATTTAATTAAGGATAATATCAATATCCTAACCCTTAATTTAGGGGATATTATCTCTTTTAACCGGATACGGTTATTTCAGATAATATCAGGATAGTTAAAGGTGATTTTAACTTATTATCCTTAATTTCCGGATTGGTCGGGTAATCAAGCTAGGTGGCGGGTTTTACTCTTCGGCCGATCGAGTTTTGTTCGATTTTAGGTGGAAAAAATCCGAACCAAACAAAATTGATTGGTTTGGTTTAGTTCGATTTTTCACAATTTTTTTACAAAACCCGAACCGGATCGGGTCTATCAGGTTAAACGTAAACTTGCTAGATGAAACAAACATATTTGAAAAGCCCAACATTACATTACCCTCTTGGCCCAACATATTAAAACCCACACCTATCGGCATTTTTTAATAAACTTGATTAAAACAAACCAAAAAAATAATAATTAAACCCAATATAAAAAAAAAGTAGAAGCTCCTGGGTTTAGTCATTAGTGGTTTCCAAAAGAGCAAACGGAAACCTAACATAGAGAAGAGACGAAAGAGGCATAGGTGGATATGTTGATGGCGGTACAACGGCGGTGACTGAGAATATGGAGGTCGCGTGATGTTGCCACAACACGTGAATAGCGGAGATGACCAGAAGGGAATGTCAACGGCACTGAGAATGAGATGAAGGGAGATGAAGGAAGGTTGTGTGTTGTGTGAGAGCACAAATCGTCCTCACCCACTCTCACCAGCACAAATCTCCTCCACGTTCACAACTGGAGGACTATGACGGAGGACAGAAGCACAGCGAGTGCGGCGGAGAGGAGATGAGACGTCAACCTGGTCTGGTTAGACTGTGTGCGGCGACGGCTACAGCGAAAGTCCTAGGTGGCTAGGTCAGGATGCGCAGATGTGAGAAATATGTGTGAGTCAGTGTGATCATGGTGAGGCACTTGGGTTGGAGAGTCAGACTTACTAAGATTAGGTCAAGATATTGGGGAAAATTAATTATGCTATGTCATCGGGTCGGGTAGTCAGGTGATCGGTTCTGAAAGTTAAAATCCAATACTTGAACCAAAGGTGCTCGATTCCATTTGGTTTGGTTCGGTTTTTTACCCGAACCAACTAACTTCGGTTTTTTATGGGTTGGTTCGGTTCGGATTGGTCGGGTTTACCCGGTCCACTTACACCCCTACTAGGACTCGAACTAATGACATAATTAAATTTTTTAGAATGCTAACGAGTGTCTTTAGGGCATTGTTTAATGAATCAAGAAAAGAAAGATCTTATTGGTAAGTGAATTCAATGTTTTGAGAAGATAAACACTTGATTTTCGAATGAAATCTTACTATGTTTAGGTTCCTTAACTAGTGCCCTACGATAGCAAGACCCTTAAATTTTTTGTATATTTTTTAAATAAAATAAATTTGTGCATATTGGAAGTTTGGAAACATTGCACACAATTCAAGACATTCTTCCTTAATATTCTTTTTCCCCTTTTATCCTCCATCACACTAGACCATCCTCTATCATAGTCCATCATCGTATCTTCTTATATTACTAGCAACTTCAACCTCTATTTTGTGGTAACTTGTTGAAAGTTGACAACTTATTAATTGTTATGTTGATGGTAAATTTGTGTATATTCTCATTTGGAGTTGGGACTAACATCAATTCTTATAGTTGTTATGTATTATTGTTGTGTTATGTGTTAACTTCAATATAGGAGTCATAAGGTGATCAATGTGGTTTGGGTGGGGGAGTTAAGGGATGCAGTGATAAGGAGGTTGATAGTTCAAACCCCACCCATTAACATAAGTAAAAACATTAACATACTAACATTTGCCCCATAAAAAAAAAGTGTTAACTTGAATATCAAGGTTTACGACTTTATGCTACTAAAACATTAATTCAAGCATGATACTAGCTTTCTATATTTAAAATTTGGTTTTTCTTTTTAAGAGCTAGTTTTTATCAAGGCTATAAAAAAAAATTATGACACTGATAGAACTTTTTAGCTGTATTTCAGACGAAAAAAAAAACATTTAGTTTTCTTACCCCTTTAAATGCGACTCCCGCCACCCCTCCCCCAATTTTTTAAATTTCTTAACCAAATATCCTTCCCCCCACCCCTTCCCATTCTCCACACACACCCACCATCCTTCACCCCCTTATTCCCTCCCTCCCTTTCTTCGTTTTTAAACCATTTTTTTTCCTTTTCCCTTAGCAACGAAATAGCACAATATCATGCGTCTGCAATGCACCTTTGAATGCACAGGCTTTAATATGAAACGAAACAACACAAGATCGTGCTTTTGTGTTTTTTCATCATTACTCAGTTTTCTTTTTTAATTGTATGTTATTTATAAAGCAAGTATCTATTCTATTTCCGTAACATGGATCCACCGTATTATCTACGGGAGAATTTATATACCCTTTTGGGCAAGGTCATGGATGCAAAGAAATTGTACATTCAAGAAGGCAATCTTCGCCTCACCAAATAAGAATCAGCAACAAGGGTAGGGTCACAGTAGAGAAGTTGGAAAATTTGCTATTTGATGCAAAAATTCCACTTTCAATGGAACAAATTATGTGGGTAGACCGAGATACAACCTTCCAGGATAGGGTTTCGAGTAAATACGATTTCCCAACTGCGAAGAAAGAAAAAAAGAAGAAGTAGAAAGTGAGGGATGGTGGGGGTGGGGAGAATGAGAAAATGAACGATATTTTGGGGAAGAAAATAAAGAAATTGTGGGAGGGGAGGAGGGAATAAACCAACCCATTAATTGTCCGATTGGTTTGGTTTGGATTTGGCATCTTGAAATTAACCAACCCAAACCAGCCTAACATAATCAATTTTGACTAGTTTGGATATTTTGGGCTTCTCATGCCACTTTAAAACAAAATTATTATCAACATGATTAAAGCTAAAGCTTATAAAAAAAAACATGATAATTGCTAACAATTCTCATTTTTATTTGTAAATTATGTTATGATTTTCTTAATCAATTCTTTTGAATTGGTTCTCTAATTCTTTATTTGACATACTTATCTGTATATTCAACGTTCACTTTACCAAAAAAAATAAGTTATTTTTTCTTAAAGAACTTCATCCTTTTTTCCCTCCTAATTTCCCTAACTGATAGCCATCTAATTATTTTCCTTCTTACGGTGACTTCCAAACAAAAATAAAAATTTATCTCTCCTCTATCTCCTTTATGGCTCTACGTGATTTCTATTCTCCTTCCTCCTCTCATTTACTTAGGGTCTGTTTGAGAGTTGAAAGGGGAATAGGTGGGAGAAGGCTTATAACTAACATTTTCATTGTATAAGAGTATTATAAATATCAAATTTGACTTCCAAAACCCTCCAAAGTCATCCCCAAATTTATTTTTTGAGTTCCCAAAATTAGAGGTTTTTGTCCAATGAAGAAAAATAACCCCTCATACAAGGTGTGTGACTATTTTCCTTTTCTCTTCCCTTTTCCTCCTCCTTTTTACATTAAAGTTTAAACTTCTTCCCTCCCTTTCCATCCCAACTCTGAAACCGACCCATAGACCAGCCTCCTCCAATACATAAAATCCCACAATTTCTAGAACTTTTGGCTCGCTGGTTTGCTTGTTAGTGAAGTTTTTGTAAAAGTATTGTTATTTATTTACATAACTATCATTGGTTTTCCTTCATAATATATAGCCTAACTTTTTCCTCCCATGAAGTGCAGCACGCCATTTTTTAATGTTTTTCCGTGTAACTAAGGGCCTGTTATTCATATTTTCAGGAAATGAAAATAGCAAATAGAAAATAAACCAAACAGCCCTTAATATTTTCCCTAAAGTGTTGACTTTCAAAGATTGAAAGGGAAATTGAAATTTTAGTGGTAAAAAGTTATTATTTATAGGCAAGGGTTTGATTCTTATTGTTTATACGAAAAGTGCTTTCTTTAGAGAAATAAAATCCATTTCAATGATTTCTATAAATCTTTTTGTCGAATGTGAACACCTAATTTTGTCCGGGTATCTTCTCAATTTCATTAATATTTCGAAAAGGAAAATAAAAATTGGCAAAAATAAAAATAAAAATAAAATCACTTTTGTTCATGCTTTGAGCCCAATATTTGTTTAGCTCATGTTTGAGTCCATAGTCCAAATCTAAAAAAAAAAAGTTTCTGAATGTTAAAATAATAATTAAAAATGAAAAACAATTTGTTGCCTTCTATATTTTTTATTCCCACGATAATGTCCATTTTCAAGTATGAACCAAGTGTGCTTTCTTTGGTCTTTTGGCTTTGACTCCTTTTTACACAAAAATGGTGCCTAATCCTCCTGTTCTCTGCTTCCCTGTACCATCCCAACAACAAAGCTTATTTGCCCCATTGCAGCTACACCCCAACTGTGTTGTCCCTCTCCATACAGCTGGCTAATTGAGATGTTTGTCATTTTTCTCCCTTGATGCTAATATAAGTTCACACAACAAAAGTAAAGAAAAAAAAATTGGGGAGAGGACGAAGAGAATAATACAACAACATAGAGCATAGAAAGAGGGAAACAAAAAATACTAGGGGGAGCTTAGAAAAACCCTTCAAACTCAATACATTCCATCTCTTCCAAAAAATCTCCATTCCCTATTTCTCAACCTCCAGAAGTAGCACAAACATCATATGGTGGTGGCGTTCCACCAATTTATTCGCCAACAGTTGCATCTCCCTCATACCCATTTCACCATTGACATCACCATATGCTAGCCCTCACCTCTCACCAATATCACCACCACCTGAACCACCTTCAACAACTGCATCTTCTGTCCTCACTCCAGCGAGTGTTCCTGTCTCACCATCTTCTGCTACCGGCCAACAACAACACCACACACCATTTTTTTTCTCTACATCTATTATCTCTTTCTCTCTCTATTTTTCATCTTCTTCCTTACTAATAATCTTGTCTCTGCTACCTTCAGCAACACCATAAAAACCCATCCCAACACCTCTTTCTCCTATATACCTCAAATCACTTATTTTCCCCTCAGATTCACTTTACTCATTCCAATACCTCCTTCATCAACAAAGAACAAGAAATCCACACACAAACAGGCTCTACTCAGCAACCGTGATGGTCCTCATCGCCATCGTTCATAGCCCCAGCTCCCCTCACACATTCCAGCCATCGTTCCCTCACTTCGATTTCGTAATAGTGTGGGCTTGACCACCGCACAAACAAGATCGTCGCCTCCGTCCAGATCCGAATCTGCCACCGGTGTCACGAGCTTGCCACAGTGATGCGTGTCCTCGTCCATATCGTGAACCGTCGTCCCCTCCGCTGTATCAGACCCGCTTCGCCACTGCTCATCCACCGCTGGCCGCCATCACCATCACGGTATCAAGCCCGTCGCTGCATCTACCGTCGCTGCCTCCTCCACCTATCAGTCGCGCCGTCATCGACACCAGATCTACACGGCACCACCTCCACGGCCGGTCCTCTCCATGACGCCACCATATCGTGCTCAGACTCAGCCGTACCAAACGCTCCGCCTATACGTCTCCGTCGTGCTCGCCTCCGCCGTTGGTAACGTAGAAGAAGAGCTTCTGACTATGTTGGTTTTTGACCTTATGTTCATTTTTCATTATGTGAATTGTTAGCTTGTTTGGGTCAGGTTTGGGCCAGTGTTTTGCTCTTTGGGCCAAGTTCTTTCAGAAATTGATGCCAAACTATAAAGTGCAAAAAAAATTTGAAATCACAAAACATAAAAAATGAAAACAAAATATGAAAAAAATCCTTTTTTAATTTTTTTTTATTCACGCAACAATCTATGACATTGATGTATGAATTTTCATCCTCAAGTGTCATATAAATTGTAAGGGCTCATCGTATAGCTTGACTATCTTTAACCCTGTGCGAGAGTGAATTATCCTTTTTTTAAAAATATAAAATGTTTTCAATTTACACCTTTAACCTATTTTGCCCGATTTAGTTTTATAAAAATCTCTTTTGAGTTCATGCAATAATTTATGATGTTGATGTATGATTTTTCATCCTCAAGTGTCATATGAATTGTAAGGGTTCATCGTATAGCTCCGTTATCTTTAACCCAGTGCAAGGGTGAATTCCCTTTTGTATAGAAAATGTTTTCAATTTACTGTTTTCAACAAAATTTTATTCAATTTTATAAAATAAAAATTTATCTGAATTCACGCAACAATCCACGATGTTGATGTATGATTTTTTATCCTCAAATGACCTATGAATTGTAAGGGTTTATCGCATAGCATTGCTATCTTGGACCCTGTGCAAGAGTGAGTTTATTTTGAAATAAAATATTTCTTTTAAAAAAAAATCAAAAATCAAATCTTTTAAAAAATAAAATAAAATCAACCAACTAACCAAACTTTTTCTAAAAGAACTACGTGGCTTTGAGTTTCCCATTGCACCCGGGAATACGTAGGAGCAAGATAAATCATCTTGTCAAGCCAAAACTAAATTTTCCTTTTTTGCGTCTCTTTTTATGTTAAAATAATCAAATAATTAAGCTGTTCTATTTTTAGGGATTCTCTATAGACACGGTGTCATGTTCAGTCCCTTAGATATGAGGTTACCTAGTGGACTCATATGCCATGTTCAACCTCATTTAGTTTTTATAAACAATAAATTAAAAAATATAAAAATTAATAAAAATTTAAAATATTAAAAATAAAAAATAATTATTTCTTGTAAATAATTTTTGGGGTCAAATAAATATTTAAAAGTTTATTAAAATGTTTTTGCACAATTAACTTGAGGTACTGATGAGTGTGATTTCACCTCATCTTTGTCTATCATTTTGCATGCATTTTCATGTAGTTTAGGGACATTTAATTGGATTTTTGGTTATTTTTACCTTGGAACGGGTAAGGCGGTTTGTGTGGTGTTGTTTTGCAGAAATCAAGGATAAGATGCTCAAGATCAACCATGATGGAGTTTGGATGAAGATGGGGCTTGAAAAGTGAAGAAAATGAGTCAAACAGAGCCCATCACGGCCTAGCCGTGATGCCCATCACGGCCATGATCGAGCAAAACTGAAAAGGAAGAAAGACTGAAGTCAGAACCGGTCATGGCCTAGCCGTGATGACCATCACAGCCGTGACCTTTCACCCCCCACAAGTCAGAATTTGTCACGGCCTAGCCGTAATTCCTATCACAGTCTAAAACTGGAAGGCTCGCGATGCGAAAATTCTCTCGCTTCGCGAGAGTCTGAATTCCATAGAAGTGCACAAGGCAGAAGCCGTCATGGCCTGCCCGTGATGGACATCACGGCCGTGACGCGCATTACTTGGACCTGAAGCAACTGAATTGGATCAGAATTTGAGTTAGATTGGGATTCAAACTTCCCAAATCTATAAATAAGGACCAGGAAGAAGCAGGACTTTTGGGCTAAGACTCTTGCCTGCTACTTAGGCTACAATTTAGGATTTCTCTCTTCTTCTCCTCTCTTCTCTGATTTTTTGCTTTCATGTTATTTGTAATCAAGCTTGTCGTCACCATGACAAGGCTAGAGTAGTTGCTTAGTTTCTAGGGATTGGGGCTATGGCCAAGTTTTGTTTATGTTGTTAATTTGATGTAATATCTTTGTTAATTTCGATTTTGTTTTAGATCTGATTTCTAGTGTTTGAATCACTCGTAAATTCGGTGGCCACTTGTTTGCGTGTCATAGGCATTCTAAGGAGGAACCTAGCGGTGAACTTAGGTGTCGGATCTATAGAGTCAGACTTAGGACTGAAATCACGAGAGTTAGAAGCCGTCCTTCGAGGATCAACGAATTGTCACGAAACGCAAAGGGTCCAATCTGAATTCGACTACCACGAGAGTAGGGGTTGGTTCAATTGGGCACAGCTTTTGTAACCCGAGAGGGAGCTTAAGCTATTTGAGGATAAATTTGCCTTCAAGGCAATTTCGATAGTTAAAAAGGGTAATCGAGTTAGCAACGTAAACGATCTTGTTGGTAACCTAAATCCCTAGGAATCCATTTAGATCCAAAAACCACAAGGAGATTTGTTTTCTGTTTTATTTATCTCTTAATTCAAATTCAAAACCTTTTCGAAATACAAATCCTTTTTATACAGTCCAGATTTACCAAATTGAAAATTAGTTGCGATTCGAGATCACGGTCTCTGTGGGGTCGATATCTTTTATTACTTGGCGACAGTCCGGTACACTTGCCTGAATCGCACGTGCACTCGCACGACGCACACCAGGTACCGTTTTTTAAACGGGCGATGTGGGGTGCTAACACCTTCCCTAATCGTAACTGACTCCCGGACTCAAATCTTTTTTTTTAGACATTTTCCTTAAAATAAATGGTTTTTCCAATGTTTTTTCCCAAAAATAAATATTGGTGGCGACTCCTCTTTTTTACCTCTTTTTTCGCGGCGCCCGGACGGGACGGTCGCGACAACTGACGACTCCACTGGGGACTTTAGAGAGTCAGGCCTATCATAGTTAATTGTGCATTTTTTTAATAGATTTGAAAATATTAGTTTTACCCCTCTTTGTTTTATTTGTTTTGTATATAGTATTATATGCTTTAATAAATGCCTTTGTATATTCTTGCAACCCTAGGGTGGAGAATTATTCTATGTTGCTAGTTGTTCTTTTTGCAAATATGGTGTAGTTTTTTTAATAGGTTTTGGGTAGGTTTGTTTGCTCCCATCACACACATCACCATCGTATACATCACACACTTTTGGGCTCTATACCCGAGTCTTGAAATGCCATAGGATTAGAAGGGTTTTGGTGGTGTTATTGTGATATTTTTGCATCCCCGACAAGTCACTAATTCTCCGCTTTCAGTTATTCTGTGATCGTGGACTGCCATATTGTGACTCATTTGTCCCTGTGGTGAAGTTCATGAATCCGGGTCCTTTATCTTTTAGATGAGGGCAATCTGAGGGCCATGATTTTTAGGATTCTAGACCCGTCCTATAATTCACTCATAGAGCAAACTTAGTGACCAATCAGGTAGAGTCACGACCTTAGGTGTGTGCAAACATAAGTCTTACCCGTCTTAGGACACAAAGGGATCATTTTTTTTCACTCATGTTCATGTTTTTTTTTGTCAAAGAGAAAATTCACATTTCTCAGTTTTTTGTGAAAGAAAAATGATTTACACAAGTCCTTTTGCTTGTAACAAAAAAATCCATTTTCATATTTTGTATCTCATGCACTTCCGTAAATAATAAAAAAGGGGACTTGTGTAAATAATCTTTCTGTAAGTCATCCATATTCTTTGTATATTTTGTATCTTATACATTAAATATTTTTGGGTCCATGAAAAAATCTTTTTCATGCATTCCTCTCATGCGTCCATTACAAAAAATCATTTATCTCAAGCATTCATAAAAAGAAAAAAGGAAAAATAAGAAGCCATGCATCTCCTTCATTTCATGCATGCATCACTAAAAGCTCTTCGGACCAAAAAATTAAAAATTCATACATTTCATGCATCAATCATTTCATGCATCAATACCTCTTTGGGTCAAAATATAAAAAACATTTTTTTTAAAGGCAAAAAGCCATGCATAGGCATCACAATAGCGGAGGACATCCCAACTAGGTTGGCACCTCAACCACTACCAATCATCTGCAGCACACCCGATTTATTAATAAAAAGCAAAGGAAGCAGAGAAGCATGGGGGGGCATAAACCTTACCCATGAAGCGATCAACTAAATCTATAATTAGGAAGACCATTTCTATTACCAAAAAGGTCTTCCCCAATGAAGGGAGGATAAGAGCCCCACCAAAAAAATCCCTAAATAGACAGACCATGTGAGGCAAGTTTATCAGCACAACAATTGTCTTCACGATAGATATGAGAATAAGCAAAATTCATACTCCTAGATATAGACAAACAATTGGACCATCTATTTCTAAGACGCCAAGGGACAATGTTGATGTTCTTGAAGGCCGAGATGACTAATTGAGAAGCACATTCTAGCCAGAGATGGTTCCAACCTTTATCATTAGCCAGCTCAATTGCCAGCATGGCACCAATCAATTCATCCTGGAGAGCATTAGAGACACCAATGTGGGCAGAAAAACAACCAAGAACATCCGCATCTTTATTCCTGAAGATGCCACCACAAGATGCTAGACCAGGACATCCCATGGCAGCCCCATCTGTATTACACTTCACCCAGTTAAATAAAGGAGTGTGCCAAAGCACCAATCTGATGGAAGGAGCCTTGCATAAGTTAGCATCCACTGAAAACTGATTCAAAATCCTTATATCAGTAGAGGAGGGTGAAACTGAGCCCTTACTAAGTCTGCCCGACATAGAACAATTGGCAATAACAAGATTGACAGCAGCAAGGAATGAGATTGTTGTATTGTCAAACCTTAATCTGTTTCTACAATGCCAAATGACCCAAATAATGTATGTAATCCCAGCGAGCACCGGATCCTTGGTCTGTGTACTCCAATGCTTGTTACACAAGTCTAGAATAGATAACAAGGAGGAGGAGTCCAATGAGCATGAAAGGATGCTCCTCAACCAATTCCACAAAGCTGCAGCAAAATTACACCTGAAGAATAAGTGGTCAGTAGTCTCCTCTGTGGCATAGCACAGATGGCATATTGACACAACATTGTAGCCCTTGGAACTTAAGTTTTCATCAGTAGGAATTCAGCCATGAAGAATTCTCCACAAAAGAAAGGATTTCAAAGGGGGAATGCTGGGAGACCAAATGGATTTACACCAAGGAAGAGGATGACCTAAAGGGTTCTGAAAAAGGAAAGCCTCCTTGAGAGATAAACTACCAGAATCAGAGTTCCACCTAATTATATCCTCACAAGTCTGGACTGGGATTGATACCTTCTCCACTTCAGCAAAGAGATCAGGAAACTTTTGCAAAAGCACAGTAGGAATACACCATTTACCATCCTTGATAAAGTCACTGACCTTAGAATACAACAAGGAGTGAGCTTCAGCAGGAATATTAGTCATGGTAACTATTGGCATGGAAAGCCATGGATTAGTCCAGAAGTTAATACTGGTTCCATTACCAATTTGCCAAGATAAATTCTGCATGACAGTTGGAAACCAGTTCTTGATGCCAAGCCAAATGGAAAAGCTGATATGATGACTTATACATGTAGCATTTCTGATAACTCTGGCTCGAAGGATGCTACACCATTGATTTTGAGAAGAAACCAACTCCCAGCTAAGTTTTAGCATAGCTGTATTGTTAATAGCTCTGATGGATCTTAGGCCCAACCCTCCTTCCTGAATTGGAGCACAAACCTTACTCCAAGAAACAGTAACAACCTTCTTGGTATTAATGTTACCATCCCAGACGAAACTTATAATCCATTTGTCAATAGTTTTTAATAAGCAAACTGGCCTAGAGTAAACAGTAAAGCTATAAATCAACATACTTTGTTTGATGAAGCGACTAACTGAACCCTGCCCATAATAGAGAGTAAACAACCTTTCCAAGAGGCTAGTTTACTCTTGATTCTGTCAGTAATTGGCTGGAGATGAATTTTCCTAGGCTTCCCTTGGAATAAAGGGACCCCCAAGATAGTTGAAAGGAAGGCAGCCAGAAGAGAAGCCAAGCATATTTGAAATGGTGTTTTTCCTTGCAGCAGAGAGGGATCCAGCATAAAATTTGGATTTTTCAGGACTGACCACTTGACCAGAAGCTTGCTCATAGGCCCTAAAAAGAGAAACCAAACTTTGCAGACTTCTTTTAGTGCCTTTACAGAAGATCAACACATCATCAGCATAAAGAATATGACTAGGCATCCTATGACCTATAGGACCAGTCATCAACTGGAGGTGACCCTCATTCACAAGCATGGAGATGCCTCTACTAAGAACTTCTTTAGCGAGGCAAAAGAGGAGAGGAGACAAAGGGTCTCCTTGCCTGACTCCCCTTTTGCAACTGAAGAAGCCAGCTGCCCTCCCATTAACAGCTATGGAGATCCTTGTAGAGTTCAAAATAACACTCACCCACTTGCAAAATGCTTGATCAAAACCAAAAGCATCAAGTACTTTCAGCAAAAAGCCCCAGTCTATAGTATCAAAAGCCTTTCGAATGTCAATCTTTATAGCCAATTGACCACCAAATGATCTTTTATGAAGCAAGTTAACAGCCTCAGATGCAGAACACACACAGTCCACAATCTGCCTACCTTTGATGAAACCTCTTTGGTTGCTTGAGATGATTTTTGGGGCTACTATTGCCAGTCTATCAACCATTACCTTGGTAATGATCTTGAACTGGAAATTAGCTAGCGCAATAGGCCTATATTGGTCCACTCTATCAGCACCTTGAACTTTAGGGATCAAAACTACCACATTTGAATTTAGGTTTGGAAGGATCCAACCATCTTTAAAGAATTGAAGCACTGAATGGAACACATCATGAGAAATAATATCCTAGAAGTGCTGGAAGAATGCATTTAAAAAAAACGTGATTCATCTAAAAAATAAGAAGCTTATCTCATGCATTACCATTTTTGTGAGAAAGAAAAAAAGTGGCTTCATGCATCACATGAATTAAAAATTTTGAGTCAATATAAATAATTCTTTTTCATGCATCTCATGCATTAATACCTTTTGGGTAAAAAAAAAAACTCTTTTCATGCATTTAAGATACTCATTTCTGTTTAAGTTGAAAGTTTATTACAAAAAATATAAAAGTTTATTCCATGCACTGTGCTCCTTGGAGAAAATAGAGCCATCGCGCTTTCAAAGAATGCCAATTAAACCATGGATCATGAGGTGATGCTGGAAACAAGACTTGCTCACGTGGTCTAAAAATATGGATCACAACCTTGTACCTTATCATGTAGGTTCAGATGCCAATGAGTTGAGGAGCACGCTTTCATAGTCATTTCTCAGAAGTCAATTAGGGCATGTCAATTTTGAGACCTCACTGAAAATGTTATTTTGTAGTGGACTACTGAGACTTCAAGAAGAAAGCTACAATGACATCACCAGAGATTCGCATTCTAGTGGTTGTGAGAAGTGTAAACACTTTACGATCCCCGTATAATGAATTTCTAAGCAGCCCAGGCTAGATTGGTCCATTAGTGGTTTACCATTAAATGGTGGTTACATTGTATTTTATCATGTAATACTTGAACCATGTTCACTTTCTTGAAGCATTAATTGATTTGCATCCATACATTGTCTCATCCATTCTTTACATCTTCTTCCACATCATAATATTTCTCTCGTCATTCTTATATCTCAGCTTCTCTTTTCCTCCCCAAGCCAAGTATCATCCTTGGTTTTGTTCATTAAACTCACATTATTAGAAGTTCTTTATGGGGCATAGATCAGCCCACCTGTACCCACGCCTTTTCAAAAAAAAAATAAAAAAATGATAAGAAAAAGAAAAAGAAAAGGAAAATAAAAGAGGAGCAAATAAATAAAAACTTGGTGAGTACCATCTTTGTCTCTAAAATAAAGTTTTAAAAAAAATAAGCAATCATGATTTGAAATGAAGATTGGCCGTCTTTCTCTATCCCATCATTATCCCTTGTTACCCCTTTTGAGCTTGAAACTTTTCTTCAAAGAACCTTGGACAAGGATCACCCCTAAATAAGGGGTAAGTATGAAAGAAATGATGATGAAGCATAAAGTAAGAAAGTAAAAAAAATAGAAAATAAAAGAGAATAAAAAAAGAATAAGAAGAAATAAAGATGGAGAAAGAAAAAAGGATGAAAAACCTCATGCAAAAAAGAGGAAGAAAAAAAGTGGGAAAGTTAGAGGAAAACAAATGTTCTTGGAAATCGAAAAAGATCATGGATTCTTGGTCCTATTCAACCTTAACACATTTGTTTGAGCCTTATATCCTTCCTTTCATGACCCTCTACCATTGGCCACATTACAAGCTTCAAAAAGTCCATTCTCATCAATGAATGATTGCTACTTTTTTATCAACTTTATTTTTGAGACAAAAAAGTTTGTCCTCTTCTGAGATTTTAACTAATTTCTCCTCTAAAAAATCAAAAATAAGAGAGAGAAAAGAATGAAAATAAAAAAAGAAAGGGAAAGCTCGCTAGACTGAAAACCCTCAAGGGCTTTCTAACCAAAGTTAGAGTAAGATCTACATGGGGCAAAGTTGTGCTTTCAAGGGCCTTATCCAAGAGCATTTCCACTATTGGATACCCTACACTGGGGCAACACTATTCTCAAGTTTTCCTCATCAAGTGCTCTACACTGGGGCAGCTTCATTCTGGGAACCCTACACTAGGGCCACTCAATTCTCAAGGGAATTGTTCTGAGGCAAATTTGTTCCCAAGCAACATATGTCAAGTCGATCGCCATGATCAACTAAATCCAAAGTGGTGCAACACCCTTCTGATCTTCATATCACCTCTTGTGCATCTTGCTTCATTTCTGTTCTCTTGAATGCAATTTGAGTTGTCAAACTTCCAACACAGATCGAGAAGTTGTTCAAGCCATATTGTCCTTTCCTGTCATACTTTTGAATCCATGCAAGTTTGTTACATGATGCTTTAGGTAAGGTAAACATTATTTCAACAGTACAATTTAACCATCTAATGGTAAATCTTTGATGAACAACTCAGGCCAGAAGAATTCTTAATACAAGGGGAAAGTGGCATCTCAGTTGGCAATCAAGAAAGAAGCTTTGATCTTCACAAATAAGGGTGGCAAAATTGTCCACATCTCAAAAAAGAAAAAAAAAGAGAAAAATCAAAAAAGAAAAAGAAAATAAAAAAGCAAACAAAAAGGCTCGCTAGACTGAAAACCTGAAAAGGCGGTCTGGGCAAAAGTTAGAGCGACCCGATAGGTTGAAAACTCAAAAAGAGCGACCTACGTAAAAATTAGGCTCAAATACAATCAAAGTACAAGAAGTCTCCTCAAACTGATAAACTGGGGCAGTTTAAGAGGACAAGCTATGAAAAACTCCCAATACATGAAGGTTGGGGCAAGTCACATCCTTGAAAGATTGATCAGGCAATCTCATCCAATTGGGATAATCATCACAAAGAAGCATATCTCATGCAAGAAGTAAAACATCAGTTCAATAAATAAGTGATCAAGGAGTCTCGCACCAGCTCATCCTCAATCTCAGCTGCAATAAAAAATCTAAGGAGTCAAAGATCAAAGAGGTGTTTGCCAAAAAGAAAAGAAAAAAAATCAGAGTTTTTTCATCATTGATAAAAAGCATCTCATGCATCATGCATTTTTTAAAAAAAAAAAATTTTAATCTAGGTTCGCATCACTCATCAAAAGCATCTCATGCATCAAGCATCAAAAAAAATCAAGATTTTCACCAATCAATAAAAAATCATCTCGTATCATGCATTGTCTCATCATTTCATGCATCAACAAAATCAACATATTTGCTTGCATTTGTTCGGCTTTCGCAGGCACAGGACCCCAAAATTCGTGACTTGTTAGCTTTAGCAGGCATAGGGCCTCTTAAGTTTTCTTTTGTTTTGTTCAGCTTTAATGGGCACAGAGCCCATAAGCTTTACCTTTGTTAGCTTCAGTAGGCACAGGGTCTCACGAGCTTTTTATCTTTCTTTTCAAGCTTCGGTGGGTACTAGACCTCGTAAGTTCTTTTTGTTTTCAAGCTTCGGCGGGTACTAAACCCCGTAAGCTCTTTTTGTTTTCAAGTTTCGGTGGGTACCACACCTAGTAAGCATTTTACCTTTCTTGTTCAAGCTTCAGTGGATAACCGACTCCGCAAGCTTTATGTCTTTCCATTCAAGCTTCAGCGGATAACCGACTCCGCAAGATTTTTACCTTTCTTGTCGATCTTCAGCGGGTAACCGACTCCGCAAGCTTTTTACCTTTCTTGTTCAAGCTTCAGTGGATAACCGACTCCGCAAGCTTTCTGTCTTTCCATTCAAGCTTCAGCGGATAATAGACTCTGCAAGCTTTTTACCTTTCTTGTTCAAGCTTCGGTGGATAACCGACTCCACAAGCTTTCTGTCTTTCCTTTCAAGCTGTGGCGGGTACCAAACCCCATAAGCTCCTTTCTTTCTTGTCAATCTTCAGCGAGTACCAGACCCTGTAAGCTTCTTTTTGTTTTCAAGCTTCGGTGGGTACCACACCCTGAAAGCTCGTTTTGTTTTCAAGCTGCGACGGGTACTAAACCCCGTAAGCTCCTTTTGTTTTCAAGCTTCGGTGGGTACCGGACCACGTAAGCTCTTTTATTCAGCGGATACCCGACTCCGCAAGCATTTTACTTTTATTTTAAAGCTTCAGCATATGCCCGACTCTACAAGCTTTTTACCTTTTTTGTTCAAGCTTCAGTGGATAACCGACTCCGCAAGCTTTTTACCTTTCTTGTTCAAGCTTCAGTGGATAACCGACTCCGCAAGCCTTCTATCTTCCCATTCAAACTTCAGCGGATAATAAGACTCTGCAAGCTTTTTATCTTTCATGTCAAGCTTCAGCGGATACCCGACTCCGCAAAGCTTTTTGCCTTTCTTGTTCAAGCTTCGATAGATAACCGACTCCACAAGCTTTCTGTCTTTCCTTTCAAGCTGTGGCGGGTACCAAACCCCGTAAGCTCCTTTTTGTTGTCAAGCTACGGCGGGTACCTTACCCCGTAAGCTCTTTTATCCTTTTCAAGCTTCAGCGGGTACCATACCCCGTAATCTCTTGTATCCCTTTTTCAAGCTTCGACGGGTACCAGACCCCGTAAGCTCTTTTGGTTTTCAAGCTTCTGACGGGCAATCCACCCCGTAACCTCTTTTATCTTTTGTTCGAGC
This sequence comes from Sophora flavescens, assembly GCA_030762895.1. Taxonomy (NCBI): domain Eukaryota; kingdom Viridiplantae; phylum Streptophyta; class Magnoliopsida; order Fabales; family Fabaceae; genus Sophora; species Sophora flavescens. Next base: position 30,077,752 of record CM061063.1, on the reverse strand, counting down.
TTCAGACGGGCAATCCACCCCGTAAGCTCTTTTATCCTTCCGTTTGAGCTTCTGACGGGCAATCCACCCCGTAATCTCATTTTATCTCTCTGTTCGAGCTTTTGACGGGCAATCCACCCCGTAAGCTCTTTTACTTTCTGTTCGAGCTTCTGACGGGCAATCCACCCCGTAAGCTCTTTTATCTTTCTATTCGAGCTTCTGACGGGCAATCCACCCCATAAGCTCATTTATTTTTTCGTTAGAGCTTCTGACTGGCAATCCACCCCGTAAGCTCTTTTTTATCTTTCTGTTCGAGCTTCAGACGGGCAATCCACCCCGTAATCTCTTTTAACCTTCTGTTCGAGCTTCTGACGGGAAATCCACCCCATAATCTCATTTTATCTCTCTGTTCGAGCTTTTGACGGGCAATCCACCCCGTAAGCTTTTTTACTTTCTGTTCGAGCTTCTGACGGGTAGTCCACCCCGTAAGCTCTTTCTATTCGAGCTTCTGACGGGCAATCCACCCCGTAAGCTCATTTATTTTTTCATCAGAGCTTCTGACTGACAATCCACCCCGTAAGCTCTTTTTTATCTTTCTGTTCGAGCTTCTGACGGGCAATCAACCCTGTAAGTTTTTGTATCTTTCTGTTCGATCTTCTGACGGGCAATCCACCCCGTAAGCTCGTTTTTATCTTTTTGTTCGAGCTTCTGACGAACAATCAACCCTGTAAGCTCTTCTATCTTCCTGTTCGATCTTCTGACGGGCAATCCCTCCCGTAAGCTCTTTTATCTTTCTGTTCAGCTTCTGACGGGCAATCCACCCCATAAGCTCTTTATCTTTGTTTTTAAGCTCAACAGGAAATCCACCCTGCAAGCTTTTTACGTGTAAACCTCAGTGGGCAATCCAACCCACTGATTCTTTACGGGAAATCGCTTTGTAGTCACCTATCTTTTTGCTAGTCAGTGTACCTCGAACAAAATTGGAGTTCATGTCTTTACTCGTTTCTTATAACGATAATAGATTAACTATGGTTATACCTATTATCTAATAAGAAACAAGTAAAGAGGGGCAGTTGTGAACACCTAATTTTGTCTGGGTATCTTCTCAATTTCATTAATATTTCGAAAAGGAAAATAAAAATTAGAAAAAATAAAAATAAAAATAAAATCACTTTTGTTCATGCTTTGAGCCCAATATTTGTTTAGCCCATGTTTGAGTCCATAGTTCAAATCCAAACAAAAAAAAAGAGTTTCTGAATGTTAAAATAATAATTAAAAATGAAAAACAATTTGTTGTCTTCTATATTTTTTATTCCCACGGTAATGTCCATTTTCAAGTATAAACCAAGTGTGCTTTCTTTGGTCTTTTGGCTTTGACTCCTTTTTACACAAAAATGGTGCCTAATCCTCCTGTTCTCTGCTTCCCTGTACCATCCCAACAACAAAGCTGATTTGCCCCATTGCAGCTACACCCCAACAGTGTTGTCCCTCTCCATACAGCTGGCTACACTAGTGGAAATAATATAATATACGGGAACGTTTTACGTCAGTTGACCATATGTTTGACGTTAAAAATGAGGCAGTGGCAGTTTTGTAAATATTAAATCACTATTTACGTCAGTTGTGTAATGAACTGACGTAAATAATTATATTCCTCTCTGAAACTCATTCCTATCTTTCTTTCGTTGTCATCTCCCTGTTGTCACTCTTAACGCAGGTCACTCCATATAGTGCAGTTTATTTCTAAACTTTTTTTTTAAACAAGTTTATTTTTAATCTTAATTAATTAGCTTGAATTAGTAAACAAATTCTTGTGCAAATTAAAATAAATAAACACTTAACATAAAACAAGTTATATATGTATAATCAAATCGTATCTCATTGAAGCGATTCATAAGTTACAATTACATGATTATAAGATAAAAAATTTCTGCAACATAGCACTAAAATATAAAAAAGTTTCTGCTTCAACATCATTTTTTCTTCTCAGTCCTGTCCTCAGAAACTCCAATGGATGCATCTCCTCCCTCACTTGAATTCCTTGATGCTCCATCTGAATCCACAGTCACTTGCAGTGAAAGCAGAGTGAATGGGACGAATGGGATGAAATAAGGTGAGCGAATCACATTACGTGATTCACCCAACCTTACCATCCATGTTACGTAATTTACTCAACCTCAGAAGTTTTTTGACCATTAAGACAGAGACCTTTAAGTCTAGGTATAGGAAGAAATAACAAAAGTCTCAAATATTAGAGAGCCATATTGTGAAGGAATAGAAAACGCACGAAATATAGAGGAAAAGAGAAGAGGCTGTATTACAGACTGATACAGAAGAATGGTACTTTATATAGAGAAGAGAGACTAGCTGATTTTCTTGAAAACTGATCTATAAACTTAATGCTCATTAAGAGGATTAAGTTACAAGGTGCATGGGTAAGTAGCAGCACAGTATTCAAAGGAATGAATGTTTTTGCAGAAACTTATACACTTTTAACGTCTGTTGTCTTCAACAACCGACGTTAAAATTGTTTTTAAAATAAAAAATATTTATTTTTAACGTCAGTTTTTTATACAACTGACGTTAAAAGTGTGATTTTTACTTCACTTAAATAAATAGCTGACGTAAATAATCCTATATCCCTATCTGAAATGCCCTGTTGTCACTCTTAACGCAGGTCACTCCATATAGTGCAGTTTATTTCTAAACTTTTTTTTAAACAAATTTATTTTTAATCTTAATTAATTATCTTGAATTAGTAAACAAATTCTTGTGCAAATTAAAATAAATAAACACTTAACATAAAACAAGTTATATGTGTATAATCAAATCGTATCTCATTGAAGCGATTCATAAGTTACAATTACATGATTAAAAGATAAATTTTTTTTTGCAACATAGCCCTAAAATATAAAAAAGTTTATGCTTCAAAATCATTTTTTCTTCTCAGTCCTGTCCTCAGAAACTCCAATGGATGCATCTCCTCCCTCACTTGAATTCCTTGATGCATCATCTTGAATCCACAAGGCACTTGCTGCCAAAGTGCAGTGAAAGGGATGACTGGGATGAAATAAAGTGAGGGAATCACATTACATGATTCACCCAACCTTACCATCTATGTTACGTGATTTACTCAACCTCAGAAGTTTTTTGACCATTAAGACAGAGACCTTTAAGTCTAGGTATAGGAAGAAATAACAAAATCTCAAATATGATAGAAAGAATAGAAAACGCACGAAATATAGAGGAAAAGAAGAGGGGGGGTGTAATACAGACTCGATCTGAGAAGAATGGTTCTTTATATAAAGAAGAGAGACTACCTGATTTTCTTGAAAACCGATCTATAAACTTAATGCTCATTAAGAGGATTAAGTTACAATGTGCATGGGTAAGTAGCACAGTAGTCAAAGAAATGAATGTTTTTGCAGAAACTTATACACTTTTAACGACAGTTGTCTCCAACAACTGACATTAAAAGTGTTTTTAAATAAAAAATATCTATTTTTAACGTCTGTTGTTTAATACAACTGACGTTAAATAAATGACCTTTAACGTCAATTGTTACAAACAACTGACGTAAAATGTTGTTTTATTTTTGGTTTTTGATTATAACGTTTACACCCGCGCTCCTTCTTCACTTCGCTCTGTACGTCTCTGTTCTTCTCTTTTTATCATGCTCACTCACACTCTCACTCTCAACTCTCACTCTCACTCTGCCCTAATCGCGAGCTCATCTCCACCGCAACCACTGCGAGGGCTTCTTCGCCACCACCGTGAGGTACACTCTTAACCCTAACTCTGTCTTTCCCGCTCATTCTTTGCAATAACTTGACATCTCTCTTTCCCATTCCCGCGCACTAACTCTCCTTGTCCCTATGCTCTCAGTAACCACATCGAACGTTGGCCACCACTCGAGCTCCCTCCCCACCACCACGCGAGCACCTATTTCTCGGTGAGTCTTTAGGGCACATTTTTTTATTTTTGGTTTTGAGTGTGTGTTGAAACTGTAGTCTCTGTTGTTGAAACTTGAAACTGTGAGTTTGAGTTGTTTGGAATGTCTCTATTTCTGGTCGTGGGTTTTGTGTTTTCTCTTGTTTTTCTTCTGCTATCATGACCTATTTCAAAATGGGAAGAAATTTAGAGTTGCTTGTAGCATGTGACATCAATAATATATTGCTCATTGGAATCCTGTTTTGTTAATTTATCTTCATCTGCTTATTTCTTTTGTCTTAAGAAACATGAAATGGTGTAAATTTGAAATAATTTTTAAACGCCTTGGATATATGTTTTGTATATCTACAGAACCTATCTAGTTATGGATCGTATTGGATGGTTTGTAAGCGCACTAGTGCTGAGTATTTGAAGGGGGTGGGAGAATTTATAGAATTTGCTCAAAGGAATGTTCCTAATAGTAATGGAATGTTCTGTTGTCCTTGTGTCAAGTGTTTGAATATGAGGAAATGTACGGTGAAGGATATACGTACTCATTTGATTTGTGAAGGGATTTGCTTGAGTTATACAAGATGGATATGGCATGGTGATGTGTTGTTGAGTAGTACGGCAAGTGTCTCCCAAAGTGAGGACGTTGACATAGATATGGAGGATGATCGAGTAGAGGACATGATCCATGATATTGGACAAGAATCTTTTCATCGAGCTCATGTGTATGATAGGTTGTGCGGTGATGCAGATAAGACTTTATATCCAGGGTGTACTACTCATACACGATTGTTGGCGGTGCTAAAATTGGTTTGTGTGAAGGCGAGAAATGGTTGGACCGATAAAAGCTTCACGGAATTGCTTGAAGTGTTGAAAGACTTGCTTCCGGAGGACAACACATTGCCTGACCGTAACTATGAGGAAGAAATGCTTAAGGATGGTAGTACTACTACTGATGACGTAAGATGGCTAGCACGTAGGCCTAGCTTCAACGTCATATGTTGGAGCGGATACGACATCAATAACTTTTCCTTTTATACAAAGTAACAAGATAACAAGAGTACCATGCAAAATAGTGGGGTTATGATCGTGGCCAAAGCAATGCACTTCTCTAGTGCAAAGGACACAAAACCCGTTATAGCACCGACACCTTATTTTGGATATATTGAAGATATTTGGGTGCTCGATTACACTAAGCTTACGGTGCCGGTTTTTAAATGTAAGTGGGTTGATAGTAACGGTGGTGTACATTGGTAGACCTCAACAAGTTAGGTCATATAAATGAGCCTTTCATAATGGCTTCCCAAGCAAAACAAGTGTTTTACATCACCGATCCTTCTAACAAAAGGTTGCCCGTGGTTCTCCAAGGAAAAAGCATGTATAATGGTAGTGATGAAAATCAAGATTCAAATCTTGATATTCCTGAGACTCCTTCTTTTTCAACAAACATGCCTACTATAATCGAGGAGACACAGGTGGATGATGTACATGCCACTCGTGATGATCATCACGAAGGGATATTGATATAGGTAGTTTAAACTTAGTATACATTTATTTTTATTTATACTTCTGTATTTATTTTTAGTTATAACCTATGTTAATAAATATATATTGTTTCTGAACAGGCATACATATGGATCAGTCGGATGGCCCACGTGCACGGGAGGACACTATGGGGCCTACGCAGGACTCAATCGCGCCTACGCCTGATTCTAGTGTAAGTTTACATGCTATATACTATCTTTAGTCCTTCTTTTTAATGTAAGTTTATAATGTTACAACCCTCTATTTTATCATTTTTTTGTCCATATAGACATCACAGGCTCATAGGAAACGGGGTAGAGGAGCCACGACTTTGAAGAAACTAGAGAAGGCCAGGCAAAGCGGACAGAAGCTTGAGGTGTCATTTGATGCTAATCTAAATCCCCAGGGACCCCGTGCTAAAGAATTTAAAAAGTGGGTGTTTCTACAAGCGAAGCAGCACGTTAGCATCAACTACAACCACTGGAATGACGTTCCACAGAACATTAAGGATCAGATTTGGGAGGCTATCACGCTAGTTTACCTTTGCATTCTTTTGATTTACATTATTAGATAATTATCCGAGTTATAATCCATCCAGTTGTTATGTATTTAATGTGTAGGTAGCTTGGACTGTGCCAAATGACGAGGATCATCGTAAGAAATATATGAAAATGGCATCAAAGCGTTGGAATGGGTTCAAGCATGATCTTACCAGGTACTATGTATCTGGGAAGAAACGGCTTGATAAGATGTTCTCGGATTATCCCTGGATTGATCAGGATACTTGAGATATGTTTGCTAGGAGTCGACAGGATGGAGAATTTCAGGTTGGTTGATTAAGTTAATTTTGTATGCTTCTTATAGATCATTTAACTGTATTTAATTATGTGTTTTTGTTTGAATAGGCTAAGGCAGAGAAGGGTCGACATAATCAGGTGAAGAACGTCCACCGCCACACCATGTCTCGGGGTGGGTACGAGACTCGGATCGAGGAGATGATGGCGGATTGGCTGAGGGTGAAGCAGGAAGAGCACTCTGCTAGGATAGAAAGAGGAGAGGTGCCTGAGGGCACACCATCAAGTCCTCCGTCGGACATCTACCGCGAGGATGTCTGGTTAGCCGGCCGCATGACAAAGACGGGATCTTTTAAAGTTGATGCCACTCGCGAAGTGGCAGATAAGATTGTAAGTAAATAATTAACTTCATTTCAATTGATATTTGTATAGACATTTTTAACACTTTTCACTTGCACGTTTTTTCATTTGTTCATTGTAGATGGATCTTAAAGCACAATCCTCCCAGGATTCATTCGTCCCTTCTGGACGGCGGGACGTCTTGATGACTGCTCTAGGCAAGAAAGACCATCCCGATCGGGTTATTGGTGTTCCTGGGAACGTGACCATCAAAGAATATTATGGCAAGTATGCTTTATGAAAGCGGGTGGTCGATGAAGCATCAATTTTGGATGACATGACTCAACAGCCCATCTCCAACCCTGCTATTACAACGCATCTGATGCAAAGCTTACTATCCAACCCAGAATTCAAGCACGTGCTTGCTAGAGAGCTTTCCTCCGTCGGTTCATCCCAGGACACTGCAGGGCATGCCAACCCTTCACATGTGAGCACAAAAGAGAGTTATAGTAGGGCACATGTGGAGGATGATGAGTTGGTAGCTAGGGAGCGGGCGTTGAAAGTCCAACGCCATGAGCTTGAGTTGGAAATGAAAAGGCGTGAGCTTGAGTTGGACTTCAAACGACGTGAGCTCAAAATGTTAACAAAGGTATGTATTCATTATTAATGTCCAAATTAGTCAAATAATTACTTGTGTTTTTTTTAATTATCAACAACTTATCTATTTTATTTTTTCTAAATTGAAGGCCAAGTCGACGTCGGTGTCGCTGTCACCTGTCACTCGTTTGTTCTCACTTGGTGAGGATTATGCGTTTGAGATTTTTGAATGTCCATTGGAGCACGATGGATGGGTGGCACGCCCAAATCAACAGAGGATATTTTCCTTCTGTGGTGAAGATCTCGGGCACGCCTGCAGAGATAACGTCTGGATGGCCAGCACGGTTTTGAGTCTCTGGTGCACGTAAGTTAATTTTAATTTTATAACTTATTTATTTTTGGTATTTTTCCATTTAATAATTTATTTTATTTTCAATATATATATTTTGTAATTAACATCCAAACCTTATCATATCTTAGGTATCTCCATCGTCTTCAACTTGATAGGGGCATTGCATCAGTTTACGGCTTCTTAGATCCGTCAATCCTTGTGCCCCAATTCTTTGCTGGCGATGCATTTAGTAAATACATAGGGAACTTGTTGGGAGACAATCGGAAAGAATTATATCTGGATCCCTACTGTATGAATAACCATTGGCAGTTGTTCGTACTTCACCCGTCTAGGCATACTGTCATATTCTTATGCTCTCTCCACCAAAACCCGCCACAGGAGGTGGTGGAAGCTGTAAATACGTAAGTAACTAATCTTAAGTTTAATTTAAGTTTTAATATCAGTTGTTTTTAGTTTATTACACACATGATATGTGAATTTGTTAATTGACATGATTATTTGTTTATGATAGCGCGCTGAAGGTGAGTAGCATAAGTTGCACCAACGGGAGAAGTAGGACTTCTAAGGCTAAAGCAAATCCTGATTGGACCATCCTCAAGGTTTGGTAGTTTATTTATCAAATAATTAATATTATAATTACTAATTTATATGTATATTTAACTGACATTGAAATTAATTTTGTTTGTAGTCTCGATTTCAACATGATGGGTGGTCGTGCGGCTATTATGTGATGCTTCATATGCTGAACATAGTCTCCGCATCTATTACGGATGGATGGAGGAAGGTAATATTTAAACAACTTGATAAATTATATATTATAGTTTTGGTGATGACTTGCGTTAATGTTATTGTTATTATTTGAACGTGTGTAGGCATTTAACGACCAATCGCCTCTTCAAAAAGATGAGTTTAGAGACTTGAGGATGCGCTTAGCAGAATTCTTCTTCAAGTATGCGGCTGAAAAAGGAATTGACAAGATACCTCCGCAATACTTAGATGAATAGTTTTTTTGTTAGACTTTAGAAACTAATTAATAACATGTATATATATATATATATATATATATATATATATATATATATATATATATATACTTTTAGATAGTTATGTTTTTCCTATACATAGGTTTTGGTTTCAAGTCCCCCCATTGTTCCTTTGTATATTTCTTTTCTTTTTGTTAATATTGAAATTTAAGGGTAGTGTTTGCAATTCTGTAATGTATGTGATATTATGTGTGTTACTGGGATATTTACTGAAAGCAGGGATAGCTGAGGGGAGTGATATTTTAAAACTGAATTTTAAAAAAAAACTATTAACGTCAGTTGTATCAAATAACTGACGTTAATAGTGTTTTATAAAATATACAGTACACTATTAACGTCAATTGTATTAGGAAACTGACGTTAAAAATAAAACCTTTAACGTCAGTTCTTTAACACAACTGACGTTAGGTTGAACAACATTAACGTCAGTTTTTTTTAAAGAACTGACGTTAATAGTTTTATATTTAACGTCAGCTGTATTTACGTCAGACAATATTCTGACGTATAAAATCAATTTTAATTGCCGTAAAAAACAATTATTGCACTAGTGCTAATTGAGATGTTTGTCATTTTTCTCCCTTGATGCTAATATAAGTTCACACAACAGAAGTAAAGAAAAAAAAATTTGGGGAGAGGAGGAAGGGAATAATACAACAACATAGAGCATAGAAAGAGGGAAATGAAAAATACTGGGGGGAGCTTAGAAAAACCCTTCAAACTCCCTACATTCCATCTCTTCCAAAAATCTCCATTCCCTATTTTTCAACCTCCAGAAGTAGCACAAACATCATATGGTGGTGGCGTTCCACCAGTTTATTCACCAACAGTTGCATCTCCCTCATACCCATGTCACCATTGACATCACCATATGCTAGCCCTCTCCACTCACCAATATCACCACCACCTGAACCACCTTCAACAACAGCATCTTCTGTCCTCACTCCAGCGAGTGTTCCTGTCTCACCATCTTCTGCTACCAACAACAACACCACACACCATTTTTTTTCTCTAGATCTATTATCTCTTTCTCTCTCTTATTTTCATCTTCTTCCTTACTAATAATCTTGTCTCTGCTACCTTCAGCAACACCATAAAAATCCATCCCAACACCTCCTTCTCCTATATACCTCAAGTCACTCATTTTCCCCTCAGATTTTCACTTTACTCATTCCAATACCACCTTCATCAACAAAGAACAAGAAATCCACACACAAACAGGCTCTACTCAGCAACTCGGGTGGCCACCACGCGGTCAACCGTGACGGTCCTCATCGCCACCGTTCATAGCCCCAGCTCCCTTCATGCATTCCAGTCGTCGTTCCCTCACTTCGATTTCGTAATAGTGTGGGCTTGACCACCGCACAGACAAGCGCGTCGCCTCCGTCCAGATCCGAATCTGCCACCGGTGTCACGAGCTTGCCACAGTGATGCGTGTCCTCGTCCATATCGTGAACCGTCGTCCCCTCCGCTGTATCAGACCCGCTTCGCCACTGCTCATCCACCACTGGTCGCCATCACCATCACGGTATCAAGCCCGTCGCTGCCTCCTCCACCTATCAGTTGCGTCGTCATCGACACCAGATCTACGCGGTACCACCTCCACGGCCGGTCCTCTCCGTGACGCCACCATATCGTGCTCAGACTCAGCCGCACCAAACGCTCCGCCTATACGCCTCGGTCGTGCTCGTTTCCGCCGTCCTCGTCCCTGTACGGGTCTACCTCTGCAACTTCTTGGTCTATCTCCTTTGTTGGTAACGTAGAAGAAGAGCTTCTGACTGTGTTGGTTTTTGACCTTATGTTCATTTTTTATTATGTGAATTGTTAGCTTGTTTGGGTCAGGTTTGGGCCAGTGTTTTGCTCTTTGGGCCAAGTTCTTTCAGAAATTGATGTCAAGCTATAAAGTGCAAAAAAAATTTGAAATCACAAAACATAAAAAATGAAAACAAAATATGAAAAAAATCCTTTTTAAATTTTTTTTATTCACGCAACAATCTATGACATTGATGTATGAATTTTCATCCTCAAGTGTCATATAAATTGTAAGGTTCATCGTATAGCTTGACTATCTTTAACCCTATGCGAGAGCGAATTATCCTTTTTTTTTTAAAAATAAAATGTTTTCAATTTACACCTTTAACCAATTTTGCCCGATTTAGTTTTATAAAAATCTCTTTTGAGTTCACGCAACAATTTATGACGTTGATGTATGATTTTTCATCCTCAAATGTCATATGAATTGTAAGGGTTCATTGTATAACTCCGCTATCTTTAACCCAGTGCAAGGGTGAATTCCCTTTTTTATAAAATATTAAATGTTTTCAATTTACTCTTTTCAACAAAAAAATTTTATTCAATTTTATAAAATAAAAATTTATCTGAATTCATGAAACAATCCACGACGTTGATGTATGATTTTTCATCCTCAAATGGCCTATGAATTGTAAGGGTTTATCGTATAGCATTGCTATCTTGGACCCTGTGCAAGAGTGAGTTTATTTTGAAATAAAATATTTTTTTAACAAAAAAATCAAAAATCAAATCTTTTAAAAAATAAAATAAAATAAAATCAACCAACTAACCAAACTTTTTCTAAAAGAACTACGTGGCTTTGAGTTTCCCATCGCATCCGCGAATACGTAGGAGCAAGATAAATCATCTTGTCAAGCCAAAACTAAATTTTCCTTTTTTGCGTCTCTTTTTATGTTAAAATAATCAAATAATTAAGGTGTTCTATTTTTAGGGATTCTCTATAGACACGGTCCCATGTTCAGTCCCTTAGATATGAGGTTACTACTTAGTGGACTCATGTGTCATGTTCAACCTCATTTAGTTTTTATAAACAATAAATTAAAAAATATAAAAATTAATAAAAATTTAAAATATTAAAAATCAAAAATAATTATTTCTTGTAAATAAATTTTGGTGTAAAATAAATATTTAAAATGTTATTATAATGTTTTTGCACAATTAACTTGAGGTACCGTTTTTTAAATGAGCGATGTGGGGTGCTAACACCTTTCTTACTCGTAACCGACTCCTGGACTCAAATATTTTTTTTAGACCAGTTTCCTTAAAATAAATGGTTTTTCCAATGTTTTTTTCCCAAAAATAAATATTGGTGGCGACTCCTCTTTTTTACCTCTTTTTTCGTGGCGCCCGGATGGGACAGTCGCGACATCGAAGGATATCCTTGTTGCAACAAAATAATAATAATAATTGTCATCCCGGTATAAAAAAACCAAATTTAATTTTAATATACTATAAGAATTAAAATAATTTTTATATATTAATCAATCACAAATTATCCTATACATGATTTTTAATATAAAAGTCGAATTTTAAGATATATGATAATATAAGAAATCTCGACAATAATAATATATTATAATTAAATCAAAAAAAATTGCTACAGATTATTTTGGTATCAACGTCATTGTGATGTTACACATTTGCTTATACTGGAATCTCATAATCAACTATAAAATTCTTTTATCGACTAAGCTATCCAGAACCCACTGCAGCACTGCTACTATACAATTAATTGTGTTATTAAGTTTTAATAACTATATTTTCTATTAAAGGCCATATTAGACCTTTCAAATTATTGCTTATTTTATCTATTATATGATATTTTGTATTATCTTGTACAGCAAAGAGACTTGCACTTATATCATAAACTATAATTTAGTTTATAATCATTGCAATAGTTATACAAATACAAATTTTAACAAACAAGGTTATTTAAAATGAATTTGTCTAAAAAGCGAAAAAGTAAAATTGTATTTACTCTTATATTATTTAATGTATTAAAATTACGATATACTCTCGAACCTTGCTCTGCTTGGTAAGTTAATTTGGAGCATGTTAAATGATCGTAACCGGCTTTGGGTGCAGATTTTGAAACATAAATATGTTGGGTCTGAGTCAATTTGGTCTGTTAAGAGACGAAGTCATGATTATGTTATTTGGCGTAGTATCTTAAAAGCTGTTCAAGCTCTCCAAGATGGCTTTCAAATGCATATTGGCTCAGGAAATTCCTTTGTTTGGTATACGGACTGGCTTAGATGTGGTGCCCTTTGCAATTTAGTTGATTTCGTGAACATATCGGATACGGATATGCTTATCAGGGACATATAGGATAATGGTACCTGGGATCTTAACCGCCTTGCTACTCTCAACCCTACTCTTGTCCAGGAGATTATCTCTCAGAAGACAGCTCCTTGTCAGTTAGATGATTCTCTTTGTGACGGTTGGGTTAGGAGCGGATCTAAAGAAGGCTTTTATAGTGCAGCCTCGGGCTACTCCTGGTTACGGGAGAAGAATCGCAGCTGGGATATGTCTCAATCTTGGGATTGGCTTTGGAAGCTTGGTGCCCTTGCTAAGGTTCAGCAACCTCTTTGGCTTTGTTTACGTAATGCTCCCTGTACCGGCCGAAGATATAAGGCCGAGGATTGTCAATGCAACCGAGTTCATTCTCGTAAGTAGATATTCACCCGAACTCCCATAGAGCCGAAGACTTATTAACACGCTCGACACCCGAGGATAACTACTCGGGCCTACTCCACACCAGACTGTGAATGAAGATATCTCGGCCTTGAGCTATCCAACAGAATCGACCGGGCGAGTATCTCATCGGCCCAAATATCTCTCCGCATAATCAGGAGCCTCGATATCTCTCGCATAATCGAGCTCGATCCTAATATCTCTCCGTATAACTCGGAGCCTGATTCTAAACATCTCTATAAATGGGGGTCCAACCCCTCCATTGAGAACTACGTTTGCTTTGATTCCCATTTGGATACGTAGGAGCAGAATCTCAATTCTGTCAAGCACATTCCAAAACATCCCTTCTAACTCTTTCCAGCCGAGTATCTCTCATCTGAGGTATTTGGACGGAACATCTGGCACCGTCTGTGGGGATCGAAGCAAAACTTTCCCATACCACAAATCATGGTGAGAACAAGGAGCGGAAACTGCAGGAGAGAGGAGCTAGAAAATGCTAACAACGAAGATAATGGGGAACGGTCCATAAACCCGGTTATGACAACCGACAACCCCCTTATCCAGGAACTTCTTGCACAGATTGCCATGCTGAGAAGGGAGAATACAGAGATTAGGCGACAGAACAGCCGTCATGAACCAGGACAGAGCAGAGAAAGGTCTGTCTCTTCTCCTCCAGAGAAAGAGCGCCGGACAGCTGAGAATGGAGGATCCAGAAACTCGCGCAGAGAAGGAGGCCCACAACTCCGGCTTCTCATCATATGGACCGAGTGGACGAGGAGGAATTTCCTAGGCGAGGCCCCCGAACTGTCACTCCCGGATGAATAAATTTAATGAAAGGACCGGCGTGCGGAGGCCGAGACATCCCTTCACAAACACTATCATGGAGGTTCCCCACACCATCAACTACAAACCAATAAGCATTGACAGATATGATGGCACCTCGAACCCCGAGCGTCACTTGGACGCTTTACTACTCGAGATGTACCTCTTTACCGAGACGACGATCTTTGTCATGTGTAAAGTCTTTCCAACTACTCGAAGGATGCTGCGTTGACTGGTACACCCGATTCTACTAGCGTCGATTGATTCCTTCGACACATTCATGGCTAAGTTCAATGCTCAGATTGCCACCAGCCGGGCTCACCAAAAAACCTCGGCCTCGTTGGTAAACTTTAGGCAAGAAAAGAATGAGTCCCTGCGTGATTTCATGGCCAGGTTCAGCAGGGAGACAGTCCTCATCCGGAATCTCAGTGCCGATGTTGCACTACACACCATCTTGACCGGGTTAAGGCCTGGCCCTTTCGCCAGACACTTGGCTCGGAAGCCACCAACCAGTATGGATGAGTTGAGGAGAAAAGCTGCAGGATTCATCAATATGGAGGAGGTTGAGGAGTCGAAGAAAAGGGAGAGAACTGATGATGCTGACAGGCGAGACGGGAGAGAGAAGAGGAGGGCAGGAGGTGATAAGCCGAAATTCAAAGGCCCACCCGAGCATTTGCATAGGGGACCGAAGTATGAGCATTATACTCCCCTCAACACAAACCGAGCTCGGGTGTTTGAGGAAGCATACAATGCGGAACTTTTGCAGCTCCCTAATCGTGGCCATACCCCCCAGAATGCTGACCGACAGAAACATTGTCGGTATCATCGTAATTATGGCCATACCACCGAGGAGTGCTGGGTCCTACGAGATAAGATTGAAGAGTTGGTGCAAGCTGGTCACCTCAATAATTTTGTTCGGAGAAACCACAACAATGGTGAGGGACGTGGCAGAAGCAGAAGGAGAGGAGGTGACCAAAGCCCGAGAAGGGGCGGCGGTCAACGAAATAATGAAAGAACAGAAACCAGAGAGGGCCAGAAGGAAAGGCGAGAGGAGGATAATGTGGTCCGAGGAGTCATAAACACTATTTCAGGCGGATTCGCAGGGGGAGGCGCGACAAGTTCAGCTCGGAGAAAGCACCTGCGGGCTATTCGGGCTGTCAACTCGGTATCCGGCAAACCCCCGAGAAATTCCCCACCTATTATCTTTTCCGATGAAGACTTTGTAAGGGTGGATCCTAATCAAGATGACCCCATGGTAATC
Organism: Sophora flavescens; assembly: GCA_030762895.1. NCBI lineage: Eukaryota > Viridiplantae > Streptophyta > Magnoliopsida > Fabales > Fabaceae > Sophora > Sophora flavescens. The sequence continues at coordinate 30,062,599 of CM061063.1, read as the reverse complement.
ACCGTGCAGTTGGCTAATTTCTCGGTCAGAAGAACCCTTGTCGACCAGGGGAGCTCGGCAGATATCTTATATTACTCAACATTTCAGAAGCTCGGTATCCCAGAGAAATCTATTCAACCGTACGACAGTAAGCTCGTCGGCTTTGCATGGGAACAAGTTGATACACGGGGGTACATTGACCTCCTGACTACTTTTGGGGATGGCAAAGTGATGAGCCTCTGTTTGACTGGTTTTATAACTAGTCAAGACCTTGGCTTTGTGCTTATTTTGTATCATTTTCACCCAAATTAGACTTGATTGTCTCTAAGTAGTATTTTGAGTCTGTAAAGTGTTTTTAAGTTAATTTAGTTGATTTAGAGTGAATAAAGTATTTACTTTTATTTTCTATTTTCAGGTTAATAAAAAGGAATAAATCTGGAGCTTTCGCCCCGCGAGAAGGCTGCTCGCCCCGCGAATCAGAAGGTGACTGTGCCAGAGAAATTGCATCCTTTCTGTCTCGCCCCGCGACGACTTGACTCGCCTCGCGAGTAATGCTGTCTTGGAAGACCAGAAGCCATCACGGTTTGGGCATATTGAAGGTCACGGGCGTTACAGTTGGGAATTTGAAGAGTTCGCCTCGCGAAGATATGCTCGCCTCGCGAGAAGACCAAGAGTTGCAAACCTTTCGCATAATTCGCCTCGCGAGCAGTGCTTCGCCTCGCGAGGCCTTGGATTCCAGAATTTGTATATAAACTGCTCTATGGCAGAATGAAAAGGGGGCTAGTCAGTTTTGGCTAGTCTCGATTAGTAGTTAATTAGTTTTAGTTACTGTTTTTCTCTTCTTTCGTTTTGCTTACGTAATGGAGAGCTAGTCTCCTAGGATTAATCTCATTGTAATTGGTTTCCATTACCACACTTGAGGTTCTGTGATTCCTCTTTCATTTGCTTTTCTCTTTTCAATGCAATGTTGTATGTTTCTGTTTGTTATTTCAGGAATGTATAGTGTGGTATTGTTTCATTTCGGTGATGTTGTGTTCCTATATATAATCGCGTTTGTTATTTCGCGTGTGTTCATTCATGTTCGTTTGTTCATGAGAGCTTAACCCCGTTTGTTATTTCGGGAATAGGAACATACATATGTAGTAGCGGTTTTCGTTTGTTAATTGTTGCTACAACCGGGAGGGGATTAGTATCTGCTTAGTAGAATATGCATGAACCGATGATAGTGGGGAAACCGAGAACAGTAGGTTAATCGTTCTTTAGTTTATTTGATAATATTTTAACTGCCTGTTTTCTTACTCTGTTTTTATTTTGTTTTCTTTATTTTAATTGCACTCAATCCAAACCCCCCCAAAAACTAACTTTTGATTTTCTGTTAATAATAACAACAACTAAAGAGTCCTTGAGAGACGATATCCGAGTTGTCGCACTATACTACATTATTTTATAATCGCTCGTTCTTTTTGCCGCGTGGCGACAGCGCGGTCAAAAATTGGCGCCGTTGCCGGGGACTCTGGTTTGTTGTTATTAGCAGAAAATAAAATTTTAAAAAAAAAAATTCTCTTTGCTAATTAGTTTTGTCTGCATTGTCTGGTTGTGAATTTTGCCCCATGGATAATTATATGCAAAATTATGTGCCTAATGTTTATTATGAGCAACCATGCATGTATTATCCTAATTTTAGTGAGCCACCACCATACTATCCTAGCCAAGTGACCACCTCTGCACCTTCCGAACCTTCACAGAGCACCTTGGATGAGATTGCTTCTATGATACAACAAATGGCTGAGAACAATAAACGGATGGCAGTAAGCCAACAGTATCAGCCTAACCCTACACTAGCTCAGCTCAGTTTAGAAGAAATGCTACAACAAATGGCCGAGCAAAATCAACGGATGATAGAGGAAAATCAACAGAGGATGGAGGCTGAATACCAGAGGAACCAAGCTGAATCTCAGAAGTTGGCCATGTAAATTGATCAAATTGTCGCCAACTCGGCTGCAATGCTAACTCCACAGCCCCTTGAAGAACATAAAGATTCACAGATGGTTATTCTTGAAAATATTTCTGATGATGATTGTGATAATATTTCTGTTGATGATGAATTGTGTGTTGAATCCCCTGATTCTAATGATTGTTATTGTGATGACAGTGCTGCTTTGTGTATATTCTGTTATGCAGCTTTATACTGTTCAGGAAACGCAGAAAATGAGCATCAGGAGGATCAGGAGAACATTTGCTCCACCGTGCCTGAAGATAAAGAAGAACCTTTGGGAGTAGATGATTCAAGTAAAGCAATTGCATGTGTTGAGAGTAATGGGGTGGATGAATTAATTGCTGAATTTCCAGACATTGTAGATTTTCCTGATTCATTTTCTTGTAATATATGTACTAACTCTAACCTTTGTGTGGTGTGTGCTGAAATCTCTGCATGTATAGCAGGTGAAAAATTTGTTAGTGCAGTGGATGAAGACCTTGCAGAAGTTGCGGCGGCAAAGCGAAACACCAAGAACCCCAGACTAATCTGTTTGCCACCTCCCCCTGAGGAACCAGTGATGGAGTTTGAACCCTTGGATTTTGCACCATGGCCGGTCCAAGAGGTTGAGCCCCACTTCTATTGGGGAGACTTTGTAGATAAAGAGGTCAGTTGTGACCCGAAGGGGAGTGAGAAGTCCGCCGCACTCGGCGAAGTCATCATAATTGTCAAGTGCTCACCCCCACATCAAAGGTCGCAAGTCATGGAAGCATGGAATGAACTTCTACTCTTTGTCCATCACGTGGGCCTTATGCTACAAGCAATGGGATCCTGGTGGAACCGCCCTTAATGAGTTTTCTTAACCCTTTCTTCTTTTTAATTTTCTTTTCCTTATTTTATTTCTGTTTTGTTTTGAATAAAGCTCCTGAATAATTTGAGAAGCTCAGGAGTTGTGTTTGTGTCCTGGTATTGGCAAGTTTATTGGATTTTATTGATTTTGCATAGATTGATTGCATGATAGTGTTGACTGTTTCCCCCTAGGACTCGAAAAATTTGAAAAATTGAATTTTGATCCCCATGTGATTGAAAAATGAACTTTGAGATTTTATTATGATGGCATGATTTATGATAAGTTTGGGGTGACAGGAAGCACACACTAGGGATAGAATCTCGTTCAAATAATTTGCAAAAATTGTCCAGGTGAGGTTTTGAGCCTCCAACATGTTTTTTTGATTGTGAGAATCACTTTTTAAGTTGCACTTTCCCGAATTTACTTGAATCTCTTTGGTTTGCATGATTATGTGTTTGCTTCATATGATTTAGGCATTTTCTTTGTAAATAGCTACTTGGCCTAAAATAACCAATTCCTAATGCATGTTCCTTAGTTAGCCCCGTTGAGCCTATTAGCCTGTTAATTCTTGATAACCTAATGTTATAAGCCCAAAAATCTGGAAAACCATGTTAACCCGATCTTAGGATTAGGAGAGCATGTAATCTTAGTATGGGTGCAAGAAACTAAGTTTGGGGTGGCTACAAGGTGTAACATGTTGTTTGGGATTGAGAAAAAAAAATTATGTAAAAAAAAAATGATGAAAAAAAAAATTTGTGAGAAAAAAAAAAGAAAAAAAAGAAAAAAGAAAAAAAATAAAATAAAAGTGCAAAAATGCCAAAAAGAAATAAAAAGGTTGTAGTCACCCAGAAGCATAAAGAAAAAAAATTAAGAAAGGAACTTGAGTGAATTTCAAAGTGTAAATAATGTTCATGCTCTCTTAGTTCCTAGGGTCTTCAGCCTAGTTCCTTTGTATATCCTACCCTTAGCCAGGCCCCATTACAACCCATAAAAGACCTTCTGATGTTGCTTGCATGTTTTCTGTGGGAATCATTTAGAGATGAAAACCAAATTTATGGGAAGTGCTCTTAAAAGTGAAACTGAGTGAATTGTTGATAGCCTGACACAAATTGAGCGATTGAGTGAAATACAAATTTCCCTTGTGAGGAAGGCAGTTGTTTGGATTTGGTGATCTCCCTTTTGTGTGTGACTTGGATCCCCTGCTTAGATTAATGAAGTGTTTGAATGATGAAAATTCTCAATTGTTTAGAATAAATGAATGTGGGGATTGCTTTGCTTGAAAGGGGGGAACATTGAAAGAAAAATTCTTTTGAAAAATTGCTTGAAATCTGTTGAAAGTTGATTGAATTCTTAAGCTTGCCAGGTCTTGAGTCTTTTTAAGTTTTTGAGTTGTAGTTTGCTTGGGGACAAGCAAAGTTTAAGTTTGGGGTATTTTGATGAGCCTCTGTTTGACTGGTTTTATAACTAGTCAAGACCTTGGCTTTGTGCTTATTTTGTATCATTTTCACCCAAATTAGACTTGATTGTCTCTAAGTAGTATTTTGAGTCTGTAAAGTGTTTTTAAGTTAATTTAGTTGATTTAGAGTGAATAAAGTATTTACTTTTATTTTTTATTTTCAGGTTAATAAAAAGGAATAAATCTGGAGCTTTCGCCCCGCGAACCAGAAGGTGACTGTGCTAGAGAAATTGCATCCTTTCTGTCTCGCCCCGCGACGACTTGACTCGCCTCGCGAGTAATGCTGTCTTGGAAGACCAGAAGCCATCACGGTTTGGGCATATTGAAGGTCACGAGCGTTACAGTTGGGAATTTGAAGAGTTCGCCTCGCGAAGATATGCTCGCCTCGCGAGAAGACCAAGAGTTGCAAACCTTTCGCATAATTCGCCTCGCGAGCAGTGCTTCGCCTCGCGAGGCCTTGGATTCCAGAATTTGTATATAAACTGCTCTATGGCAGAATGAAAAGGGGCTAGTCAGTTTTGGCTAGTCTCAGTTAGTAGTTAATTAGTTTTAGTTCTATTTTCTCTTCTTTCGTTTTGCTTCTGTAATGGAGAGCTAGTCTCCTAGGATTAATCTACTGTAATTGGTTTCCATTACCACACTTGAGGTTCTGTGATTCCTCTTTCATTTGCTTTTCTCTTTTCAATGCAATGCTGTATGTTTCTGTTTGTTATTTCAGGAATGTACAGTGTGGTATTGTTTCATTTCGGTGATGTTGTGTTCCTATATATAATCGTGTTTGTTATTTCGCGTGTGTTCATTCATGTTCATTTGTTCATGAGAGCTTAACCCCGTTTGTTATTTCGGGAATAGGAACATACATCTGTAGTAGCGGTTTTCGTTTGTTAATTGTTGCTACAACCGGGAGGGGATTAGTATCTGCTTAGTAGAATATGCATGAACCGATGATAGTGAGGAAACCGAGAACAGTAGGTTAATCGTTCTTTAGTTTATTTGATAATATTTTAACTGCTTGTTTTCTTACTCTGTTTTTATTTTGTTTTCTTTATTTTAATTGCACTCAATCCAAACCCCCCCAAAAACTAACTTTTGATTTTCTGTTAATAATAACAACAACTAAAGAGTCCTTGAGAGACGATATCCGAGTTGTCGCACTATACTACATTATTTTATAATCGCTTGTTCTTTTTGCCGCGTGGCGACAGCGCGGTCACAAAGCATCCAAGACTATCATGGTCAGGTATGTGTTGGTCAATGCAGTAACATCATACAATATCCTGATCGGAAGACCATCTTTGAACGAGCTAGGAGCTGTGGTCTCTACTCCCCACCTCACGATGAAATTCCCTTCCAACTCGGGGGACATTGTTGCTGTCCGGGCTGATCAGAGGATGGCCAGACAGTGCTACGCTGATAGTTTGCGTGTGAGCAAACTTAAACCTACACCTGCAGAAACCCTAGACAGGGGGAAAGACAAGTCGGTGAATTCTGTTAACTCTATTGAAATGGATCCGAGAATGGACATGCAGGAACAACGTCCACAACTTATTGAGGAGTCAGAAAAGTTCCAGCTCGGTTCACAGCCTGATCAGTGCACCAAACTCGGCAGTCACCTTGAACCGAATTTGAAAAAGGAAATAAAGGAAGTGCTCCGCAGCAACGCCGATTTGTTTTCCTGGACCACATCGGATATGCCGGGAATTGATCCCGACTTCTTATGCCATAAACTAGCTATATGTCCCGAGGCGAAACCAGTGGCCCAAAGGAAAAGGAGACTGGGTGAGGAGAGAAGAAAGGTTGTGGAAGAGGAAACAGCGAAGTTGGTCAAGGCCAACTTTATCCGAGAAGTAGAATACACTACCTGGCTAGCCAACGTTGTTATGGTCAAAAAAGCAAATGGCAAGTGGCGCATGTGCACCGATTACACAGATTTGAATAAAGCTTGCCCAAAGGATTCCTATCCTTTGCCGAGTATTGACAGATTGGTGGATGGAGCTTCCGGATACATAATTCTGAGTTTCTTGGACGCATACTCGGAGTACAATCAGATCCGAATGTACCCCCCAAATGATGAGAAAATAGCTTTCATTACTGAGGGCTCGAATTACTGTTACCGGGTGATGCCGTTTGGACTGAAAAATGCTGGAGCTACATACCAAAGTCTCATGGACCGGGTATTTGAAAAACAAATCGGAAGAACTATGGAAGTTTATGTGGATGAAATGGTGGTGAAATCCGATGACCCCAACAGCCACCCAAAAGATCTAGAGGAAATTTTTCAGCAGCTGAGGAAGTATAATATGAGATTGAATCCGGAGAAGTGTGTTTTCGGTGTCAGGGTGGAAAATTCCTCGGCTTCATCTTCGACACACCGGGGAATCGAGGCCAATCCTGATAAATGTCGGGCTGTGATTGAGATGAGAAGCCCACAAAATGTTAAATAAGTGCAAAGACTTGCAGGACGACTCGCATCATTATCTCGGTTCCTACCCAAATCCGCAGAGAAAGCTCGGCCTTTCTTTAGGTTACTGAAGAGGCCTCAAACCTTCACATGGACCGAGGACTGCGAGAAGGCCTTCGTCGATTTCAAGGCCTTTTTGTCTTCACCACCGATCTTAACTCGACCCATCCCGGGAAAGAGTTATACTTATACCTGTCGACCCACCGAGTATGCCATCGCATGCAGTCATTGTGCAGGAGAAATAGAGAAAGTTCAAATGTCGGTGTACCATCAAGGGTCCTTCATGATCCGAAACTTCGGTATCAACTCATTGAAAGGCTGGTTTTGGCCCTGGTAACCGCAGCTCGGCGATTGCGTCCGTATTTCCAAAGTCACCCAGGTGATCGTCAAAACCGATCACCCGATTAGGCAGATTCTCAAAAAGCCCGAGTTGGCAGGACGGATGATTGCGTGGTCGGTGGAGTTATCCGAGTTCGGCCTCAGATACGAGTTGAGGGGCCCTCTGAAAGCTCAATGTCTCTCCGACTTCGTAGCCGAACTCAACCCGCAGCCGATAACCGAGGATATATGGTGGAACTTGTATGTGGATGGATCCTCGAATGTCAAGGGCAGTGGAGCTGGGGTGATTCTGGAAGGCCCGGGAGATATGATCCTGGAACAGTCAATAAAGTTCGAGTTTAAAACCTCAAACAACCAAGCCGAATATGAAGCTTTGATAGCAGGATTGATGTTGGCAAAGGAAATGGGGGCGAAGGCTGTTAGATGCCGGAGTGATTCACAGCTAGTCACTGAGCAAATATCCGGAGGGTATCAAGTGAAAGAGCCTCATCTCACCAAGTATTTATGCAAGGTCAACCAATTAATTTCCAATTTCGAGAAATTTGCTATTGAGCACATTCCCCGAGAAGAAAACACTCGGGCCGACCTGCTGTCCAAATTGGCCAGTACAAAGAAGTCGGGCCACCATAGGACGGTTATTCAAGAAACCATAAATGAACCGAGTGTCACGATTGAGGAGGTGATGGCCAGCAAACCGGTTGACCGAGAATGGATGACACCCATTTGGGAGTATTTATCCTCATAAACTCTCCCCCCAGATCATGCTGAGGCCAAGAAGATTAGGCTCAGAGCAAGTCACTTTGCTATTATTTCGGGAGAATTGTTTAAACGGGGGTTCTCGGAACCATTACTAAAATGTCTGACGAAGGCACAATAAAAGTACGTCATGGAAGAGGTTCACCGAGGAATCTGTGGTTTTCATTGTGGGGGCAGATCAATGGCCTCCAAGGTAGTCCGAGCAGGGTACTATTGGCCTACCATCCGAGCAGATTGCATTGAGTGGACGAAGCAATGTGATGAGTGCCAAAGATTCTCCAATATAAGTCGTACCCCCCTCGGAAGGACTTCACACATTAAACTCGCCTTGGCCTTTTGCTATGCGGGGAATGGACATCTGGGGCCATTCCTGTGGCCAAAGGTCAAGTCAAATTTCTCCCGTAGAGATGTAGACTACTTCACGAAATGGATTGAAGCAGAGCCTTTGGCGAAGATTACCGCCGAGAAAGTGCAAAAATTTGTATGGAAAAGCCTCATCTGTAGACACGGAATTCCCTTTGCAATCGTCACTGACAACGGAAGACAGTTTGTAGATAAGACATTACGGGAATTCTATGACAACCTCGGTGTTAAACATCACGTTACATCGGTTGAACATCCCCAGACCAATGGGCAAGCCGAAGCAGCCAACAAGGTCATTCTCGGAGAACTGAAGAAGAGGGTGGGAAGATCCAAAGGAGCTTGGGCAGAGGAATTACCAAGTATCCTCTGGGCCTACCACTGCACGCCTCAATCTACCACCCAAGAAACGCCCTTCAGGCTGACATATGGAACAGACGCCATGATCCCCGTGGAGGTTGGGGAACCGTCTTTCCGACGTATGCAACATGAGCCGAATGATAATGAAAGCGAGTTAAGGGTCGAACTTGACTTGGTAGAGGAAATCAGGGAGGAGGCCAAAATCAGAGAAGAAGCTTGCAAACAGAGAGCAACCAGAAGGCATAATTCAAGAGTAAAGCCGAGGAGTTTCCTGCGTGGAGACTTGGTACTGAGAATAAAAGGAGAAGCAAGGAAGGATCATACGGAAGGCAAGTTGGCAGCAAACTGGGGAGGGCCATTCCGGGTAGCAGAAAACCTGGGAAACGGGGCATATAGGTTAGAAGAGTTGTCCGGAAAGCCTATCCCGAGGACTTGGAATGCTTCGCATTTAAAATTTTATTATAGCTGATGTATATAGTCAGGTGATGTACTCTTTTTCCTACCTCGGTATTTTGTCCCAAGAAGGGTTTTGACCGAGAAGGTTTTAACGAGGCACACCGCAGACTTTCTTTTTATTCAATAAAAGAATTTATTATGAACATTGTTATGTTCTCTTATTTTGCCGATGTATTTACTCTACAAGCATCTCATTTGGAAGGCCGAGTTCGAGCCGATTAGATTTTTAAAGGCCAGGTTTGAGCACGAAGGCGATCACGAGCCATTAAATTTGTAAAGGCCAAGTTTGAGCCTGAAGGCCGAGTTCGAGACGATTAAATTTTTAAATGCCAAGTTTGAGCATGAATGGCCATTTCGAACCAATAAATTTTTAAAGGCAAAGTTTGAGCACGAAGGCGAAGTACGAGCCATTAAATTTTTAAAAGGCCAAGTTTGAGCTCAAGGCCGAGTACGAGCCATTAAATTTGTAAAGGCCAAGTTTGAGCCTGAAGGCCGAGTTCGAGCCGATTAAACATTTTAAGGCCAAGTCTGAGCTTGAAGGCCGAGTACGAGCCATTAAATTTGTAAAGGCCAAGTTTGAGCATGAAGGTCAAGTTCGAGCCGTTAAATTCTAAAGGCCAAGTCCGAGCCTCTTAGCCGAGTTCGAGCTATTGACTTATTAAGGCCAAGTTTTGAGCCTATTAGCCAAGTTCGAGCTATCAAGTTATTAAGGCCGAGTTCGAGCTGCGAAATTGTTGAAATCAAATACGAGTAGCAATTAAAAAATAACAAAGTTCGAATTTAAAGGATGAATATGAGCCGTGATTTTATTAAGGAAACCGAGTACAACGCATAAAGCAAAAATAAGGCCGAGTTTGACTCTTGAAAAGTACAAACAGGTGAAGATATTAAGGGAACCGAGCACAGCGCTGAAATTGAAAATAAGGGCAGCTCGGCGGGACAGTAGTTCCCCCAATTAGAGCAGGGGCAAGTCCAGTCGGCCCCCAGTCCCCCAATCCAATGCCATGACTCTCTCTTAAGGGAGGATGTAGTCACTTCCCCCTGAGAAAGCTGGATGATGAGGTGCTCGGCCCACTCAGGGAGTAGACAGCCTCTACCCCTTTCACGACTCCCGAAGTCTGCCATTCTCCCAGTTAACATCCTTCTTGGAGGATTGAATTGTAAAAGGAATTCTGGATCCCATCTCCCACTTACATCCTTTTTGGCAGCTATGAAACTCAAAAAAGGATGTTAACTGGGAGAGGGGAGCGTAAACCCCTAACACTATCATAGAACTACTCGGGTGGAAGAGAAACGAATTTGTCTGGTGGGAAAGAATGAAGAATGAATGAAAGAAGCAGTGAAACAGCCCTATTTATAAGGGGGGAGAGGCGTCGGGAAGGAAGAAGTATGCGTGGGAAAAGGTTTGTTGGAAAAACAAATCTCGAAACTAAGCAAAAAGCAGTAATTGCATGAACCCATTGCGGTTTCCAAAGCATTTAATGCGTGACTGCATGCGTAAGGTGTGAAACATGTGTTTCACGTGTAACAACCACCGTCCATTTTTGATATGGACGGTAGAATACCTCGGTCTTAGCCGAAGATTTGTTTAACAGGCCAAACACAACGACGGAAGATAAAAAAACACTTCAAGTATATCTCGGCCAAACAAGAGGCTACAAGGAAAAAGGAAAGTCAGCAAAACAGTAACAGTTTTCATTAAGTAAAACGAAGTTACAAGGGCACAAGCCCATTACAAGGGAGGAACAAAAAACAAAAAAACTAAACAGCTACTCGTCCCTAAGACCCTCTTCGGCCTCGAGGTGATCCTCGGGAGAGTCTTCCTCCCTTTCCATCGCCACCTCCTCTTCCTCTTCAGGAATTATGGGAATAAGTTCCCCGTTCACCACCTCCTTGTTCACATCGACTCCCGAAAGATCAACCCCCGGGGCGAGAACCTCAACCTGAGCAATAGCCTTGTCGAAACCCTTCCGGTGCTCGATAATAATGCAGCTAGTGGCCTCTTCCACATCCTCCTGGAGCTCCATCTTGGCCTTGGTCTCGGCCTCCAAGGCAGCTTTGAGTCGCTCAATTTCAGCTTGAGCCTTCTTGAGCTCCTCTTCAGCACGAGCTCTACCTTCTTCAGCCTGAGCTTTACTCTCCTCAGCAGATTTTGCTTTGGTCTCAAGCTCGGAGCTCTGGTCATTCAGCTCGGTGATGGTTGTAGTCAGGAGATTATTGGCCTTCGCCAGCTCGTCGCGCTCTGTGGAGGTCCGGGCAAAATCCCCTTTCAGCTTCTCAATGGAAGCAAGTTCAGCTTCCAGATGCCGGGATTTCCTCTCGGACTCCACCAAATCCCGGCTGCAGAAGCGGGCTAGAGCGGCGGCTCGGATGCAATAGGCCGAGAGGGCCTCCATGATGGACTGAGCCCCTTGCTGCCTGATTAACCGGAGGTCAGCAGGTTTGAGGAAGTTCGAGTCAAAGGAAGGGAACGGGTTGAAATCTTCACACCAGAGGGATGAGGTCCCCGCCTTTAGAGAACTGTTGTACCATTTTTGCTCGGTGGAGGGAGGGGGTTGTTCTCCCCGCCCCGCGGTCCCGGTCTCCTGAGTAGTTGGGCGTGGGGGACTCGGGTGAGGTGGAGGAGAGTCTTCGGTGTCAACTTTAACCTCTACCCTCTTTCTTTTTTGGGGGGCAGATGATGAAGTTTCCTTCGCAGAGGTCTTGGTGGGAGGAAGTCTTTTCTGCTTCTTCTTAGTTGAAGAGGGACCCTGACCCTCTTTAGCAGCAGCCTTTACAAGCTTGGAGAAGTCAAATTTCCCCATAATGACTGCCAAAAAGAAAAAGTTGTTAGTTCAGCAACAAATACAGAAAAAATTCCAAAACTAAAAAGCCAAGTACTTACTTTTCAGGTCAGTTCTCGGGATTGATGAGAAGGGTAGTTTCGGGGCGTCCACGATGGAGGGGCGAGGAAGTTTTTCTAGTATGTCTATGTCCCGTCTATCCTCGCCAGGGAGGGATTGGTACTCAAAACCAACGAATTTTTGTGGGGGAGGATTGCCAATATAGGGGAAACTTGGCACGATTATCATCATCAAAAAAGTGGGAGGAATGAGAGCCGAGGGGAGAACTCGGAAGAAGCCAACTTTGAAATCTTTGTACGATGATGTGTACAAACTAAGCGATCCTCTCGGTTCAGCCCGTTAAGAGAAATCCATCCCATTTTCTCACCAAACCTTGTTTGGTAGAAATACAAAAATTTTGGAGTGGTGGGCTCCATCCCGATGTATCTACATAGAATCGAAAGGCTTTGAGAAAAGCCCAAGCTGTTGGGGTGAAGTTGAGTAGGAGCGACGTTCATGGTTCTCGAGAACATCGTACTCAAACTCGGTAAAAGGAAGAGATACATGCAGCTTATCAAATAATGTTTTGTACATGTATGTAAAGGGGGCTCGGAAGGGCGAGCCACGAGGGAAGACACACTCGGTGCAGGAGCATGGGGGAGCAAGTGAACTCGGACTCGTCCCACGGCCTGAGATATTAATTTGGGACCGAAGTTGATCAATTGATTAGGGTTTGGAAGTCGGAGAAAAAGGTCCCAACCTCGCCTTTAACCCAGGTGTACCCGGGAAGAGTAATATCCAGGAATAGGGTCTTTTGGAACCCTCGGGCGTTGCTTACGAGCGGCGGGTTTGGACCACCGGAGGAGAGGGAGAGCCGGACTTGGAGTCGGGCCGGAGAATCGAGACCCGAGGGAAGAGCGACCGGGAGGAGGACGCTTCCCCTTCTCCGACGTCCAACTCCCGTGAAGGAATCGAAGAGGTGGAGGGAGAACCCCCGATGGGGAAACCTCCTCGCTCAATTAGAGGCGAGGTGTTTGACTCGAAGGACATGGATGAACTTATCGGTAGCGAGAAATTAAAGCGAGAAGTACGAGGGGAAGAAGGAGACTGGGCGTACCTGAAAAATGACAAGCACGAGAGTGATGGTAGAAACCTGGAAGACGAAGGTGAAAGGCCAAGGAGGATAAGTAGGGTAGAAGGGAGTGGGAGTCCGAAGGGATATTTGTAGCCTGCGGTTGACGGCCCACGTCCCATCAGGCCCAAAAGGGCGCGACTTTTGATTTTCCCCTCATTAAATGGGCGCGGAACTCTAGGGTTTCTTACCTAAAGCGTGCCGCAGAAGTATTAGGGGGAATGATTGCTTTCTCTGACAAAGAGGAAAGATTTGATTGAAATGACAGCTGGGAATGCAGAAGTTTGTGTGGCCGAAGAATGAGCTCGGTTTCATACTTATCAGCTCTTTCGCTTATTTAAGCTCGGGGCTCGGGGGGCTTGTGCACCGGCCGAAGATATAAGGCCGAGGATTGTCAATACAACCGAGTTCATTCTCGTAAGTAGATATTCACCCGAACTCCCATAGAGCCGAAGACTTATTAACACGCTCGACACCCGAGGATAACTACTCGGGCCTACTCTACACCAGACCGTGAATGAAGATATCTCGGCCTTGAGCTATCCAGCCGTAACTGACTGGGCCGAATATCTCGCCGGTCCAAATATCTCTCCGCATAATCCGGAGCCTGATATCTCTCTGCATAATCAGAGCCTGATCCTAATATCTCTCCGTATAACTCGGAGCCTGATTCTAAACATCTCTATAAATGGGGGTCCAACCCCTCCATTGAGAACTACGTTTGCTTTTATTCCCAATTGGATACGTAGGAGCGAGAATCTCAGTCTGTCAAGCACATTCCAAAACATCCCTTCTAACTCTTTCCAGCAGAGTATCTCTCATATGAGGTATTTGGACGGAACACTCCCCCCACCTCCTCTCTTATACACCAGCGCTGCCTTGCCCCCTTTGGTTTATGTCACCGGTGCTCTCTTCAGGAAGAAGATATTTTTCACTGTATGAGAGATTGCCCCCATTCACGTGAAGTCCGGATGAGAGTTGGTTTCTTTGCATAGTTCGGCTTTTAATAGCCATGTTGATGTTTCTTCTTGGATTAAGGCTATGGTGAGTAGTGAGCACTCTCTTTTGTTCATTGCTAGCTTTTGGTGGATTTGACTTTGGATAAACAATATGTTGTTTGGGGATGAGATTTGTAACATTAATGATGTTATTCAGAAGACTCTTGTGTCCCATGTTGAGTTTCTTAGATGTTTTCCTTCGAAGAACTCTACCAATCCCCAACGAAGCCTTTTGGTGAGATGGACTCCTCCTCCTAAGAGGCTGTGTCAAGCTGAATACAAATGGGAGTTGGTCCGAGAGCTCTTCGTTATGGGCTATGGTGGTCTTATTCGCTCAGACTCCAGGGATTGGCTTGGTGGTTTTCTGAGCTGCGATGGTCATGGAGATATTCTGCTTGCCGAGCTTGTTGCTATCTATCATGGTTTATCTTTGGCTTGGAGTTTGGCTTATAGAGATGTCCTCTGCGAGTCGGATTCTCTTGATGATGTCCATCTTCTGCAAAACAGAGAAGGTCTTCATCTTTATGTCGGTTAGGAATGAGAGTCTTCTGATTAGAGATTGGACTGTGCTCTTTGTGCATAATTATCGGAAAGCTAATTGCTGTGCGGACTTCCTTGCCAAGTTAGGATCTGTTTCCAGGTCCAAGTTCTATGCCTTGAAGGAGCCTCCCCCTGGTTTAGGTTCCCTATTGCTTAAGGACTTCCTTGGGGTTCCTCTTGCTAGCTAGCCTTGTTTTTGTTTCTTCTCATCTTTGCACCAAAAAAAATTAAAGGTATTCATTACTTTTTTTAAAAAAAATTATATTCACTTTAAAAATGTAATTCTATGCACCATTCAATACATAATTTTTTTATATGGAATTTTAATAATAACATCTAAAAAACTATTTGATTGGTTTTTTTGTAAAAAAAAAAAAAACTATTTGATTGGTTTTATTCTCAATACAAACGTCTCTACTACATTAAGTACCTTTAATAACATTTATCAGCTAACATTTATTAAAATGTTAAGAAATAGCAATATTAAAATATTTTATATCATTTATTAGAGAAAATGTTACTAATGTGAAAATAACATTTTCTAGATAATTACTTTAGAAGTTACTTCACTCAATATGATTAGTAAACATGAATTTGCCTTAGTAAAATCTAAAACATATCCGTGAACGAAAGTTGGTCCAGTCGGTAAAGATAAGGCTCATAATCCATAAAATCATGTGTTCGAATCCTACCGTCGATGTGAGGATCTCGTTAGCATTCATTGAGCCTTGATGAATCCCCGGGACGCAACTTACCTAAACTTGACAAAAAAGAAATTGAAGAAAATCTAAAACATTTCCTATCTTAATAACATAATGATACATTTCGTTGAGAATATACAAAAAAAAAATTCTATTGGATGGTGTCAATAGTTTAAGATGAGACGAGAGAAACCGCGTTTTGAGATAACGTGACACGATTTAGATGGAAAATGTGGTAGTATCTCGCAAAAACGTCGTCTTTTCTTTTCATTTTTGTGCTAAAACCGACTCTGTTTCTAATTCTATCCTTAGTATCTGAGTGCAAGTTGGCAGGGTCGCCGATCTCATATATTCGATGATCGGTTTACGAGAATCAAAAGACAAAATTGAAACCAGAAATTAGAGAAAAGCGGTTTTTCAAAGGAAAAAAATAGCCCTTAAGATTGTTGTAAAAATATTAAACAAAATAAATAAAATGAATAAACCAAATAAATATAGAAAAAGATGAAGAGCTCCAAATCTCCAATAAAATATTTATAATCCAAGCCGTGTGAAATCATATTATTTTCAAGGACTATTTCATCACAATAATAATAACAATAGCTTCCCAGTATTTAACAGACTCTTACAAAATAACAATATTAAAAGAATTACATCAACTCTCATGTACTTAGAAAATAAGGAAAAGAGAATTTATTTAAAATATGAACTAAACAAATGTCTCCAAAAGCTAGTTCCTGGTCTCCACTACATTTTTTTTTAATAAAAAGATATTCATTCATTTAAATTGATAAAATACATCGAACAACACAAATTCAACATCGCTAAAAACCGAAAAGGATGAATCTGCGAACAAACTCACAGCACCCAGGTTAATAGTATAACATGGCAAAATCAAAATGCCTACAAAAGTGACAGAATCAAAGTCACCAGAATACCCATGTCTTCGGATCTGTAACATTTAAGTGCAATTCTTGATCAAACCTGTGATTGATCGAAGCAAATCATCAATCAACGAACAAGCGAACACCGCACAAAGACGGGAAATCAAACAATGCCTCACCAAGACGACGAACAACAATACCGCCGCCCACAGACGATGAAAAACATGAAAAACACGAAGAAAAAAAAATTAGATATATGTGGGAAAACCATTTATTTAGATAAAATGGGAAAAAAACGAAGTAAATTGGTGATTCCAAGCCAAAAAATGATTCAAAATCACCCCCTCTAATAATAACACGTGACTGTATATAAAGAGAAAAGAGAGAGTTATGAAGTTAATCGGGTGAATTATTTTTTGGTCTCCACTACACTTGTGATATATAGATGTGTATTTGTTCTCCATGAAAAGTAACGTTGCAGTGTATATAAAGTCCTCAAAAGGCACTGTCTTCAATTCTCCATTCCAAATTCGGAGGATTGATCCTCTAACCATTCACACCGTTGATATATTAATAAATAAATTGAATGGGTAAGATTCACTACGGGTGATGGAAAAAACCGGTTGCAATTGCACCAAATCAAAACAAAATTGGTTACCTTCACAAAAACAGAACACCCGAACAAAAATAAAAATACAACACTTACCTGCGATTTAGAAGGAGTAATGCTACTGAAAAAATTATCCATAAGTATAGAGAGTAACGATGACAATAATGTTAAAGTATCTATTTAAAACAACAAGAGGCAATAAAAAAATCCCTAGTAACAAGTAACAAATAATATCACAAGAGTCATAAAAATAATAGCAATAACAATTTACACCAATAAATATTCATCAATTATTACAGTAGTAAAAAAATTTACCTTGTAAGAATTAAAAGAAAGTTACCTGCAATTTAGAAGGAACATGTTACAAAAAAATTATCCTATAAGTATAGGGAGTAACGATGGCATTAATCTTAAAGTATTTATTTAAGGGTTGGGCTAAGATGCACCACCCATATTTTGCACCACCAACTACACCACCCATATGTGGCAAATTTTGGACCAATCAAATTGCCACATAGGTTTGGTCAAAAATTCAAACTTTCTAGTTGTATTTTTACTGTAGTCAAATATATGAATACAATATATTGTAGTATAGTATATGTACTCTTTATATTCGCAAATTTAACCCATATTAAAATAATATTTTTTTATTAAAAAAACTGATTATATTAAAAAATAATATTTTAATATGAATTAAAATAATGTTCGTTGTCAATAATATTTTGCAATATAATCATTTTTTTAATTAAAAAACATTATTTTAATATGGGTTAAATTTGTGAATACAAAGAGTACATATACTATACTACAATATACTGTATTCATATAGTTTGACTACAGTATAATACAACTAGAAATTTTGAAATTTTGACCAACCTATGTGGCAATTTGATTGGCCCAAAATTTGCTACATGGGTGATATAGTGGGTGGTGCACCATAGCCACACCCTCTATTTAAAACAAGAAGAGGCAATAAAAAAAATCCCTTAATAACAAGTAGCAAATAATATCACAAGAGTCATAAAAAAATAATAGCAATAACAATTTACACCAATAAATATTCATCAATTATTAGAGTAATAAAAAAAAATTTACCTTGTAAGAATTAAAAGAAAGTTACCAACAATTTTAAAGGAACACTGCTATAAAAAAATTATACTATAAGTAGAGTAGGGAGTCATAAGTATAGGGAATAACGATGACATTAATGCTATTACAATGTAATTTTTTTTTATTATTGTAATATTTGATGAATATTTATTGGTGTAAATTGTTATTGCTATTATTTTTTTATACCTCTTATTATTGCTATCAATTGTTTTTTTTTATTACGGGTAACTTGGAAGGCGCCAGTCTGATTGACGCCTTTGAAGGCGCCAGTCTGACTGGTGCCTTTGACTCGTAAGAGTGAAAAAAAATAAAATATGCCATGTGTCCAGAAAGACCCCTATTGATAAATAGTTTCAGAACAATCCTAAACTGGTAAATTGTTTCTAAAAGGAACCCAGTTTGGTTAAAAAGCTTAAGTAGTATCTTATCTTTTTTAAGATTCAACCAATGTTAATTTTTGGATTTTAAAAAAAAAACATCGTTAATTTAATCTAAATAATTTAATAGCTGACACGTCAAAAGTTCTGAGATTATGACAAGTACGGCTTGTTTCTTGTCAGTGTGTCCCTGTGGCAAAATATAAAAAGCTAGAAAACCAGTTATTAGTTTTATATTTTTTAATTAGAATAAAATCGTTACTAGGGGGACTTGTTGTAGCCGGTAATATATCCGTGAGGATCCATACTCAACTCGTAAGAGTGAGGATTGAAGACTCGCCCTCCTCAAAAGTTTTGCATCTTGCCAGAATGCAGGCGCTGTCTTCAATACTCCAACACGAAAGTGGAGTATTGATCCTTCCTGCAAAATAACCGGGTATTACCGGTCCCCAGTTAACTTATAAAATCTTTTTATTTGATGTTTACTCATTCAAAAACCATTTTCTTATACTTTTTTTTCCAAACCCTCTCACTTTCTCCCTCTCACTTTTTATTGCCTCTTGTTATTTTAAATGGCTTTTTGATTAAAATGGGTTTATTTTAAAAACTATTTATCAGTAGCAAAACACAAATAACAATGACAAGTAGCAAATAATATCAAAAGAGGCATAAAAAAATAATAGCAACAACAATTTACACCAATAAATATTAATCAATTATTACAGTAGTAAAAAAAAATACCTTGTAAGACTTAAAAGAAAGTTACCTGCAATTTAGAAGGAATACTGCTACAAAAAAAATTATACTATAAGTATAGGGAGTAACGATGACATTAATGCTAAAGTATCTATTTAAAACAACAAGAGGCAATAAAAAAAATCTCCTAATATTACAGTAGTAAATTTTTATTGTTATTATTTTTTTATGACTCTTGCGATATTATTTGCTACTTGTTATTAGGGGGTTTTTTTTTTATTGTCTCTTGTTGTTTTAAATAGATACTTTATCATTAATGTCATCGTTACTCCCTATACTTATAGTATAATTTTTTTGTAGCAGTGTTCCTTCTAAATTGCAGGTAACTTTTTTTTTCAATCTTACAAGGTAATTTTTTTTTTACTACTGTAATAATTGATTAATATTTATTGATATAAATTATTATTATTATTATTATTATTTTATACCTCTTATTATTGCTATCAACCACGTGCACCAACTGATCCGTTTGCCAGCTACCACTGCTCCGTACGTCACCTTTACTGACAGGGGTGATGAACATGGTGATGAAGAACGAGGGTCGGAGGATTCGATGGGAGTATTTTTTTTTTTTTTGTTCGTTTTAACTTTTTTGCTGTATGCCCGGTTACCTATCTTCAATCCTGATCATTCATTTTTTTTTTATTATTATATCAATGGCCCATTATAAGTGTGTTTCCATCCTCCAACATTAGGAGTCAGGATTGAAGACATGCCCCAGAATGCAACACCATTCACTAATTAAAAGAATATATCATTTAATAATTTTAAAAGCACATTAAGAAACTTTAATGTCGTAACAGACACATACCTATAAATAAATTCCTCTTAAATACAACTATTATTTTATAAAATTAAGGATAAAATATTAATTATAATAAATTGTAATGAATGATATTAAAATCATTTTAAAAACAAATTATTTTGAAAATATTTCCAACACCTTTCACTAATTAATTTTGCTACTTTTTTTTCCCTACGCTATGTTATTGCTACTTTGTTCCTTCCCCGAAGGTTGTGTCATGCCATGCGTCACACAATTATTTGAATAAAATGGTTTAACATTTGAAATAGAGAAATGATAATTGTACACACTTTTGCGACATCATGTATAGACATCATATGGTGGTGGATTGCTTCGAAGTGCTAAACACATGTGATGAGAGAGAAAAAATAATAAACAAATATAAATACGTATATATATACTATGTTGGATATCAAAAATGTGTACAACTATCATTACTCTTTGAAATATGTTACAACACCTTCTTTATGTTATGGAAGATGTTAATGAGTGCCCTTAGTGCATTGTTTAAAGAATCAAGAAATGAAATTTTTGTATGAGAAATTATGTATTTAACCAGCTCGACTAAGACTATTGAAGAGTCCTTGTTCGCTGGTATTCATCGTGTACAAGATTAAGGGATTGAGATTAGTGTATGACCAAGGGTTGAACCAAGAATTACGCGCGGTTTTGATTCCCATTGGGATACGGGGACAGGGATACAATATTCGTCAAGCCATAATCTAAAACAATCCCTATGTTCACTCTTGGTTTGACGTTCTACGACGAGATTCGACAAGTCGGATCTCGGTAGGAACAATTATAATTCAGTGATTGCATTGACAAAAAATTATGTCACCCAAAAAATTATTGAATGGTCTAAAAATATCTAGTCTTCCATAGGTATAAGTTAGTTGATCTTGTCCACAAAAGATGGAACCATGTCGGGCCAAGGATGAGGCTCTTAAAGCAAGAGTTATAGGCTTCATCCAAAAAAGATACATACCTTATACACGTTAATGTTATATAACTGACTCATTGCATTTCCATAATATTTTTCTTCTTCTTTTTCATTGCATTTGATTGGTACATATAGTAGTGCCTGAGCAACGAGAACAAAATTATAAAAAGGACACAAAGGATGACTCACCATTATTCTAGATCCTTCTAACTAATGACTCAACGTGATAGAAGTTTATAGATCCTATATGTTGTCATACCTATGAGGTTAATACTACTTGAGCTTAATATTTGGGAAATTGAATCTACTTGCCATATGGGCATTACACCCTCCGCCACTAAGTAGTGCATTTTTTTTGTTGGTATTGTTAAACATAAAAAGGTGCCAACTAGATTTGTTTTCAATGATCATGTAGATTCATGAATGGAAAGGTCACTGAGAACATATTCTTGAATGAATATAAGCAGCCAAACATGAAAGTACAGTTAAAGCATTGGATCGAACATTGAAAATAATCCACCATAATTGATCCGATTTGCGGAAATTGGGTTGAAAATGATATGCACGCTGAAGTGGATTCTTCGACCAATTGATTGCAGCACTTTGTTAATAATGAACTACGAAATTTGAAGTGTTTGCTGATCACCATGATTAATTACAATTAACAACTAAAAAAGTTGGATGATTAGTTTATTTTGGTAAGATTCCCCTGTGAATTAATGCTACGTTTGTGACTTGTTTTTTGGAGTGAAATTGAAGTAAATGAGATGTTAATTTTCTCTCCATCCTATTTATGAGTTCTATTAATTAGAGATAAAAGATAAATATTTTGGGGTATTTTAACTAAACCCTCGTTCTCTTCATCAATCCATTTTTTTAATTTCACACAAACAAAAAGAGAGATATAGTCTCCTTTTCCTTCCTCTTTGATCCCACTCTTTCCTTCCCCCAAACAGGGCATAAGAGTTTTCTTTTATTGCAGTCCATGGCGTGCGGGGCAGCACACCAAATATTTGAGCATCTTCTACGGATTTTTTGGATCCCATACTTCAACTAAAAAAAAATTCTTAGTGGCAATGTTCTTCAGATTATATATTGGTTTTGTCTTGATTGCCCACTTGACAGGAATGCTCACCCACATACAATTATCAGCACCGATATATGAAGTATCGACTCTGACATGGATACTACGACACGACACGACACGGACACCGCAAAGCAGCTAACATCCAAAACATAGGACATCGGGACACCGCTTATATATGTATATATATTGTTAAGCTTTACAATTTTGATAATGACCCTCACAGAAAGAATACTAAGGTTAAGGGATCATTTCACTATACAATTTTTACAAAAATAATATCAAGATAAGAAAATGAATCATGTTTTATAAAATAACTAGTTAGGTCATATAGTAATGAGCCTCACAAACAATGCTAAGAGGCATCATTTTGTTTTATGTCTCAAAAAGTAAAAGATCTAATTTGGGGTTGGTGACCCATGACATTTTTAGTAAATATTTGTTTCAAAAATATTTAGGTTTGTGACCCATGATCTCAAAATTCTAAGTTGGTTTTTTTTAAAAAAATATATATATTTTTTTGATAGGAGTGTCCGAGAAGTGTCCAAGTTGTGCCCGAGAAGTGTCTGAGAGATGTTCGAGCCGGAAAAAAATATTTTTTAATTGAGACAACCCAGAGGGGTCTCTGACGCGTGTCGGAGGCGTATCCGACACGCGACACGACACTTTCGAAGAGATGTCGGTGCTTAGGCACCGCTGTATGGTGCGAAATCTGATTTCGTGCAACAGGGCGAATGACATGGCATTTATTATTCTATTTCTCTTTTAGTTAAATTATTTAATTAACTTAATTAAAAAATTAACCAGGAAAAAGAAAACGTAAATAAGGATTACCCTTTCTTTCTTTGCTCTCGGTCTTCTTTGCTGCCACCGCCATCCGTCGTATATTGGTCATCTTCCTCTGCCATTTGCTAGCAGGTTGCTATTAAATCTCTATAAATTGCTCTCTTGCAATGGGTCCTTTTTCATTCCCCACGATTTTTCTAGATTGCATCATCACTCATGGCATTGTTCTACTCTCAAGTGTTTTTGGTAGCTTTTGGAATTGTTTATTTTTCTTCCCTTGAACTTACAAAGAACTCACATGTTTTGAAACAGAAGTTCATAATGGAAAACATGGATGACATAGATAAGATTTGTTCTGGGAATGCTAGTTTAGAAGAGGGTATTAACAAAGAAAATCAAGAATTTGATGATAGATTAGAAGCAAATGTTGATCATGAGGATGAAGAACCTAAGGCTGGGATGACATCTAGCTCTAAAGACAAACTTATCAAGTATTACACGAATTATGCTCAATGTAAGGGTTTTGGAATTGCTAAAATAAGTTCAAAAACTGGGGATGATGGGAAAAAATACTTCACTCTAGGATGTAGTCGTGCAAGAAAGTATGTGAGCAACACAAAGAATATCTTGAAACCCAATCCTATCACAAAATCATAATGTAAGGCTAGATTGAATGCATCTGTATCTTTAGATGGATCAGTTATAGTTTCAAGGGTTGTTCTTGAGCATAATCATGAATTAAGTCCAACCAAAGCAAGATATTTTAGATGCAACAAAAATTTGGGGCCTCACATTAAAAGGAGATTAGAACTTAATGATCAAGTGGGATCAATGTAAGTAGAAATTTCCAATCTCTAGTTGTTGAGCGAAAGGGTATGAGAATCTCACATTTGGAGAAAAAGATTGTAGAAACTATATTGATAAAATAAGGCGGTTAAGACTTGGGACGGGAGATCTTTGAAGCAATTCAAAACTATTTTGTCGGGAAAACAAAAGCAAAATAGTCAGTTTTATTATGCAATGGATTTGGATGACGATAGTAGTTTCTGAAATGTATTTTTGGGCAGATGCAAGATGTAGAGTTGCATATGAATATTTTGGAGAAGTCATAACATTTGACACCACATACTTAACAAATAAGTATGATATGCCTTTTGCTCCTTTTGTTGGAGTAAATCATCATGGACAACTGTGTTGTTGGGTTGTGCTCTCTTTGTCAAGTGAGGATACTAAAAACCTTTACTTGGTTGTTCACGACATGGTTAGAATGTATGTCGGACATGCTCCAAATGCCGAATAACCGATCATAGGGGTGGGCACGGTCGGATTCGGTCGGTTTCGGACCAAAAATCCAAAAAACCACCAAAACTGAATGGGATAATATGCAGCCCGTTTCCGACCATTTGAGAGCGGTTTGGTCGGGTGGCGGTTTTGACGGGTGGCGGGCGGATGCGGGTGGGTTTGGCGGGTTTCAACAAAAAAATTGTGAAGAGACGGAGAATTTTAGAGAGTAACAATCAAGAAATAATTAAATGAAATCAAAATTTCTGAGAGACCAAATCTTTGTCTAAAACCATAAAAAAAAATATCAAAAGAAGATCCGGCATACAAAACTAAACATATAGATCCGAGAAGTAAGGAGAGTCTTCGGTCACGGAATAATCGATCCGGTGGAGAACAACTTGGGTGGTCGTAGAAGAATAGATCCATCACTTGAAGTTCCGGTGCTTGAAGAATAGATTGACGGTAGTATTCCAAAATAGCCATGGAAGAAGGCGGTGGCTGGGGTACCTCCGCGCCTCCGCCGTGGTGACGATGCCATGAAAGAGGGTTCGCACTTCGCTAAAGAGAAAATGGAAAAAGACGATATCGTGGTTGAAGGCAGCGGTGCTACGGTAGACTTCACGGTGGTTGAGTGAGGGGATTGAGAGAGGAACCAATGTGAGGATGGCGCTAGGGAGAGAGAGAGCCATCTGAGAGAGAGAGATATTGAAAGAAGTGAGAAATAATATTGGGAAGATATTTTTAGATGTTATCAGATAAAGATAATGAAAGAGGAAGAGATTTGAATTTTGCAATTAATTAGCGTGAATAAAAATGATATCCTTCTGACGCATGAAGTTTGGGGAATAGAAAAAGTCAAGATAAGGATAAGGTGAAATCATAGGAGCCAATGAAATTGAATTGCAATCTGAAGTAACCAATAGCATTTAAGGAGGATTAGATGCTTTAAAGATGATATATCTATATGATACGGGCGGGTTCGGTCGGTGGCGGAAAAAATTTCTCAGACCCGCACCCGCCCACCTCTGACCATCTGAAACCGATTTTCTCATCCGATGACCCGTCAACCCGACCCAACACACCCGTTTACTTGTTTTTTCACTCGGTTATTTTGGGTCCGGGTCGGGTCTCGGTTCTTTGTCCACCCCTAACTGATCAAGACAGAGCAATGAAAAATGCAATGGATGTTGTCTTCCTAAAGCTCGTGATAGGTGGTGCTTATGGCATTTGATGAAAAAGTTCCTGAAAAGTTAGGTAGGCACTCTGATTATGATTCTATCAAAGCACATTTGCATGGTGCTGTATATGATTCTTTGAGCAAAAATGACTTTGTGGAGAGGTGGGAAAAAATGATTGAAGATTACAAACTATGCGATAATGAATGGTTGAAAGGGATATTTGATGAGCGACATCGTTGGGTTCCTGTGTACGTCAGAGATATTTTTTGGCCCGGAATGTCTACAACACAACGAAGTGAAAGTATGAATAATTTTTCGATGGGTATGTGAACTCAAAGACGACATTGAAGCATTTTGTTGAACAATATGACAATGCTTTGAAAGATAAAATTGAAAAAGAGAGCATGACTGATTTTGGTTTATTCAATACAACAATTTCTTGTATAAGTCATTTTGGCTTTGAGACCCAATTCCAAAAAACATTTACAAATGCTAAGTTCAAACTTTATTACTTTCATTCTCATGTACCTTTTAACTATACATGTTTGAATACTTTGATTTTAAACAATCATAATATTGCATATTGATTGTCTATGTTTTGTATACTTATGTTTATAGTATGAGCAAAGTTACTTTTGGAGCAATGGATATGGTACTTCAAACATTTTAGCTCCCCTTCAATCCAAATCATGAACATGTTGGTGAAGTAGATCAGGTGCAAACATAGAACTAAGTATTCTATTTATTTTTATTTTAATATGTATAGTATGACAATAACCGATTAAAGTATCATATTTGTTTTGTAGGTTCCATATTATTCTCAAATCATAAACCATAATGTCAGCTATTCAGAATTTCTACAGGTATTTGTTCTTTATATTATGATAATTTGCTGATTTTAAATTTCAATTTGAATCATCAATTCTTTTGACCATGTGTTTTGTATAGAACAACACCAAATAAATCATCAGCTATTAGTTCAAGAGAAGAATGACAAATCACACAGCTTTGAAAAGCGAATTAGATGGAGGCAATCATCTGAAGACCCCCCCCCAGAATCAATCGTTCCTTTGGAATGTGAACGTCAAAGTCATTTCTACCATGCTTATTTGGAAGGATTTTGTTTATTATATTTATATTTTTATCTTGCAAATACTGTTGTTGGTGCTATTGAAATAAAATTAGGATAGACATTGAAGTGCACAAAAGTTCTATTTTCAATATATTTAACTTTCAAATGTTACAATGTAATACAATAACAATTTGTGCCTAACATGTGGACAAAAGTTCTAGTGTAAATACAATGACACTCTGCAACTATTCCTAACTCACTTTAGGTTCTACTACTTATGCCTAGAAGGAAACAGTTCTGATACTATGTAGTGATTTCAATCACTTTAAGGCTTTATGGCTTCCAAGAGTTGTTGGAAATAGTGACAAACTTGATCTGCAGTATGGTTGAGGAGATGCTGCAACTTTATTTGTGCTAGTGTTGTTTCTAATGGCATTAGCATTAGCGAGAAGATATTCTTCTATGCTCTACTGGTGGGTTTTGATAGGAATCGCACCCGGAGGTTCCCAAGCACCCAGGGGCCTCTCAAGGTCCATACTAGAAGGCCCATATGTCCCAAGGCCTCGACAACCGTAGGTAGAATACCGTAAAACCGGAGAGAGGGGTAAGTTAGTTATGGAGAGAGAAATTGTAAAAGGGTGGGAGCCAAGTAACATAATCGTTATATAGGGATAGAGGCATGAGAGAAAGGGTATCTTTGAATGTTGTTGTGATTTGGGAGTCTAGAGATTCTTCTCGACTTGGGCTAGGAGTTTTCCTCCTTCTTTCGGGAGCACTTGCTCTTGCCTTTCTTCTTTTACTCTTCTACTTTGTAATTGTCTACTAATTCCAATCAATAAAAGCAGTGTTGGTTTCATCTAATTGCTTAAATCTCAGTTCTGTGTTTGAGATAGGAAAATAGTTCCTATCAATTGGTGCTTTCGTTGAGAGATATTTGTGGTATATGTACACACACATGGCTTCTCAGGGAATCAACGATCTGGATGAGTTGATGCGGAACCTCACTGAGTTGCAGCAGACTACGTGATTGAACTACGAGAGGGATTCCGACGGCAAACAACAACCCCCACAATCGCTGTTCATGGCACCAAATTCAGATCGGCCGGTGAAGACAATCTGTGGAAAAACAAGGAAGAAGCAGAAATCAGAGCGTAAATGCAAAAACCGGAAATCACCCAGTGGTCGAGATCTAGGTGGAGGTCGAAGCTAGAGAATACTCTAAGTTGGTCCAAGATGGAGATGCGCAGGCCAAGGCTAGCTGTTTTTCAAAATCCCGGCGGTGGTTGACGTGACGATAGAAGAGGAGAAACAAGAATCACCGCCAAAATGCGAATTTCTTCTACCGAATATTAGTGAGTGGTCGTCAAGGTCATCACTATGTACAACCAAGACGCTAGGAACAGTTGAGAGTCATCTCTCTCGCTGCATTGTGGACGATCGGGCATCACCAAGAGATCCATGGAGCTGTGGTGCAGATGTGGCAGATGATACTCCGCTGGTGACGGAGACGAAGGAGACAACGGTCGGCGATGAACGTGGACCGCCGCCGAAATCACCAGAGCCGTCGTATCGGAACGTGTTCATGGCGGTCGATGTGTCGTCACATGGCGAGGTCGAGCCTCCATCGCCACCAGCGGTAGAGAGCAAAAGTGGGAATGAGAAACAAATGAAATGAGGGGCGAGAATGGGATTGCAAGGAATTGATCAATTTTTTAACCTATTGGGCCAGGCCCAAACTAATATTAATTTGTTGGGAGGTACATTTAGGGCCTGGGACAAAATAGAGGGTAAAAGGTCCGAACATAGCTTTTCAATGAGCTTAATCGGGAAATCAAATTGCAAACTACGGGTTAGTCACGGGTCATCGGCGGACAACTTTTTTTTCGCGAGAAGGTGATGGGTCTTCGATAGAGAGGATGTCCTGGCTTCCAAGCAGGCTAACCGAGCCCACACCACCACCACCAAAACCATCAGACCGTGGTTCTCGCATGGTGGCTGCTACTGCTCCGAGGAGAGGGAAGTGGCGGGCGAGCATTGCAGTACCGCCGCCGCCGCCCGAACCGCCAGACATCAGCCCACTTGCGGCGGCTCCTCCACGACTAGGGCTGCCGGCCCCCAATCTATTTGCGGCAGCCATGGGTTCGCTTTTGAAGGGTTGGGCGCACACCTTCGAAGAAATGCTGACTCTGACTAAAAATGTGGAAGCTAGAGGAAGAGAAATGGTATTATGTGAGTTGGGTCCAATTCTAGACCTGATGGGTCTGGCCCAACTTGATTCTGGCATCTTGGTTCAAGCGAGAAGGGTCTTAGATAGCTTAATTCTTGGCACTAAGGTACATATCAGCAAACCAGATGAAACAAAAAAGGATGATGGTAATGGAATGAATGGAGTTTATATAATGGGTGATGCACCATTAAAGAAACGTAAAGATATCTCTTACACTACGCATTCCCTCTTCAAGCCTCACAAGGTGATATCGGTGACTTGTTAAATGAATTAAACTCAATGGAATCACGTGCCTATGTTGTTCATGTTAATCCCGATTCTGGTTTGATGATATTTTCCATTACGAAGAAGCTACAAATGATGAAGCGTGAGTTGTGTTTGGATTGCACCAGATTGGCTTCCTTCAGTGCTGGATTCATTAGAGCCAAACACTGATAGAAATTTAAATGGTTTCCCTCTTAGAAATAAGGCTGCAGATCATTATCAGTTTGGAGGAATTATAGCAGAATCACATTCTCAATCTAAAGTGTATACTGCTGCAGGAATAGTGAGTCAAAACTATGCAAATATTCCTTTAATGTTTTTATGTCTCCATCAGGCCTGTGACCACCATCTTCTTAAAGGTTATGATTCTGATCTTGTTGGGAAAGATTATGTTGAAATAGCTAAAAGGCTTCCGAGGGAGATATTGATTAATCTATTTAATTGGGAAACAACTTTGGCTATATGTTGTGTTTGCCATGATCCACCCGAAGATGATGTTAATATGGTGTGTGGCCATGTCTTTTGTAATCAATGTGCATTAGAATATCCAACAACTGGGTGCAGTGATGGAAGTTGCATTATTATTCGCTTCACTACCCCCCTCTGCATAAGTGGAGATGACATCCGAGAAAGTTCTAAGGCCTTGGGCCGATGTGTTGGAAATTGAACTACCAAGGTTACGAAGATGAAGCCAAAGGATGTTTTTTGGTTTTATCACCGATTATCGGTTTGGGGGAACTATTTTGGAGAGAGGTTTTGTAGGGGAAGCATTGGTTCTTGGTGTTGCAAAGCGTAATTTATCGAAATCAAAACCTTTGAGCTCAAACTGAAGTTAGGATTTGGTTTACATGGCAAGATTCACATAATAGAGCCCAATGAAGCGGTAATTTGTATGCAGAGAAAGTGACGTTAATGGCGACCAGAGTTCTCGAATGGCTCATCCCTTGGAAGGCTCAAGATAGTGGAAGAGGTTGCTTGGGAAGAAGCAACTGTCATCAAGGAGATGTTTCTCTCTTCTTGCCTTGGGGGCAAGGCAAATTTTACGGGGTGGTATTGATAGGAATCTAGTTCCGGTGACTCTTGGGCAACAAACCTTTAGAGGCAAACCCACCAAGCAACCATGCCTCCCGAGGTGGAAGTTGAGGGTGCTTACTCGGTTTCCCATTCGTGACAATCAAGATCATTGAGGACTAAATATAATTGATGCGGATGCAGGATCCAACATGGCTATGATTCAATTCATCCCTAGCTCTATCCTCATCGCTATTGAATGGAAATTCCAACTTAGGAAACCTATATGAGATTGGGAAGTATCATGGCGATTCCTCCGATTGTGGCATGCGAACACAATCCTATTGACATTGGAAACTTTCAACTTTCTGCATATGTACTCACATAGCCATGACCTTGAGGACAAGGTCAATTTGAAGGAGGTGGTATTGATAGGAATCTGCACCCAGAGGTTCCCAAGCAGCCCACGGGGCCTCTCAAGGTCCATACTAGAAGGCCCATATGTCCCAAGGCCTGACAACAATCGTAGGGTAGAATATCAGTAACCTGGAGAGAGGGTAAGTTAGTTATGGAGGAGAAATTGTAAAAGGGTGGGGAGCCAAGTAATGGAATCTTATATAGGGATAGAGGCATGATAGAAAGGGTATGCTGAATGTTGTTGTGATTTGGGAGTCTAGAGATTCTTCTCTGACTTGGGCTAGGAGTCTTCCTCCTTGCTGGGAGCACTTGCTCTTGCCTTTCTTCTTTTACTCTTCTACTTTGTAATTGTCTACTAATTCCAGTCAATAAAACAGTGTTGGTTTCATCTAATTGCTTAAATCTCAGTTCTGTGTTTGAGATAGGAAAATAGTTCCTATCAGTTTTGGTCCAAGTTGAAGCTTTTGATATATTATGTAGAAGAGAACCTTTATGGTACTTGAACAAACATCACATTTTGGAATATTGACTTCTCTTGGTTGCAGTCCAACGATTTTGCAATCTTTGCCCAATTATTTCCTTTCAGGTCAAGTAGTAAGTATTAAAATACTGGTGCAGAACAAATGTTGTCACTATAGTGTCTCGGTAGAAGAAGCATCTCTTAATGCTTCAAGGGTAATCCTTTGAATCACTTCTCTTTGGTGCATAGATTCCTGCCAAGATAAAAAGCAAGTCAACAAGGTAGAACTCTTTTTGAGATTCAAGACAGAGTCAAGTTTTGATGAAATATAATATTAAGATACATGCTCAATTTGATTTGTTTCCAATCACCAGGGTCTCACTACCTAACAACAAACCTTAATAAAATAAGAGTATTCTTACCCATTTAATAAAAATAATTTAGTAAGTTAAAATGTCAAAATAACCTAAAGCCTCACTAGCTCTATCATTTTTCCCCTGCTTACCAGTCATAAAGTTGTATCAGATGAGGAAAAAAAATTAGAAAAGGCTTGTATTTGTCTAAAGTTACACATTTAATGTTTACATGATCTGAAGGATCAAGGACATCTCCAGCTAACTATCTCTATTTGCTCAATGAAAATCCTTAAATTGAACATGTATGTAAATGGAAGCATCAGAAATTCAGAACCCACCACCTCACAAGTGTTGCTTATAAGCTTTTGATCCATCTCCATTACATACAACCTACTTGTCACGATAGGAGCACACTGTTTGATTCCTGCATTCAACAAGAATATTAGAAAAGTTATGGTAGACATGGTGGTGTGGTGAGAGTATATGCTTGATATATTGCAGTCTGGGTGGGGTATGTTTACTCAGCAATTGCAAGATAAGAACACATATGACTAACAAACAATGGAGCAACAAAGGAATGATGGAAACATAGCCTTTTAACCCACATAGGCACATACCTTCTTTATAATGACAGGAAAGTAAATGCTCTCTGAAATCTGTTTCACTTATAAGGGGCAAATATAATTGAATAATTGTGACCACCAAAACCAAATGAATTAGAAAAGGCTAACTTGATTTCCAACCTCTTTTCTTTGGACCCACGAGCACATTAGCATCCTGATTCGTGTACAGTGGACCAAAGGCAATAATGTAAGTTACATACACAACAATACAATCACTTTTGCTGCATGACTTTTTATTTAATGTCAATTTTAATTCAACACAATTCTGTCTTAAACTCACCTACTTAAAATTCTTATCTCCGCTTGTAGATAGATACACCAAGTTTAACAGCTTCCAATACCTCATCCAAATTTCATTAACGGATTCTTAATTAACAACTAGTTCACAATGTGCCTTCCAGCAACACGATATTTGATATGAATAGAAACAAGAATATAATAATCAAGCTGAAAGCTACTAGCTTATCTAAAAAAAAGATGAAAGCTACTTAATAGTAACAAATGAAAAAAATAAACTAAGTGCAATCTGGCTCACAGCATCAGTAACTATTTGGCTCAAAGCATCAGTAACTCTTGTGCCTTATCAAGATACGTGAAAGAATAAACTAAGTGGTGAGATTCATCAAACAAGTGGTGTGCAACAAGAACAACTGGGTTATTGAAAATGCAATCCGGAAAATTAATGAGAAATGAAGAAGAAGACATGACACATGGCAGAAGAAATATATAGGGATTTAATAGTAACAAATGAAAAGGGTCACCGTCGGAACCAAGCCGATGAAGAAGCCTTCGCCGCCTAGCCCAGCCTCCGCCCACCAGTGAAGAATCCTTCGCCGCCTAGCCTCCTCCCACCAGATTCGGCACCGCTTAGGGTGATGAGGTTCGTATCCCTGCTGGGGACTAGTTTCGTCATGGTGACTGGCCACAGCGGCTTGGCGACGGTGAAGGAACAAACAACGGCAGGGAAAACTGTAGCACGTAACTTCAGTTTTTCTTTTGTGAAATGCTTTTTCTTTTTTATGTATATTTTAGTTAAACGAAAATATGAATAAGTTGTGCCACGTCATTCGCGATTTCGCACTGAATTTTTTATCCCCCGAGGGGCAAATCTTTAATCCTCATCCATTACAGTTGAGCTTTGATACTCAAAGGTTATAATGGATATTCTGCTAAAATAAAAAAAATAAAAAGAAAAGTAAAAACGATTTGAGGCATGGTTTTTTCTCCATTCATCTTCTCTTATCTCAGATAGCTGGCCGGAGCTCCGGTGACGGTTCTTGCTCACCCTTTTTCATAGTCGATCCTTCAACTTCTTCCTCTGTTTGCCTCTCCTCTTCCCCACCATGCCATTGTGCCCAGATCATCGTCCTTGAGGTTTCAGTCATCGCCGCCGCAATGCACGCTTGTCAGAGTAGATCCACCGACACCATGAAGCAGGTCTGGAGGTTTGAAAGCAAAGTTGAAGATAGATCTAAAGCAGATCTGAAGCACGTGGGGGAAAAAAAAAGTCAGAACACGCGGAGGAGTGGTGGCGGTGGTACGACACGGTGGCAATGGAGTGGCAATGGTGGCTGTCGCCGGTGGAGGATGAGATAACCCAGAGAACTTTTTTGGGTTTGAATCGTCGGTGGTAGCCCATGTAGGCGGAGACGGTGGACTCGGCAGCGACGTGGACGGTGGCAGAGGAGATAACGGTGGTTTTGTGCGATTCGAACCTCCGGGAGGAAAATCCGGCCTTAATGGTAGATGTTGCTGGTCGATTATGGTGGTGGTTAGGCGGTGTGATGTCGCATGCACTGGAGATGGGAGAAAGCTTTATTGCCTTCTCTGGTTGGATGGCGGGAAGGTGGGTAGGTGGGAAATTAGAATGAAATTGAAATGAAAAAATAAAATAAAAACGTTTTTCCCATTTTGTCCTTTCAATCTCAGTCGTTGATTTAAAATAATGTTATTTCAACGGCTGATGATTCATAAGGATCCGTCCTCCCATTGGTAGTGAGGATTGAAGACTTCCCCAGCATTTCGCTAAAATTATCCCTATTAGCACGTGGACCAAGATTATAGTTTTTTGTTTATTTTTTTAATATAAACAAAATAAATATTAACAAGAGTACCAGATAGTTTTTTTTTTTTTGTTGGGTGATGCCCTCAGCAAACTTAATTCTCATATTCTATAAGGTTGTATTTTGTTTGCCATCTTAGACTGTGTTTGGGAAAGATTAAATATTTTTCATTCAACTGTTTTTGAGCAATTAAGTGGTTTTATGAAAAAATTAGTATGTTTAGGTACTTAGATTATTTTCTAAAAAAAAAATTATCCTCATTTCAGCTGTTTTCTAACAAGATGCAAGACCCAACTGTTTTCTAAAAAAACTTTTTCTAACCAGCATATATTCACAACATTCTTCATCTTTACATATAAAAATGATTATTTTTGCATCACCCAAACGAAATAGATTAGCTTAAAATCGCCAAAGAAACATACCCAAACAAAAACAAATTTTGAATATAATCGATTTTCACAATAATCTATTATTTGAAAACAGATTATCAGCATAATCTTTTTTTTCCAGCTTTCCCAAACACACTCTTAACACTAATGATATTTAAACCCCCATTTGGGACACCTTTTCTGGACATCCTAGATACAATGACAATTGTGTAAATAGACACACTGAAAATTATGTAAATATAAGTACACTATTAACACACACATTCTTGGGTGTTCATCTTGAGTGTCCATTTTGGGTGTTTATATAACACACCTTCACTCTTAAAAGAGAAGTGATTTTTGTACATCTAAAATGAGACTCCATATGATATCTTTTATTTTTTTAGTATTCTCGATACGTGTAACATCCTAAAATTTGAATATAATTAATTTTAAAAAATAAAATAAAATAAATAAATAAAATAAATAAATAATAATGATATAATAAAAATAAAATATGATTAAGAGGTTTAATGGTGAGAATTTATTAGTATAAAATTTATTAGAATTGGTTAATGAATACAAAAGAAATATTAAATTAAAATAAATATGTGAAGAAAAAAAAATAAAAAGAGAATTAGTATATATATATATATATATATATATGACTTGTGCCTGACTCACGTTAAAAAAAACAAAAAACAAAACCTTGAAACGTGCTCACAATAAATAAATAAATAAAAACATAAATATATATATATATATATATATATATATATATATATATATATATATATATGAATAGTAACCTAAAAGAAAAGGAACGTGGGCCGCCTCGGAGAGTTTAATATTTTTGTCTGATCCATTCTTTTTTGTCCGCCTCGGAGAGTTTAATATTTTTGTCTGATCCATTATTTTTTGTCACTACAACCCTAATAACATAGGTTCAAGAACATCACCAAACGGGAGGGAAATTTATAAAAAGACAAATCTTTATCATATGTAATTTTTAGAAAGATATTGAATGCCTATAAAAGATGAGTAAAAATAACTTTTACTTACCCTTCCATGATACAATTGATTTTAGAGTTTTATATGTAGATCAATCTATCATTTACAAAAAATACAATTTAGAGTTATTGATTCTTGATATGATATTTTTTCTAATATTGTTGACGAATTGATTATAATAAACATATTTTCCTTGAATGTAAAGAATTATTATCAATGGTGATTTTATATCTGTGTTATGCATTGCGTTGGTAGATAACTCCTTTTTATTTTGGATGAAGGTTGATAAACTAAATTTTGTGTCAAAAGTGTCAGAACCAATTTCAAATAAAATTGAAAAGTCCTTTTCTATGTCTCCTTATGTCCAGTGGCGTGAAAAGATTGGAAATTAAGCTCTGACGCGTGAATTCAGCGTGGCACAAGCTCTACTTTCTTTTAATTTGAATGTAATTAATATATATATATATATATATATATATATATATATGTATAATCATATTATAGTTCAATTCAGAAATTAATTATGTGATGTCATAGTGTTGGTTGGCATGATATAATACTATTATTATTGATGCATAGAGTTTGAAAAGCCATTTTAACAGTCATATGGGATGACGTATTATACGGTACATATGAGTTGGTCATCACCTCTCGAGAAGGGGTGACGGTTGTACATTCTATTCTGGGAATAGGGTTGGTCATCACCTTCCGGGAAGGGATGGCGGTTGTACATTCTATTCCGGGAATAGGATGAGAGATATCACCATTTGGGATGGGACATCAATTTATTGAAAATATCCACATCTGAGATGGGATATTAGATACCCCTCCCGAGATAGGGAAGGCAGTGGGACGCCATTGCATGGACATGAGCTCGTAGACCCTAGTAAAATGCAGGATTCACACCGTTTGTGAACCAAAGAATCAAGTTAAGTGATTCGGGAATCACCGAGTCATGTTAGTGGAGTTGCATTGTGTAGAGTTTGCATGGTGAATGTGATTAAATGCAATGAGAGGTGACTTCTTTGAGTTTATGAGTTTGTGCTTTAAATGCTTGACATTAATTTTATTTATATATATCATTATTTTGGAGGTTTATTATATTCAATATTTTAAAAATTAGAAGGTACCGTGAATGTTTTTCCTGTATCTCTGCTACTGAAAACAACACTATTTTGCGAACATTTTTATCAAACGATTATTTTTATTCACCTGGGATTATATTTCATTAAAAGTGTTGTTTTCAGAAAGACGGCGACGAACATCACCTGAACCTGAGAGAGATCAAGACTTAGATGATTTTCTTAGTTATTATTCTTAGCTTGGTTAGTACTTTCATGTGACTAGATTTTTTTTTTATTTGTCGTTGGGTTTATTAGTAGACGCCCGTTTTTTTTAGGCTTTTGGTTTCTATTTGAATTTACGAATTTACTAATATGTTATCACTTTGGATACTTTATCACTACTTTAATTAATATGAGGTATTTTCAAACCCGATTAAGTTGCGAATTTTTTTTATGACATGTATGTTTTAAAATTTTAAATTCTTTAAAGGATTTTCATTGATTTTGTTTTGGGTTACTAATGTAACGAAGGGTGTTACAATATGCGTGCATACAAAAAATAATAAAAATTAAATTAAAAAAATAAAAATAAACATTACGTTATCTAAAATTTTGTATTGAAATAAGATGAGATTCTTAAAAAGTAATAAAGATGACATGTGAAGACTGAAGCCTTACCGAAAGAAAACAGCTGTAGCACGCAAGTATCTGGCGCACTTTTAAATTTGATTAAAAAATACATAAAATGTTTCGATTATTAAATAAGTTAATTTAAATGCATACTCCCCCTTCTCATGGTTAATTATTATTAATGGTATTGTATATTTCGTATCTATATTATGATTATCAAAAAAAAAAAAAACATACTTCCTCATGTTCTTAATATAAGAAACAAAGATCCTAAAACACACATGTTAAGGAAATATATTGAAATGAGCTAATTGTAATTAATATTTATATAAATTTTCAAAAATACTCCTTCTAATTAATGAACAAACTCACTTATATGGAAAGTTGGTATATCTCATAAATATAAATCCTATTATAAATAACGGTAATATTAAAAATTAACATTTAATATTTGTAAAAGTTGATACATGTTTCTTATATTTTGGACCAAAAAAATACTTATTTATTTCTTATATTAATGATTGGAGGAAGTATTTAATATCAACCTATGTTTTATCAGAAATCGGTTTGCCTCAACCAGAGTATTAAATTCAGGTTCAAATCTGATAAATGAAAAAAAAAAAAATTAACTCAATTCTAAAAAGTCAAAATTTTTAAAAAAATTCAAATACTAAAGGTCTTAGACAACAAAATAAATATCAATATATGTAGATCCCTTGAATAATTGGTTGAGTTTAATTAGAGAAAAAGTTACACACAGATTGAAATTTGAAACAATGATTCATATAACATATAATTATAATTCAATGATTGCGTTCACAAAAAATTATGTTACACAACAAATTATTGAATGGCCTAAAAATATCAAGTCTTCAGTAGGTATAAGTTAATTGATCTTGTTTACAAAAGATGGAACCGTGACGGGTTAAGGATGAGGCTTCTAAAACAAGAGTTAATAGCTTCATCCAAAAAATACATATCTTATACACGTTAATGTTATATAATTGATGCTATAACAACAAATTATTTTAGTGGACCAAATAAGTTAAAAATCTTGGCATTTGCACTCAAAATTTATTGATTGCATTCAACAATCAAATCAATTTTATTATACTGAATATGATTTTTGCATTTTAAATGCGAAACATATAACGTACTCTGTAAACTGTAATATAACTCATCGAAAGTCTTACTGCTTGAGGCCTATATAGGGATATAGCCGACCTTAGAAAGACCGAATTGTTTGTTCGGTCTGGCTGCGAAATCTTGAACCGCACGCCTTCTAGTTTCCAACTGCTAAGCTATGTATGTTTTGTTTCTAATTTTTTATTTTTATTTAGTGTTTTTTAAAATAATTAAAAAACTGTTATCTTATTTTTATTTTGTTTTTATTTTTAAAAATTTATATAGAAAATATTAAAAATATTTTTTTTTTATTTTCTATATTGATTTATGAAAACAGAAAAGATATAATTATTTAGGGTTTATAATTACGTGTGAAAACATAACAAAACAAAGATACTTGCCGGGGCTTTATAAATGACGGCACTCCAATCCTCTGCTTCACATTCAAGTTTCTTTGCCTCCTTCGAACGTTATCACTTTTTCTATTCAATAGCCCAATCCCTCACTCCCTAATCTCTATTAGCCTCTCTTACTCTGTCTTTTCCTTCAATATATTCCTTCACTTCAATGGAGTTCGCAGAAGCCAAATCAAAGAACCTCCACAACTCACAAACCCTCCCACCAAAGAGAGGGCAAATCAAGATCAGGATACTCAAGAGCTTCGTCAAGTCGGCAACGGCGTTTTCTCGTGGGTCGAGGCGGAGGCTCGAAGGAGATGGCCCTCCTCTCACGTCCACTTCCACGACCCCTTCAATTCCAAGTGGCTATACTTCTGATGCCTAATTCCATGGACTGGGAAACCTGATTTATTTTTTATTATTATGTTTAGGGTCTGGTATATGTTGATCTTACTTTCTCTCTTTCTTTTTCTTTTTTCATTTTATTTTGTATAGGGGGGTTTTGATGGGACCCTGATTTCATTGTATACCTGTATGTATATTGCATATTGTTGTAAATAAAATTTTGCATTATTTATTTCACTATTTTGCTGGTATCTCCTTGTTATACTGTATAGTTAACCTGGTAGTCTCTCTCTCACTTTCTCTCTGTGTGTGTGGAATCAGGGGATGGTGGTAAATTGGCTATAATTGAAATTCCAATGCTGTTTTCATCTTAGAATTGTACCAATGATCATCATCTTGTTGATCACAAAAGATTAAGCACTGATACTTATTGCAAAGTAGTGAACTAAAATTTAAATAATGCCTCCTAGTAGGTTGTCCTAATGCCAATTTGTTCAACGTTACTCTTTTTCTTATTCACTGGTAAGGATAAACATTGTTTGAGACTTTGAGTATAGGCACCTAATTATGAAGCTACCTTTGCAGAAAATCCTAACCAGAAAGGCCTTGCCCAATGAAGCAATTCATTGGTTCATCATGGTGCAGCTTTTGTGTCAATCTAACACATGGAATATGCAAAGTATTACATTTTAGAACGAAGCAGAATGATACTCGCAGGAGTTTATGGAATACCAAGGGAAAGAACAATTTCGCCAAAAATTGTACAAAAATATGAAAAAAAAAAGGTGTGAATATTATTTTACTATTTTATATATAAAAGTTTAGATAAAATAGATAGATTGATCCTATACGTTTTTTTTATATCAGTTCTATGAGTTCTTTTCTTTTCATATTGGTACGTTACGTTCCATTCTTCGGTTAGTCCTTTCCATGAATTTCAAATTACCGACAACGGTGTTGACTTGATGTCGTTATCACGTTAGTCTGACACATGACTTTTGATCTAACGGCGTTAGGTCGAAATTGACGGAAATGATTAACGTGGAAACAGAACGTAACATGTAAGACCAATATGAAAAGAAAAAAATGTACAAGACCGATATTAAAATTAAAAAAATCTATATAATCAATATACCTATTTTGCCAAAACTTTACTATAAACAAGTTGTGAATAAGCTAAAACAATAGAACTTAAATTTCATATTCTTAAATAAGTTAAGTTATGAAAATAATTTATAATCTTTATATAAGCTTATTTTGATTATTGTAGCAAGCTAGTCGGAGAAGTTATAAAAATAAGTTATAATTAACTTATTAGAAAAACTTATCATATAAGTATTTAATAAAGTTTTTTTTTTTACCAAAAGTATTTATACAAATAAACCGTTTATTATCTCATAAAAAAAACTTATGAAACAGTTTCGGATAACACCTATATGAACTCTCCACTTATATTTTATAACAATAAATCTACATGTAATGCATCCATCCTTTTAGGAGTATTTGGAGCACTTGGAAAACGGCTTTTAAGTTCGCAAATAAAGCAATTTACTTTGGTTAGATTCCTATTTGATTGATTGATTGATTTTTTTTTAAATACATGTATGCTCTCTATTATTATAACACTAAAGCATCTTCTGGGACTTTGTACTCCATGGTTTAAGACATTTATTTGCACATGAAAAATATTGGGTGAGCTTTTCATATAAAATTCATATCTAGATTTTGGAATTTTTAAACGCACTGAAAGGAGGCAAAAGAGACAGAAAAAAAGAGTATAGGGAAAAAAATACATTTTCCATAGGTAGATTTTGTTCATGGAGGTATATAGAATGATAAAAAAAATAAGCAAAATACTACATAATGTTGCCTCACTAATCATTAATGGTTGTCTAATTTAGTGACACTTATTTTTATTTTTAAAGAAATATTTCGTGTTAATTGGAGCAGTAAGTTCGAGTAGGCTCACTATTTTAATATTCTATCAATTAATCCCCCACCTCCCTTCCTCATTTTTTTAAAATTTATTTCCTCAAATACCCTTTTCTCTTTCTCCTTCTTGCCACTGCACCCTTCCCCTTCCCACCTTCTTTTCTTCTTCCCCCATACATACCCTACCCTGCACTGAGATTAAAATATGGCAAACATTTATCTAAGCATCACGTGATAAAAAAACAAATTCAGACTTGCATTCTCATCTTATTTTCTACATTTTTCTGGCAATTCCCCTTGATTACCAAGGTCCTAGCTTCGTTAGTTTGTCTATATCTCTCGTTTATAGTTTACTTTTTGAATTGATTTTTTATGTTTGCATCAATTTTCATAGAACCCCTATTTTCATTGACGATGGCACCACCGGAAACATGATAGACAAAGATCATTGTGCTCATCAGTCCAGTACCTTTATGCATTTTGGGGTTTTTCTGAGTCTTGTGAAGTGGGTTCAGTTTAGATTCACGGAGTTGAATAATGATATTGAAGTAGATGGGGGTATGTATCATGTCCATCAAGAACAACCAGACACCCCCTACGGAGGAGCAGATGGGGGTATGTGCTATGTGTCGATTGCAGGGCAGGAGTTTTCGTTTTAACACACAGGGAGGGTAGGCGGATGAAGAAGATATGGGGTGAGGGGTATTTTTGGAAAATAAATTTGAAAAAAAAACGATGAAGAGAGGTGGGAGAATTAATTTATGGATATTTAAAATCAAAGCCCCTCTGTGTGTTTTACAAGCCGCATGGGCTAGCAAGCTAGTGGACAACCTTCAAGGAAAAAAAAAACAATAGGAATTCAGAGAGGGTGAGAGTTGACCTTCAAATGGAATACATTCACATATTTGTAATAGTAAAAGGATTGAACAAATGGTTTAACTTCTCTTTTTATGGTTTCATCATATCACATCATTTTTTTTTTCACTTTATATTACTTAAGTAACTTTGAACTCCAATAATATAACTCTAAAATATTATATAAGAATAGATTTAAAAATATGCTTACAGCTGAATGTTATATTACATGATACTTCAACAATACTATTGTGTAAGAACTATTTCTTATTTGATAAACAATAACTCACATTAGAGATGTTTTAAATATTTTTTAAACAGCCATTTCATAACTATTATGGGACACCATATTATGTGAGTGAAGATATTGAAGTATCATGAATTTTTTTTTAATGAACCGTCGTAATTAGGACCTTCGGCTCCCCATTGACATCTCGGGTATCCTCACGAGCTTCGGTCCTTTGAATCAACTATAGGATTGATTTTCGGTCAGCTGCTTAGAGTAGGAAATTAATTCCTGATTTTTGCAACATCTCGACTAGAATATCGATCACTAAAATCCGAATTTACGTTGTCTTTCTTATGGTGTTGAGATGATTCCCACTTAACCAACTCTTGATTGACGTAGTATCATGTATTTTGATATGGAGCAGACATGTATATAATTAATAAGTATAAAAATGATTAATTTTAATTATATAAATAATAGAGTTATTTCTCATATAATGCACTATATTCCACGAAATCACGAAAGGAAGTTCAACGAAGTTTCCAATTGCAATTGGCCTTGCATTTATCTTCATCAAGGCGTATTCTAATTTACCTTATTGTTTAGCTTCTAATAAAGCAGCCATCATGTGCCAAATGCCACGCTAGCGTCTGACTATATCCCACCCCATCATCAGTTCTTCACATGATCAGATGAAGACATGTTAATGTTGTGTCTTTGACTTATTGAATCTCAATTGACAAGGATGCAGAAAACGCCAAGCATTTCATTAATGTGAACAGTGAGTGTGAACTGAAACTCCTAAAATGTCAACTGCGTTTCTACATGTAATAATGGCAATTATATATTTTAAGTTCTTAATATTGCTAATGACTTGAAGTAAAGGTCATGTCCGGTCCATTCTCATGCTCTTTCTGGCTGAGCTTCAAGGCCTTCCTTCCTTACCAAGTAATTTCTTATACGTCAGAGTTGTCATTAGTCAATGACGGAGCCAGTGACGCAACACTTAATAGCGTGATTTATGGTATGATAATATATGGTGGCTAATAAACGGGTGAGGGTCAGCCTGCAAGGTTTATCAGTGGAAGGTTCATCAAGTGAAGGAGGTATAAACTATAAAGAAAGGGAATATTATCTGGGGTTGGGCTAAGGTACAATATCCTTATTTTGTAATATCTATTATATCATTCGTATATGATAAATTTTAGATCAATCAAAAATGTTATATGGGTTTGGTCAAAATTTTAAATTAGTTGTATTTTTACTGTAGTTAAATATATGAATACAATATATTGTAGTACAGTATATATACTTTTTGTATTCACAAATTTAATCCATATTAAAATAATATTTTTTATTAAAAAAATTGATTATATTGTAAAATAAAATTTTAATATAAATTAAAATAATGTTCGTTGTCAATAATATTTTATAATATAATCAGTTTTTTTAATCAAAAAATATTATTTTAATATAAGTTAAATTTGCAAATACAAAAAGCACATATATTATACTACAATATAATGTATTCATATAGTTTGACTACAGTATAATATAACTAGAAAGTTTGAAATTTTGACCAACCTATGTGGCAATTTGATTGGCCCAAAATTTGCCACATGAATAATATAGTGGGTGATGTAAAATATGGGTAGTTCACCGTAGCCCAACCCATCTATCTACTCTAACGTATTAGATACAACATGAATAAGGGAACTATTGTAATTTTGAAAATTTCAAAATACGACATCGTTGAGGTATAATGTACAAATTAATGTAATATCAATGCAAAAACACAACTGTTGATTAAATTAAAATGGTGACATATTAATATTCTGAAGTTAATATTATTACATTATAAATACAATAAATTAGTATCATTGATTCAATTATTCTGGTATTCTACTTAAATTTAGAGAAATGCTAAATGAATACAAAAATTTGACACTTACACCGTATACTATTGTAGCAAAATACTATTTTAATGACAAATAGAATATTAACAATAAAACAAACTATTTACGAGCTAATAAAATACTTAAAAATACTAGAAAAATTAGAACCAAACAACTATCTTATTTACCAACAAGAATTGGTTAGAAAAAAAATAAAAAGATTAAAACAAGAATTAGAAAATTATATAGGATAATAGGATTATCCGAAGAAATAGAATCAGGATTCAAAGAATTAGAAAGACTTATGAAAGAAATAAGCAATAATATTATTCAACTAATAGAAAATATTGCTAATTATACTTGCAATAGAATACAAAAAGGACAAAATGAAATAAAAGACATTAAAGAAACATTATATAATATAAATGGAGAAAAAGAAATAGATAAAAATAAAGATATTGATAGAATAAAAACTATTCTAGAACAATTAGAAGACCTTTTAAGGCATAATAAATGCATAACAAAAACGGAATTAGAAGAAATTTTGAAAACAATAAATTTAGAAAAAATAATAATTAAACAATAACTAAACCAAGAACCACCAAAAATACCTACACCAGTATCTTCATGGAGAGGATAAAAGACGAATATATGGAGACATTAAGAAAATCAAATGATTTAGAAGAAATTCAACAATTATTAGAACAACTTAAAATAGTTGAAGAAGGAAATAATAAAATACACAAAATTGAAAAGATCGATAAAAAAGATACAGAAAATGATGAAAATGAAGAAATAATTTTAAATTATAGCTCATCTT
Source organism: Sophora flavescens (assembly GCA_030762895.1). Lineage (NCBI taxonomy): Eukaryota > Viridiplantae > Streptophyta > Magnoliopsida > Fabales > Fabaceae > Sophora > Sophora flavescens. Next base: position 30,018,435 of record CM061063.1, on the reverse strand, counting down.
CAGAATCTGAAGAAAATCATATAAGAATGGAAAAATGTGAATATAGTGGAAAAGGCCCTAAAAGAAAATGGGAAGAATATAAATATACACCCGATGGAGCTTGGGATAAATATGAAGAAGAAACTATGTATAATAAAGGATACGCAAGAAAAAATAATAATAAATAGACAAAAATTCAACACGAATTTAAACCTCGATATAATAATACAGGAAATATTTTAGACATTGATTGTATAAGAAATAAAGAAGATGTATTATTAAAATGGATCAATGAAATGATATTAATAATCTTAACTGATGAAAGATTTAAACAACTAAACTTTATGGAAAACAAGAACTTTGTAACATTTAAAACATCAGGCAATGTACAAAAGTTTTTAGTAGGAATTAAGGATGAAGACTGGATTAAGTACGGAAGAATGGTAGACAACAACATGAACTATGTTAAATTAATAATGACACTAATACATCAAGAATTCTTAGGATATAATCTGATGGAACAAAAAGAAAAAACAAATAGAACTCTACTTGAGAATGCTAAGTCACATTTCAATAGAATGCAAATATGTGATATGTGCTAGATTGAAAGTTTTATCTGCGAATATCAAAAATACTATTATCAATTGGATGAAGAAACTAAGGAAATATATAAATACATCTTTATAGATAAATTACCATATCCACTTAATTCAAAAGTCAATAGATTATGGGAATCAAGACCATAAGAAACCGCAAATACTTTAGGAGGAGTTATTAAACTCTTATACCAAGAATTAAGAGAACAATGTTTGAATAGAGAAATAATAAGACAATTGAATGGAGGAAGTACTGTCATTTGTTGTGACATTCCAGAAATAGAAAATCCAGGAAAATATGGATGTGACAAAATAATAAGAAGAAAAAGAAAATACTATAGGAAACCAAACCTACGAAAAACTTATCCAAGAAAGAAAACTTACTACAAAAAAAAAATATTTTAGGAGAAAAAGATCAACACCAAGAAAATACTGCCCAAAGGGGAAAAAGAAATGTGTATGTTGGATATGTAATGTTGAAGGACATTATGCTAATGAATGCCCTCAAAGAAAGGAAAAAGATTTTTAAAAAAATCAAATTGATAAAACAAGTTTTTCAAATATATGAACTAGAACCATTAGAAGAAGAATTAAGCAATTCAGATATAAGCATATATGAATATTCAGAAGATGAATTATCTTCATAAGAAACAGAATCCGAATAATACTTATATAAAGTATTGATAGAAAAAAGTAATAATGAAACAGATGCATATATAGATACTGGAGCAAGTCTTTGCCTTGCAATAAAAGCACTTCTTGATAACTGGGAAAGATTGGAAAAGCCACTAAAAATCCAAATAGCAGATAGATCAATCCATCCTCTGTATTGGATTGCAAAACGAATTACTCTAATAATAGAAGGAAAAATATTTATAATACCTACGATATATAAACAAGAAACTGGAATAGATATAATTATTGGAAATAATTTCTTAAGGCTTTATGCACCATTTTGCCAATATCTGAAATATATTACTCTAAAAATACCATATATTTATCAGAAGCAAAAACGAGAAATTATCAAAATACCAATTATTCATTTTTTCGCATGCACTTATTCATCAAAGTTTCAACAGCTGAAACGTGGTGAGGTTATTAGTTTAATTTGTACAAAAATTCGTCATGTACTAATAAATTTAGAACCCAATAGAATACTTCCAGCTCATATAGAAGAACTTTTGGACAAGTTTTGTAGTGAAAACCCTTTAGATCCAAAAATTAACAAAATTACTGAATTAGTCGAATTAAAATTAAAAGACCCAACGAAAGAAGTAAAATGTAAACCAATGATTTATACAAAAATAGATAGAGATGAATTTGTAAAAGACATTGAAGAAATGTGTAAAAAAAGATTAATTAGACCATCAAATAGTAAACATTCTGCACTAACCTTTTATGTAGAAAACCATAATGAAATTAAAAGAGAAAAAAGAAGAATGATAATTAATTATAAACAAATTAATGATGCCATGGAAGGAGATGCCTATTTTCTCCCAAGAAAATACTTAATTATTGAAAGAATTAGAAATATGGATTGGTTTAGCACTTTTGATTGTAAATAAGGATTTTATCAAATTAGATTGACCGAAGAATCAAAAGCTTTAACAACATTTAGTTGTCCTCAAGGACAATATGAATGGAATGTACTGCCAATGAGATTAAAACAATCACCAGGAATCTTCCGACAAAGGATAGATTCAATTCTCAAAGAATTCAAAGACTTTTGTCTTATTTATATTGATGATATATTAATCTTTTCGAATAAGGGATTAGACGATCATTTCAAAAAGATAGAATTAGTTCTCAAAAAATGTTATGAACATGAAATAGTCCTAGGTAAGAAAAAGGTTGTTTTAGCTCAAAATAGAATTAATTATTTATGATTAGAAATCGAAAAAGGAAAAATAATAATGCAGCGACATGTATTAGAAAAACTTCAAAACTTTCCAACGAAATTAAAGGATAAAAAGGATTTACAAAGATTTCTTGGACTATTAACATATATTTCAAATGAAGGTTTCATCGGGAATCTTGCAGCGGAGAGAAGAATACTCCAACAAAAGTTGAAGAAAGATGTCCCTTGGACATGGACTGATGAAGACGATAGACTTATTATAAAAATGAAAGACTTATGCCAGGATCTTCCTGAGCTTTATCATCCATCAGATGATGATATAATAATTATTGAGACTGATGCCTCAAATGACTGTTGGGGAGGTGCTATGAAAGCAAAACCCCCCGGATACAAAAATGAATTACTGTGTCGATACATGTCTGGAACTTTTTCAGACAGTGAAATTAATTATCCTACTCATGAAAAGGAAACACTGGCATTGATCCGTATGTTAGAAAAACATCAGATTTATATACTGGATAAAGAATTTATTGTCCGAACGGACTCCACTTACGTTGCAGGTTTTAAGAACTTAAATCATAAAGGCACTTACAAACAAGGACGATTGATTTGATGACAAATGAAACTTGTCGAATACAATTACTCAATCTCTCACATTAAGGGAGATAAAAATGTTCTTGCAAATATATTATCAAGAGAATGAAGCAGCAAACAATTGAAGATATAAAGAAGCAGATTCAATTACAAAGGATGCTGGAGAAACAAAAAATAATGGAGCTCGACCTAATCAAAGCAAACATTGAAGTACCGGAATTCCAACTACAAGCAAAAGGAGAATCTGTCAAAAAAGATCCTATGAAGAATATAAAACAACAAATACAGGAGAATACTAAAGACAAGTGGTACGCCATTTTTAATGGACCACACCCAGGTATTTATGATGAATGGCACAAAGCAGCCTCTCACCGCATTGGACTCTCCGGAGTTCATCACAAATGATTTCGCACCAAGGAAGAAGCTGAAAAAGCTTTGATAGACTATCAAAAAGAACATGATAATGGCAAATAAGTTTATCTTGGCCCAAGAACTTTCTCCGAAACAATAAGGATTCCACCATAGCCAAATACTTCATTAAAAATACTTGGAAGAATTCATTCTTCCATTGATGACTACCAAATTACTTCAAGAAAAAATCATGAACTACAAGTTCAATTTTCAAAAGAAAAATTTTATGAAAATCTAAAAAGACTGACCAACTGGTCCGAGAAAGAAAAAATTAATTGTTTTTACATGGTTAACCGAAACATTTTCGGAGTTAAGGCCATACTTACTCCCGGAGCAACATCGATTCTTGCATTTAATATGTTCCAATTTGGACTTATTGAATATCTTTATTTAAGTGAGGACTTAGAAGAAATCAAATTGTTCCCATATAGCCTGAAAGAAGCCATCCAAAATTACAAGAGAAATGTTGCCAAAGACAGAACTATCGTTTTAAAGTTCTATTCGACTTATCCAGACTTTGTCATTAAGCAATCATCAAAGAATTTAATCTTTATTGGAGTAAACAATAATAACTTTTCCACGAGAGATGAAGAGACGAAGATTATGACGAAGAAAAGATTGTCACTGCACTGAGTGTAAAGTATAGCAAACAGTTATCTAAACATCACGTGATAAAAAAACAAATTCAGACTTGCATTCTCATCTTATTTTCTACATTTTTCTGGCAATTCCCCTTGATTACCAAGGTCCTAGCTTCGTTAATTTGTCTATATCTCTCGTTTATAGTTTACTTTTTGAATTGATTTTTTATGTTTGCATCAATTTTCATAGAACCCCTATTTTCATTGACGATGGCACCACCGGAAACATGATAGACAAAGATCATTGTGCTCATCAGTCCAGTACCTTTATGCATTTTGGGGTTTTCCTGAGTCTTGTGAAGTGGGTTCAGTTTAGATTCACGGAGTTGAGTAACAATATTGAAGTAGATGGGGGTATGTATCATGTCCATCAAGAACAACCAGACACCCCCTACCGAGGAGCAGATGGGGGTATGTGCTATGTGTCAATTGCATGTCAATTGCAGGGCAGGAGTTTTTGTTTTAACACACAGGGAGGGTAGGCAGATGAAGAAGATATGGGGTGAGGGGTATTTTGGGAAAATAAATTTGAAAAAAAAACGATGAAGAGAGGTGGGAGAATTAATTTGTGGATATTTAAAATCAAAGCCCCTCTGTGTGTTTTACAAGCCGCATGGGCTAGCAAGCTAGTGGACAACCTTCAAGGAAAAAAAAAACAATAGGAATTCAGAGAGGGTGAGAGTTGACCTTCAAATGGAATACATTCACATATTTGTAATAGTAAAAGGATTGAACAAATGGTTTAACTTCTTTTTTATGGTTTCATCATATTACATCAATTTTTTTTCACTTTATATTACTTAAGTAACTTTGAACTCCAATTATGTAACTCTCAAATGTTAGAATGCTTATATAAGAATAGATTTAAAAATGATGCTTACCGCTAAATGTTATATTACATGATACTTCAACAATACTATTGTGTAAGAACCATTTCTTATTTGATAAACAATAACTCACATTAGAGATGCTTTAAATGTTTTTTAAACAGCCATTTCATAACTATTATGGGACACATATTATGTGAGTGAAGATATTGAAGTATCGTGAATTTTTTTTAATGAACCGTCGTAATTAGGACCTTCGGCTCCCCAGTGGCATCTCGGGTATCCTCACGAGCTTCGATCATTTGAACCGACTAAAGAATTGATTTTCGGTCAGCTGCTTAGAGTAGGAAATTAATCCCTAATTTTTGCAACCTCCCGACTAGAGTATCGACCACTAAAATTCAAATTTGCATTATCTTTCTTATGACGTTGAGATGGTTACCACTCAACCAACCCTTGATTGACGCAGTATCATGTATTTTGATATGGAGTAGACATGTATATAATTAATAAGTATAAAAATGATTAATTTTAATTATATAAATAATAGAGTTATTTCTCATATAATGCACTATATTCCACGAAATCACGAAAGGAAGTTCAACGAAGTTTCCAATTGCAATTGGCCTTGCATTTATCTTCATCAAGGCGTATTCTAATTTACCTTATTGTTTAGCTTCTAATAAAGCAGCCATCATGTGCCAAATGCCACGCTAGCGTCTGACTATATCCCACCCCATCATCAGTTCTTCACATGATCAGATGAAGACATGTTAATGTTATGTCTTTGACTTATTGAATCTCAATTGACAAGGATGCAGAAAACGCCAAGCATTTCATTAATGTGAACAGTGCAGTGTGAACTGAAACTCCTAAAATGTCAACTGCGTTTCTACATGTAATAATGGCAATTATATATCTTAAGTTCTTAATATTGCTAATGACTTGAAGTAAAGGTCATGTCCGGTCCATTCTCATGCTCTTTCTGGCTGAGCTTCAAGGCCTTCCTTCCTTCCTTACCAAGTAATTTCTTATACGTCAGAGTTGTCATCAGTCAATGATGGAGCCAGTGACGCAACACTCAATAGCGTGATTTATGGTATAATAATATATGGTGGCTAATAAACGGGTGAGGGTCAGCCTGCAAGGTTTATCAGTGGAAGGTTCATCAGGTGAAGGAGGTATAAAGAAAGGGAATATTATTTTGGGTTGGACTAAAGTGTACTGTTTATATTTTGTACCATCTACTACACTATTTATATATGGCAAATTTTGAACCAATCAAAATGATACATGGGTTTGGTCAAAATTTCAAACTAGTTGTATTTCTACTGTAGTCAAATATATGAATCCAATATATTGTAGTATAGTATATGTACTATTTGTATTCGTAAATTTAACCCATATTAAAATAGTGTTTTTTGATTAAAAAAATTGATTATATTACAAAATAATATTTTAATATGAATTAAAATAATGTTCGTTGTGAATAATATTTTACAATATAATCAGTTTTTTTAATCAAAAACATTATTTTAATACGAGTTAAATTTGCAAATACAAAAAGCACATATATTATACTACAATATACTATATTCATATAGTTTGACTACAGTATAATACAACTAGAAAGTTTGAAATTTTGACCAACCTATGTGACAATTTGATTGGTTCAAAATTTGCTACATAGGTGATGTAGTGGGTGGTGTAAAATATGAGTGATGCATCATAGCCCAACCCATCTACCTACTCTAACATATTAGATACGACATGAATAAGGGAACTATTGTAATTTTGAAAATTTCAAAATACGACATCGTTGAGGTATAATGTACAAATTAATGTAATATCAATGGAAAAACACAACTGATGATTAAATTAAAATGGTGACATATTAATATTCTGAAGTTAATATTATTACATTATAAATACAATAAATTAATATCGTTGATTCAATTATTCTGGTATTCTACTTAAATTTATATAAGAATTTTTTAAAAAGTGAATAAAATGTAACCTAGGAGTATCTAATAGGGTGCCTATGATGATAATTTTGAAGTATCCGTGTTTTTTTGAAACCAACTCTCTTTCAAATTCAAATATCATACGATTTTAATCAATGAATGAACCCATTTACTTTTTTATTCTTTGATCTGAAAACAAAAGGGAAGAAAACTAATTTATTTAATATAAAGGGAACGAGTTTATTAATTAATCAGAATAAATAGGAATATAATTATATCAGGAGCCACTAATGTTTTAAGATTTGACTTAAAGTGGTAAAGAGAGGCCGGGACAAAGGTTTCGAGGTTCAATGGGTTGATTCACGGTCTTTTATATCTGGATTTCCGAACAGAGTTACCCCTTTAGGCCCAATTTTTCTAGCCCACTAGGCCACAAGTTGGATTTCCGTATTCTTTTCTTGCTTTGACTAGAAACTAGAAATAAAAAGAGCGGGATTTCATTTCTCTTATCGTATCCAACTCCGCTCCGGTAAGAGATTCGTGTAGTTAATTAGTCCACTAACTTGGTCTAATCTAGTCAAATGATGACAATAATAATGCATTTAAGATTTAGAGTTGGATTTTGAACTTTGAACATTTGAAATTGAATTTGAAAGCCGAAGCAGGGAATGACAAAAAAAGCAAAAGGGCAAAGGCTCCCCCCATGAGGCATGACCTGGACCCATTCAGTCCTCATCACGTGCCTAGTACCAAATGCCAAAGTGGCCCTTCTTTCGTTCCTTCCTTTTCTTTTATACTAGAGTGTGCGTTCTCGAGCTCAAATTAGCAGAAAAGAGAGATGGAAAATGAAAATGCAAGTGAGCGTGAGGGTATGAAAGAGAAAGGGATTCCCATTCACGAAGGGAAATTCGTTCGTTACAACATATTGGGGAATCTCTTCGATGTCTACGCTAAGTACGTTCCCCCTATTCAACCCGTTGGACGCGGCGCATACGGCATCGTTTGGTATCTCTCTCTATCCATTCATGAGTTGATTTTGGATTATTTTGTCAATTTCGGTAAATAATTTAAAGTTTAATTCCATTTTTTTGTGTTGGGAATATAGCTGCGCGACGAATTCGGAGACGAAAGAAGCGGTTGCGATAAAGAAGATTGGGAATGCGTTTGACAACAGGATTGATGCCAAACGAACACTTCGAGAAATCAAACTCCTTTGTCACATGGACCATGATAACGTATGCATCTCATTTCTCACTTCTCAGGCTATGTAGAAATAATAATGGAGGAAACACCTCATTTGTTCCTTGAAATTGTGTAGTAGTATCAACCTTATAAATTATCGAAATTCCAAAAGCTGATTTAAAATCAACTTTGTCCATAAGATTTTCAACGGAGGGACTAAGTTGATTACCATTTTACGGGGACTAATTTGGAATTTCAATAATTTAAGGGACCAGATTGATACTATTTCATAATTTCAGCTACCAAATAAGGTGTTTACCCGATAATAATGATTTGTAGTTGCAATAATATCATATCCTATGGTGACGTTACTGTGCAGGTGATTAAAATCAAGGACATAATACAGCCACCAGATAGGGAAAATTTCAATGATGTGTACATTGTATATGAATTGATGGATACTGACCTGCATCAGATTATACAATCTAACCAGGTTCTCACTGATGAGCATTGTCAGGTAACTACTACTTATAATTTTGTGTTTTTTTTTTTGCTATTATTTATTGGGATATTTGCCTTCACATACATGTAAAAGAAAATAATAAAGCGTGCATGTGAGAGTGTGAAAGTTAGTGGGAGAGTGCGAGTGTGGATGAGAGTTGATGTGCGTGCTTATGTTAAAGAAAAGGATCTGATTCAGGTGATTTGTGTGCTGTCAGGAAATGATTCTGATGAATTGGTGCGAGTGGGAAAAAATGTGTGTGTGTGTGAACTTGAATTGTGAAGTGTAACGAATAGAGTGAAGTGATTTGGTGATTGTGTGTATGTATGCATGAAAAAAAGAAAAGACATAAGAGAGTGCAGTATGTTGTGTGTAAGCATGAGAAAGTTAGGAAAAGTGGTAGAAAAGGATGAGGAAGTTGGTGGCTGCTATTAATGTGCAGGATGGAATATGAAGTAGAGAAAAATACTCCATAAATTGAGGCAAGTTTATATTGGTTTGGAAGGAGAAGAGGAATGATATGAGACTGTTGTGAGAGTTTTCAGATGTGGCAATCTCTCAAAGTTTTGGTAGAGTTGTAGGCATATTGGTAGTTGGATTTGTTATCTTCTCATAGGTAGATATAGGCATATTGGTCAAACCACGTTAAAGTTAGTGTGTTGATTTATGTTTGGTTTATTGTTATTTTGTTTGTGCTGTTATGACTGTGGTTGCTATACAATTCTCATCCGCTGAGTAGAGTTTGTGAGGTGAGAATAGGGTATAACGTGTGGGACACCCCAACACTTATTATATAAAATAATATACTTGAAAGAGCACTTTCCGGTGATAAAAGTGAGTGCAATTCATCCCCCTCCCCCTATTTTTGTGTTGAATTTTTGTATGGAAGTTTGGCAGTTTGTTATTAATTGTTAGATTGTTAGATAACCTTGTTTGATGGTATTGTTAGATAACCTTGTTTGATGATATTGGAGAAGAACAAAATATTAAAAAAAGTTTCTTCTCATTTGAAAATGCAACTTAACTACCTAAGTGATATTAGAAACCTGTTATTAATACATAATGTATTCATAATGCTACTCTGAAACAGTTAAAATGGTAATGTAGTGTTGTCTCTGTTTATAATGATATCTATTGTTGTCTGAAGACCTTACATAATTATTCAGATGTTTCGATGTTTTTCCAAGAAACTGATAGTGAATTATTAGCTTACAAATTTAAATTTATCCATTGTATTTTGTACTTATAGATTTGATTTGGATGGAACAAGGAAATTATGATAGAGTAAAGCCTAAGCAGCATGTTAAATGTCATTGCAGTATTTTCTATATCAACTATTGAGAGGATTGAAGTACATACACTCTGCTAATGTTTTGCACCGAGATCTAAAACCAAGCAATTTACTTCTCAATGCAAACTGTGATCTCAAAATATGTGACTTTGGGCTTGCCAGAACAACCTCAGAGACAGACTTTATGACAGAATATGTTGTGACTCGTTGGTACAGAGCCCCTGAATTGCTACTGAATTGTTCAGAATATACTACAGCTATTGACATATGGTCAGTTGGTTGCATTTTGATGGAGATAATCAGAAGGGAGCCTTTATTTCCTGGTAAAGATTACGTTCAGCAATTGGCACTTATAACTGAGGTATTTGTCCTCCCTCTTCAGTGCTGGAAGTTTGTGCATTTGACGGAAAAATTTAGTATTATAGGATCATTTTCTTCTAAGATGTGTTTTAATTAGTTTTAGTAGCAAGTTCTTGCTTCCAAATGATGAAATATTGATGAACAAAGTTTTCATAATTATCTCCCATATAACAGTTACTAGGTTCACCAAATGACTCAGATCTTGGATTCCTCAGAAGTGATAATGCAAAGAAATATGTTAAGCAGCTCCCTCATGTAGAAAAGCAGCCCTTTGCACAGAGGTTTCCTGATATGTCTCCATTGGCAATTGATCTTGCTGAGAAAATGTTGGTTTTCGATCCCTCCAAACGCATAACTGGTATGTCTCTTTGTTTTGTTTAGTAAGCCTTTTATATCATTGTTATTAATTTCCTTGTAAGTTTTACTTTTATTCTATGGTTGCTTAGTTGAGGAAGCACTGAATCACCCATATTTATCAAGTCTTCATGAGATCAATGAGGAGCCCACTTGCCCAACTCCTTTCATATTTGATTTCGAACAAACAACTCTGAATGAAGATGATATAAAGGAGCTCATATGGAGGGAGTCTCAGAACTTCCGTCAGGATCAGACACCGGAATAGCCTCTGGCAAAATGGTAGTTTTCTTATATCGTTTGATTCTATGGAATTTCATAATACAGGTTTGTAGTTGGGTGGTGAAATGGTTTTGCTATATAAAATATGTCATAGAAAAGTTTTAGAGGTTTGGAGTTGGAAGACAAAGTGGTGCATGTGATTTTATAATCTGTAGTCAGAGGGATCAAGGTTCAAGGAGATGGGTTCTCCCAGTCCTGTTGTCCTGGGAGTGCAACGTTTTATCTTTTCCTTTTTCTTTGCGGGATTCTAGTACCCACATAGTATTGTTGATTTTTATACATAATGGAGGGGCATATGCCTTTCAAGCCTTTGGCTATGGCTTCCCATCGTATAAATCCAAATATAGTAGTAATACTGAAGTTACTGAAGATAAGCCACATCATAGTGCTTTCGTGGCACTTAAAATATAATAGTGGTTTTTTTCCTCATTATTTTTCTTTCACTGGATTCAATTGGAACCTTGTGTATACTTATGTTTTCGTTTTAGTTTCATGACATAATTAAACTAGTACTAGCCTCAGTCCTGGGATTTCTAAATGTGCTGTAAGGGCAATCAATATCAATGTTTAAAAAAGTGAACTAGAAATTGAGCTGTGGATAATTTCGGGGTTATGATTTGGTTAGTTTAATCAAAATTGAACTATGATTGAATTGTGGTTGAAGAGGATAATATTCAAATTGAAAACCTGTAGTTTGGTTTTTAAAAACATTGATCATTATTGAATACCTCCGTTTTGATTTTTGTCCTAGAGACCAATCATACTTTTCTGTCATAGTTTGCACTTTGTATTATGTCTTTTTGATTAATAATTTGAAGCATTTTATTTAAGAGAAATGCTAATAACACACTTTTTAACACTCTTTTTCCAACACATTCCTTCCTATTGGTTGAAATTCATGTGGGTCATACAAAATTTAAGTGGGATCCACATGACCCTTTTCCAAAATAGTAAGACCCACATGAATATCAACTAATAGGTGAAAGTGTGTTAGAAAGTGTTAGAGTGTGTTGCTAGCACTCCTCTTTATTTATTATGTTTATGTTAATTGTTTAGTTAAATAGATAAGATAAAGTCCTTGAGATGATAAGTTCGATGATAAGTACATGAATTGATCATGAGGTCCCGTTGGTTCTTGGACCTGAAGTCACTGCAATTTCTTGCACGAGGAGTTATATATTTTGATGCTGTTAAATGTCACCTATAACATGATTGGCCATATAGTTGGTATTTGGATATATAACAAATTATGCAAAGGGATGCAAGTGATATAAATGAGATTTGTCCTTCCAATATAACGAGTGATATCTTCTATCCCTTGATTGAGACTATGAAATGCATGATTGTGCTCAACTAAGTCAACAAGTCAATATAAGATATTGACCTCTTTTTGTTTAATAAGTCTGCTCAGGGACCAAGATACTACATGTTGGGCTAAACAAAGGTGACATGTTCTGATCCAGACAAATCACAAAAATGACACATCATATCATAGGCATTCTTGGGTAATAATGATGTGTTACTAAATGCCACTCACTTTTTGTGATATTAAAATAAGATATAAGATAATTGCCAACATTACAGGGACATACATGGTCACACGCTTAGAACAAATCAGTTGGAGAAATTAGAGTCCAAGTTGGATTTGAACTTTAGTGCGAACCTATAATTTATGAGACTAGTGTAAACTGTGGTAATGTATTGCTCCCTCTGATTAAACAATCAAATATTATAAATAGTATTGATAAGGGTTAATAAAAGAGATGCATTCAACCTTGATCATAGTATACAATTTTTGTGAAAGTGAGAGAGCGACAAGTTATTCTTCTCTTTGCAGCTAGCACCATCGAAAGAGAAGGGGGTCTCCACAAGACGATCGTGAGATGTTTGTAAGTTGCAATTGTTATGATGTTCATGATGGACGAAACAAGGATTCATCCGTGGTTCAAGAGATAAACTTTAGAACATGAATCATATGACCTTTTTCGCATAAATCCTTGGTGGGAATTCAATTTTGTTTCATTTTTCCATGGTGCATTTGGTCGTAGAATTCCCAAGACTTGTTTTTTATTTTATGTTGGGGGAGATTTGAGTTTTTTTTTTCAAATAATCATCTTATTGAAAAAATAATAATAACTACATAGTACATTTATTTTATTGTTGAGCGTAGTTTGTTAAAAGCTCTTGTTATCAAGAATATAATAACTACGTTATTTTTAATTTTTTTTAGAAAATATTTGTATTTAATATTCTATTTACAATTAATTTTCAAAACACGTTATCTAAGTGTTTTTTTTCCACTTTTTGAAAGAAAAAGGGATGGAGGACTAATTATACTTCATACTAGTACATCCAGCACCCATGCTCATGGATAGTACTTGTTTGAAGGAAATGTTGGCTTGCACTGAAATGCCCAATCTGTAATTTGTCCGAAACTTAGGGGGAGCTGGGTGAATTTTTTGCAATTTAGAATTTGCAACAAAAGTTACAAACTTGCGATTCTGAAGGAACCTGGGCTGGGAGGATTGTGATGTTACTTTTCTTCCGCATGATGTTGGCACCGGAAGAAGCTGTGGACTATAATCACAAAGGAATAAACCCGTCCCAGGCCTCTATTCTTTCAAGTTCTAATGGAATTTGGAAACTAAAGGTGATGGTGATTGTCAAGGAATAATAATTTATGCCTCATGTGACTTCTATCAACAAATCCTGCCATTCATTTGAATCAAAAGGTTCGATGCCATTGGCTAGGCCTAGGTGATATGTTTAGCTGCATTGACGTAAAGGTCTTGAATCCGATTTTTAGCAGCGGTTATTTCAGTTTTATAATGCTAGTCTTCACTAGCTATCTTTCCCTCAAACTGAACACCCTTTTGCCTGTCATTTCCCTACACGGAATTGGTATAATTAATACATTGAGAAAATATATACTTAATTTTTCAATGGATAATTATCTTATTTAAATTACTTAAACAATATCATTAAGTCGCTCATTAATAAGACCTCAAAGTGAAAAACCATTATCTTTGACATTTGAGCATACTATCTTGAGCTAATCATTTTATTTGATTTGGAGTAGGAGAATTACACGTTCTCTCGAGCTTTCTTCAAGATCTAAAGATAATTATAATGACCGAATAAAGTGAAAACTCCCTATATAATGCTATAGATTATAGCAACTAATATTCATCAGATTTAAAGAGATTGATTTAACCGTGTATGAGGATATGATGTATAGAAAAGCACATTACATATTTTTAAATTACTTGGAGCTAATCTTCAAGAAATATGTCAGATGACTTGAGTTTGATTGGACACCCATGTGACCATACAACATGCTGCTATATCTAACGGCAAATAGAAAATAGCAAATAAAAAAAAAACATCATTTGGTTTCTCAAAGGATGCATTATTTTACAATTTAATTTCTCAAATATTAACCCTATGGCTATGGTTTTAAATTTAATCAAGTCCTTTTAAATAATTTTTTTTAAAAAAATATTTTAAGACCTTGTTTTATTCGTCCAATGTGATAGAATGATACAGAAAGATTGAAATTTGTACAATTTGATGTGTCCAAACATATCATCGCGCGCGTGGTCTATTTTTATCGGTAAAAATGAAAACATGGAATTAAAGGTAAGAATCTATTGAGATTGATAAGGAACTTATTAATGTTATGATTAGAGCAAGCATAACATCATCAAGACCCAGTAAAAAAAAAACATTATCAAGACAAGAAATAAGTCTACTACTTCTATATATTTAGAGTAATGTTAAATTGACACATTTTTTAGACATCTATATTGTTGACATCGTATATCACTGTAGCTTGTTAGTGTTTTATAGGCATTCACCAGATAATTGAAGGAATTCAACAGTTAAATGAACTACATTCACCAGATAATCTAAGGCATCCAAAACTTGGTTTTCGTATAGGCATTTACCAGATAATTGAAAGCATTCATCAGATAAGTGAACTACGTTCACCAGATAATCAAAGGCATCCAAAACTTGGTTTTAGTATTGGCATTCACCAGATAATTGAAGACATTAACCAGATAAGTGAACTACGTTCACCAGATAATCAAAGACATCCCAAACTTGGTTTTAGTATAGGCATTCACCATATAATTGATGGCATTCAGCGGATAATTGAAGGAATTCATCAGATAAATCAACTACATTCACCAGATAATTAAA
This sequence comes from Sophora flavescens, assembly GCA_030762895.1. Classification (NCBI taxonomy): domain Eukaryota; kingdom Viridiplantae; phylum Streptophyta; class Magnoliopsida; order Fabales; family Fabaceae; genus Sophora; species Sophora flavescens. The sequence goes on along the minus strand of CM061063.1, from coordinate 30,003,391 downwards.
AAGCGTTCAATACTTGGCTTAAGTATCATGTAATATATGTGTCATTCACCAGATAATTGAAGGCATTCACCAGATAATTCAACTACATTCACTAGAACACTAACAAACTAAAGTGTTATATGATGTCAACAATATAGATATCTAAAAAAATATATCAATTTAACATTATTCATATATTTATGAGCAACAGGACAAATATCCAAAACTGGCATCATAAAAGAAGAATATCAACGTCATAACTTGTGTCCAACCCGGGATAAATTCCCCAGGACCATCTGAATAAATTAAAGATATACTTCTGGTTCTCATCCTCTAATGTAAAAAGTATGATAACACCATTCCTCTGCATTTTTCTCATACCTTGCAAACAATGAGTCATGATCACCTAGCAAAATTCGCTTAAGTCCATACAGAATCTAACGAATTGCCACACACAGATAACCTACAAGGATTATTAGAAATTCTTAGGTATTTGTCGAGCAATCTAAACTTTTTACTCTTTGTATTAAATTTGCAAGTTTTCAGTATGGCATTAAAACTATGAGAATGTTAACGAGTGTCCTTAGGGTATGATTAAGAAATAAAAAAAAACGATCTTATTGAAAAGTGATGTATTTATGTTTTGAGAAGATAAACACTTGATTTTCCAATAAAATCTTCTTATTTTTGGATTCATTAGTGTCCTGATGACACTAGTTAACAAAACCCTTAAAACTATAATTAAACTAAAAATTAATAACGACTCGTGCACTGAAAGATACGACATGCTCTAAAAACACACGAGAATCTCTCCAAAGAAAGATTTATCTAGATTAAGTTAGTATTAAAATAATATCCCCAACTATATAATTTTATATGAAGTGGCAGATCATTTAAATTATGTAAGAATAAATAAACATTTATTTATGAGTTTAATTTTATATAAAATGAGCGTAAAGTTTTTTATGATGCCAACCAATCATAAATCATCTTATATGTAACTTTACTTTTAAGGTACTTATAGTAAGTTTGTAAAAAAAAGGTACTTATAGTAATAGTCCACTATTTTTAATGATGTGATAATTTATAATTAGTTGACAGTGTAAAAAAAACTTTATATCAATAGTGCATATCGATTAAATTCTTTATTTATTCACTTTAAAAATAGTGGACCTTGATCATTTTCAGCTAGATCTCTCTCCGGCTCTCTCGATCATCTCTAGCTAGAATTCTCCGCTCACTTCTCCATCTCCCCATTTCCTTTTCAACTTCTCCCTCTTTCTACACCCTTGTTTTTTTCTTCGAGGCAAGTAGAGGATCCAATTTCAAATATAGTTTTATTGAAAAAAAATTGTTTTCCTTTTAAGCATTAAAGTGTTAAATCCATATTTAAACCAGAACCAACTAACTTAACTATAATGAAGGGCAAAAGCTTCTTGAGGGCACCTTGTTTGGTGCCTAACAGAACAGAGCAATAAAACGAATAAGAATGTTCTTTAATAGAAAATAGGGATTTCATATTTTGATTTTTTATATATTTTTAAAATACATATATATAAAAATAATAAAAAATAAATAAAATATAAAAATAAACATATACAATACCAATAACTTTAAATATCACAACCTTAAAGCAAAGTCGTAAGGTTGTGGGTTTGAAGGGCGAACCTTTATACGAGAGGTGAGTGAGCCACGTGGTGGGATCCAGATCTAGAAGATCGTAATCGATTCAAGTTGCTCGCAGCTTAAGATTTTGTCCAGCTCACACCATCCCATGCCTCTCGCACCCTCCACGTCACGTGCCCCAATATTCCAACATGGACTTTCGAGCCATTTACACCTTCATTTTGTCCAACTCATCTTCATCCCTAGAATAATATCTTCTCTCCCTTCCCCTCTCTCTATACTCTAACCTTTTTCGCTTCGCTATTTCTCTACCAGTCAAGTGTTTTCCACACAATCAAAAAAATTTCGCGGAATAAGAAAAGCTTTCAAAGAAATGTTAGAACCTTGTTTGTTTAATTGCTGATTTTATTTGATTTTTTTTTCTCTTGATCAGATTTGGAGCTTTGACTATTTGGTTTTTGTGTTTTGTTTTTTGGAATTTTGTTTTTCCAAGTTGCTGTATCGAGCTTGAAAATTTAGGTTTGGTTCTCTTCAGTGAAGCTGTGAAGGTTCGTTTCATCATCCTATTGATATGTTGTTTTTTATTTTAGCTATTGCGGATTAATTTTTACTGGAAAGGAAAGTAACAAAAGAAAACGCTATTTTAAGTTGTAGTTTCTGGAATGTGTTATGTTTGGTGCATAGAAATAGAAGATTCATTGCCATATTTGTATGAGACGTTAACTTTACCTTTTGAATCTGGATTAATTTTTCAAATTTCTGAAGTATGTGTTAATATCTCCATGTAAAATAAGCTGTGAAGAGTCTCAGTATATATTATCAATCTATGAGCATGTTTTTTCTTCTTGAACTTTTTATTTTGGCTCTTCCTTTTACCTCTCCTTAGTGCATCTGGTGCTATCTTTGGTGGATTAAAAATTACTAAAAGAAAGAAATGGGGGAAAATAAGAAGATAACTTAGATTATAGCTTCTGGAGTTTGTTTTATGTTTTGCCTTATTGTATAAGACACTAACTATTTGATTTTCTGGAGTTTGTGCTGATGTCTGCATGTAAAATAATCTGTGAAGAATCTCTCTCTATGTATGCATATCGTGTCAGATTTCACAGTTTCTATAAGGATGGTAAGTAACTTTAGTTATTATATTCCTTTCTCAGGATATCAGTTTGAAAGGAAAGCAATACCTTGTGCTGAGACAGAAGCTTTGAGGGTTCTTTGATACAGGAACAGGTTGTCGTTCCATTTCATTATATTTGATTTGAAATTTTTGCTTTTGAGCTTTTGATTTCTGTCTGGGGGCTGGAGTTTGGAGGTATAGATTTAAATTTTTTTTATCATAACATTTTCGAAACGCACTTGTGTTTGTATTATCAAGTCTATATTTTTATTATATTTAATGTGTTAACAATTGCCATCATCAGTTACTGATTTTAATCCCAATGATATGTGTACGTATATAAATTGTTTGGGCCTCTCGGGTGGAGTATCCCCAGGTATAGGATATTTTGTCTTTCAGAATTATGTTGTTGGCAAAAATGCTGACTTGACTAATATAGAGTTATGTTTGCAGAAGTTGATAATTGAAGTGCTTAAGATGTGGAAGAATCTATGGCTGATTTGAAGCGGGTAGTAGCGTTTGTGTAATCCTGTTAAATTCCTCACCATGTTTTTTGAGTGTGGTTGATATAGGCTGGTCCAATGAACAATGATGTTGGGAAAAGAGGTATAGGTTTGGCAGAACAACATCATATGTTTTCTGACAGGACGAGACTCAATTATGGAGTAGTTAATGGAGGGCTATGCTCTGGATCATCAACTGAAGGTGATACAGGAGTTAATAAGGCAACTGAAGATGGAAACAATGGGTTGAGGGGACAGATTCAAATCGACGAGAGCTTGCAAATTTTGCAACAACCACCTCAAGGTTCAGTCGTAGGCTGGGAGAGATTTCTCCCTGTAAGATCAATAAAAGTTCTGCTGGTGGAAGATGATGATTCAACACGCCATGTTGTGCGTGCTCTGTTACGAAATTGCAGTTATGAAGGTACTAAAGTTGTTGTTGTGGTGAATAAAACTGTTATGAACATGATTGAGACACAAAAAAACATACAAAAAGGATTTTATTTCCCATACCAATTTGATATTTACCTACTAGAAAAAATCATGCTACAATATTTAGCTTTCTGTTATGGAATTGAAGTTGGAATTTCAACCATTAAGTATCAATTAGTTTCTGCATCCATTTTAGATTGAAGGCTCTTCTGAGATAAAAATTTATAGTTTATATATAGTTTCTGATATATGAAGTTAGTAAGTTTGTAACTTTTTTAATGGTTGAAAAAATTTATAGTTTATATATAGTTTCTGATATATGAAGTTAGTAAGTTTGTAACTTTTTTATAGGTTCTATGCTGTATACATTTATTGTACAATCTTGCCTAATCGTTGGCTATGGAGCCATTGGGGAAGTCCCAATATTGGTATCCAACCTTTGGAGTCACGTGTTTTACTTTGTTCTCCAGTAATCTGAGTGATAATTGTGCATGTTTTATGTTCAAATGTGGTGACCTTTACAGAGAGCAAATAATCCCTTATGGCAATGGCAAAATTGAAGCTAAATGTGAGAATAATTGTCACGACTTAAGTCCATGAGAAGATCCCAACTTAGAAGACAAGTTCATTAGGTGGGAGAGCCGCATAGATTAAGTGTCACATTAAGTCTTCTTATTTACTCAACGTGGGACTCATAACATTGCCACCTCTTTTAAGAGCCACCATCCGAGGTAGCTTCACTTTATACGCTACTGGCCTAGGGCCCTCACTTATCTATCCATATTCGGTATAGTACTCACCACTACACCTTAATCCATTCCAGCCTATAGGTAGCCCTTTCTATAACCTAACTCTCAATGAGAGCACCGCTTGTCATGATTTAAGCCCACGAAAAAGCCCAACCAAAAAGACTGGTTCATTCAAGTGGGAGAGACTCACGGCTTAAGACTCTTGTTGAGCTTCCTTATTTACTCAATGTGGGACCCATAACAATAATGCTTCCTAGTTTCCAGTTCAGAGATTAATTACAATCTTTTTGCATGTAAAACTGTTTATAAACAGCCTGCTTGGGCCTTAGGCTTGTTTAAATTGCATCTTTATATCTGTTTTATTTTGATGTAAACTTAATTGTCTCTTTAACAAATAGGTGCTTAAACAATGAAGGCGATAATTCTTAAAATGTATTCCCTTCATCTATGGTATTTACAGTCACTGCTGTTTCTAATGGTCTTCAAGCATGGAAAATCCTGAAAGATCCAGAAAACCACATTGATCTTGTCCTGACAGAGGTAGCTATGCCTATTTTATCTGGAATAGGACTTTTGTGCAAAATCATGAGCCACAAAACTCTGAAGAATACCCCTGTGATTAGTAAGTGCCATTCCAAAATTCTGTGTACCAAATGTAAGTATATGTTTTCAATGACTATTGCTTATCATTTGGTATTTTGTTTTCCGCACATGTTGAAATCCATGCAGTGATGTCATCTCATGATTCTATGGGTATCGTCTTTAAGTGTTTGTCAAAAGGTGCAGTTGATTTTTTAGTGAAACCTATTCGGAGGAATGAACTTAAAAACCTCTGGCAGCATGTTTGGAGAAGATGCCGCAGTGTGAGTTGCTTTACATTTTTGCCTTATGCATGTACTCAAACAAATGTGGATGTTGTTTCCCCGCTGACTTCATGATCAACTAAGGAATTTGAAAAGTGAATTATTTCATTTCTTCCTTTCTAGCAAACTTGAAGCTTCTTTAACAAAGATATTAATGCCTCAAAGAAACAGTAGATATGAATTGATGTAACCTATCTAGTTCCTACAACATCACAGTTTATCTTGTGCGATATATATTTGGTCAACTTAAATGTCCAACTATCCAGTCCATTCTTCAGTAATTAATATCACTCCTTAACTGATGCGACGATCAAAAGGAAATTGAAGAAGACAATTACTTCATTACCTTACCTCCTTTCTAGTAAATTTAATGTTTCTTTCACATATAGATCTATACCTTAAAGAAGCAGTAATGAATTAATGTATCTAATGGAGTTTCTATAGCATGATATCTAATCTTGGGGATCTTATCTTTGATAAAATTTTAAGTATCAAATTCATTCTTCATTAATTAATATCACCCTCAACTTGGATTAACACACTTCCTCAGTCTAGTGGTAGTGGGAGTGAAAGTGGGACACACACCAGAAAATCTGCAAAGTCAATAAGTAATGATGCATCTGAAAACAATAGTGATAACTGTGATGAGAATGACTGTGGAAGCAGAAAATTGAGTGTTCGAGATGGAAGTGACAACGGAAGTGGCACCCAGGTATTGCACATATCTCTTATCATATACTTATTTTTCTTACTGAATCACCCTTAAATAAATTATTCCCTATCTGGAAGAAAAACTATAGCACTATGCTGTGTCAATGTCATTGTTTACTCATGATGACACTAGAAATAAGATTATTAGTAGTCACTTGGGTAACCCTCCCCCAATGAGTTAGCTTTTGGTGGAGTTAGGTCTAGTTATATTCTGATATAGAGAACTCCGGAGACTTAAGTCACTTAGTTACTGATTATATCATATTTTCTATTTTGGATCTTTTTTTTGTTTGTTTGTAATTTCTCTCTTTTCTCTCGAATAAATTTCTTTTTCTATCAAGAACAAGTTAATTATATATTGCTTAATTGACAACTTGTTTCGGTGATTTATCCTAATCGAGTAAACTATAAATATATTTGCTAGGAATTCCTAAATTTTTTATTTCTTATTTAATTTTTATCTAAATACCCAAAAATCTTAGCAAAGCTCCTGTTTTATGTAGAGTGCATGGACTAAATGTCTAGCTCAAGTTGGCAGCGCTCATCCAGATTCACCTTGTAAACGATTGGTTGATACCCCTGATAGCACGGGTACCCAAGTGAATACTAAGCGTGAAAAAGTTCGTAGTAGTTGGAGGCATGCGACAGAAAAAGAGTGCCATGAACTGATTAATCATCTTGGTATGCGTTGGTAGTATCTATTTTTTATGTCTAATCTATCTTGATTTGGTTTTCACCCAAATAAACCACTTGGTTACTTTCCAGATGATGTTGCAATGGGTAAAGACTTGGCGATGGGAATATCTTTGAATATGCAACTAGAGCATCCACTTGAGTTGTCTAGCAATCCAATTAAATGGATAAATAAGATGTCTGATGTAGATGGTAAGCAGGTCAATAAAGGACACAGTAATGTCTGTGAAAAGGGACTACTGGAATACAGCAGTGATAAAACCAGAACACAAGAAAATCAAGCTATGAATGTTGTTGATGTTACTGATAGCAGCAGTCCACAGGCTGAAAGCAGAGACTTGAACACTCCAGATGGATTTTCTGGTTTCTCACAATATAAAGCAAGCTGTAACTTTAAACAGCATCCATCCCTTGAACTAACTTTGAAAAGGCTGGGAGAAGTAAGAGATGCTAAAAATGTCACAGGTGATGAGTGCAATGTGTTGAGACATTCAGATCTATCAGCATTCTCAAAGTAAGAGGAATTTGCTAGCATAACTTCCTTCTATTGGAGCAATTATCAGTTGCATTATATTGGTTGATAACATTCTTTTCTTTTCCTGGTCATTTTGCAGATATAATACTGCTTCTTCTGCTAACCAGGTGTGATGTTTGCATTTGCATGTTTCATCCCAAAACTTATTCATCTCATCAACTTATTTTGTTACTTCTATTCTCCTCATTGTGCATTATCTAGGGATGAATATGTGCATTTCTGCCTATCCAACAAAGAGCAGGGGGATAAGGATAACTGACTTATAAAAATGATTAATATACAATATTAACAAATTATAACAACATGCTGTCTTAGTTATTTCTCAATGGCCTTATGTTATTTATACTCTTTATCAGGTTCAAACTGGTAATGTAGGAAGGTGTTCCTTACTCGACAACAGCTCCATTGCACCAAATACAAAGACAATATACACCTTTCCATCTCATTCAAATAGCACTCCTCCAAATCAACAGTCAAATGGGAGCAACAACATCAATGACGTGGCCTCCACCAATACATATCTTAGCACCAAACCTGAAGCTTTTGACAAGAATGCAGAGTCTGGAAGAGGGCTTGGCTCTTTCAATTCTTCTGCACTCCAAACTGTGCAGAAGAATAGTGTCTCTTCATCTCAGAAAAAAAAAATTGCCCAGGAAGAATACACAGAAACTGTTAAAGGACGAGTATTCCAAGTGGAGCACAATTACTATAAGCCTCACCATTACAATCACATTACCCACAAAGCTACACCAGATAAACGATTAGATCATGATGATCTCTTACTGAAATGCTCGACCCGAGCTGCTCAGCAATGTGTATCATCAGATGTGTTTGGAGGGCCTGCAGAAAGTAATGCTGCAAACTTCGGTGTGGATGGAAATGAAGTTGACAGTGACCATGGGAGCAATGGGCAGGATGGAAGCAGCAACGCATTGACAATCAGAGCAATAAATGTGGATAACGGCAATGTGGCAGCTGGGAGCATCGGAGTTGGTGGCATTGATAGAAAAAACATTGGGAATGGCGTAGATGAAGGAAGAATTGCATTAAGAGAGGCTGCCTTGACAAAATTTCGTCAAAAGAGAAAAGAAAGATGCTTTGACAAGAGGGTAATCTATTTTCAATCACATGGTCCATAATAAATTTGCTGAAGTTCTTTATAGCATGTGGATTTTGTCAGTTTGAGTAAAGATGTATTGTCTTACTCATTGTTATTAAAGTATAATTTCGTTAGCTTAGTTGATGGCTTATTGAGATCCCACCAAGATGGAAAATTCTGTTCATAAAGAGAAAAGGTTGCATAAACCTAGTGCACACAAGTTGAATGCACTAGCTTAACACTTTTAATTGCCATTAATGATCATAATGAATAATTAACTTGATAGTTAATCAATAATTAACATTGTCATTGGCCTAGTGCACCCAACTTATTTGAAAGCAACCTATTAAAATAAAATTGCGACTTATTATCTCATGTGCCTAGTGTTCTCCTCTCCATTCTGGGCATTTTATTTTTCTGCAATTTTATCAAATTATATTTCCGTTTATTTAACATGATATCCTATGCCTCCCAAAGTCATTTTTGTATGTTCACGTTTGAGTCAATGACATGTTCTCCTCATCATTAATAAGTACAGGATGTTTTATATGCCAACATGAATTTGACTTATTTCAATTTTCCTGATTTTTCCTTATTTTTTCAGGTCCGATACCACAGCAGGAAAAAGCTTGCAGAACAACGACCACGTATTAGGGGACAATTTGTTCGACGGATAGTGTAAGTTGCTGCATGTTTGGATTCATTTTATGTATTTATATTTCGTTATAGAAGTGCTGGGTTAACTTTTGTCCAATTTCCCCCCCTCAGGTCTGACACCGAAGAAGAAAAGGATAAACCAAGCAACAATGTTGTATCTGTGAATAATTCTAGCGACGTTCCACAATGACCCCCGCCAAGATGCTGATCATTATTTGCCTAATTTCCTTCCAGTAACTTCCTCTAGCTTCTTGCTATCACACTAGCTCGTTACATGTTCACCTAGGAAGAAGCTTTGAAGCTTGTGCTAGATGAATACGTGAGTAGGTACCTTTTATCATGTGGAAGACCAACATTTAAGTTGAGACTTAAAGTATATGCTTTAGATTATTTATGGTTGTGAACTTCAAAAAACTCCAATGGACCCATGGAAGTGGTTGCCTTTGGATAGGTTAACCTCTGATGAAATAAATTTTATCATGTTAGCGTGCAGGTTGGTTATATCTGATTAGAAGTTATTGCTGTTTCTTTTCTGGACTATAGCACGCTCACTGTAGTTCTATATCCACTTCTGAACTAGGTTTATTGAACTGGTTGCCCTTGTTGAAAAGGGAGAAAAAATTTTCTTTGCCCGGTAAGTGAAGCATGGACAATTCAAGGAACGAGTCATGTCCTTGTTGTTATAGTATTGAATGCATTGACCATGTTATATTGCTGGGACTAACTAAACCTTCATTTTGGTCCCTACAAGATCAAGTGAACATTGGGTTAGTTACTCAGATAAAACTCCACATTTGGGAGCAACTTGGTTAGACACATGCACAACACATCCTCATTGAACACAAATAATGAAGTGACACATCATTAAAAGTTTAACACATTAAAATAAAAATAACTTAGTTTCCCTCTCTCCTCCTCCAGACCAGAGGAAACATTGTTTGTCAATGTCCAGCACCTTGGGTGCTCCTCCTGCTGTTCATTGTTGTTTCCGGTGTGATAACAAAACTCATTCCATTCTTCACCTTGTGACCCTCCATCTTGTGATGGCACAAAAGTTGTGTCCGCAGAGGAGCCTCTGACAATGTGGGAACCCCAGGAAGAAGACAGCCTTGGCTTTGAATGATTGTTGGGTTACTAGGGTTGGTTCCTTTGACATTTTGGAGGTTGGTTTTGATTTGCAAATTTTGAAGCTTTGGACATGTTCTCTGATGGGTTGTCTTCCCTCATTGTGTGACCTAGTTCAAAAGTGGCAAGCAAGTGCACAAAAAAGAGAGAACTTTTAACAACTGATATAGAATAGCTCTAAGTTTCTTAAGAAACTAATTTGGCATTGAAGCTATAGCTAGATATACAACAACAACAACAAAAAAAAACTCAAAATGGAAAGCTGAGCTCCAACTAGAGGAACGAATATTGGAGGCTTTTGTTTTTTCTATGATGATGATGATGTATAAGGAAAGTGGTTGCTCTTCGTTGAGTTTGCTTCACAATTTTTTTGGATGTTTGAATTTTGAAATGGAGAGGGAGAGGGAGAGGGAGAGGGGTAGCAGTGGCAGGGGAGAGGGAGAGGGAGAGGGAGAGGGAGAGGAGGAGGAGAGATACTTTATTTTTTATTTTTAATGCGTTAAACTTTTGATGATGTGCTGTTTTATCATTGGTTGTATCCAATGATGATGTGTGGAAATGTACCTACCCAACTGTTGCTCCCACATTTGGTCCCTTAAAGATCAATAGTTTGGTTCCAATTATGGAGTAATGTGACACAACGTGAGGACCAACAAATGGACGAATTGATCATTCAGGGACGAGGTGAAAGGTTTTCATCTTTTAGGAACTAATCCAATGGGCGAATGATCTTTCGAGGACCAAAGTAAAAGTTTAGTCATTCCATGTTATTATACATTACAGGAATATATGTTGGAAATTTTAGTGTTAGTGTTGAAGTTTTACATTATTAAGAAATGAGTTAAGTGAGGATCACATAAGTGAAAACAATATTGTCTCGGTCTTTTTGGATCAAAATGTAATACAATTTCTCTCCAACTTTTAGACCCTCATGATCGCTGAACATGTGTCAAAACCGTGTCCAATGTTAGGTCATTGTTTATGTTCATTAGTTCATACTTTCTAAGTTAGTTGCTTTGTCAGTATTTCCTTCCTAAAAAATGAAAAAACGCGCTATCTAATTATCTATGTAGATTTTAGAATCGTTGTCTTGAAATCGAATAGCCGAATATTAGTGGTCGTTATGCGACCAAGTTGAGGTGAGGGACCGAGTTGAGGTGAGCTCCACAAGTAACGTCTATTGTTATGGTAGTTCTCTTAGCAAGGATTATGTAATGTTTTAGCTGGACAGCTCGGAACTTTAACCCGTAGCCATAGGCCTCGCTTCCCTCCTTTGAGCAATTATAAATGAGTTTTTCTAACATGTGCAATTTTGAACAAGTTAAGGATCTTAAAAGAGTAAGTTAATACAGGAACTTAGTTTTCCAATAAAAAATGTTGTTTTTGGGTTTCTTAAAGAGTAAGTTTATAAATTTCTTATTGTATACCTGATTGTCATCACTTGAACTTTGCTGGTTTGGACTTTGGAGGCATAGGCAAGTCAGCATCTATGGGTTCTTTCCATTTTTTCTTTTTCCTCTCTGGATTCCAAGATCTGTTAACAGACACCAGTGGTTTGCCATTTAAAAGACGAGCAAGGCAGCAAGCTACATTTAGGTTCATCAACCGCCCTAATGTTGATGCATACCTACCTATCCTGAGTTTATAGCCCAACTTCCTTGCACAATTTAAAAACAAATTTTTTGTGCACGAACATTCTTTATTGTTTAGTATGGGCTTGACCATGTTCCTTGTACCTTCCCTCCGACAAAAAGAAATTTTTGCATGAATTTAAAACATAGTGTGGTGGATTAATTATATTATTAATTAATATAATTACTATAATACCTCATTGTCATAATGTATCATAATTATCGATACAATTAATTTAATATATTTAAGTTAATTAAGCACGGCAAAAATATTTAAATGATACAGAAAAAATTTCAAATTAAATTACACATGCTTTTCAATTAATTCCCAGAATGCATGTTTTTTGTCCCGTGGGAAGTTGACTTACCTTCACTGTTCTTTTATTTCTTGTTGAAAAATTGGCATCCCAATTGTCAATTTTTCTTGTTGCCTTTTTTTTTTTTTTTTATGTTTTCCTTGTTAGGTGTTAGCTATTTTTATTTTAAAAAAAAATTGTAATTTCTTAAATTATTCTCATAATTAAAAAAAAACATAGAAAGGAATTCGATTTTTAAGAAACCAACTTCCCTGTCATTTTAAAAAAGATGTTTAGCTTTAGAAATAATTGGGGAAAATGTGTTTTTTTTTCTAGGATTTAATTGATATATACTGACAGTGTAAATTTTTTTTACACTATCAATCAATCAGAAATTGATAAATCATTAAAAATCTTTGACTCTTATTCTAACTTCCTTAAAAGTCATTCAAACCATGATTTCTGATTGGTTGACAGCGTTAAAAACTTTAACTGACAGTGTACAGCAATTAAACTCTTTTGTTTAATAAATATCTTTAGGACAATTGTAATGCGCAAGTATCCTTAAGATATTATTTAAGAAATCAAGGAAAATTTGTGTACGAGGAAATTGTGAATTCAGTATTTTGAAAAATATTATACTTAATTTTTCAATACAAATTTTCATACCGTGAGTTTCTTAACCTTTTTGGAGACTCGTCAGCAAGATTGATAACTTTTTTTATTTAATAATAATTTTGCCGTTGAGTACTTGAATTCTATATAATGCATAAACTTTCGGGAATCCAGCAAGTTTCGTTGCTATATGGTATGTGGCCCCACAGAAGGACATAAATAGGGCAAAGGGATTCTTCAAAATGGGCTAGCAGCAAGGCTTTTTGATCAAATTGGGTTTCTTTCAGAAACTATTTATCAATTTAGGATTATTCTGAAATTATTTATTAATGGGGGTCTTTTTGGACACGTGGCATATTTTATTTTTTTTCACTCTGACGGGTCAAAAACGCTAGTCAGACTGACGTCTTCAAAGGCACCAGTCAAACTGGTGCCTACCACTTTTTCAAAAAAAAAGAAAAAAGAAGGTACCAGGCGCAGTGGCGCCCCCTGCAGTGCGCCACATGGCGCTGCAGCCCCCTACCCCCACCCACACAGAATGGCTTTGAAGCAGCCCCCCATCAATTCCCCCTCTATAAATAGTCGTTAGTAGGAAATTTTATTTACTACTTGTGATATTATTTGTTACTTGTTATTAGGGTATTTTTTTTATTGCCTCTTGTTATTTTAAATAGATACTTTATCATTAATGTTATTTTTACTCCCTATACTTATAGTATAATTTTTTTTTTTGTAGCGGTGTTCCTTTAAAATTGCTGGTGACTTTATTTTAATTCTTAGAAGGTAAATTTTACTTTACTACTGTAATAATTGATGAATGTTTATTGGTGTAAATTGTTATTGCTATTATTATTTTTTTTTTGCCTCTTGTTGTTTTAAATAGATACTTTATCATTAATGTCATCGATACTCCCTATACTTATAGTAATTTTTTTGTAGCGTTGTTCCTTTAAAATTGCAAGTGACTTTATTTTAATTCTTATAAGGTAAATTTTTTTTTTACTACTGTAATAATTGATGAATATTTATTGGTGTAAATTGTTATTGTTATTTTTTTTATGCCTCCTGTGATATTATTTGCTACTCGTTATTATGGGATTTTTTTATTACCTCTTGTAATATTATTTGTTATTACATCTTGTAATATTATTTGATACTTTCTTTTAATTATTAAGTTTATTTTTTTATTATAATATAACAGTAATATTACTTTTATTAGTATCGGTATTTATTATTAGTAATTGGTAATTAATTTTATTTTGTTATATTATGATGTTAATATTATTAATACCATTATTGTATTTGTTGTTGTGTATTTTTAATATTGTTATTATTAGAAATTGTAAATTTATGGGTTATTTTTATATATTTGATATTATTGTAGGGCAGACGTCATGAGCCAAGTTACAGTATTTGTATATACGCTCGTGTATATACAACCCTCCACCATTGATTATCCTCCCATCGAGAGAAGTGCCCAAAATGATCTTCCAGCCACTTTAACTTTATTCTTAATCCTTTCATGTTAGAATCGCTAGGAACTCTACCTAGCATTTCACCGACATATTGCTTCCAATGTTTATGAGTTGCACCAATAACAGCGGGATCGTTAATGCGTAGTCCACAGAGAATAGCAACATCCTGCAGTGTGATGGTGCATTCTCCCCACGGCATGTGAAAGGTATGTGTCTTGGGTCTCCATCGCTCAACAAGTGCAGTAATCAAATTATGATCAAGCTGGGTTATATTTACTTGGGCTACCCCCAAGAAACCGGCTATTTGAAGATTAGCTTTGACAGACTCTGGGAGATCCATAACAGCAGGATTAAATGCCAGTCCACGTCGAGCTCTAAGAACTCGATCGGGTGATCCATTCCATATATGCTGGGAAACATGCTTTTCTTGCAGGTTCAATAGTGAATCATCCACCGGGCCGGGGTTTACCAATCGTGTCCCTCATTGTGAACTAGATGATGCCATATCTATCACCTGACATTAAAAAAAATGTTACAGTTATATAGATTATATAATAAAATCTATTGAGTTGTATAATTAAGGAAAATTATAGTATCAATTTAGCCCCAATAAATACTGACATTAATGATAAATTTAATTAAAGAATCTATTTAAAACAACAAGAGACAATAAAAAATCCCGTAATAACGAGTAGCAAATAATATCACAGGAGGCATAAAAAAAATAATAGCAATAACGATTTACACCAATAAATATTCATCGATAATTACAGTAGTAAAAAAAAAATTTCCTTCTAAGAATTAAAATAAAGTCACCAGCAATTTTAAAGGAACACCGCTACAAAAAAAAATTATACTATAAGTATAGGGAGTAACTCACGTTAATGATAAAGTATCTATTTAAAACATCAAGATGCGATAAAAAATACCCTAATAACAAGTAACAAATAATATCACAAGTAGTAAATAAAATTTTCTACTAACGACTATTTTATAGAGGAGGAACTGAAGGACGGGGGGCGTTGCTCTTCGTTTTTTTTTTGGGGGGGTTGCTTCAGGCACTGCAGGACAGCTTTTGTCTTTTAAAAAAAAAAAGTGGTAGGTGTCAGTTTGACTGGCACCTTTGACCCGTCAGAGTGAAAAATAAAATAAAATATGTCACATATCCAAAAGTATCCCATTGATAAATAGTTTTAGAATAATCCTAAACTAATAAATAGTTTCTAAAAGAAACCCAGTTTAATCGAAAAAAGCCTAGCACTGACGGTTCCTTTCTTTGACCCTAAAATCAGGTCCATACCGTTCATCGTGGTGCACATACACTTTTTCCTTTGGTTAGTGCTACTTACAGAATTTTCAATTTCGCTCTACCATTCGAAAAGAGTATGATAGAGAGTGTGTTGGTATCATTTCTTTACTCTCAATTAGGAAATCAAACATGCATGGAATACAGTTTTCCATTTCGAACAAAAAAAGGAAGAGAAACAAAAGTTAAGTGTGTTTGGAAAAATGGGAAAAAATTTATGCTGATAATCGATTTTTATATAATCTATCATTATGATAATCGATTATAATCAGAATTTGTTTTTTTAAGATAATTTATTTCGTTTGGATGGTGAAAAAAAAATCGCTTTTATATAGTAAATTACGAAAAAGGGTATGAAGTTATTTGCATAATTTAATAAAATTTGTTTAGAAGTTAGTTTTGTATGGGTAAATATGGAAGAGAGTTTTGAGAATGGAAAATAATCAAATCACAACAATCTTAAGTTAAAACAAATTAAATGGCATAAAACAATTTTTTTCTCAAAGATTTTTTTTTTTATAAATTTAAGCAAAATATCAAACATGTTAGATTATTTTGAAAACAGATTTTTTGGGATAAAAGTCATAAAACAACTGAAATGGGAAAAATCCAGCTTTCTCTCTTTCTCTTATACTTCTTTCAATCCAAACAACCTAAAAATATATCCGTTTTCTTCTCGTTCCCTCATCTCTTCTACTTCTTTCCACCTTACTTATTTCCATCCCACATCTCTCCTAATCCAAACAAAACATCAGTGTATATTCAGTAAAAGAAACCACAATCTCATGCTTCAAATATCTAATTCACAGACAGGATGGACAAAAACTTGAATGGATAGAGCATCATATTAAGTTGCCAAACGGTTGGATTTTGAATTATCTGGGCTCATTATAACTAAAGCAGCTTATATCTGGATTCTTGGTCAATGCATAAAGTCCAAATTAATGTGGTTAGCTAAGCTCCGACATGTAATTTAATGGATGCTAATATTTTCCTCTTTCCTACATACGCTGTAGCCCATTTGAAATTATGATAGCCGTACAGGTACAGGTCAACCCATTCGGGGGATTAGGGTTTTGGGAGGGAGATTTTCACAAATGAGTGCCACTGTGACCGAAAACGATTTTTTAAAATGAGCATTTGAGTGTAAACCAAATAAATAGGGATATATTTATATTTAAATTATTTAGTGAATTCAAAATTTGATACACAAATCTATGGAGAGAAAAATTGATATACTATTTTTTTGGTACATAAAGGGGCTTAAAGCCCAAATGTTTATGGATCTCTACATATTACATAATAACTTGTCGGGATATGGAGGTCCCCGAGACATCACCAAGAACTAAACACTTTAACTTATTAATTAGCAAATATATATTTTTTACTTGCTTTAAATTCAAATTCATTTTAAGACATTCTTATCCAATAACTACCTCACTTAGAATGAGTTGGATTTATTTACCTCTTGAGGCAAAGATATGGCTAGACTCGTTAGCCGCAACTACACTGAACTTGTGGATATGATCATGTGGATTGAGATTCTCTCGGATCTCACCGATGGATTTCACTAGAGGAAGTGCAGTGAAAAATTCTCACCATGGAAATGTCCGGGAGAGAATCCCTTCACGAATTCCTGGTCATATTGATATCCCACAGTATCTAATTTCATAATGCAACCACTATCCACTCCAGTTTCGATTAAACTGGATGATGAGAATTTTCTCACTTGGAAACAGCAAGCCCTAGGAACGATCAAGGGTTTCAAGCACCAGAAATTCATTTCTGAATCACAAAATGGAGGAACGCCAAAGAAATTCCTCACCAACGAAGATGAAACATTGGGCAAAGTCAGTGATGATTTCGAAAATTGGGAGCAACAAGATCAGCTCGTTCTTACGTGGTTGCTAGCTTCGATGTCCCCTAATCTACACACTCGGATGGTTGGTTGCAATCACGCCTTTCAGATTTGGAAGAAACTTGAAGTGTTCTTCGCCTCCCAATCCAGAGCAAAGGTTAGTCAATTGAAACTGCAGCTCAAGAATGTGAAAAAGACTGGTAGTATCAACGAATATTTGATGACAATCAAGAAAATAGTAGACACTTTAGTTGCTGTAGGAGCTCCAATCAATGATAATGAACACATCGATATCATTCTTGATGGATTATCTGATGATTATGATCCTATAGTTGCATCTATCCTATCTAGAACAGATCCATATACTATTCCTGAGATTGAGGCCTTGTTAATGGCAATTGAATAAGGGATTGAGAAACTCAAGAAACCCGATCCTTTAACATTCAAGATCTACATGCCAATTTGGCTCAGTCACAGCAAGCTAGAGGTGGCAGAAGCAATCGTGGAAGAGGAAGATTTGGCTTTCGAGGTTCAAGAGTAAGAGGTTGGTCCAACTACAATAGAGGAGGCGGGACTGGCTTAGGCACAAAACCACAATGCCAACTATGTGAGAATTATAGGCACATAGCCTTGCAATGTTGGTATCAATTTGATCCAAGTTTGCAAGATAACTCTTACTCTGCTAATCAAGAATCAGATTTTGACAACTCGGGCGAGCAATGATCGGTGAAGACTCGGTGAGTGATAATTCTAACATGTCTGCACTAATGGCTGTACCAGAAACAATCTATGATCCTACATGGTACCCTGACTCAGGAGCTACTAACCATATCACACCAGACTCTGGAAATCTGTTCAACAAGTCATTGTACAGTGGTGATCACATAATCAAGATGGCCAATGGAGAGCCTACACATATTCAACACATAGGTAATTCTTCCTTTCTTACTCCCTCTTCAGTCAAGCCTTTAGTCTTACATAATTTATTGCACGTCCCCTCCATTTCCAAAAATCTATTAAGTGTTTCTCAATTTGCTAGGGATAATAGAGTCTATTTTGAATTCCATGCTAATAATTGCTATGTCAAATCTCAGGACACAAACCAAATTCTTCTGGAAGGGAATTATCACCACCTAATGCCTCAATCATTTTCAAATATGTTTTTAAAAATTTCTAAGTTTCAAAATAGTTTCAAGTCAAGTTCTAGAGAATACGATCCAAGAGGAATAAAATACCCAATCACAAAGAATGGGGTAGTTTTAGTGAGTACCCCTTTTAGGCTCAAAAATACCACATTTAGTAGTTTAAAATCAATGAGAAACACAAATCCAAAGAACCACATGCTAATTATCAACTGTCAGAAGATCATCTAAAGCATTTTTAATTTTAGCCTATCACAAGAATACAAAAAAATTGGGTTCAAAAATTCACTGTCTCAATTTATTTGGCACAAAGTTTTCACAATTGGATGCATACTCTAAGCAAGGGGCAATCTAATCATGTGATTATGCAAAACTATGCCTATATGAATGCAACATGAAAGAATGCAAAAATAAGAATAATACCCCTACCCTAAGCTTAAAAACTTACATTATCCTCAACGTAAATAATTAAGTCTGAGGGAGGATAAAAAAAAATGGAACAACTCACTTAGGTGGTGGTGGGTGCTGACTCAGATGCCAGTCATAGAGCTGCTGGAAGACGCGTCACGGGCGTGACATTCATCACGGCCAGGCCGTGATCGATTCGGATGCTGGTTACTGGGCCGTGATCAATTATGTTGGGCTTCTTCGCATCACGCCCCGTGATGGCTATCACAACTGGGCCGTGATCAATTCCGACTTCTCGCTTCTTCACATCACGCCCGTGATGGCTATCACGGCCTGGGCGTGATGCCTTCTGGTTTTCAGCTTCTGGTCTGTAACATCCTAAAATTCTAATATAATTAATTGGAAGAAAAAAAAGGGTTAAGTTATATAAAAAAATAGAAATAATGATATAATAAAAATAAAATATGAATAAGAGGTTTAGTGGTGAGAATTTATTAGTATAAAATTTATTAGAATTGGTTAGTGAATACAAAGAAATATTAAATTAAAATAAATATAAAAAAAAAGAGAATTAATCTATATATATAAATAAATGATACTTGGCGCCTGAACTACCCTAAGTTCTTAAAAAAAAAGGAAAAAAAAAAGAAAAGAAAGGAGGGGACAAAACCAAAGCGCTAACTATATATATATATATTTTGGGTTGGTGACGAAAGAAAAAGAAAAAAAGCGCAGTAGGGGTTTCGTTCAGCCGGTTTCATTATTCCTTGTCAGTACAATCCTAACAACACATATCTAAGAACATCACCAAACGGGAGAGGAATTTTTAGGGAAGCACAAATCCCTATCATACGTGATTTTTAGAGCACATTGGAGGTCTTTGAGAGGTGAGTAAAAATATTCTTTTTCTCACACTTTCATGGTACGAGTAATTTGAAGCTTTGTCATATAGATTTGTTAATCACAAAAATTAAGATTTTAGAGTGTATGATTTTTATTTTGAAATTGTGAAATATTTTCATGTCACTTGATGAATTGATTTAGTGGGTGTAATTTCCCTTGTTATTCTTTTTATGTTTGATGACAATAAAATAATAGAAATAAAAAAATAAATAGATATATAAATACCCAAATTCGCACTGTGCGTAACCTTGCAGTGGCATAATATTTTTCTGCATCATGTGTTTCTTTCATAGATTCATTATTTATGTATTTGTGATTGTTCCAATTTTGATAATAGATTTTTATTAATACATATATGCCACGCCCTTGTTAGTTAATACATATACTATAATAAGCATAAATTATATTAAGGACTTATATGTTATGGTTGTGTTTGTGTTTTAAATCCTGTTATAGTGCCTATGTAATTAATGCATGGAGGTTGAGAAAATATTTGGTAGTCATCTGGGATGGCATATTGCATAGTGTATATGAGTTGGTCATCACCTTCCGGGAAGGGATGACGGTATACATTCTATTCCGGGAATAGGATGAGAGATATCACCATCTGGGATGGGATATCAATCTATTAAAATATTCACATCTGGGATGGAATATTAGATACCTCCATCTGGGATGGGGAAGGCAGTGGGACGCCATTGCATGGATATGAGCTCATAGACCTTAGTGGATCTGGGATTCACACCGGTTATGGGAACCAAAGAGTCAAGTAAAGTGATTTTGAGAATCACCGAGTCATGTTCATGGAGTTGTATTGCATTGTGTTGACTTTGCATGGTGGAGGTGATTAAATGCAATGAGATGTGATCGTTGCTGAGCTTATGAGTTTGTACTTTAAATGCTTGACTTTAATTTTATTTATATATATTTATTATTTTGGAGGTTTGCTATATCTATTATTTTAAAAATTAGCGGGTACCATGAATGTTTTTCCGGTTACCGTGCCGGCTGAAGACAACACTATTTGCGAACATTTTTATCAAACGATTATTTTTATTCACTGGGATTATATCTCATTAAAAGTGTTGTTTTCAGAGCACGAGGACGACATCACTGGGACTGGAGAGGATTGAAGACCTAGCGAATTTTCTTAGTTATTATTCCTAGCTTGGTTAGTGTTTTCTTAAATAAGGAGCCGTATGTGGCTAGACGTTTTTATTTATTTATCGTTGAGTTTATTAGTAGACGCCCGGTTTTGAGGCTTGGGGTTTTTATTTGGACGTATGGATTTATTATTTATTACTTTGATACATTATTACTATTTTATTTAATATGAGACATTTTCCAGACTCATATAATTGATAAAAAAATTTATGATTAACATATTTTAATTAAATGTATTAAAGGGGTTTTTATACAATTTGTTTTGGGTTACTAATGTAACGAAGGGCGTTACATTTATGGTATCAGAGCATTTCGATTCTAAATCGGACTGTGGTAATGTGGCTTTTTCTAAAATAAAACTTGGGCGCTTAGGATGCTTATTAGAGTTATAGATGTTGCATGCTATTCTTTGGGATATTGGACCTGATCAACCCAGTATTTCATTGGTAGTGAGCAGATTTATGGCGACTAATAGGCGAGGGACGAATGTTGCACTTGCAGCAGCTTTGGATAGTATGGCCAAGGCTATGCAAGGGCGGATGGAGACTCGCCGTCAACTGAAAGGGAATGGAGGCCAGTCACTAATGAAGTGGTGGCAACCTAGGACCCTTAACACGTGGGGCTTTTCGAATTCAAGAAGAACAATTCGCCATCATTCTGAGGCAGCTTAGATCCGAAAGAGGATGAATTTCTTCTACTCGTTAAGGGAAAAAAAATTATTATATTGTTTGATTCAGGAGCAACGCATTCCTTGATATACCCTTCATGTGTGAAAATTTGGATATACCAATCTTTCATTTGTCCTTTTATTCATACGTTTCTACTCCTATAGGGATATTCTTGTTCTTCCATTGGTTGTTTAAATTGTTTCCTTGTGCGTCAAGACACTCCTTATGACATCAATCTTATTGTTATCTATGTATTGTATGTTATTCTTGGTATTGACTTATTGGCATCTAGACTCATTGCCATAAGTATTCTGACAAAAATATCATTATCTCTTCACATCCAATGTCTAATGATTTTCCCTGTACCTAGTTCTATTGTTTCTATTGTTGCTTGTCATAAGTGCTTAGTTGAGGGAGCTCAAGGATGTGTACTCTTATTCTCTGCTAAGATAGAGGCTGACAGTGATGTGACGGCTATACCTGTGGTGTGTGAGTTCTAGGATGTTTTCCCTAAGGATGTCACTAGTTTGCCTCCGAATAGAGAAGTTGAGTTTAACATAGATCTAGTGCTAGGGAGTGGACCAGTATCAGTAGCGCCTTATAGAATGAGACCTTTAGAGTTGAGCGAGCTTAAAAAACAGTTAGAGGAGATGCTAGGGAAAGGGTTTATTAGGCCTAGTGTGTCACCCTGGGGAGCACCTGTCCTACTGGTGAAAAAGAAGGATGGGACCATGAGGCTATATGTCGACTATAGGCAGTTGAACAAAGTGACCATCAGGAATAAATATCCTTTGCCTAGGATAGATGACCTCTTAGACTAGCTGAGGAGAGCGTCAGTGTTTTCCAAAATAGATCTAAGATCGGGATACCATCAAATTAGAATTAGAAGCGAGGACATCCCTAAGACAGTCTTCAGGACAAGGTATGGGCACTATGAGTATGTAGTGATGCCCTTTTGTGTGACCAACGCCTCAGCCGTTTTCATGGACTGCATGAATCGGATCTTTAGGACCTTTTCGGACAGGTTTGTGGTGGTGTTCATAGATGATATTTTAATATACTCTAGGACACCAGAAGAACATGGAGAACACTTAAGGTTGGTGTTGCAGATCTTGAGGGACGAACGTCTTTATGCCAAACCGAAGAAGTGTGAGTTTTGGCTAGAAGAGGTAAAGTTTTTGGGACACACAATCTCAAAGGATGGTGTAGTTATGCGGTGTTGGGATGGGAACAACCTAAGACGATAACCGAAGTAAGAAGTTTCTTAGGCTTAGCTGGTTACTATAGGAAGTTCGTAGAGAGACTTTCTAGACTAGCCTTACCTTTGACCCAATTGACTAGGAAAGGGAAACCTTTTGTGTGGGACCAGGAGTGTGAGGACGGGTTCCAAGAGCTTAAGAGGAGATTGGTGTCATCACCAGTCTTAACTATACTGGATCCCTTAGTGAGTTCTGTGGTATACTGCGACGCATCTAAGAATGACTTGGGATGTGTCTTAAGGCAGGAAGGCAAGGTGGTAGCATATGCCTCTAGGCAGCTTAGGCCAAATGAAGGGGATTACTCTACCCATGACTTAGAGCCAGCAGCCGTGGTTTTTGCCCTTAGGATTTGGAGGCATTACCTTTACGAGGCAAAGTTTGAAGTTTTTAGTGACCATAAAAGCCTTAAATATATGTTCGACCAGAAGGAGTTGAACATGAGACAACGAAGGTGGATGGAGTTCCTTAAGGACTATGACTTCGAGTTGAAGTACCATCCGGGAAAAGCCAATATGGTGGCAGATGCTTTGAGTACGAAGTCCATACACATGTCGAGCTTGACGGTGCAAGAGCTGAACTTCATGGAAGAGTTTAGGGACATGAATCTGGAGGTGTTGGATGTGTCCTTAAGTGTCTTAAGCTTGAAGTTGAATAGGTTGGAAATTAATAGTGACCTTAGAGATGAGGTTAGGCGGGAACAACTTTTAGGCCAGGAGTTGCAGTCTCGGTTGGGACAAGAGGGTTATGAGTTGTCTGTTGATGGGCTAGTGAAGTTTAAGAATAGGACCGTTGTTCCTAAGGAGGGAAGCCTTAGAGAGAAGATATTAGAGGAAGCTCATAAGGGAAAGTTTACCATACATCCTGGAATAACTAAGATGTACCAAGACCTTAAGAGGATGTATTGGTGGCCAGGAATGAAAAAGGATGTGGCTAGTTTCGTAACTAGGTGTTTAGTGTGCCAAAAGGTTAAGATAGAACATCAGAAGCCTTCGGGGTTGTTACGGTCCTTGGAGATTCTAGAATGGAAGTGGGAGAGAATTTCTATGGACTTTGTGATGGGGTTACCTAAGACACGTTTGGGCTTAGACGCCATTTGGGTGATAGTGGATAGGTTGACCAAGTCTGCCCACTTCTTGCCAATTAAGGCAACCTATAGCTTAGACAAGTTGGCATACCTCTATATCAAGGAAATAGTCAAGCTTCATGGGATACCCACCTCCATAGTGTCGGATAGAGACCCGAGGGTTACCTCTAGATCTTGGAAAGCTTTCAGCAAGCCTGCGGGACTAAGTTGAACCTTAGCACGGCCTATCATCCCCAAACGGATGGTCAGTCAGAGCAGACCATTCAGACCTTGAGGACATGCTTAGGGCGTGTGTCTTGGATGAAGGAGGAAGTTGGGATAGATTCCTACCTCTCATTGAGTTTGCGTATAACAATAGTTATCACGCTTGTATAGGCATGACACCCTATGAGGCCCTATATGGGAGAAAGTGTGGGTCCTCTTTATGTTGGTGTGAGGTAGGTGAGAAAACCTTGATAGGACCTGAATTGGTCCAGGAAACCTCTGAGAGAATCAAAATGATTAGGGAGAGGATGCGCACGGCGCAAAGTAGACAAAAGAGCTATGCCGACAAGAGGAGAAAGCCTCTAGAATTCCAGGAAAGTGAGCATGTAATTTTGAGAGTCACTCCTAAGACGGGGGTAGGGAAGTCGATGAAAGTCCGCAAGCTAAAATCCTCGTTTCATGGGACCTTTCCAAATCCTTAAAAGAGTCGGGCCTGTTGCTTATCAATTGGCCCTTCCGCCACAGTTGGCAAACCTTCATGATGTTTTCCATGTGTCGCAACTCAAAAAATACGTGTCTATTGAATCTCATGTGATAGCTCCTGAGTCTATATAATAGAAGGATAATTTGATCTATAAGCCAAAGCCTAGTCGAATCATGGACAAGAGCACCAAGACACTGAGGGACAAGACAATTCCATTGGTAAAAGTGTTATGGGACGGATTGACTCCTGAGGAAGCCACTTGGGAGATGGAGGAGGACATCGTGCGTCAATACCAAGATTTTACTATCTAAGGTACGCTAACCTTTATGTTTGAATATGTCACATGTTAAAATAAGTGCGTGAGTGTCCCTCAACAAAAGCGCTAACTACCCTAAGTTCTTAAAGAAAAAAAAAAGAAAAAAAGGAGGGGACAAAACCAAAGCGCTAACTATATATATATATATATATATATATATATATATATATCATAAATAAATAAATATATATATATCATTTATATATATCATAAATAAATAAATGATACTTGGTGCCTGAACTACCCTAAGTTCTTAAAGAAAAAAAAAGAAAAAATGGAGGGGACAAAACCAAAGCGCTAACTATATATATATATATATATATATATATATATATATATATTGGGTTGGTGACGAAAGAAAAAGAAAAAAAGCGCCGCAAGGGTTTCGTTCAGCCGGTTCCATTATTCCTTGTCAGTACAATCCTAACAACACGGATCTAAGAACATCACCAAACGGGAGAAGAATTTTTAGGGAAGCACAAATCCCTATCATACGTGATTTTTAGAGCACATTGGAGGTCTTCGAGAGGTGAGTAAAAATATTCTTTTTCTCACATTTTCATGGTACGAGTAATTTGAAGCTTTGTCATATAGATTTGTTAATCACAAAAATTAAGATCTTAGAGTGCATGATTTTTATTTTGAAATTGTGAAAAATTTTCATGTCACTTGATGAATTGATTTAGTGGGTGTAATTTCCCTTGTTATTCTTTTTATGTTTGATGGCAATAAAATAATAGAAATAAAAAAAATAAATAGATATATAAATACCCAAATTCGCACTGTGCGTAACCTTGCAGTGGCATAATATTTTTCTGCATCATGTGTTTCTTTCATAGATTCATTATTTATGTATTTGTGATTGTTCCAATTTTGATAATAGATTTTTATTAATACATATATGCCACGCCCTTGTTAGTTAATACATGTACTATAATAAGCATAAATTATATTAAGGACTTATATGTTATGGTTGTGTTTGTGTTTTAAATCCTGTTATAGTGCCTATGTAATTGATGCATGGAGGTTGAGAAAATATTTGGTAGTCATCTGGGATGGCATATTGCATAATGTATATGAGTTGGTCATCACCTTCCGGGAAGGGATGACGGCATACATTCTATTCCGGGAATAGGATGAGAGATATCACCATCTGGGATGGGATATCAATCTATTAAAATATTCACATCTGGGATGGAATATTAGATACCTCCATCTGGGATGGGGAAGGCAGTGGGACGCCATTGCATGGATATGAGCTCATAGACCTTAGTGGATCTGGGATTCACACCGGTTCTGGGAACCAAAGAGTCAAGTCAAGTGATTCTGAGAATCACCGAGTCATGTTCATGGAGTTGTATTGCATTGTGTTGACTTTGCATGGTGGAGGTGATTAAATGCAATGAGATGTGATCATTGCTGAGCTTATGAGTTTGTACTTTAAATGCATGACTTTAATTTTATTTTTATATATTTATTATTTTGGAGGTTTACTATATCTATTATTTTAAAAATTAGCGGGTACCATGAATGTTTTTCCGGTTACCGCGCCGGCTGAAGACAACACTATTCGCGAACATTTTTATCAAACGATTATTTTTATTCACTGGGATTATATCTCATTAAAAGTGTTGTTTTCAGAGCACGAGGACGACATCAATGGGACTGGAGAGGATTGAAGACCTAGCGAATTTTCTTAGTTATTATTCCTAGCTTGGTTAGTGTTTTCTTAAATAAGGAGCCGTATGTGGCTAGACGTTTTTATTTATTTATCGTTGGGTTTATAAGTAGACGCCCGGTTTTGAGGCTTGGGGTTTTTATTTGGACGTATGGATTTATTATTTATTAATTTGATACATTATTACTATTTTATTTAATATGAGACATTTTCCAGACTCATATAATTGATAAAAATTTTATGATTAACATATTTTAATTAAATGTATTAAAGGGGTTTTTATACAATTTGTTTTGGGTTACTAATGTAACGAAGGGCGTTACATGGTCCATCACGTCCGTGTCCCTCGTCACGGCCAGGCCGTGATAGATTCTAGTCTCCTCTTCCTTTTTGAAATTGCTCCATCACGGCCATGATGGCCATCAGGGTCAGGCCATGATCTCCTCTGACTTCATTTTTCCATGCCTTTTTGCTCTTCATGCCTTCATAACCTGAAAATACTTGGCAAAACCATCAATTTGTGATCTTTCTTCTCTTAATCTTCTCAAATTATTCAAAAACAAAATTCAATACAAATTAAAAAGGGAAATAAAACTTGGGTTGCCTCCCAAGAAGCGCTTATTTACGGTCTTAAGCTTGACCATACTCACTTTAATCAATCGGGATCAGCTGGGCTTGGAAGTGAAAGAACACCTCTCTTCCAAGGCAGTCCATCAAAGAGCCTATTTTGTTCATATGGCCACATGCGCTTTCGCTTTGCTCTTTTCACTCTGAGTTTCATGGCCTTACTTCCTCCTGGCGGAAGTTTTAACTCCACATGTTGAGCAACTCCAGTTTCATCATTATTTGGTGCATCATTTGTCATGCAAAGTTTGGGAGTTGCTTCCATGTTAAGCTCTTCCTTCACCTTTGGAGGCATTATCTCAATCCTGCACACATGACTCTCAAAAGGAGGGTTGCTATATGAGTTAGTCAAATCAAAATCCACCCTTCCTTTCTCTACATTCAAGGAGATCTTACCATTTTTTACATCTATTATTGCTCCAGTTGTGGCCAAGAATGGCCTTCTAAGAATGATAAGGAATTTAGAATTCCTGTTCATATCCAAAACCATGAAATCGGTAGGAATGAAAAATTCACCTACCTTTATAGGGACATTCTCTAGTAGGCCTAGAGGGTTTTTAGTGGTGCCATCCGTAAATTGTAAAGAGAACTTGTATGGACTCAATTCCTTGGTTCCTAACCTCTCAAAGATGGTAAGCGGCATCAAACTCGCACTAGCCCCTAAGTCACATAAGGCTTGGTCTATTTTCACTTCAATTGAGAAAGCAATAGAGAAACTTCCTGGATTTTTTAGTTTATGACGCATATTAGTTTTTATCATGGCATCATGCTCCTCAATTAAGCTCTTAGTCTCTTTTCTACTTGTTTTTTCTTGACTAGCCTTTGTGGGAAAGGGGGTTGGCAAGGTGGTGGAGGGACATACTGTGGCTCTATCTCTTCTTGTTTACTCATGTCCTCCTCGCATTCCACATCCTTTTCAACTACCCCAAGCTTATCATCCCTCAAGTATATAGCATTACAGTGCTCATTGGGATTAACTTCGGGTTATCCTGGAAACGTACCATTGGTTCTAGAATATGTACTAGCTTGTTGGGCAATCTGAGTTTCTAACATCTTATTATGGATGGCTAAGTTATCTACCTTAGATGTTAACTCCTTTATTGCCTCATTGGTTTCCCTACCTTGTTGCCTAAACTCTTCATTTTGCTTTGTTTGAGTTTCAACAAGATTTTCCAAAAGAAACTCAAGTTTAGACTTTTGTACCTGAGGATACCCCGATGTGGGTTTCCTATTACCTTGGCCTTCTTGGAATTCATGGTTCAATGTGTTGTTGTAGTTCCCGTATCAGAGATAAGGGCTATGATTCCTTCCTTGGTTGTAAGAATTTGGGAGAACATAGTTTGGCAACTTCGGGTTCGTGTCATAAAAATTGTGACATGAATTCACTTGTTCACCTGAAACGCCGGATCTAGGAGCACTACCATGTGGGCACTCCATCATGTCATGTCCCTGCATACCACGAATCTCACAAACAACATTAGTAGCTCCTATTGAACTCACATTAGCTTTTTCAAGCTTATCAAAGCGTTTACTCAATGAGTCAACTCTAGACATAATTAAATCATTACCATTTATTTCAAACTTACCCCCCGAAAGTTTTTTTGGGTTACTACATCTTTCTGAACCCCGTTGGTGATAGTTGGTGGCAACGTTCTCAATGATCTCAAATGCTTGAGTCAGTGGTCTATTCATCAATGCTCCACCAGCTGCGGAGTCAAGTGATACCTTTGAAGAGTAACCCAATCCGCTGGAGAAGGTATGCACTAACAACCACCTCTTGAGCCCATGATGTGGGCAAGACTCTAGCAATCCTTTGTAACGATCCCAAGCTTCAGATAAGCATACTCCGTCCTTTTGGAAGAAGGCGGTGATATGAGTTCGTAGATAAGCAGTCTTGGATGGTGGAAAGAATTTTTCCAAGAATGCCTGCTCCAATTGGTCCTATGTTGACAAAGTATTAGCGGACACTGACTTCAACCAAGCTCTTGCCTTTCCAGTCAGAGAGGAGGGGAATAACCTCAAGCGAATAGCATCAATCGGGGCACCTTGAATTCTTATTGCATCATAGAATTCCAAGAATGTCTCCACATGATCAGTCGGGTCTTCCGAGGGTAATCCTCCAAATTGATGTTGCCCAATCATGCCAATTAATTGAGGCGGTATAGTGTAGTTCTCCGTCTCAATTTCTGGCCTAGAAATCCCAGTTCGCAAACCCCTAACATTTGGGGTTGCATAGTCCTTCAGTGGTTTGGTATCCGGTAGATTTGTCATGAGTGGAGTGGGGATCAACCTTTCTCTCGCTCTTTGTCTTTGTAGTCTTCTACGTCTATGAAAAGTCCTTTTGATCTCGGGGTCAACTTCAATAAGAGTCCCAAGACTTTGGGATCTTCGCATAAAAGAGAAAAATACCTGCAAAGAGAGAGATAGATACTAGAAAAAAAATTCAATAAAAAATGTCCAGAAAAATCAATTTAAAAATTAAATTGAAATTTAAGAAGGCACAGTCCCCGACAAGGGGTCCAAAAACTTGATAGCGTGAATCCGCAAGTATACGACTTCGTGCTCAAGTAATAAAAAGATAGAACCCACAGAGACTGTGATCTTGAACAACAATTAATTATTAAATCAATTAAACTAAACAAGAAAAAGATTTGGTTTTTGAAATAAGGATTAACTAACAAATCAATTATTAAAAACGTAATCAAATAAAATCGCAATCAAATCAAATCTGGACATTTTCAAATTAAAAGAGATTTCCAGGAATTGGGTTACCAACAAGACTGCTCATGCTACTAAATTGACTACCCCTCTTGTTAATTATCAAAATTGTTTTGAAGGTGAATTTATCCTAAGTAAGTTAAGGTTCCCTCTTGAGATACAAGAACCGTGTCCAATTAAACCAACCCTTACTCTCGTGGTAATTGTATTTAAATCGAACCCATTAAGATTCGTGGCAATTCAATGAACCCTCGAAGGACCGCTTCTAACTCTCATGATTTAAGTCCTAAGTTCAATCCCTATAGATCCAATACCTAAGTTCACCACTAGGTTCATCCTTAGAGTATCCATGACATGCAAATAAGTGCACACCAAATTCACAAGTAATTCATGCAATAGGAATTAAATCTAAAGCAAAATTCAAATTAACAAGAAGCAAAACGTCAATTCATCACATAAAGCGAGTCTTGGGCATAGCCCCAATCCCTAGAAATAAAAAAACTACTCAAGCATTGCCATGTTCATAGCAATCTTGATTAACAAAAACATAAAAAAAACCTAAGAGAAGAGAAGAAATTGGAGAATAAGAGAAATCCTAATTTAAGCCTAAGGTAGCAGCCAAGAGATACCTATTTTCGAGCCTAATTGCCTTATTTATAGAGTAGGTTAACTTGGATTTAAATCTATCACAAAATCAGATCAAATTAGCAAATCAAAATTCCAGATTTTGGGGACGACCGTGAGCCGTGACAGGTTCTGACTTGGAGATGGCTTCACTGCTTGGTCTGTCACGGCCGTGATGGTTATCACGGCCTAGCCGTGATCGGTTCTTCCTGTGAGAGTTTGGTTCAGTTTCCAGGTCACGACCGTGATGGCCATCACGGCCTGGCCGTGACCAGTTCTGAGTTTTCCATTCTTCTTTATTTTCAGCCCTACTCGATCATGGCCGTGATGCCTGTCACGGCCAGGCTGTGATGGGCTCTGTTTGGTTCATTTTTCTTGTTTTTCAAGTTCCATCTTCATGCAAACTCCAAATCAACCGGTCTTAAGCATTTTCATCATCAATTCCTGCACACAAACACCACAAAACCACCTTACCCGTTTCAATGTAAAAACTAACAAAAATCAAATTAAAATGCCTAAACTACATGAAAATACGTGCAATATGATAAAGAAATATGAGGTGAAGTCACAGTCATCACACTACTAGCAAATGCCTCTATGCCTCTGTTACTGGCGTGAAGCCTTCCAAACAGTAGTGTACCTAATTAACAGGCTTCCCACCCCAACTCTAGACAACATCTCACCACTTGAAAATTTGTTTCATATAAAACCTGTATACAATGACCTAAGAGTCTTTGGGTGTGCATGTTACCCTTACTTGAGGCCCTACAACAAGCACAAAATTCATTTTAGATCCACTCAGTGTGTATTCTTGGGATATAGCATTAAGCACAAAGGTTACCTATGTTTATCCCCCAAAGGTAGAACTTATATTGCTAGACATGTTACTTTTGATGAATGTCTCTTTCCTTTCCAACAAAACCCTAAGTTTCTTAATTCTACTACTACATCCTCTACTGTTTCTACTAGTCCATGTGTGCCTACTATTCCTGTTATTCCTTGTACTAATCGGTTTGCTCCATTGGCTATTGATCCCGCCACTCGAAATCACACTGTACATGACTCTACCGCCACCGATAACCAAGACATTCCAGAACCTACAACCGATGCACAATTAGCTCTCGAGTCACCTCCAAAGAACTCAACCAGCCCCTGTCAATAACACCCATTCCATGCAGACAAGAGGAAAAGTGGGTATCTACAAACCAAGAGTGCTTCTTGCCTCTTCATCAGTCACCTCAGATCTTAATTTTGAACCAAAAACAGTTAAAAGTGCTCTCAAATCTCCTCACTGGAAAGCTGCCATGGAGCAAGAATACACAGCCTTGATGAATATGCAGACTTGGTCACTTGTTCCTCTCCCACTTGGCAGAACTGCAATAGGTTGCAAGTGGGTATTGCGCGTCAAACACAACCCTGATGGCTCTATTAGCAAGCACAAAGCCTGTTTGGTGGCTAAAGGATTTCATCAACAAGAAGGGTTCGATTATTTTGAGACGTTTAGCCCTGTTGTGAAACCAACTACAGTGAGAGTAGTTCTCACTCTAGCACTATCCAAGAACTGGCCCATAAGACAAATTGATGTTAACAACGCGTTTTTTAATGGGGACTTATCCGAGGAGGTCTACATAAGCCAGTCACCGGGATTTGTTGAAGGTGGTGGCTCACTTTTATGCAAGCTAAATAAGGCACTCTATGGCCTTAAGCAAGCTCCAAGGGCTTGGTTCCAAAAGCTACAAGCTGCACTCACAGTACTTGGATCCACTGCAACCAAGTGTGATGTCTCATTGTTCACTAAATTCATAGACTCAGTTTCACTACTAGTTCTTGTCTACGTTGATGATATTATCATCACAGGATCCTCTTCTCAGGCCATTCATGCCTTTATACAGACCCTTCACACTCAATTCCCATTGAAGGATCTTGGAGAACTCAACTTTTTTCTTGGCATACAAGTGCAGAAAACTGATTCGGGCTCCATATGTCTCAGTCAAACCAAGTACATCAATGATTTGTTGACCAAGGCTAACATGCCCACTGCCAATCCAGTAAAAACCCCAATGGTATCCTCTGAAAAAATGACAGCTACGGACACTGAAAGCTACCGATCCGAGTCTGTATAGGTCCATTGTTGGTGGACTTCAATATGTAACTATCACACGTCCAGACATAGCTTATGCCGTCAACAAAGTGTGCCAATTTATGCATGATCCCAAAGATTCTCACTGGCAAGCAGTCGAGAGAATATTAAGATACTTAAGAGGCAATGCCTCCTATGGCCTCACCCTTTCGCCATCCCTTCACCTGAAACTATCAGCATTTTGTGATGCCGATTAGGGATCTGACATCGATGATCGCAGGTCTACCACCGGGTATTGTGTCTACCTTGGATCCAACTTGATGAGTGTGATTTCACCTCATTTTCCATGTACATTTCTGCATGCATTTGCATATAAGTTAGGCATTTTAGTTTGATTTTGGTTAATTTTTCCTTTGGAACGGATGAGGTGGTTTATGGTGTTGTTTTGCAGGATTTAATGGAAAAATGCCCAGAAATTAGCCTTGATGGAGCTTGGATGAAAAAGAGCCTGAAAAGAGAAGAAATTGAGCCAAGCGGTCGGTGATTCGCCTCGTGAGCCCCGGATTCGCCCCGCGACCTCGAAAGTTCGATCGTTGGAGAAAATGCAAGCCTTTCTCCGGTTCGCCTCGCGAACCCATGTCTCGCCTCGCGAGTCCGCAAAAGAAGCCATCACGCCAGTGCCCCGATGCTCCTCACGGGCGTATTGAAGAAAAAACCTTTCGGTCTCGCATCGCGAAGAAACTCTCGCCTCGCGAGAGATCAATTCTCAAGCAGATTTTTAATATTCGCCTCGCGAGACATGTCTCGCCTCGCGAATGCGCGCAAGACCGACCGGTATAAGTTCTTGTTTTAGGGCAGAAAAGAGAGAGCTTTTTTGGTGGAGAGAGCACTTGGGGACTTGGAGGCTGGGGTGAGCTAGGGTTCCAGCCCTAGAAGGGAGATTTCCTTGCTCGGGAATGGAGGAAGCTTGTCTATGAGTGTTCTCCATCCCTTTTCTCATTCTCTTTTGTATTTCCTTTTATCATGAGTAGTTAAATCCCCATTGTTGGGGTTAGATGTAGCTTTTCTGAACTTGTTGTATTTGATTTGATGTTTTAATGCAAGTCTCTATTTCTTTATGAGTATGTGATTCTGTGCTTAATGCTTTCCTTGGATTAGCTACCCATAGGAATGATATGTTGCTTTGATAGATGACTGGAAGGTTGGTGTTAAGGCATGCTCATGAATCATATGCCAAGTAGTTCAAGAATCTAGGAATAGGTGTTGAATGCTTGCAATCTTATAAGTCTTGACTTAATGCAAAATCTCAGGTTAATCCACCTAAGGAATTAGGGTTTAATTTGGGGTTTTAGGCTCAATGCACCTAAGGAATAAGGCTTGAGTATTTTAGAAAATGCTTGATTGTCATCATTGAATTAGGACTTGTGTTGTTAGCCATTTCATTGCAATTAAGGGAAGATTAGTGTAGTCTAACCCTAACAATCTTAGCCACATCTTTGTTTGCATACCAAGTGTTCGATAAAATTCCCAAAAGACCAAAAATATTTTTATTTCTTTGTTTTCTGTTTTAATCTCTCATACCATAGTTTAGTCTAGATAGTTGTTAAGTTTGTGAATTGGTAATTGACATCCGATCCCTGTGGATACGATAACTGGTCTCACCACCGTATTACTTGATTGCGACGAGGTGCACTTGCCTTTATATCTTAAAAATCACGCATCAAGTTTTTGACGCCGTTGCCGGGGATTGGCTTTGTCAATATCATTAGTAACAAATGAGACAACTAGTTTAGACAAATTTTTTTTTTATTTCCTGTGTATATTTGATATTTTTCTGTATATATTTGGTCTTTTTGTTTTGAGTTCTGTTTTGTAAGGTGGACAAAAGTCATGGAAAATTTTTATTGTCCACCTGATAAGGAAGCTTCCAGTCATGTTTTGGAGGACAACTTGTGGTGGGATGGCGATATAAATTTGGGAGAATTCTTCGAGGAGTTTTCTCTATCTCATAACATCCCATCACGAGTCGATCCTATGACTGGTGAGCTTATATATATATATACCGAGGAGGATTGAGAAACCTTTTGTTCTTATTTACCACCTCCACCACCATGTATGATTCCCATAGAGCCACATGAAACAGAATTTGAGAAAAATCTGGTTGTGGGAATAGATCAAATTGAAGATGAAGAAGTGGTGGTTAGCGAATCACAACAAGAGGAATTACCTTCCACAAATCCTTAGGAAACAACAAGTGAGAAGGCGGTGCATTTGGAAAGCAATCCCTCCACCATGCATGTTGAGCAATCTGATTTTACTGCATTAAATAATTATGTTGGCCTGCATGCATGTGTGGATACTTGTAAGTTAGCCCCTTCCACTTGTATGTCACACTTCCTCTTGTTAATTCCACTTGACCCGAGAGGAAGTGAGTTTATAATTTTAAAGGTCAATGGAATTTCCACCCAATGACTGGGTGGAATTGAAAATAAAGTTATTTTACTGTTACAATCTCCATCCCAATTTCCATTTGATCCGGGAGGAGGATCCAGGTGATGCTTCTTAATAAGTCAAGCTAGTGACATTAAAGAAGCGCTTATTGGGAGGCAACCCAATTTTTCTTTTCCTTTTCCTTTTTTTCCTTTTTGTTTAGTTAGAATTGATTTTTGATTTCAAACTCTTGAATAATTTGAGAAGCTCAAGAGTTTTCTTTTACTAATAAAATTGCCAAGTGATTTCAGGGAAAGAAGGAAGGAAGGGAGAGCAAGAAGACAAGGAGAAGAGCAAAAGGGGCAAAGAAAAAGCAAAGTCAGCACCCGCTACCGCCTCGGTAAGCCGTTCCATTTTTCTTTTGTTTTATTTTATTTTTCTTTCCTCTCTCCAACTTGATTGTTTACATTGGGGACAATGTAAATCTTTAAGCTTGGGGTAGGGGTAATCTTTTTGCTTGCATTGTAAATATTGCATTCATATAGGCTTAAGTTTGCATGATCGCATGATTCGGTTACCCTTGCTTAGATTGAGCTTATGATTGTGAGAGCTAAGTGCCAATTTTTTTTTTTGTGATAGTGAATTCTTGAACCCAATTCTGTTTATTCTTGTGATATGGCTGCAAATGAATATGCTTGAGATGATCTTGGATAGTTGATGATTAGCATATGTTTCTTTAGACTTGTGTTTCTCACTGGTTCTTGAACTGATAAATGTGAGCTTTTGAGCCATTAGGGGGTACTCACTAAATCTGCCCCCGTTCTTTGTGTTGAGTGTTGCTCCTCTTGGATGAATTTCTCTAGAACTTGACTTGAAACCATTTTAAAGCTTAAAATTTTTTGAAAACATTTTTGAAAATGATTGAGGCAATAGGTATTTTTCTGGCCTTCTGAGTTTTGAATGATGAAATGCTACCCCTTAGTTGCCCAATTTTGAGCCTGAATGAATAAAATGCTTTTCTTGGTACCCTGAAAAATTTTGATACATATACTTGATAAGGGACCTTCTAAAGTATTACAAAAAGGGTGAAAAAGGTAGTTGAAAGTTTGGGATAAGAATCAGAAAAAAATAATTCTTTTGAGTTGAAAAATCTCCCCTCTCCAATTATTAAAAAAAACAAAAAAAAGAAAAGAAAAGAAAAGAAAAATATAAAGAGATGGGGATGACAAAAAAGAGAAGTGAGAAATAAAAGAAAAAGAAAGAAAAGAAAGGTGGAAAAATGTATTGAAAAGCCAAGAAGGTATTTTAGAAGGTGTCTTGTGTTGAAATGTTTGATACTTGATTTAGCCTTTTGAAATATCCCTTTCTTGTTATCCCCACCTAAAGATTAATCCCATGGCCACGTTACAACCAAATAAAGACCTCTTGATTCTTAAGTGTTTTCATAAATAAAGTGGAGATTTGGTTGATAGTCAAGCATATGGTAGGAATCATTCCTTGAGGAAAATGGAGCGAATTGTTATATATACTTGAACACTTGAGTGAGTGAGGCAAGAAAGAGAGCCAAGCAAATAAACAAGCTTGGGGTGAGCTTCAAGTGAGCAAGAGTGCCCGAATCAGTGAGAATGTGAGTCTAGAAAACTTAAGCCCCTAATTGGACTTGAATTGATTGTCTCTTGCTGAATTGTTTGAATTGTCTATTGCTTGGATCATTTACTCGGGTTCTTGGTTCACTATCCATGCTTTGACTGTTTATCTCTTCTGGCCTTAGTTTTTGCTTGAGGACAAGCAAAGTCTTAAGCTTGGGGTGATTTGATGAGTGTGATTTCACCTCATTTTCCATGTACATTTCTGCATGCATTTGCATATAAGTTAGGCCATTTTAGTTTTATTTTGGTTAATTTTTCCTTTGGAACGGATGAGGTGGTTTATGGTGTTGTTTTGCAGGATTTAATGGAAAAATGCCCAGAAATTAGCCTTGATGGAGCTTGGATGAAAAAGAGCCTGAAAAGAGAAGAAATTGAGCCAAGCAGAATTCTGGTGATTCGCCTCGCGAGCCTGGATTCGCCCCGCGACCCGAAAGTCGATCGTTGGAGAAAATGCAAGCCTTTCTCGGTTCGCCTCGCGAACCCATGTCTCGCCTCGCGAGTCTGCAAAACGAAGCCATCACGCCCAGGCCCCGATGCTCCTCACGGGCGTATTGAAGAAAAACCTTTCGGTCTCGCGTCGCGAAGAAACTCTCGCCTCGCGAGAGATCAATTCTCTCAAGCAGATTTTTAATATTCGCCTCGCGAGACATGTCTCGCCTCGCGAATGCGCGCAGACCGACCGGGTATAAGTTCTTGTTTTAGGGCAGAAAAGAGAGAGCTTTTTGGTGGAGAGAGCACTTGGGGACTTGGAGGTCATGGGTGAGCTAGGGTTCCAGCCCTAGAAGGGGAGATTTCCTTGCTCGGGAATGGAGGAAGCTTGTCTATGAGTGTTCTCCATCCCTTTTCTCATTCTCTTTTGTATTTCCTTTTATCATGAGTAGTTAAATCCCCATTGTTGGGGTTAGATGTAGCTTTTCTGAACTTGTTGTATTTGATTTGGTGTTTTAATGCAAGTCTCTATTTCTTTATGAGTATGTGATTCTGTGCTTAATGCTTTCCTTGGATTAGCTATCCATAGGAATGATATGTTGCTTTGATAGATGACTGGAAGGTTGGTGTTAAGGCATGCTCATGAATCATATGCCAAGTAGTTCAAGAATCTAGGAATAGGTGTTGAATGCTTGCAATCTTATAAGTCTTGACTTAATGCAAAATCTCAGGTTAATCCACCTAAGGAATTAGGGTTTAATTTGGGGTTTTAGGCTCAATGCACCTAAGGAATTAGGCTTGAGTATTTTAGAAAAGGCTTGATTGTCATCATTGAATTAGGACTTGTGTTGTTAGCCATTTCATTGCAATTAAGGGAAGATTAGTGTAGTCTAACCCTAACAATCTTAGCCACATCTTTGTTTGCATACCAAGTGTTCGATAAAATTCCCAAAAGACCAAAAATATTTTTATTTCTTTGTTTTCTGTTTTAATCTCTCATACCATAGTTTAGTCTAGATAGTTGTTAAGTTTGTGAATTGGTAATTGACATCCGATCCCTGTGGATACGATAACCGGTCTCACCACCGTATTACTTGATTGCGACGAGGTGCACTTGCCTTTATATCTTAAAAATCACGCATCAAGTTTTTGGCGCCGTTGTGTCCCGCTCCAGCACTGAGGCGGAGTACCGAAGCCTTGCAGCAGTCACTACTGAGCTTATATGGCTCATATCCTTGCTATCTGAACTACACTTATTCCCTCCTCAATCACCTCCCACTGTTTACTGCGACAACCTCAATGCAATACTTCTAGTCTCGAACCCAATTCTCCATTCAAGAACCAAGCACTTTGAGCTTGATCTATACTTTGTGCGGGAGAAGATTCAGAACAAGGAACTTGTTGTACATCATATCCCTTCTGCAGAGCAAACAGCAGATGCTCTTACCAAACCCATTCCGTTCACTATGTTCCAGCAATGTCGCTCCAAACTCAGGGTTCGAGAGTTCCCTCCCCTGAGTTTGCAAGGGGTTGTAAAGGGAAATGATGGTTAGAATATTGTTATACAGTTATAGATTCGGTTAGCTTATAATTGTAATCTGTTGAGATCTATTAGATTAGTTAGACTCTTGAGCATCTTTAAATAAGAGCACCTTGTATTACTATCAGATCATTAAGATTGAATGAAATCACTTTCATCGTGTGCTCTCTCTTCTTCTCTTTCTCTTCTCTAAATCTCTTAGCCTATTCGCCACAGTTCTCAATATTTTAAATTATTTGTAAAACTTCCATTTTACATACTACTTGAAAAATAGTCGGATATTTTCAAGTGGACAAGAAGGATTTAGTTAAATACGAGTTTCTTGGAAGTAGCCTTCCCATGATATGACCGTCCGTAACCTGCAAATATATTAAGGTTGAGATAGATTAAAAGAAAAAGTATTGTTATGCTTTCTTCTAATGACATTATCATTTCATTTAGTTACTCGTATTTATCATCATTAGTCTAAACTTTTTAGACTTCACCTTAAATTTAGTGACAAGTGTATGAATTTTGTCATCTTGTATGTCAGGTAGCATCGATCATAAACGAAAATATACAACATTGGATAAAACCGTTGAATGTGCGCCAAATCAACTACCAATCCATTCCAGTGTCTCTTTCAAAATGTCCTACATATATATTTTGCTCCTGATTTCTTATTTTATAATAATAAAAAATAGTCTCATATTATTCGGATTAATATTTGCTTTTTTGTCCTGATAAATGCACTATGTGGACGTAGACCTTCCCATGTTTCTTCCTCGTTATCGTTTTCCATTATTTGAAATTATTCTTAACCAATGCTTATTGTTGCCACCACATTTCATTTTTCATTACTTTATCGCTGATGTTTGAAACTTTTTTTTTTTTCACGGAATCCTCCGCATGCAATTGCAGAGACTAAACCCTCGACGATATTAGACGACATTGAAGGATTGACATCTCCCGATCAGGTTTTTTTCATATGCAGGCTGATGTTTGAAACTTGAAATAGTGGAACTTTCTAGATTACTCATGTTATGGTGTGCCGACCATTTACTGATTAATGTTACGTGACTAGAGACTTGCACACACTTCCAATATCGAACACAAATTTATTCCTTAAATGCACTCCTTCACAATAAATAAAAAAACGATCTTTTCTATTATTTATGTTTTAATTTATTTTTCCTTCAAATTCAACATTAATACAACATTCCTTAAACTTCTTTACTTCACTTGTTCTTACTACATCTCTATTTCCTTAGGTCCGAGATGAACCCAGGATATTCCTACAATTGAAAATCGTAGCGCTAATTATCTAAGGATGTAAAGTATCAGTTATAGGACAATTTCTCAACTCTCAAATGCAGTTTTATCACCAAGATTCAAATTATGAACGTATGATTAAAGAGATCAAACTACTAGCCACTCGGACCACTCGACTAAAATGTACTTTTCCTTCTATTTTTTTACAATCAAATAACAAAGTCGGCTTTTCCTCTCGTATCTAAACAGGAAACTTGCTTCTTGGACGTGTAACGGGTCAGTTTGGTTCGGTTTTAGGTGGGGGAAAATCCGAACCAATAAAAAATGATTGGCTCGGGTTGGTTTGATTTTTATAATTTTTTCTACTAAGTCTGAACCAAACCAAACCATTCAAGAATGGGTTGGTTCGGTTCGGTTCGGACCCGAAGATTATAAATTTCAAAATATATATAAATATTAAATATATAAAATATTAAAATATATATAAAATTAAATATAATGAATATTAAACCATTAAAATACAGATAAATATTAATATATAATAAATACTACTTTTGGACTCAATTATAAGCAAAAAAAATACCTATAATTTTTGGACTCAAATATAAGCAAAATCCAACTAACTCAACTCTATTTAATGTAAGTATTCTAAAAATCAATAAAATTAACCAATCAAACTAATTCTTCCTTTACTTTTTCAAGAGCATTGCACATTCCAGAAACAATTAAAGGATAATTTAGTAATTATAACTCTCTTTTTTTTACATAAATCAAGACAATTAAACTGAATTAACTAACTTCCTTAATAAGTGTAAAATTAGTTATTTTTGTTTATAATTGAGTCCGGAGGTAGTAATACATATCAAAAAATATATATAAATATTTAAATATATTAATTGGTTCGGGTCGATTTCAGAATCTTAGAAACCGAGAATCGAACCAATCACGTCGAGTTTCGTTTGGTTCGATTTCAGAATCTTTAAAACCGATAATCAAATCAATCACCGTAAGTATCTATGAAACTACATATAAATTTTCGTGCTTATGAATTTTGTTCAAAGCCAAAATGGCATACATAAGATCAACAGGGTCAATTTCTATTGGGGTTTGGGATTAATATCCTCTAAAATAAGTAAATGATCTTACTAATGAGTGTCCTAAGGATTTTATTAAAGAATCAATAAAAGGAAAGTTTATATTGGAAAATAAAGTATAATATTTGTAT
The DNA here is from genome assembly GCA_030762895.1 of Sophora flavescens. Taxonomy (NCBI): domain Eukaryota; kingdom Viridiplantae; phylum Streptophyta; class Magnoliopsida; order Fabales; family Fabaceae; genus Sophora; species Sophora flavescens. The sequence continues at coordinate 29,962,241 of CM061063.1, read as the reverse complement.
ATATATTAAATACACCATTTACCTATACAAAATTTCATTTTTTTTATTCTTTAAACATTGCTCTAAGAACACTTGTTAGCATTTCACATAAGTAAATGTATAAAGTAAAAAAAGTAAGAAACTAATCACCTTAATTAGTTAAACTGGATTGAGATATCAATATATTGTAATAGAAAACTAAGTATAATATTTGTATATATATTAAATACACAATTTTCCTATACAAAATTTCATTTTTTGGTTTCTTAAACAGTACTCTAAGGACACTTATTAACATTTTTCATAATTAAATGTATAAAGTAAAAAAAAATAAGAAACTAATCACCTTAATTAGTTAAATTAGATTGAGATCTAAATGTACTATTATTAATCAAAGGTAGATAGACATTATCTTTTTTCTCTCACTTTAAGAAAAAAGCTTTATCTTTTTTTTATTATTGATACTCATATTGATTAGTCATTGAGATCGAGTGACTTTCAATCCTTCGCTCCTTCATGCCGTTACAATAATGGGTAAAAATATTCACATGAGTATTGATCCAGTGCAGCAAACCCCAGATGGTACCCCTCCATGATTGGTTGACTGGCCTTAGCAGTCAAGGATGACGGCTCCATCACCGCAGCGGATCTGGAACGCGTGGATCACCGTTGGAACCCATCTTTTATTTTTTTATTATTTCATGCTGGAAGAAAACTAGAAAAGTTAGAAGCCGAAGGAGTGCGAGAGGCGTGGGCCACTGGGTCCCACATTATTACGTCATCACGTGGGTCCCGGTTGAATTTTACGAGACGTTGACCACTTATATTTTCCCATTTTTTTAAGAGAGAATGAAACAGTGTAACCGTATTCGGAGCGTTTAATCAACGTGATTTGTGTGACACCACCGGCAGGTTCTTCGAAAGACAAACATATCTTGCGAACCAGCTCGCTGCTCGCAGTCTCGCACAATTGTTCGCTACGTCATCAAAGCACGTTTGATAAATAATAAAAAAACCCATCAGAGGAGATTATTTTCCCGAGCTTAACTCATTTTTATATACGGTTAATATAAATCACATATTAATTTATATATGGTTTTTAAAATAATTATTGTATCTTCAATTTTTTTTTATTGTCAAAATCAAATACTTTAATAATTAAATAATACATAATTGCTTAATAAGGTTTAAAAAAAAACTTGACACCGATAATATAGTATTATTAAACCAAATTTATATTCTTATTATAAAATTTATTTTTAATATATTATTATTATAAAAAAATCACAAATATCTAATAATACGCTGACATGTTGAATAGATTTGATATTTCATGTGTAATAACATTCATCAAATGATATAACATTTTAGTAAAAAAAAATCAAATGATATAACATCATATGATTCATTATAAATGTAATAGTATATTAAAACTTAAAATGCTTTTATTTAATTGATAAGAATTTGTTATTCATAATTATATTTTGGTAAAGTTCAAATTAGCATTTAAATTTTTAATTAAATTTAGGGTCATGATAACGAGTGTCCTTAGAACCCCATAAAAAAAATTGTATTGGAAAACTAAATATTTCACTTCTTTAAATATTAAATATATCAATTATCAATGGAAACTTTTTTTTATTCCTTAACAAGTGCCCTAAGTACGGGCACTCATTAGCATTTTCTTTAAATTTATAATAAGTTTTTTTGTTTGGAATACACCATAATTAGTCCTTTGTTTCGACTGATCGACTAGGGTTTAATATCTTGGTTCTCAGCCTCCAAATGGAGAATGACTCTACACGATTTGAGCCCCGATTCACCAGGTTCTCTTCCTTATGTGTGCAAGTTGCAATAATTAATTTAAAAATGATGAAGTTTATGAAACATTCGATATAAGTATAAGCATTTAGCGTAGTTTATCAAATGTTATTTAACCAGCCAATATCATTAGAAGCACATATTAAATGCTTTTTTCTCAAACGAATTAGACATTTTAATTAGTATTTTAAGGGTTAATTAAGAAATGAATTGTGATAACCAATGACATAATGACATCTCCAACGCGAGCTGTTTAAGAAATAAGAATTGATTCTTATATGGTAATATTGTTTGAGCACTAGTGATGTGACATCAAGTTTGAAGTTGATTCAGGGAAACACATGAAGGGGTTGAATTGTGTTTCTTATCGGATTTTCGAAAAAGCCTTTTCTCAAACACTTTTACAAACAGATCAAAATAAACAACACACAAACAGGAAAAAGTTTTTGAAGAGTTAACAAACTCAGATTCAAAACCCCACAGTTAGTATAACCAAAAACTGTAAAAAAATAAGGGTTAGAGAAATCACACAAGTATTTTATCCTGATTCACTCTCCTCCAACCAAGAGCTACGTCTAGTCCCTTATACCTGAAGGATTTTCTCCACTATTTTCCAAATATATTACAAGTATTCAACACCTCTTCAGGCTACAAGTATTATTTCTCTACCAAGCCTCTTCAGGCTCTAACTCTAACAAAGAGGTTTACAACTTTCATCTAAGAACTCACTATGTGTGAGGATTTGAAAGTTTAAGATCAACAAGATTTACACGTAAACTCGTTTTACAATTTCAACAGAGTTTATGCACTATGATATCAGAGCTTATCTATCTTCTTACCTCCTATTTTTTCATGTCTCTATTTTTATATCTCTATATATGTTCTTGAAGTTCTTCAAGTATATATAGATGAAGTGTTTCTCTGTCTTTGCAACCATCCTTCTTGGGTCATCACATAGTAACACATTGCGGAAAAATAAACTTTAATTATGCTGGTTACATTCGGAAAATAATATTTTATAACACTTTTCTTAATACCAAAAATGGTGATAAATTTTTTTTCTTTTTAACTTAACATCCCACGTCATACAACAACGTAAGCAATATAACATATACGTATATATCATCATATGTATCAGGAGTCTTGTACAAACTATAAACTATACAGAGCCTTTATCAGAACAGACAATTCTCAACATAACTAAGTAAGGAAATAAAAATATATAACAGACACATACGTATCATCTATGACCATATAAAAAAAACATGGTTCTCAATAGCCAGAAAAAAAAACTGACGAAGTCACTACCCCAAAAATGGAATCCACCTACAGCTGGTCAACATCTAGTGATACCCATTGGGAAGACCATGGTGGTCAATCCCACTCCCCGTAGAAGTATCGGATGAAGATGCGACTGCACCCTCGTCTGGTGAATCATCACCGTCATCAAGAGGAATGTACTCGGCACATCCTCAACGAACTCCTCAGGATCTATAATCATCTCCTCTGGAGGTGATGCCAATGCTGGTAATGCCTCAGCTAACGGCTGTGCCTCAAGCTTCCCCTGATCAACCAGGTGCTGCAGTAGGAACACATCGGAGGTAAAAATACCTCGATAACCTCCATCGTCCGATGCTCACGTTGTGGCCCCGTCGACATGGTGCCCTTTACAGTACGTATATGCCCGGTATAAGTCACGTCGTGGGCTCCCGGATTAATAACCCACGCGTTGATGTTCTCAGCATTCTCGAAATGGAGGGAACGAACCCCCGTGTGTGCCAGTGGCATCGCCAGATCCATTTATACTCAGATAATATATACACCCATACAGAAAAAGAAACCAACAATAAAATGTGCAAGGGTGAGAACCAATATATGGATTTTAAAATGATAACCATTTGCACGACACTCAAATAACATTTAACATGTATAGTCAAAGATAAACAATTGATTTATCAAAGGGTTTCATACCAGGCAATCCTCATTGCTTTAAAAAATGACACTTCTATATTCATCAACTAACTTTGGAACCTAATCTCCGGAGCTTCAACCACCAAATAAATGAGTCGATCAAGCTCTCGTTGCCTAATAAGGCAAAATCGTTGCCAATAAGGCAGCTTTTAAATTAATCATATCACTGTCTAAAACGAGGCACTGTGGTTACTATTTATAGTATATGATTTCGTGGTCATATGTCCATCAAGGCACAGTGATGCAAACTTCATGAATACTTGTCATCAAGCATTCAAGTCCTATGCAAAGACACGTATGCCCAAAAATGCATGTAAATCATTTTGTTCACGTCATTTTCTGTGTCCATTCTTTTCGGAGCTCAAAGACTCACGACCAAATCAATGTTTTAAACATTTAAGTTTAATCCATCATTCCAAAAATAACAAACTCCAAGTCAAAAGGTGCAAATCATGAAATCTAGACCGATGCACCAGTCTTAGATACGTAGATTTTAGCGCACAAAAATCAATACACGTTTTATAGGACATCTAGTCCATAACTTCACCGCTGGGACACCTTGTCCATATCGTTTAACACTAGAACCCTGACGTCTCGGCTTCTAGGTCTTTTTTTCATCTTTAAAACCATTTTTGTTCTGTAAAACATAAAACAAAACGAAAGTTCCTCAACTTATCCAAGTTGTCGAAAATATCACCGTTGTTTACAGAAAATCCTTTTATGTTGGAAATTGGTTTTATAAAATCGTCAAAATCCCTTAAAATTCATTTTCCTTCAAAAATCAATATTTTGAACCTGAAAATATTGCTTTGAGACAAATTCTCCGTTTTAACTAATATTACCATTTTTAATAATTCTTCTGTAAATATTATCGGAATTGTCCGACGTTTGACATTTTAAAAACGTTTTAAAGTCAAAATATGACTTTTCTAGTAAAATAAATTTTCCAACACCATAATAAAATAATTTTTGTAACTTGTTTTCTTAAAATAACATTTTTTAATATTTAGAAATTTCATACGTACAAATTAGCAGTGCTAAAATATTTTCACGGTTACGTCCTCACCATGACTCATAAAGCACTCTTACGTTGGTAAATCATTAAAATAATATTATTTTTCACTATTACCCATTTTTCACCAATCAAATAATTAAGTAATAATATATTAATACTTTCCACTAATTTAACTCATTATTTCATAAAAAGCTTTTTAATGCTTTTAACCCCGCATTTAATTGAGCATTGACCACTGTCAGGCTTTTCAATCCACACCCAACATCAATAACAATCATGCCAATAATGTAGCAAATAGCAATTAATGACATGTCACAAAATATAACAACAATTAAATTCAGATAAATAAATATTTAAATGTAGATAATTAAAAAGCAAATAATGCTAACTACGTAAGAATTACATACACCCAATAATTAATACAGACCACAGACAATTACACACAGCTATCAGAAAACCCCCTCAGGTAATCCCCTTACCTCTAGAAAATTTTCCTCGGATAAATGTTTCGTCGCAAATCCAATCGTCGGTAACATGCGTACCCGATAAACTAGCTTATCCTTCCACAAACACAACAACCAATCAACAATCAAACAACTTAAAAACACATAATTACCTACATGTTGGTTTCGGCCTTGGGTGATTTTAGGGCTAAAAATTCCTAAAATTCATAAGCTTTTGGATTAGTGATTCTTAATCACTTAAAACCCTAAAACAAAGATTAACATACAAAGACTGAAATCAAATATTCCAACCCTTCAAAAAAATGAATTTCGGTCATGAGCAACAAAATGACTTAGAGGTTTCTTTTTTATTCAATAATCATGAATTCAACACATATATAAGTTATAAGATTGAATCAAGCAAAACTAGTTTAAAAAAATGAACAAAGTCCTTCCCCCACAACAACTATGGTTCGGCCTTGTTGCGTTCAAAGGGCAAGAAATTTTTTTTTGATGTCTCCTCTTGGATCTTAAATATACAGAGGATACTAAGATCATGGAAATTGGTTTCATGCTCATTAGATTTTTCTATGATTTATTATGAATTTTTGAAATTAGAAACCCTAAGATGACATATTATGAACAAGGCTTCAAACACAAAAATAATTGAAGAATATCATAATAACTAAGTGAGAAGAGTGTGATATACCTCTTGGAATTGAAAAATGAGCAAGGAATCAAACACTTCCTTCACAAATCAAGGATATGGAACTTAAGCTTTTTAAGAGAAATTGAACAAAGCTTAATGAAGAAGATGATCATGCCTTTTATAGGAGTGAAATGGGCTCATGAAGGAGGGTTGGGCCCTGGGATTCTAGGGTTAAAAGGGTCCAAAGCATAAAATTCTAGGGACAAAATGGTAATCTTGTACAATGGCAAATCTGTGATTAAAACCAACATTAAGGACATAACAGTAAATTCCCTAAAAAGCCATCATGACTCTAGTGAGTCATCCTTATGACTCACCATGAAAAGACTAACCTTTTATCCATTAGCGGGTCCCGAAAATCCCGTTTTCACTCCGTTGCTCGCCTCGATTTCGTATAACGCCTGCATAATATATATTATTTCACTTTTTAAGTGAAAATTTTTTAAATAGCCTAAATAGTTATAAACTTCATAAAAACCCTAATTATTTCATTCACGAGTCAAAATTAGGTCATTTGAGCAGTAAAATTCTTACTGTCATTAAATCGCAAACCGAGTTTCGTCTGAATTTTCGACCCCAAATTAAACCGTAACTCTATACGGTAAAGTAGAGTATGGATATGATCTTGGTTTATCCAAAATCATTTTATAAGTTTTAAAAATAAAAATATAAACATTTATGTCTATTTTATCGATATAAAACATTAAACAGTGAAAAACCGGATGTTTTAGTCTTGATCTTCTTCAACGGTCTTCAAATTATATCCATTTAGATATAGCATTAAATGCTTGGATCCTTTGAGACTAATAACTTGATATGCTTCTTGGAGAAGTGTTTTTGATTATCAGATGAATGCTCAAAGTAGAGTTGTCACTTCTCTGTTGTACCAAATGTTGCTTTCTGACTTTCCATCTTTGTACTTGACTTGATCTTTACAACAATGTAGTTGATAGAGTACAAAGGTTTATAGTTTCGATGGTATAAATTTATTTTATCCAAGAGATAAAGATTTTAAACAATAGAAGCAGCAATGGTAAAAAGACATTATTTGAATTAAATAAGCAATCATTTGAAATAAATACACTTAAGCTTAGATGGGTTCACATTTTAAAACCAGTGGATGCGCAAGTCTTTGGACGTGCAAGATTAACATATCAATGAGACGGGCTCGTCTACTGATAATGCGTTTACAGACTTTTCGTCTAGTTCCGAGAGTTTGGACGTGCTATACATAAGAGCTCGTCTGCTAACGTGACGTCTAGTGAAACTACTCCGTCTATCAAGTCTTTGGACTTGTTATATATCAAAATCTCGTCTATTTAAATTTTCTTTAGACTTAGTAACGCGTCTTCCTAAGTTAATTTTAAGACCTCGTCTATTCTTATTTTAACGATCTCGTCTAGCATAAAGCTAATAGACTCAGAATTTTACCAAGAGCTGTAGACTGGTCTAGAGGATTGAAATAGAATCTGATAAATTCTATACTTTAATTTTAAGTTCCTCTGACTCGTATAAATCAAATAGTCCCTGCATACTTATAACAAACAAGTTAGATCTTTGACAACACTTTGCCATACAAATTTAACATTTTTGTTAAAATCAAAACTTAAGAGATTATTTTAAAACAAAAACCACTTTGGTTCTAACAATCTCCCCCTTTTTGATGATGACAAAAACCAATTAAATTTGAGTGAGCAAAGTCTAAGAGAGCTACAGAGCTCCCCATAAGACAAAACATTCAAACTTTAAAGAGTAAAACAAATAATTAGCAGCACATATCAGTTTTAACTTATTAGATCAGTCAGGTCATAAAAAAAACATAGTATCAGAGCTAAACACTTTATCAGAGCTTATAAGTCCAACTAAAGAGATATATCAAAGACAGCAATATGCAATAAAGTATCAGATCATATCAAGCAGAATTTTGCAATAAAACAGTATGCATGTGAAAACAGATATGTATGTCCAGAAACTGACTTTATATATATAAAATTTAATTCTATCGTTTCCGTTTATCCCCCTTTTTTTCATCAGACAAAAAGGAAACAAGAATGGACCATCATTGTCAGTTGAAATAAACAAAAGAAAGCTAAGAAGAGGGTGGAGGTGGTGGATGAGGGTTCTGGTTCGGTGAAGGTGGATGGGGTTGAGCAGGCAGATTATGGTTTTGTTGGAAACTCTGTAAAATGCTCATCATTTGGTTGATCATTACATTCATTGGAGCCAAGGCTTCAGCAACTTGCTCCTTAACTTACTCCTTAACTTCCACTTTGACTCTCTCCTCTATGATCTTTCCAATAATCTCTTCAAAATTATGAGGCAGAGAAGGTCTTGAGCTTTCAGCATTGTCTTGAGCATGTGCTTGACCTTGAAAAGTACTTATAGCTCTAGAATTTTGAGGTTGATCATGTGGATGGATGACTGTCAATGCCAATGGCTGAGATGAATGCTTTTCAGAAGTGCTTGGTCTTGGAGCAGACTCAACAACTTCCTCGTTCCTAGTTTCTGGTTGAACAACATCAGCATTCAAATCCTGTTCTTTAACTATGATTTCTTCCTTAGTATGCTCAGAAGGAAGAGATGGTGGTGGTGATGAAGCAAGAGTGAGTACAGGAGGAGGCAGCTCTTTAGCCCAGTGGACAGGTGTTGAGTCACCGGCAAGTGTACCGGGTCATCGCAAGTAATAAAATAACACGGTAAGAATTTACCAAGGTCGAACTCAGGGATTGGGCTACCAATTCAACCAATTCGCGAGAAATCCGATACGTTTGGTCAAGTGAGGAGAGTGATTGTGAGAGAGATTAAGATCGCAATTCAAATAACTAATCAATTAAAGCTAAGGTATTAAAATCTGATATTAAAATATCTAGGGTCTCAAATCCACCTACCCAATCATGCATAGTACCCAAGTGATGATGTATTCCTCCCTAAGTTCAATTACAATGTCAACCGGGACCCCCAAATTCTCCTATATCCACTGTCGTGCTCAATAGGACGTATTCGATGATTGGATTAATTACTTACTAGGTCTCATAACCCTAATCCTCGAATTCTATTAAATCTTGTTCCCTATATGGTTGCACCGATCTCCTATTCACTCTCGTACAATATTCGGTCGATGATCCCAATTCAAGTTCTAAAACGCGAATCACCGATCAGCCTCAACACGTTTAACAAGCCAATCACGCATGCATATGATTAACGCAATCAAATCAGAATTGGAAAACATCAATTGAGAAAAGGGAAGAAAAACATACATCACATGAACACTATACCGCCATGGGTGGCTTCATTGATTCCCTAGACGAGGGGATTAGTTCCTCATGCCCGTGACGACAAACAATCGGACATAACCTCCATAGTAAAATAAGAAAAGAAAAAGAGGAGACGCAGCTCCAAAGAGAAAAGAAATCTTCCTAAACGCTACTCTACAGTGGAAAAACTACTAGGATTCGGATCTATCAAAAAAGCTCCTCATTCTGATCTGAAACAACCTATAAATAGGGATTCTGGTTCTCGGCCGCTAGCGAGGCGAACAAGCTTTCGCGAGGCGAACATTAGTTTTGGCGCGCTTTCAATTTTGGATTCTCGCGAGGCGAGAGTGGGTTCGCGGGGCGAGTCTTCAAACCTTAATCTGTCACAGCCGTGACCTTCATCACGGCTAGGCCGTGATGGTCTCTGTCTTCCGGGGGTCTTGAGACTCTCGCGAGGCGAGAAGCCTCTCACGTGGCGAGCCAGAATTGATGAGCTGTTGCTTTTTTCTTGATCTTGGGCTCGCGAGGCGAGCATACACTCGCGGGGCGAGTATCTTCAGAATGGAAATTTCCACTGTTTCCTTGACTCGAAGTGCTTCCTTGACTCTTGGAGCTTCACTTCTAACCTGAAACGACAAAAAGAAACAAAAAGCGTAATTCTATTCAAAATAGACTAAAAACTACCAAAAAATTGCCTAGAACGAGTCAAAGTTTACTTAGGAACAAAACAAGGCAAATTTGGGCGAAAACGAGAGTGAACTCGAATAATTTGCACAAAAACCACAGTCCATCTAGTTATAAAACTAGATAAGCCAGAGGCTTATCAAAACACCCCAAACTTAAACCTTGCTTGTCCCCAAGCAAGCTAAAACTCAAAAAGGACTCAAGACTTGGCAAGCCTAAAGGAATCAATCGATTTCGCACAAATTTCATGCAATCAATACAAAACAGTTTTTTTTCCCAATGATTTCCCCCTTACATCAACGTAATCCCCACATTCATTTACTTTAAACAATTGAGAACTTCATCATTCATGCAATCATTAATCTAAGTTGAGGATCAGAGTCACACACAAAAGGAAGATCACCAATTTCAAACAATTGCCTTCCTCACAAGGGTATGTAAAATTTCACTCATTCGCTCAATTTTGTCTAGGCTTTTAACTTTTCACTCAATTTCACATATCAAGAGCACTTCCCATGGATTTGATTTTCATCTCAACAATGGTTCCCACGAAAACATGCATGCAACATCAGAAGGTCTTATAAAGGTTGTAATGGGGCCTGACTGAGGGTAGGATATTCAAGGATACTAGGCTTAAGTCCCTAGGAACTAAGAGAGCATGAGCATTTGACACACATTCCACTCAAATTCCTTTTTCCAATTTTCTTTTTGCCTCGGGTGACTACAGCCTTTTCCTTGCTAATCTTTTTGTTTTGCCCTTTTCTTGTGGCAATATTTTCTTTTTTTCTTTTTTCTTTTTTAACACTTGGGATTCAACCTTTATTTTTATTTTTCTCTCCCCAATATGACACATCACCTTGTAGCCACCCCAAACTTAGTTTCTCACAACCTTTCTCTTGCTAAGCTTCCATGCTCTCCTAATCCTAAGATTGGGTTAACATGGTTTTTCAGATTTTCGGCTTATAATATAGGGTCATCAAGAAACAAATGGCTAATTAGGCTCAACGGGGCTAACTAGGGAACATGCATTAGGGATGGTTCTCTTTAGGCCAAGTAGTTATTCAAAGAAAATTTCCTAAATCATTTGATGCAACACATAAACATGCAAACCATGAACAGATTCAAGCAAATCCGGGAAAGTGCATCTTAACAGTGATTCACACAATCAAAAAAAAGTTGGAGGCTCAAATCCTCACCTGGACATTTTGCAAATTGTTTGACCGAGATACAATTCCTAGTGTGTGCACCCCCTCACCCACAAACTTATCATAAATCAAGTAATCACAATAAAATTCTCAAAGTTCAGTTTTCAATTTTTCACATGGGGATCAACTTTTCTAATTTCAGAACCTAGGGGGAAATCATCAATGGTCAAAATAATTCATGCAATCAATCTATGCTCAATTTAATTAAAATCCAACAAGCTTGCCGACACACATTCATACACAAACTCTTGATCTTCTCAAATTATTCAAGAGTGACAAACAAAAAACAAAAACAAAAACAAAAACAAAACAAAAGTAAGGAGAGGAGAGGGTGCTCCCTGATCCAGTTTCCATGGTTGCATCCTCATCCAATTGGTCTCACGGGCTCCCTTTTGTTGCATAGCATCCTGGAAGAACTCCTGCAAATTTAAAACCTTAAGTACAGATTCGCGAGGCGAGAGACCACTCGCGAGGCGAATCTGGAAAATTGTTATTCACACTTTCCAGAATAGCAAGGTGAGTAGTATCTCGCGAGGCGAATCTGGAATTCCAACAGATGATGATGCCCAGAATCGTGAGGCGAAATCATACCTCGCGACGTGAGACAGGAGCGTGAGCAAGCCTCTGAGATTCAGGGCTTCTGTCTCGCGCGGCCACTGTGGATTCGCGTGGCGAATCAAGCTTTTTTTTTTTTTAATATATATGAAAATGACAGAGACTAAAAACAAAGGATACCTAGCTTGGGTTGCCTCCCAAGTAGCGCTTGTTTAACGTCCCGAGCCTGACTCAAGTCACCCCTAAGGGTTAATCCGGAGGAAGAAACTGCTTGTAATTTGGGACTGATTCCCCATGGTCATGCCTTATCATTTTCCCATTCACCTTGAAGTTACCAGAGGCCCCTTCTAACTCTACTGTTCCATTAGGACAAACTTGGAGGACCTTGAATGGTCCCGACCACCTCGATCTTACTTTCCCGGAAAGAGTTTCAACCTTGAGTTGTCAAGAAGTACCGCTTGCCCGGGCTCAAGCTCCCTAGGCAAGATGTGTTTGTCCTGCCTTTCCTTAGTCCGCTTTTTGTGGTTCACTTGCTTGCGGATCCCGGACAACTCATTTAAATCCAAAAGCCCTCTATAATCATCACATACTCTCCACTCCGTGATGGTCCCTTTTGGGATCAACTGGTTGTTTTTATTGACCACCACGGTTGTGCCACCTTTCAACTTTGGTGCTTTATCCTCTTTTTCCATGACCTTGTTGTTGCGCTCTTCCCTTGCACATTCATCCCTTGGGGAACTCGGTAAGGCTTCCATGTCTTTCAACCACTCGAGATAGACCTCATCCCCCAAAGGGTCTTTTTTCTCACTATCATCATCATGGGATTTTACCAACACTTGAGCAAGTGAAGAACCATGGGCTTCTCTAGTTGCCTTTGCCTTGACAGTTGGATCCACCATATCCACTCGATACACTTCCGACCTCTCTGCAGGGTGCTTCATTGCTTCAAAGAGATTGAAGACTACCTCATCATCTTGCACCCTCAGAGTGAGTTTCCCTTGTCGCACATCTATCAAGGCACCCCCAGTGGCCAAGAAGGGCCTACCCAATATGAGATGGATCTCGGCGTCTTCATCCATATCAAGCACTACAAAGTCCACCGGAAATATGAGCTTGTCCACCTTCACTAACAAGTCTTCGACCACTCCATAAGGATATTTTATAGAACGATCGGCGAGTTGGAGTGACATCCGTGTGTCCTTGACTTCTTTGATCCCTAACCTCTTCATCATAGAGAGGGGCATCAAGTTGATGCTTGCCCCTAGATCACACAATGCCTTCCCTAGAGTCATCCCCCCAATGGTGCATGGTATCAAAAAAGAACCGGGATCCTTCAACTTTGGAGGTAGTTTTCTTTGAAGAATGGCACTACACTCCTCGGTCAAAGCAACCGTTTCGTCATCCACTACTCTCCGCTTCTTGGTGAGAAGCTCCTTCATAAACCGGGCATATGATGGCATCTGTTCCAAGGCTTCCGCAAATGGAATGTTAATCTGAAGTTTGCGGAAGACATCAAGGAATTTGTTGAACTGCTTATCCTGTTGAGGCTTCTTCAATCTTTCAGGATACGGTACCTTCATGTAGGGGCGGGAGGTCTTGGGGTTCAACCCACTTCTTCTTTGAACTCTTCATCCACAAGATTCAGCCTACCCTTGCCCTGGTGCCTTGTCACTTGCCAACTCCTCTTTCTCAGGTTGCTCTTCCTCAACATGTGGTTGTTCCGGGGCCTTGTCTTCCTCTAAACTGGTTGCACCCTTGTTAGATCCCAACACCCTACCGCTTCTAGTTGTTATGGCATTGCAATGGGCCTTAGGGTTGTTCTCGGTATCACCCGGGAAAGTGCACGGGAGGCGCTCATTTAGTTGTCTTGCAGCTGAGCAACCCGCGTCTCTAGATTGTGAATTGATGCCCTCAGTATGCATTGCCAGCTTGTCAACTGTCACATTCACCTTCTCTCGTGTTGATTACCATCTTTTCCATTGCCGCATTCATCTTCTCAAAATCCAATTCCCAAGGTGCCTTCCACCATCTTGTTATTTGCAACCGATTAGCCCCGGAAGACCCGCTTAGTATTCTTATTTCTTTGGATTCCAATGTTCGGCCTCGGACCAGTTGAGGTTGTTGCCAATTCTGTTGAGGATGTTGTTGACCGGCTAGACCACCATTAGCATCACTCCAAGCGAAACCCGGATGGTCTCTCCTCATATAGCCCCTATTCTCGATTCCCCGATTGTAGTCATTCTCGTCTGCATTCTCTCGATAGTTGTTGGGGGCACACTTGTCATAGAAATTGTGGCATGAGTCCACATGTTCTCGAGAGAAGTTGAGCGGACAGCTCCGAGTGTCATGATTTCCATTACAATTATCACAACTTGGGAGGCATTCCCTCATGGACCGCATTAACCTTCTTGTTCTCTGACAAAGCTCCAACTTGCATCTTCAATGATTTAACTTGCCCTAGAATGGCTTCCATTGTTGCAGAACTGACTCCACTTGAGGTTTCCCTACCACGGTTGTAATCATTGTACGACATCTTCTCTAATAATGCCCATCCATCCTCGGCTGATAAAAAGGAAAAGGAACCGCCAGCTGCGGCATCACAATTCATCTGATAGCGTCCCCTTAACCCGTTAAAGAAATGTTGAACCTTGGAGACCGGGTCAAAGAAAGCTGAAGGACATCTTCTCAAGAGCACATTGTACCTTTCCCAAGCTTCATTAAAAGTTTCATCCTCTGTCTGTCTGAAAGATGTAACGGCTACTCTTGCTTGTGCCGCTTTCTGAGGGGGAAAATACTTAGTTAGGAACTTTTGTGCCATTTGATCCCAAGTTCTGATATTGTTCCTATCCAAGCTGTCAAACCAATAGCGAGCGACATCCCTAAGAGAGAGAGGGAATAGCCGCAAGCGGAACTCCTCCTGAGAAACACCTATTGTCTTTTGTAAGTCACAAGCTTCAAGGAAGTGGGTGATGTGCCTGTGAGGGTCTTGTCTGCCACTCCCATAAAACTGATTCTCACGGATATAGGCTGTGACACATCCTTCCACTCTGAAGGAGTCTGTATTGAAGTTGCCTCTCACGATGGAAGAATCACAATCACCCAAGTTGGGTAGACTGTACTCGAAGAGAGGCTTGTAACGAGGAGGAGGGGGAGGATTCTCTTCTTCCATTCTCTCAAGATCACTCGCTTCAAGCCTTTTTCTTTCTCTGACTTCCTTCCTTAAGCATTTCTCGGTCTTGGTGATCTCCGAATCAAATAGCAGGTCCTCTTGTGAAAGGGTACCTCGCATACAAAAACACGGCAAGACCAAGTGGAATCAAAGAAGTAGAGAGAAATAATAAATAAATAACAGAAAAATAAAAAATAAAATCAACTTAACCAATCAATCAAATTCCATAAAAATTAGGAAAATTGGTTGTGCCAATCCCCGGCAACGGCGCCAAAAACTTGTTGAGTCACCGGCAAGTGTACCGGGTCGTCGCAAGTAATAAAATAACACGGTAAGAATTTACCGAGGTCGAACTCAGGGATTGGGCTACCAATTCAACCAATTCGCGGGAAATCCGATACGTTTGGTCAAGTGAGGAGAGTGGTTGAGAGAGAGATTAAGATCGCAATTCAAATAACTAATCAATTAAAGCTAAGGTATTAAAATCTGATATTAAAATATCTAGGGTCTCAAATCCACCTACCCAATCATGCATAGTACCCACGTGATGATGTATTCCTCCCTAAGTTCAATTACAATGTCAACCGGGACCCCCAAATTCTCCTATATCCACTGTCGTGCTCAATAGGACGTATTCGATGATTGGATTAATTACTTACTAGGTCTCATAACCCTAATCCTCGAATTCTATTAAATCTTGTTCCCTATATGGTTGCACCGATCTCCTATTCACTCTCGTACAATATTCGATCGATGATCCCAATTCAAGTTCTAAAACGCGAATCGCCGATCAGCCTCAACACGTTTAACAAGTCAATCACGCATGCATATGATTAACGCAATCAAATCAGAATTGGAAAACATCAATTGAGAAAAGGGAAGAAAAACATACATCACATGAACACTATACCGCCATGGGTGGCTTCATTGATTCCCTAGACGAGGGGATTAGTTCCTCATGCCCGTGACGACAAACAATCGGACATAACCTCCATAGTAAAATAAGAAAAGAAAAAGAGGAGACGCAGCTCCAAAGAGAAAAGAAATCTTCCTAAACGCTACTCTACAGTGGAAAAACTACTAGGATTCGGATCTATCAAAAAAGCTCCTCATTCTGATGCGAAACAACCTATAAATAGGGATTCTGGTAGGCCGCTAGCGAGGTGAACAAGCTTTCGCGAGGCGAACATTAGTTTTGGCGCGCTTTCAATTTTGGATTCTCGCGAGGCGAGAGTGGGTTCGCAGGGAGAGTATTCAAACCTTAATCTATCACAGCCGTGACCTTCATCACGGCTAGGCCGTGATGGTCTCTGTCTTCCAGGATCTTCAGACTCTCGCGAGCGAGAAGCCTCTCGCGTGGCGAGCCAGAATTGATATTTGCTGTTTTGTTGATCTTGAGGCTTGCGAGGCGAGCATACACTCATGGGCGAGTATCTTGAGAATGGAAATTTCCACTTGTTTCCTTGACTCAAGTGCTTCCTTGACTCTTGGAGCTTCACTTCTAACCAGAAACGACAAAAAGAAACAAAAAGCGTAATTATATTCAAAATAGGCTAAAAACTACCAAAAAATTGCCTAGAACGAGTCAAAGTTTACTTAGGAACAAAACAAGGCAAATTTGGGCGAAAACGAGAGTGAACTCGAATAATTTGCACAAAAACCACAGCCCATCTAGTTATAAAACTAGATAAGCCAAAGGCTTATCAACAGGGTCTTCTTTATAGACAGGACTTATGAAAGGAATTCCAAGAGTATCCTTGTGAATGAAGAATCTGATATTCGAGAGTCCATATTTTCCTCTAACTTTAGGAATACTTCTCTTCTCTTGTTCACTCAGACCAGAGGATTAAGCTTCCTTAGCACAAGCCACCTTGTGATTTGACCAAAAAGCAACTGCATAATCTTCATCCATGTCTTCAACTGGCTGTGACAACCAGAAATCAATCATATTCTAATCAATAGGTTCAACAGAATCAGGAATGATCATGCAGGAATTGTCTTATGGTTTCTTTGCAGTGCTCCTTTGCTTATTTAGATCCTTATCTTTGTTCAAGTCTATCATAGGTAGTCTTGGAGCAATCATGTAAGGTTTGACACCAATCTTTCTTTTCTTCTTGGTATGAAACAACCATGTTGGAGGAACAAAGTTTGCAGCTCTAACATATCTCGGCAGCTCAAATTCATTTTCCAGAAAGCCATATAAAAGGTGGTCCACAAGACTAACAACTTTGCCATAAACACTTGGATGCCTAAAGGTTACCCAAGAGGTCTCTTGTAACATCCGTTATTTTATGCATGGTTAATGTATGAGGGTTAGGGTTAGGACTTGGATTATATAGCTGGGATGTGGTTCGAGGCATAGAGACCCTTGCTTGGCAAGCACACAACCTTTTCGAGTGAGTTTGAACGTAGAAACAAAATTAGGGTTTCCCGGTTGGCATCTTTGAGACATCTGAGTGTGAAATAAGAAATTTGGAGTTAGGAATGAGATTAGACCTTTTTGATGGTTTGAAGCTGTTTATTAGGTCTTGATGAGCCTATATCTCAAATTTGAGGTCAATCAGGGCGCGAACAGGTCAAGAAGCAAAGAAACACAAACCGAGCATTTTGTGATCGATTAATTAATTGAAAGTCGGAATATTAATTTAGGTCGGTCCTGAGTACAATAGGTCTTAGGATTAACCTAAAATAACTACAGAAAAATATTCCACGAAGAGGTTACACGGGAAGATGCAAAGAAAACACCCGATGAATATGTGTCGTTACCGGGGAGGAAGGTGGCCATGGTGACGCCACCTCACATTCCACCTAACCCTTTTGCATGTGTAACACCTAACCCTTTTGCATGTGTGACACTTAACCCCTTTGCATGAATGACACCTATCTCCACTACCCATTTTGCATGCATGACACCTGTCTTCCCACTAACGTATCAAAACCTACCTAAATTCATCTATAAAAGCAAAATCACAAAAGTGACTTCATTTTTCCTCCTCCAGCCTCATTCCACTCATTCTTCCATAGCCAATTTCGTTCCCTCACCTCTGCATGTGTTGGTTGAATAGTTAAGTGAAGGAAAGAACAAGTTGCACACTCATTCACACCCAAAAACTCATCTTATCCTGTTTCTGTAAAACCATACCCTCACCTTCTTCCACTGTTGGATCGTGTTGAAATTTCATGGAGAGGTTCTAGCCTAGTAGTTATTCACATCCAATGGTTAAAAGGTCAGTGTGTTTCCCAGAGTGAGAGTTATTCAACTCAAAATGGAGATAAGCTCAACTCGAGTAGCTCCTGACCAGTCACCTTGGGAGGTTCATCCTAGGCTCATCCACCGTTGGATCTAGCTGAAATTTTTGGAGAAGGTGGACTTTCAGAGACTCAGGGGACTAGGTCCGTGTGAGGCAAAATCGTGAGGAGTAGAGGACGAGTAATTTCGTTGCATATAGGTCATCGTACGACTCTCCAGGTGGGGGAAAGAAATTATTTAACGTCGGAAATGGCACGGTGACGTTTAATTCGATAATGGCATAGGGCGACCCAAACCCCACATGATTGCGAGTAACGGACAATGTCCATATCACGCTGGGGACTACTTAGTAATACTTGTGATGATATTGAGATTGTGCGTTTATCACCGTTATGTTTATTATATATTATTTTATGATTATCTGCTTGGATGATTTGACTGGTTGAATTGATGTTGATAACTGCTGGATGAAGATGTTATGAGTTGTGATTATTTTATAACCATGATATCTTATTATTTTAATTAGATAATTAGATGTTGATAATGATTATTAGTTTGGAAATGATGATTTTATGACATGTTAGTAATGATGATGCTACGACATGATGATATTATGGTATGATGTGTTGAGTGTTATAATTGTGATTAGAGTTTGAGTAAATGATAAGTTATATCGAGACATGAGGATGTATTGGGGAATTCATGTTATATGTGTTAGTAGTGCCTAACCGAGGGTATTCCTGAGATATGATGATAATGAGATTGATGAGATAAGATTTTATTGAGGTTACCTATGAGATTATGATGAGCGGTTAGGGCACTAGGGGGTGACCTGAAACATGGTCTGTGATATGGTGGACCTGAAACATGGTCGTGTGAGGTCTATGCCTCGGAGGTAGAATTCCTGGGGATAGGCTAACGGAGGACCGTCCCAGACATGATTTCATTTTAGTTGCAGCTATAGTTCATGCGTTGCATGAGCACCCTGGCCGGGGTTCAGAGGTGTGCACCGGATTGTGCAGCTATAGTGTCATTGCTTTGCATGGTCATCCTCCATCCGGGGACGAGGGTGTGCGCCGGGGACTCTGGGATATGTCGATTTATTGATGTGATATCCGGATATGACTGATACCTGGTGAGATGATTCATACAGCATCTGCATTGCATCATGATGGAGGGTAGAAGAAAGATCTTAGATGTGGATTAAGGATGATTGTGTTTTATTTATGTATACTCTTGGAGACGGATGTTTAGTGTGCCGTTATTTAATTAAATGTTGCTAAACCCTTTCCACATTTGATGTTATATTGTTTCTTATCCCTTTTCTTCTTGTTGTTGGGTATGTTTTATTTATGTGATCGCTATAAGAAGACTCGGTGGAGAAGCCAGCTATGGAGGAACTAGATGGAACCCCTTATGAGCCGAATCTTTGGAGGACGAGCAGTGGACCCGAGTAGTTGAGTAAAGAGACTACGGCCAGTGCGGCTTTTTGAGGCGTTTTATCTTTTGTTGTTTATATTAGTTTGTACCAGTTTGTACCTATTGGGATCCTACTAAAGGGATTCCCTCTACTGTACTGCATCAGGATATGATGTGTATATGGTATGCATGTGTGTATATATGTTGTTTATATTTTAAGTTCATTTTTTTTTGTGTTTTAATATATACGCTAACGATAATAACACGATTAGGTCCTAAATATTATGGGTTTTCTTTAATGGGACGTCGGGGCATCTCATTTCTCTGTCCAGAATGAATTTTGGTCTTCCTTCAGTTCTTGATCTTTTGTGCACAATTGTTAGAGCTTTGTCTTTGTTGGGGTCAGTAGTCGAATCAGGAATGATGTGCCTGTTGACACCATCTGTGAAGGGTTTGAAAGGAGGGGATTTAATGAGGTTTGGGTAGATTTTTCTTGGTGAGAATTTTTGTAGTGGAAGGTGAGTTAGGGCAGGTCCAATGTGGTTGTGCAGAGTGGATGGAAGAGGATTGTTGTTGTTTGGCACATAGGGAATGGGTACATGCCTTGGGGTGTAGGTAGATTCAAGTTCATGTTCATATTCAAGTAGGGGATAGAAAGGTCTGGTTGACTCTAGTTCAGGTTCATGTTTGTGATAGAGTATTTTCCAGTCTTGTTTGACTTTGGCCTGACTCTCGACTTTGCCATCATAGAGAACCAAACTGTTAGTGTAAGGGAATTTGGTTCTTGGAATTTTGGGAAATGGGGCACCAGGGTTAATCCCTACATCATCTGGTTGTTTGAATCAGGGATCATCTGCAGGTATTATGGGTTGGAAAAGTGGTCTATTTGGTGAGGTTTGTATAGATGAGTAGACAGATGAGACTGTTTGTGGTGAAGAGGTTTGTGGTGATGGTAGTGTGGGTATATAAACATCAGTGTCAGGTGCATCAGCAACATTATCCCTACTTTTTAAGCTTTCTACTAAGGCAACTATTGCTAATTGAACATGATCATTAGCAGAGATATTTACCTCAGAAGTCACAGAGGACTTAGCTTTTCTTGAGGGTTTCTTTCTCCTGGTAGGAACAACAACATCAGCAGCAGCAACAGTAGTTTTCTGCTTCTTCAGAATAGCACTGATGGGGATACTGTCCTCATCATCTTCATTATGAGACAAGAGTCGATTCCTTGTCCATTTTTGAGATGGAGCAGGTTGAGGGTCAATACCAGTTTGTTCCCTGATCACAATGCCAGCAACAGGCTTTTTGGTAATTGGTTTCCTTGCAGTAGTAGTCTTTCTTCTTACTGTCCTTTTCGACCCTAGAGTCTCAGCATTGATGAGCTCTATTTGTTCCTCCTTAATCTTCATCATCTCTTCTGCTTTAGCCATAGCAACAGTAGTGTATGTGCTGAGATTCATGTTGGCTATGTTCCTCTTCCCAAAATCAGCAACAGACATACCCTTCTCAGTTAGAATTCTTTCTTGCTCTTCAGGGGACTTAGCAACATGAGTGTCATAGATTTCTTGAGACTTGAAGATCTCTGACAGAAGGTGACAATATGGAATTGCAGAGAGCTTATTCCTGTGAACAACAACATCCCTGAATCTTCCATAGAGAATTCTAGGCAGGTTGATTTTAGTCTCAGTGATGAGATGGCAGATATAGAACTTGTGCAGAGCTGACAAGTTGTCCTTAGACCCATTTGTGTGCAAAACAACCTTGTTCAACAACTGATGAGGAATGCGAACCTCATCCTTCATTTCCACTGATTTCCAAGAATGAGTTCTTACTGTATCTTCTCTCCTCAGGAAGGCAACTATCACCTCAAAACCACCAAGGTCCTTATCCCAGGTATTAGTAAAAACCACTCCTTCTTGAGCGCAGTTGATAGCATCAGAGATGGTCTTTTCAGAGACCACTACTCTTTTTCCAAGTATCTCAACAGAAATTTCAGCAATTGTTACCTGAAGGTTTCTCCAGAAATCCCTAATTAGGTTAAGGTAGATATAGACTTTTTCCACGAAGAGTCCTCCCCAACTAGCAGCATCGATGTTCTTAATCACATCTAAGTTGTATTCTTCCAAAATTCCAAAGTTGAAGTGGTGCTAGGTAGCAAGGTTCAGCTTGTCCACATTGAAAGCAACAGAAGAAGAAGCCATTGATGAGGTTTGAGAGTTTAGGGTTTAGTGGCGAGAAAACAGAGTACTCAAGGGTTCAAAGAGAGATGATTATGAAAGGTTTTTCAGTGGGAAAAAGTATTACTTAAAAAAGTTTTGAATTTGAAGAGTTTTCCAAAAAAAAAAAAGAAAATGTATGAGAAAAGGAGTAATGAGTACTGAATGTTTAAAGCTTACCAAACATATTTTTAACATTCCTGCATGCTTAAAGCTTACCGAATGCTTGAAGCTTACCAAACATATTTTTAACATTTCCAAGATCATGATTCGTATGAATTACTCCGAGAATTCATAATTCCCAAAAATCATGATTTTCGAGATAAAAAATTTGTCTACTAAATGCCTAATAAGAGACTCTTCACGGGCCTTATTTATCATGAAAAATAAAGTACTCCACCCGGACTTAACTATAAGCAAAATTAACTAATTTGACACTTATTAAGGAAGTTAATTTAGTTTAATTATCTTGATTTATACAAAAAAATGAGTTATAATTACTAATCTACCCTTTAATTGTCTCAGGGGTGTGTAATGCTCTTGGAAAACTAAAAGGAGAATTGGTTGTATTGAATAATTTTCTTGATTTTTACAATACTAACATTAAATAGAGTTGAGTTGGTTGGATTTTATTTATATATGAGTCCACAAAATGTAGGTACTTTTTTACTTAAAATTGAGTCTAGAGGGAGTACACATTTTTTTTTGGGTCAAATAATAGATTTTTTTTTATACAAGAAAAGTTTAGATTGGAGGAAGACACGCCCCCTTACAAGGCTAGGGAATACCACCAACATCAGCGAGGATTTATAGTGGAATTTACATATTGCCTACCAATAGGGAAGATCTATGAATCGAACCCAAATCACAGTTAGTGTGAGCAGAAGGCTTGACCAAATGTGCCAACCCCTTGTTGGCAATAATAGAATTTATTTTTGATTCATTATTACTGATATTGTGACATTGACAATCAATTACAAATCATTATATGTATGACTTTGTCTTTTATCTCAAGATAAGAGTCAAACATTTTTAACGAGAAAATAATTTTTATTTTGGTTACAAATGGGACAATAATTCGTTACTCCCTCCGTTCTTTTTCTTTGGTGTTTTAAGATTTCTACACATAGATTAAGAAATCATTAATTTGTGTATATTTGTATCAAAATACCCTTATTTCTATCATTAATTGTTTACAAGTTCAGAAGTGTAAACCTAGAGCCGTCTCTCTCTCAACCTTCCCTCCACTCCTCTTTTCCTTCTTCTTCATCCACCGAAGGGGTGGCTTTGGGCCATTTTTTGACCTGGAATCACTCATCTACATCTTTTTCTCTCTCTTTTTTTTTTTTTTATCTAAATAAGTAGTTTTTCACATAGATCTGGTTTTTCTTTCGTGTTTTTTCCGTGTTTTCGTGCGCTGCGTCGGCGGTGTTTTGTTTGTCGTCTTGTTGGGCGTCATTTGGTTTCCGTCTTGTTGCGGTGTTCGTTTGGTTGATTGGCGGATCGGTTTCGATCCATTACAAATTCAATCAAGACTTGGGTGTCAACGTTCGAATCCCAGGAGGCATGGGTATTCGATCACTTTGATTTTGTCACATTTGTAGTCATTTTTAGTGTTATCTTATTAACTTGGGAGTTGTAAGTTTGTTCGCAGATTCATCATTTTCAGTTTTTAGCGATGTTGAATTTGTGTTGTTTTCGATGTATTTTACCAATTTGAATGAATGAATATATTTTTTAGTCAAAAAAATTGTTTACAAGTTCCAATGACATTTACCAATCTAAATAAATACTCCATTCTCCACTAGGCCATTCATGAAAGATTTTGTGTATTTTCAAAGTAAATCAATTTAATTTTATATAAGTATATACATGAAAAAAATTAATCAATTATACTTTATATTTATAAAACACCTATTATTTTAGAGAAAAAAACAAATAGCTAAAAATTCCAATGAGTAACATATTAGAATTTGTTATTTGGAAGAAACAAATCCGTACATGATTGCAAGGAAATCGCGAGGGTTTCATTGAATGTAAAGTAGGTGATTATTATCCCTTCGTGAATCAAAAGACAGAAACACCCCTAGTTCCTCTGTCTTTATCGATGCTTGTTGGTGACTATGGGACATTTGTTTACAATTAATTTCCACCTCATATTTGACCTACAATTTATTAAAGTAACCCCCCAACAATGCTCACACCATCACAAATTCACAACACAAACAAGGACCCTTTCTCTCTCACTCTCCCTCACACACCCACAGTTTGTGACACTCTCCTTTTGATTTTCCTCTGCTTTCTCTGTTCTGGGCTCTGTTTTTTCTTCTTGTAGCTTGTAGCTCAGGCAGAGAGTGCGCGAGAGAGAGAGCATGAGTTGCTTTCGTTGCAAAGGGAAATCAAGCAAAAAACAGGAGACCAAAGATTATAGCCACACCGACAAGCTTACCAATCACACTGCCGTAGGTAAAATTTCCCGTTGGATTTTGATTCTATTTACCTGAATGTTATGATGAACATTTATATTGTATTGTACGCATTCTCTATGATATGATCATGTTGATCGTTATATTTTCTTGATTTCTATGTGATTTTCTTTTCTAATATAAAGTTACTGGTGGTGGCTATGTCCTAAACTGATCAAAGTTCATTTCCTTTTTTTTTTAATTATTTACCATAAGAAAAAAAAGGTCATTTCTTTTTTCTTTGGGGTGGGGTCATCGCGTAACGGGTTTTACTGGGTTTCATTTGAATACATATTTTTCCGTTTTGAACTTGAGTTTCCCAGGAATCATCGTTATTTGTGAATAAAAATTTCCATTTTGGTTTTGCTTGATTCGTTTTCAATTATCACAATCACTTTCCCTATTTGGCCGGTAACGTTTTCCGATACTCTAAGCCTTTACTCTCTTCTGGAAATTATACTGAATGGGTTTTGAATATCTACGGTCTTTTTTTGATAATTGATAATTGATATTTGAAATCCTCAATTTCTTGATTCTTTTGGTTGGGTACATGGTTGGAAACATTGGATCCATAATCCACAGTTGCAACTTGTCATTTTGTGCCTTGTTTGATTTTTGAACTTTGGTCGCTTTGGATGGTGTTTTGGTTTTGCAGTCACCTCGGATTAAAATAATTTCTTCTGTGTCATTTTGTTTGATGTGTCTTCCTTACCTTACTGTGTATTTTGTATGTGTTGTAGATAAGGTCAAAGTTGATTTAAAATTGAATGGGATAAAAGAAGATGGTTCTAAGGGTGATCAACTTGCTCTGGATGTGAAAAGTTTGAATTTGAAAGAGGAGGTTTCCGCAGATGGAAAAGATAATGGTAGCCGGGCACAGACATTCAGCTTTGATGAACTTGCTGCTGCAACAGGAAATTTTAGGTCAGATTGCTTTTTGGGTGAAGGAGGCTTTGGCAAGGTTTACAAGGGGCACTTGGAGAAAATAAATCAGGTTTGTTTTTAAAAAACACGAGCAATAAAATGAAATTATTAATGCATTGAATGTGATTCAGCTAATGTCAATGTGTTGTGCATTTATGCGTTAACAAATTCTTATCGCTTCGTGTTAGTCTAATGTGTTCATATTTTCTTTCAATTTGTGGTAAGCTTATGATTTGTTATTGTTTGTGTAGTTTGTAGCTATTAAGCAACTCGACCCTAATGGACTTCAAGGAATTCGGGAATTTGTTGTTGAAGTGTTGACACTAAGTTTGGCAGACCACCCTAACCTTGTCAAATTGATTGGTTTTTGTGCTGAGGGAGAGCAGAGGCTATTGGTTTATGAGTACATGCCCTTGGGATCTTTGGAGAACCATTTGCTTGGTATATACTATCATCCTAATATCTCATTTTTCTTCATATATAATAGAATCATTATACTGTCAGCAGCATTGTTTGTTCACTGGTTTGTCTCATTTCCTCTCCCCCGTTACCTAGATCTTCCACCCGGTAGAAAACCACTTGATTGGAATACGAGGATGAAAATAGCAGCAGGTGCAGCTAGAGGTTTGGAGTATTTGCATGATAAAATGAAGCCTCCTGTCATATATCGCGACTTGAAATGCTCAAACATTCTGTTAGGCGAGGGATTTCATCCCAAGTTATCTGATTTTGGCTTGGCAAAAGTAGGCCCAAGTGGTGATAAGACCCATGTTTCAACAAGGGTTATGGGTACATATGGGTATTGTGCCCCAGATTATGCAATGACAGGTCAGTTAACATTCAAGTCAGATATTTACAGCTTTGGGGTTGTTCTTTTGGAGCTCATCACAGGCAGGAAAGCCATTGACCAGACAAAATCTGCCAAAGAACAAAATCTGGTTGCATGGGTATGTCAAGACTCTTTACCTATCTTTATTGATTAATGTGGAATCCATGTTTGTTGATTTACTTTTGTAGAAATTGTTCTTATCAAATTGTTGTGACTGAGAATTTTAGTCGCAAGTTTAATTGTAAATCTGTGGTGCTACTTTTGGTTGAGCTTTATTAGTTGTATAATTGTATTATCATCTCCTATTTTCTGTGGTATGTTATTATCTTTGGAAGAGCCGTGACTTTGCAATAGGGTTGGCAGTTAGTTTCCAAATAGGGATTTACAGGAAGTTCGAAGTTGTACCGAGACTCGTCAACCATTGCAGCCAGACCAGCCTGCTTTATTGTGATTTTCTTCTGAAGCACTGTAAAGTTCAATAGCTTGACATTTTTCTGAAGCTAACTAATTAACTTGTCTTCTGTCTGCTCATGCATTTTCCCTTATACAAACTTAAATAAAACTCACATTTGGCATTATTTAAGAGTCCGGTGATACTGATTTTTTCTCTCAAGACTTGAGCAGTTAGAAAAAAGTGATACTACTACATATCATTGCATGCCTTTCCTTTTTATTTTGGACCTTTGGTAAGAAAAAATGGGTAAGAAGGGATTGTACCCTCTAAACCCATTACGGAGCAATGGGCCCAATATGAAGCACGGTGACTATACCCCTTAATGCTAAACCCACTGGAAAAGCTTACAACATGGGCCCAGCAGAGGAAGCTGGAGCACTAAATGCCATGCAAAGTGGTGCCTTTGCCTAGGTTAGTCCATCAAGCATGTTGATGAGGAATCAAAACTGAGCTCTCTAGGCGAAGTGAACAATCCTCTTCCACATTGAGCGCAATGCTTGGTAGTATGCCTTTCCTTGGTTTAGTCACCGGAAATAATACATGTTCTGATTTTCATGCCCTTATTTGCTTTAGGTGGGGATTCCATACACAAGGAATTGCTTTTGCATATTCTCTGTTCCTACTTAGCTGATACTATAGGTATCTGGAAAGCTCACAGTTATTGGCTTTTTGGTTTATTTATGTCATATAACTTAAGTATAAATAAAAATTCTCAGCAACCTAGCTCGATGTATCTCTTTTAATGCGCACAGACCCTATTGTATTTCATTGAGTATATTAAGAAAATAAAATGTCTCAATTTTGAACTTTACCAATTTATTGTCTACTTGATAAGTTACCTAAATTGACCAAAATTCATTCTACTTCCAAAAATTTTACCTTATGGTAGTGCACCTGACTTGTTTGCAGGCAAGACCGTTATTCAGAGATCGGAGAAAATTCTCACAAATGGTTGATCCGTTGCTTGAAGGTCAATACCCCGTGAGAGGTTTATACCAAGCTCTTGCTATTGCTGCAATGTGTGTTCAAGAGCAGCCTAATATGCGGCCTGTTATAGTTGATGTGGTTACAGCTCTTAATTACCTTGCTTCCCAGAAGTATGATCCCCAGATTCATCCTGTACAAAGATCTAGAAGTCCATCTTCTCCAAGTGTGAGAAGGGGTGGTGATCATAAACATACTGTCAGTGATGGGAATGAGACAGACAGATCTGTAAACTAGGAACTAGGAAGGTAGAAATGTTTTTGTCTGTTCATATGTAATGTGCCTAGTTATCAAATTTTGTTTCATAGGAGATAACAGGTTCTTTTGAAAATACAGAGTCTTTGACATAATGAAAAATTCTTCCTTTTGGTATCCCCTCGGTGTATATTGGAGTTGATGTCTTTCTTGTACTTAAGAATCAAGATGCCTCTTCATAGGAGTCTTCTTTTTTTGCCCATTTGTTAGTTATAATAATTGACTTCTTTATCTTGGTCTTTACCCAAGTTCATTAGCAACCATCTAGGACCTCATCCCAAATGTTTGCACAAAATAATTTATGTTATTGCACATTACATCAGATATGCGGTAGCTCTCATGTTGATAGCTTGACAAGATTGAGTTTTGATTTCGGAAGTAAAGGCAAAGGAAAGATGAAGAGGAGCCGGATAGAGATTATGCGCATGAAAACTTGGAAAGTGATTATTTTTGTTTGATTTGTGCATAACCAATTAACCATGTGTTTCAACTTATAACGTAAAATACTTGCATGAAATGATAAAAGTAATCAATTTTTCATCCTTTAAAATTATTACGAAACTGCAGTTTACAATTGAGACGTTTCATTGTAATCTAGAGCACACAAAGTACAACGACAATCAATTACTCAGTTCTCCGGTTACGGTACGACAAATTTAAATATTAACGGTCCATTTTTCTCTCTCAACTCTGATCATTTAGGAATGTAAAACACACCACCAAGTACTTAAGGAACCTCATGATTTTGTTGGACTACCTAATGGCGAAAAAGCTACCATTAAAAGCATTGGATCTATTCAATTAAGTTTTTCATGTTGCTAAATTTCGTGTGAATTTGATATCTAAATTGACTCGAGCTTTGAAATATATAGTGACATTCTACCCCGATTTTGGTGTTGTGCAGGACCTGGATACGATTGACCTGGGCAAGCATTTTAATGGTCTCTAGACTGTACTACCTCACACCAATCAGAATCCCCACCTTGTCCATCACATAACTCATACATCCGACCTTCGGCGCCAACGCCTCATACATCGATCCATCTGCCGCTCCTCTGCGTCAAACGTAGGTGCTAATATGTGTTGTTCAAAAATCATCCCCAATACTTAAAATACTGAGAGAAATATATTTTTAAAGGATTTAATTGGTATGATGGCAAAGATTTTTTAAACTTCAATCAATCATAAAATATTATATCATTAAAAATAGTTGATTCTTATAATAATTATTTTAAATGTCACACATAATGATTTGTAATTGGTTGACATTGTAAAAAAAAAAACTCTAATACGACAGATTTGTCAAAATTAAACTCAATATTAAATCCTAATAATTTGCAATTGTGATAATTATTCCATTTAAATATTTAATTATTAAAAACTTACTTTCAACCATGACTATACAATGTATACTTTTTTATATGATATTCAAATTACTTATTTAACCATAGAAGCCAAAAAACTATTACTCGAAGTAAAATATATTTTGTGTTTGGATAAGTTTTATAAGAAAAGAACTTTTATGACATTGATTGCAGAGACATTATTGTCTAGTAAACCATGATTGGTCTTCACTCTCTCTCTTTGCCATGTCTATTCCTTTTTTGTAGCTTCTTACACAAAAATGTGTTTTTTTTTTCTGGTACTTTTATTTTTTTTCATAAAAACTCATCCAAAAAGTTATATATTTTTTAAAGAGCTTTTATTTTTTCTATATAAAAAAAAACTAGTCCAAACAAGTACTTGGTTTTTAGATGTTCATAGTATACAAAAAATAAAAATCTAATTAAGGAATTATCCACAAAGCCATATATAAGATATTGAGCCCTAATATTAAATGAAAAATGAAATACATCTAATATCTTCAAAATATAAAAAATATTCAATATTTTCTTTTTGTAACCATTAAAAAGATTAATAAAAGGATTTGGTAGAAGAATATAGAATTAATCATGATATATTATTAAATACATTTAAAGTAAGCCCCTTCTTTCCATGGTTAAGTTGGACCGTTTTTATCCAACCAACTTATTATAATGAAGCAGCCTCTTGCAACCATGGTTAAGGTTTTAAATAATCACGCAATGGAACTGGAAGAAATTGACACTAGACAATTTTAACTTATGTAAGGTGAATTTATCTCTAAACTAAGTAAATGAAAATACATTTATGCTTGATTTGATAAAATACATAAAGATATCAATTCATTAAATGATTTAAAGAAAATTACATCCTTACCAATTTATAAACTCACTTTAAAGAATAAAGTACAATCTCTCTAGTTCTTAGTCTTTCAACTATTTTGGAATATATATATATATATATATAAAAGACAGGTTCAATACGATCGACCTAAGACTTTAACCATTGTAATCAGTAATTAATTGTGTTTGATTTAGCATATTGTTAGTATTATATTATTGCTTTAACAATTTCAAATTAAAACGAAATATGGTTAAAATTAAAGAGAAGAATAGTGACAGTACTGGTTGAATGGTGTGGTGTATGTAAGAATGAAAACATACACCGCATGTATCTCAAAGTCTCTTACGAGTTACGAAAGAGTGAAGACCATTGTGAGCTCAAAGCACGTGCGTGGCACGAGGAAACACTTTGCCGCCCAAAAGTTGTTAACGAGCCTAACGAACTATACTTCACAGAGTTTCCTCAGGATCGCACCCTAACTTTGCATTATTATTTCTTCTTCTTCTTCTTCTTCTTCTTCTCATCTCAGTGTGTTAGTGATTCGAAATCGAAATGCAGCAAAGATCGTCAAGCTCAAATTCGCGCTGTTCAGGGGACGAGCATAGATCCATCAACATTAATGGCGCGCAGCGAAGAAGGACCACCGACGATGATTTGATTGACGGCCTTCCTCTTTACCACCACCGCAGCGCCACCGTAAAGAGGGACTTTCCCCGGTCACGATCGCCCGAGAAATTGATTCACGCAATTCCTGTCCTTGTGTTGATATGTCTCTTCACTCTCTGGTGGTTCTCTTTTCCAGGTACCATCCATTTTCACACTACCCTCTCAACATTACTTTGATTGATCGTTAATCTCATATTTTTCGTGTTTTCTTTTCTCATGTTTCTATTTTATAGGAGTATATATGTAAAGCTTGCTAATAGCCGCATTATCGTGTTCAATATTTTGGATTGTATTTTATTTTTACCGCGCGTTTAGATAATGAGATTTGAAGCCAGAGAGAAAGAGGAAAAGGTGAAGTTTAAGAAGCAAGATTGAGTGAAATTAAGATAGAACCAATATGTAGGGCATGTTCTTTGGACGAGTAAGAACAAATTTAGTCTGGTGTGGTTTGATATTTTTTATAGGACCATTTCACTAGACTGATTCAGTTCAGCCATGACCTAATAATGATAAGGTGAAAATTGGACTACCCCGGTATATTGACATAAATTATAAATTTGGATATTATATTATGTACAATTAAATCATAAAATTAATAATTAAAGAAGTAAAAAACTAAAATTAAGGTATATTTCAAATTAAATGCTATCAATATTGATATATTATCATAATATGCTAATTATTATTAATTTTAAGTTAATAAGCTTTAGGATTAATAAAATATAATAATTTAATTTGATTTTAGCCCCTCATTCTATAAAAACTAGTATGCTATTAGTGATTGGTGGGTGCCTGAAAGCACACTATTTTACTCAAAGGGATTAGCTAGTGGAAGCATCTTAAGTCCGTCATGTAGGAGAGTGTATATGGGATACTTTCATGTGAGAGGTCTTTGATTCGAATCCTAACAAAAAATAAACTCATTGGGAAGGGGCTGTACTTAGGTCGCTCGAGACTTCGGAGTGGTAGCTCACTCGTCATCATTTCTAGCACACAAAAAAACACACTATTTTTATATTTATAGGGAGTAAAAATAAATAAATTTTTAATAGAAACTAAATCCAAAAATCATTATATTTACAAGGAACAAAGACCTAATAATTTGTGAGATTTGAGCCAACTCATAACATAACCCAAATTAAAAAAAAAAAGAAAAAGATATCGAATCTAATTTCTAGAATCCAAACTGATCGCAGTTATATTTTTTTAAGAAAAATTAAACTTAAAAAAACTTTATTTTGAAGGATTTTATGTCGCCATAGTATGTTATCCTTTGTCCGTTATTGACTTATTGTTACTAGTATACTACAATTGTTTGGTAACCTCAATTTAAAACCCTTAATCGAGGAATATTACCTTTTCATGCTGCTAAATTAAATGTTAACTGTCGCTAATCCCACTTAACAAGCGTTCATTTTGAAAACAGTTGATGTGGAGATCAAGGATGGTAGGATTTCAACCATAAGACAGATTGATCCACCACTACTACCTAATGATACTCGTATTGATCTTACCATACTGACAGTTGCTGCAACATCACCTATTCCCTCAATCTCTCAAAATCTGTCAGCCGACGAGGAGGATGAAACTCACTTGCGTCCCGCGAGTTCGCCTAGTTGAAGAAACATTTTCTTCGGTTCGAAGAATAAAGGAAGGAGGCAGAGGCTGAAGGATTGAGGAATTTTTGAGTCAATACTCTTCAGGTCAATTTGAGACCCTCGAGTCATTAGATGAGATAGAATAGAGATACCATCTTAATCTTTGTAGTGTTTAATTGAAAGTATGAGTATCCTTCATCACATTGGGGGAGGAGTAATGAACTTCTCACATTGAATGCATTCCATGACATCCACAACTGCTGACATGCTTTGTTGAATTTACATTTACATAGAGGAAAAGTTGGTAAAAAACTGTAGAAGTTGACAATACTGTAGCTTGTGACATTATGATTAATTACAGTAGCTCGACTTGTGTTCTGTGGACTTTCTGATGCAATTACAGCCAAGAAATTAGGAAAATAATTTGAATTTGAAGCTCAATTTCCACCTAAAAAGTTCACTTCACTAACCTCTCCCCCTCGACAATTGCCCACCCGTAGGTACATGGTTGATCTCTTACGTGACCGTTGAACTCTACAACAGTCCCTCCTTGGTGACTGCAAAAACAAGTTTATGAATCAGTCAGTAAAAGGATCCATTTCAATGTTGATTGATATTTCAGCAATTTCAAGTTAATATGAAAGGTTTTGCATCTTTCTGTATGCAATGCAAAAGCGTACAACAGCCTTTTCATGCTATATAACACGTGCTTCAATATGCCACACATACATACATGCAAAATAGTACAATACACTTTATAAGATAGGAAGGAATGAAAAAAAAAAAAAATGAGGTTGGTATCTCATCATATGTTATGCGTGTATCAGTCTGAGTTTTGGAGCATCCTACCCTTTGCCAGCGAAGAGGATCTGGTCTTTTTGAAACTATGATGGAATTGATTTCTTCTGGTGAGTCCATTTTCCAGTTGCAGGGAGGGGGTCTAGATTTGTAACGAGAATAAGTACCAATAATTTTCTTCCTGGCTGAATCATATCGAGTTTTGTTCATATAGAATAAGAATGCTTTCTGACAGGGATGTTTAGTTACAGGCCTTGTGTTGAATGCATATGCAGTATAATCAGCTCTTCTATACCAATTGAGAAAGGTCCGCGTCGGCATCTCTAGCTCTCTAGGGGACAATACTCCCCTTAGAACTTGAATCACATAGCCCCATGAAATAGAAATGGTCCAATATCTGTCATGGTCATAGCAGATTGATTGTTGCATTATACTGCCTGAGTCTTGCTTGACAGATTTCATTAGGTGATGCAAGGATTGTACTCTGTTCATCCTTGGGAATATCGGTTGCACTACATCGAGGTGGTGCAATGTCACTAATGGGGTCACAGGATGTGCCCCCAGAAGGCCTAATAGGTCCCCATACACATCATACTGCCCAAGCAAGAAAGATATAAGCACATTTCAATTCCTCCCAATATACAGAAACAAAATCACCAAGCATTCCCAGTAGCAATAACAATACTATTTTTATTTTATTTTTTCAATTGAGGAAGCCTAATAGTAGTGTTAATTACCTGGTGAAACCCAGCTTCCCGGGTTAATGGCACCCCTAGTTCTGACATGCAAGCTTGCATTCTATCATCACTGCCATATAAAGCAGAGTATCTCTGAATGCAACGATCCTGCATCTTTGCGAGCTCCATAGCCAATGGATAGCTTATCGCGAATCCTCCCCCACCATATGCCATGCCATACGAGAATTTTATGTTCTGAACATGGCTCTCTGATGAGCTCCCAATGTAATAGAACTGAGTGTGATCGTACTTGGAAAGAACTCTGATCACATTATCTACCACAAACACCGTGTCATCATCTCCCATCATAAACCATCTCACATCCTTCATCCCAAGCTTCAATGTCTCTGTCACCACCCTCGAAATCCTCAATGCAGATCTCTGCCCCTGATTATTCGTATATTTGAATTTTGTGGTGTCCCCGGAAACTCGAATCTCTGGTAACCCCTCTTTTGCTTGAGTACCCACTCTTTTGTCCAACCACACAACCCCTCTGGTTTGATTAGGCTTCCACCACACCTTGATGTAATCTTTTCTCAGGTCCCACAAATTTGATGAAGCGGCTATCCCAAAAACAATGTGTTTAAGCTCAGTGTCCTGTCTTTGAGATAACTGATCAAGGGGTGTTTCTTCTTCTTCATCGTCGTCCTCTTCTTCTTCTTTCTCCTTTTCTTTTTCACCCTCTCTCGTTTTTTTCTTTTGAGCAACACTACTTTCAAAAACATCTGTATTTGAGGATGTATTACTACTCATCTCAAGTTGTTCTTGGGCGTCGGCATCTAAATGAATGGATGTGGAACAATCTCGCTTGTTATTGGTAATGAGGAGAAGGTTGGAAGAATATAGGATGTATGCTACAATCATGATTAGGATCAACCAAGTGATGATGCGTTGCTTGGAAGAAGAGTACATTTGGTTCTTCCACTTATGCTGAGATTATTTGTTCTCTAGATAGAGTCTTCAATTCCTTTCAGGTTTTTGATTTACTATTTCTGTTCCGAGTGTGGAAATGGAGAAAGATGGTGATGGGATACACATTCAAAGTCAGAATTGTTCGGATCACACTCAAGGTCAAGGATAGAGAAAGAGAAAGAGAGCATTTTCCTACTATTTTGTTTCCTTCTCTTGTTTCGTGCTTCTAAATGAAGTTTGTTATGCCACTAAGCGAAGTTGAATGCGGTTCAAATGGAAGCAAGGTTGAAAATCGCATACCTGAATTTTCTTTTTAATGTGTAGTAACCCAATCCAAATTTGCATTGCATGGAAACTGACAAAAAAATAGCCAGTTCATTAAAAAGAAAAGGGGGCTATTTCATTTTCCCTTGAAGAGCTGACCCTGATCTTTTGGGCTGGCCCATTTGACTATTTCCTAACACAAGTGTAAGGATTCAATTACAAAATTGTTATGTGTTTCTGTATGGGCTGAGTACTTGTCCGCTCCGCCGAGATAGTCCGCCTCCATCTTAGAGGCCCATTATATTTTAAGAAGAGAAATGCTAAGAAGACATTCTTTATCACAGTCCTCCTCAATACACTCTTTATTATTGAATGAGTTTTATGTGAGACCCACCAAAACACGTGATAACTTGAAGTCCACCCAATAATAGGAAGTGTATTATCAAGAGTGTGTTTAAGAATGTGATACTAATATTATTCAAGAAGAATATCTGACTGTTACATAGGAAACAATGATATTTAGAAGACCGACTGAATAAAGAAAATCACATAACTGACCAGATGCAAGAAGGCCAACCAACTAACGTAACGGATGAGGAATCATTATACTCGGCATTGAAGGTTAGAAGACATCAGTTACGATTGAAGACTATATTTTTTTGGTAAGGTTAAAAGTTTAGAATGAGGGAAGACACGTCCTCTTACAATATCAGGAAATACCATAAACCTTAACGATGATTTATAGTAGAATTTACATATTGTCTACCAATAGGAATGATATAAAGATATAAGAATCGAACCCAAGTTACAGCTAATATGAGAGGAAAACTTGACCAGATGTGCCAAACATTTTTGGAAATGAATACTATATAATTTACACACTATCTTTCAAAGAAGGAAGTAATCTTGATCAGATAATATATACAAGTTAGTTTCGAGACGATTCTCGAGATTCTTAATTCTTGTAGGAACGTTATGTGTGAAATCAATTTCAATATTTTAAAGTTTATATTCTTATTTGGGCCTCGACCCCCTTAAAAGCACCACACAAAAAAAATTACATTCTTATTTAAAATATCTAATCATAATAATAATAATAACCTAAATTATAATTAAGCCAATATTAAAGTCATACTCTTAAAGTAATTCTATTTTATGTAGCAAAAGAAGTGTTTGTATTTTACAATAATCAAACAAAGAAGTTTTAAGATATTCTTTCACCATTCATTTATTTACTGCTAGATTTTTAACTAATATATTTTTAATCCAACCCAAGGGATAATTTCTCGTATTCTTTTTAAAATCATACATCTTTTTTTTTTTCCAAACACTATTCAAATAACATTCATTATATCAAAATCTCTTCTCAAATATATGTTGGTCCGAATTGTAATGAGTTTGGACCCCTTAAACAAATGATTGAGGGTTCAACTGCTGACTAATCTGGTTAGAAGGGGCGACCCTTAATTGTCGTCCAGATCCCCCGATAGAGATTAGTTATTAACATAGCAAAAAAAAATAAAAATTATCAAATGAATATTTTTAAACATAAATCAATTCACTCAAATTCTGTTTTATTCAAAATAAAAAATCTAGGTAGAAAGGAAGTGATAAGAAAAAGATTGGATTTCAAGAGTAATTTAGAATGAGAGAAACATAAAAGAGAATAAAGAGAAAAAAATGTGAAATTCTCCTTTCGTTTATTTGGTAAGATAATAAAAGAAAAGAATGAAAATGAATTTTTTAAACAAGTTCTATCTCTGCCATCTCATCACTGAGACTAAAATCAACATGCCTAGAATTCTCTATGGAAGATTCAGGGATGCTGTTGTTCACAAGAATAAGCTCTCTGCAATTCCATACTGTCACCTTCTGTCAGGGATCTTTAAGTCTCAAGGAAACTATGACACTCATGCTGCTAAGTCCCCTAAAGAGCAAGAAAGAATTCTAACTGAGAAGGGTATGTCTGTTGTTGATTTTGGGAAGATGAACATAGCCAACATGAATCTCAGCACATACACTGCTGCTGCTATGGCTAAAGCATAAGAGATGATGAAGATTAAGGAGGAACAAATAGTGCTCATCAATGCTGAGACTCTAGGACTGAAAAGGACAGTAAGAAGAAAGACTACTGCTGCAAGGAAACCAATTACCAAAAAGCCTGCTGCTTGCATTGTGATCAGGGAACAAACTGCTATTGACCCTCAACCTGCTCCATCTCAAAAAAGGACAAGGAATCGACTCCTGTCTCATAATGAAGATGAAGATGATGAGGACAGTATCCCCATCAGTGCTATTCTGAAGAATCAGAAAACTGCTGCTGCTGATGTTGTTGTTCCTACTAGGAGAAAGCAACCCTCAAGAAAAGCTAAGTCCTCTGAACCTTGAAGGTAAATATCTTTGCTAATGATCCTGTTCAATTAGCAATAGATGCCTTAGTAGAAAGCTTAGAAAGTAGGGATAATGTTGCTAATGCACCTGACATTGATGTTTATATACCCATACT
Organism: Sophora flavescens; assembly: GCA_030762895.1. Classification (NCBI taxonomy): domain Eukaryota; kingdom Viridiplantae; phylum Streptophyta; class Magnoliopsida; order Fabales; family Fabaceae; genus Sophora; species Sophora flavescens. Next base: position 29,924,954 of record CM061063.1, on the reverse strand, counting down.
ACCATCACCACAAACAGTCTCACCTGTCCACTCATTTGTACAAACCTCACCAAATAGACCACTTTTCCAACCCATAATACCTGCAGATGATCCCTGATCCAAACAACCAGATGATGTAAGGATTAACCCTGGCGCCCCATTTCCCAATATTCCAAGAACCAAATTCCCTTACACTATGATTCGGTTCTCTATGATGGCAAAGCTAAAAGTGGGCCAAAAGTCAAACAAGATGGAAAATACTCCATCACAAACATGAACCTGAACCAGAGTCAACCAGACCTTTCTATCCCCTGCCTGAATATGAACATGAACTTGAATCTACCTACACCCCAAGGCATGTACCCATTTCCTATGTGCCAAACAACAACAATCCTTTTCCATCCACTCTGCACAACCACATTGGACCCCGCCTAATTTACCTTCCACTACAAAAATTCCCACCAAGAAAAATCTACCCAAACCTCATCAAATCCCCTCCTTTCAAACCCTTCACAGATGGTGTCAACAGGCGCATCATTCCTGATTGGACTACTGACCCCAACAAAGCCAAAGCTCCAACAATTGTTCACAAAAGGTCAAGAACTGAAGGAAGACCAAAATTCATTCTAGACAGAGAAATGAGACACCCCGACGTCCCATTAAAGAAAACCCATAATATTTAGGACCTAATCGTGTTATTATCATTAAGCGTGCATATTAAAACGGTGGAAAAATTTGAACTTAAAATATAAACAACATATATACACACATGCATAACATATACACATCATATCCTGATGCAGTACAGTAGAGGGAATCCCTTCAGTAGGATCCCAATGGGTACAAACTAGTACAAATTAATATAAACAACAAAAGATAAAACGCCTCAAAAAGACGCACTGGCCATAGTCTCTCTACTCAACTACTGGGCTCCACTGCTCGTCCTCCAGCATCTGGCTCATAAGGGGTTCCATCTAGTTCCTCCATAGTTGGCTTCTCCACCGAGTCTTCTTATAGCGATCACATAAATAAAACATACCCAACAACAAGAAGAAAAAGGGATAAGAAACAATATAACGTCAAACGTGGAAAGGGTTTAGCAACATTTAATTAAATAACGGCACACTAAACATCCATCTCCAAGAGTATACATAAATAAAACACAATCATCCTCAATCCACATCTAGGATCTTTCCTCTACCCTCCATCATGATGCAATGCAAATGCTGTATGAATCATCTCATCAGGTATCGACCATATCCAGATATCACATCAATAAATCGACACAACCCAGAGTCCCTGGCGCACACCCTCGTCCGCGGATGGAGGATGCCCATGCAAAGCAATGGCACTATAGCTGCACAATCCAGTGCACACCTCTGAACCCCGGTTAGGGCGCTCATGCAACGTATAAACTGTAGCTGCAACTAAAATGAAATCATGTCTGGGACGGTCCGCCGTTAGCCTATCCCCAAGAATTCTCCCTCCGAGGAATAGACCCCACACGACCATGTTTCAGGTCCACCATATCACAGACCAATTGGAGTTGTATTGGGTGGGAGATCAGTAATAACCCATGTATTATTATTGTGAAGAGCCTCTAATTCAACATCCATGGCCTTAATCCATTGAGGATGTTGAATGACTTGTTTGTAAGTTTCAGGTTGTTGATTAACAGAGATAGATAGACAGAAATGTTTATGTGAATTAGATAGATTGGAGTATTGTAAAACAGAAGATAGGGGATAAGGAGTGTGTGAGTGTCAGGGTGTAGAAATGGTGTTACAGTGAAAGTCCTTGAGATAGGAGGGTTGCTTCCTCAATCTTGTGGACTTCCTTGGTGAATGGTGTTCATCAGGTTGATCAGGATCTGTGGCAGGTGCAGAACTAGGTGAATACTGTCCAACAGGGTGATCTAGAGCTGTTGCAGGTGTAGGACTGAAAGTGGAAGAGTGCAGAATTCCCTGTGAAGAAATGGCAGAATCTGGTGGAGCAGAAAAATCAGCAGTGGAAGCATGCTTTGTGGCTGAAACAGGAAAGGAATTATCTGCACTGTATACAATAGGAACATCAAATAGGAAAAAAGCATTAGTATTAAGGGAATGTGCATCCAATGTAGAACATGAACTAGAAGAACAATTTGCATAAGGAAAAATATGTTCATAAAAGATAGCATGCCTAGATATGAAAATTTGTCTATTGTGAAAGTCATATAAAATATACCCTTTAGTGCCAGGTTTAAAACCAAGAAAAATACATTTCCTAGCACGAGGGTCAAGCTTTGTTTTGTTTTGTAATAATGTAGAAGCAAAAGCTAAGCAACCAAAAACCTTAATATCAAGGAAGGTTGGGGGAGAGTTGTGAAGCAATTCATAGGGAATCTTGTTATTAATTACAGGACTAGGTAATCTATTGATCAAATGGGTAGCATGACAAAGGGTATAGGACCAAAATCATCTAGGAAGATGGGATTGGAACAATAAAGCCCGAGTGACATTCAAGAGATGTCTATGTTTTCTTTCAATAGTGGAATTACAGTTGAGGAGTCTCTACAGGGATATTTGATGAATTATTCCATTTGAGGAATAAAAGGAAGGCATTTGGAATTCCATGCTATTATTAGTATGAACCATTTTTACTTGTTTAGTAAACTGGTATACAGACCATAGTAATGAAAGTGGTGACACAAAGTCTTGCGTCAGCTTTACTTTTCGTAAGATATATCCAAGTATGCCTTGTATAGTCATCAACGATGGTTAGAAAATAATAATTTTCTAGAAAAGAAGCAATATTAATAGGACCCCAAATATCCATATGTAAAAGATCAAAAGCATGCAAAGAATGATTAGAATTAGAGGGGAATGGGAGTTTGGTTTGTTTAGCCAAATGACAAGATTCACATATAAAGTGTTTATTGTATTCAATGTAAGGAAAATGAGTACATAAATTCTGTAAAACAACATAAGATGGGTGGCCTAGCCTAAAGTGCCACAAGTCTATGTTGGAAGCCAACTTATTGTTAGGTAAAACAGAAGAAACCAATTTGGTTTGAGTAGGAGCTGCATCTTTATTAAGCAAAGTTTGTGGTGTTCCTTTGAAGATGTAGAGGTTGTGAAGGATCTCAGCATGCCCAATCGTCTTCAGGGTATAGAGATCCTGAATATGGCAAATATTAGGTGGGAAAATCAATCTACAATTAAGAGATGATGTTAGTTTATGAATAGAAATTAAATTGTAATTGAAAATAGTTGAGGAAAAATGAACAGTTCCTGAAAAATATGCAGAGATAACAGTTTCATTTGGAAGTTGGACAGAAATAGGAGAAATCTTGTGATATGAAGAAAAAGATGGTAAATATGTGCAAATGTGATTACTTGCACCAGAGTCCAAAATCCAAATGGAATGTTGTGGGTTAGAGATACTTGATTTGGTTACACCCGAGACCATGTGTTTAGTAGGATCAGATGTGGGTGGCTTACTCACAGAGTTGACAGAGGTAGCATTATCATTCTTGGATGATTGTAAAAGTATAACCAAAAATTGATAATCTTCTTTGGAGATTGGCATAGACATATCATTGGAATGCTGCTGTGTGTGGTGAGTAACAGAATCACCCTTAGAATTTTGGTCTGTAGTTGCGGAAACAATTTGAGAAGCAGGATTCTGGTTCTTGGAGTGATAACCAGGAGGGAATCCGTACTTAAAGTAACAATTCTAAACTGTATGGTTCGTGCGATTACAGTAAGTGCAAAGCATGGATTTGTCATTAGAAGAACGACCATGCCCTCTTCCCTGGGAGTTCATGCTTCGGCTTTATGAAGGGAAATTAGGAGAATTAACATTGAAAGCAGATGAATCAATAGGGTGAGCTACAGGGGGTTTCCTTTCTTTCCGGACAACCATTGAAAAGGCTTCACTAATTGAAGGTAAAGGATTCATCATCAGGATTTGTGTACGAATAGGTTGGTAAGAATCATTGATGTAACATCCAAAAAATTGACTACTAGTTAATTTGATAGGAATTAAATTATTAGAATTATTATATTTCAATTTTGAAGTGCTTAAAATCTCGTAAGTGACTCAAAAAAGGTTAAATAGATAGTTTGAGTATTTTAGGTCCAATTTCGCATAATAGACTTCCTATGACTAGATACCTAACTTCAGATGGATATTTCGTAACCAAAGAGAATTTGTTTGAATTTGAGATCTTCATAAGAAATGTACCTCTATCTCTTAGCTTTCCATAGATACCAAATTCGTCCAAATTGGATTCTTGTAGCTCATGTTATAACCAAATTCGTATATACTATTCATATTCCAGCGCCAGAACCGTTTTTTTAAATTCTATCCCCGTTTTGACCATCTAAGTGTCCGTTTAAGATTTTGTGATATTCATAAAAGTTGTAGAAAATTATTTTATCTTTACAACTATATAAAATTTATAATTTTTGGATGTCTATAACTCAATATATGTGCAAAATATAGTACCATATGCGGAGTAAGCGGACATATCACGTTTTTACACGTTTTGGGCTATTGGGGGCTCTATAAATAGAATCTTAACACTCTTAGGGTGCGTTTTTGAACCCTAATTATACCTAGAAACCCAGAAACGACAAAGAAGAGAAGAAATTCAAGGATTAAGAAGAGAGAGTTGTGGAAGAGGGAGTCTAGAAAGAGGAAGATGAGGATAAACAAACGTTAGGATTCGCAGTAGGAAACGTTCAGAGCTATCTGGAGGTCTTCAAGAGGTGAGTAAAAATAACCTTTTCTCAACCTTCAACGGTGCAAACTGTTTGGGGAAACTGAGTTTTTAGTTTAAATTATGATTTTTGGAGAGTTTTGAATGCAAGAACCAACAGTTGATCGAATCTTATTTTCTAAATAGGGGGTTTTGTATAAAAATGAAATTAATACTAAATTAAGTGATTATTACTATGAATTATGTGATTATTTATAAAATTGGTACGATTTTATGGTTGATTGATATGTCTTTATATGTTATATGATGTTATAGTGTTGTCGTGACATGCTTTGTTATGTTATAAGATGTGATAGTATTAATCGTGACATGCTTTGTTTTGTTATATGATGTTATCGTCTTTGTTGTGACATGCTTTGTTGTGTTATATGATGTTATAGTGTTGCCGTGACATGCTCTTTTACATTATATGATGTTATAGTGTTGTTGTGACATGCTCTGTTATATTATATGATATTATAGTGTTACCGTGACATGCTCTATTATGTTATATGAAGTTACAGTGTTGCATCAACATGACAGTATATCATTGTTAGTGATACATGGAGTCTGAAAACCCATTTAGTGGTCATCTGGGATGACATATTACATTATGCATGAATTGGTCATCACCTTCCGGGAAGGGATGACGGTATACATTCTATTCCGGGAATAGGATGAGATATCACCATCTGGGATGGGATATCAATTATAGAAAATATCCACATCTGGGATGGGATATATGAGATACCTTCATCTGGGATGGGGGAGGCAGTGGGACGCCATTGCATGGATATGAGCTCATAGACCTTAGTGGATCTGGGATTCACACCGTGCGGGAACCAAAGAGTCAAGTCAAGTGATTTCGGAAATCACGAGTCGTGTTCATGGAGTTGTATTGCATATAGTATGCATGATTGACATGATTAAAAGTTTGAGATGTGAATGTTTTGACTGCTGAGTTATCCTTTTAATTATATGTGATTTGGAACAATTTTTGCTTATTTTAAAGGGATTATTATGTATATAATTTTTTGCGGGTACCATGGTTGATTTTAGGTTCACGGTAGGTTGAGAAGAACACTATTTTGCGAACCTCATTATTAAATTGTTTTTACTCACTAGGATTTATAATCCCATTAAAAGTATTGTTTTCAGAGCACGAGGATGTCGTCAGTGAGATTGAGGAGACTTGAAGACTTAGTACTTGACTTTAGCTATTTATTATATTTGGTTAGTATTATGTTCAATAAGGAGCCGTTTGTTACTGAAACTATATTATTTTATTTTATGGTTTTGTTATTATTAGTAGACCTTGGGTTTTGAGACAAATCAAATTGTTTATGTAAGGATTATCTTACCAATGTTTATTATTAAATTATTGAGGTATTTTCATACATATATAATTCTTGAAAATTTTATTGGAGTTTTTATGCCTTATTAAATGTTTTAAAGGATTTTATTATATTTTTTTTGTTGAGTCACTAATGTAACGAAGGGTGTTACGTTTATGGTATCAGAGCCGTTCAATCCTTAATTGGACTGTGGTATTGGGTTTTTTATAAAATCAAAACATGGGTGCATATGACTGCTGTTAGAGTTATAAAAACTGCATGCTATTCTTTTGGATGTTGGGCCTGGCCAACCCAATATTTAATTGGTGGTGTACAGATTTATGGTGACTCACAGGCAAGTGTGTGGGTTTTATTAGAGACAAAAATATTTTTAAATTTGGTTTGTGTAAGAAACTTTGGAGTTGACTGGTACTTGAATTATTTTTTTTTGTGTTATTCTTGCAAAGGATAACCATGTTGCCTCCACTTCCTATTTCAATTGTTCTCTAGTGTATAAGACTTGTCATATGTTGTTGATTTTGATTAATTATGGATTGTGATTGAAAACCAAATTTTTTGTTGTTCTGAAAATTTATTTGTTGTCCATATTATTCATGTCTTTATAATACATGTAAATCAAAATGGGGATTAGTATAATTTTCTATTTAGCAAACACGTTAACGGCATATGCAATCGAGATATTGTGTACATTTGTTTTATTAATAAATGCGTAATAAATTCTTCTGTGCTTGATTGTAACGTAGTTACTACACTTTGTCTTATGTGTTTAGTTGAGGGGCACGAGGATATTTGATCTTATTGTTGGTTAAGATAGAGGCGAATGATATTTTGATAGTAGTACCTCTAGAGCTAAGTGAGCTTGAGGGACAATTAGATGAGCATGGGAATATGAACAACATGTGTTTCTTGTTGCTCTAGGCTTTGAATTGGACGATTTAAAAATTGGTGATAAATTATTTTGGAGACTGTTTAAGAGAGGGTAAATTTAGATCAAGAGTTTTAATCTTTGTGAGCAAGGAATTATACATTATCTCTTTGGCAGTCTAGTGTTGTTAAGAATATGACCATTGTTCTTAAGGAGGGGAGTATTAGAGAAAAGACTTTAAGAGAGCACATAATGATAGGATTATCAGATAACTAGAGGTAACTGTATCAGGTTCACAATTAACCTTGATGCTTTTGGTGTTAGATCCGGTGACTAGTTACTTATGTGTTCGTACTTGTACCTATCTTCTTGCGCTTCTTTGAATTTTTGGTGGTGGTAACATGATGTTGTGAGTAGTTGTGTTACATGTTATTCCATGACTAATTGACTTCTTGATGAGTAACTTGACTAATTGTGCCTTATGTTTCATCCAATAATCGTTGCTAAGTGTTTATAATCGATTATAAGTGTTTATGTATGTATGCAAAGTATGAACCTCTTGAGCCTGATGTGTGATTGTAGATTTCTATGACTGGTTGTATGTTAGTTTTGAATATATTCTAAGTTTCTCATTAGGAAAACATATAAACAATGAAGCATTTTAAATTATAGAGTAATCTGGTGATTTTGAAGCATGCACTTTAAGAAGAAGCTTGATAACAATATCATGTTTTCTGTGGTTGTGCTGAAATTGAATTTACTTAATTTTTTTTTAAAAGGCCAACATGATATTTTAACATGACTCCCCTTTGGAATTGTTCATATATGTGTTAGGATCTTAGATAACAAATATCAACATATTTTAATGACTTTTTAGTTTTACAAGTCACTAATTACAATAAGCATTGCATGCTAAAATTTTACGAGCTGAGTTCAAAACTTACATGAATTTTCTATACTAATTGACAATATTTTTTTATTAAAATAAAATATGGCAATACACTTATATGTGTAAGTGTTATGCACATTAGTTTTGTAGCAATCTGAATCCATTTGCATTGTTAGAAAAATCAAGACTTTACATAGCAAACAAAAAAAAAAAAAAGACAATTTGTAAACTTTCTACAACTTCTTCAATTTTGATTATATATGGAAAAAAATGTTTTTTAATTTGAAAAAAAAGCTTCTTTATTAATATGTAGATTGGTACTCTAAAATGTTTTCGGGGCTTTCTAAAAAATAAAAGTATAAAAAAATATGAGGGAAGTTAACCTTGTTTGAACTTTATTCATATTGTTAATATTTTTCTTTTAAAAAATACTTGTTACAAAATGACCGTTGATCCTTTATGTGAGAAAATTTTACTTAAATGACGTCGATAATTTGTTTGCTTTCTGATTTTGAAATTTTAAATGATTTATATAGTCGTTTTGCTTTTGAATGATTGTTTTGGTATTTAAATGTCATGATGACTTGATTGTTAACGCGTCTAAAGAAATTCTAAGTGTTACATTTTGCTAGTTGCATTGTGTGAATAAATAGTTGTGATTCAATTTTATGAGAACTAAATCATAATTGTAATCCTTTCAATGTTACATCTTACTCATTCTGGCACCTTTTGATATGATTCATTGAGTTTGATTTCGAGGAAGAAAAATATTGTTACCAAAACGTGTTTTGTAATAATCCTCAAGAATGAACGATATTTTTTTTAGATGAATGATATGATTTTGATTGTGTATAAAAATATTATTTTCTTATAGATTGAACATCTTTAGTTGGCAAGAATATGTACAAAATATATTAGGAAATAATATTAAAGTCAAATCAAAGGAATATGTTTGCTATTTTGTGTTCACCGTTAGTGTATATGTAAAATTTCTCTATTTTATTTTGGTTGTTCAGATTTTAAATGTTGTTTAGAATTTTGTATTTGGTGCTGTAATTGAATTATTTACACGTCATATTTTACTTATTTGACTTTTATCTGTTATCGTATTTTTGGATCTTGACTTGTGTATACCTGTTTAAATCCATCATTATTATTTATACGTTATCTTAGAGGTTGCGCTAGATAATTTCCAGTGTGGTTTAGGCATCAGGTCATCAGTCACGTCTACCGTTTTTTTTAAACAAGAAAAGATGTAAGCAAATTTCGAGGACGAAATTTCTTGAAGAATGGGAGAAATGTAACATCCCAAAAATTGACTACGAGTTAATTTGATAGTAATTAAATTATTAGAATTATTATATTTCAATTTTGAATTGCTTAAAAGTAAGTAGCTCAAAAAAGGTTAAATAGATAGTTTGAGTGTTTTAGGCCCAATTTCACATAATAGACTTCCTATGTCTAGATACCTAACTTCAGATGAATATTTCGTAACCAAAGAGAACTTGTTTGAATTCGAGATCTGCATAATAAATGTAACTCTGTCTCTTAGCTTTCCATAGACACAAAATTCGTCCAAATTGGAATCTTGTAGCCCAAGTTATAACCAAATTCGTACACACTATTCATGTTCCTATGCCAGAACCCTTTTTTTTAAATTTTATCCCCATTTTGACCATCTAAGCGTCCGTTTCAGATTTTGTGGTCTTCATAAAAGTTGTAGAAATTCTTTTATCTTTCCAACGATATAAAATTTATAATTTTTGGATGGCTATAACTCAATATATATGCGAAATACAGTACCATATGCAAAGTAAGCGGGCTCAGAACGTTTTTACACGTTTTGGGCTAATGGGGTCTCTATAAATAGAATCTTAACATTCTTAGGGTGCGTTTTTGAACCCTAATTATACCTAGAAACTCATAAATGGCTAAGAAGAGAAGAAATTCAAGATTAAGAAGTGAGAGTTGTGGAAGATGGAGTCTGGGATTCATAGACCTTAGTAGATCTGGGATTCACACCGATTCCGAGAACCAAAGAGTCAAGTCAAGTGATTCTGGAAATCATCGAGTCGTGTTCATGTAGTTGTATTGCATATAGTATGCATGATTGACATGATTAAAAGCTTGAGATGTGAATGTTTTGACTGCTGAGTTATCCTTTTAATTATATGTGATTTGGAACAATTTTTGTTTATTTTAAAAGGGATTATTATGTATATAATTTTTACGGGTACCATGGTTGATTTTTCGATTACCGCGCCGGCTGAGAACAACATTATTTTGGGAACCTTTTATTAAATTGTTTTTATTCACTGGAATTTATAATCCCATTAAAATTGTTGTTTTCAGAGCACGAGGATGTCGTCAGTGCGATTGAGGAGACTTGAAGACTTAGTACTTGAGTTTAGCTATTTATTATATTTGGTTAGTATTATGTTCAATAAGGAGCCGTATGTGGCTAAAACTATATTATTTTATTTTATGGTTTGGTTATTATTAGTAGACGCCCGGGTTTTGAGACAGATCAAATTATTTATGTAAGGATTATCTTACCAATGTTTATTATTAAATTATTGTGGTATTTTCAGACATATATAAATCGTGAAAATTTTATTGGAGTTTTTATGCCTTATTAAATGTTTTGAAGGATTTTATTACATTTTATTTGTTGAGTCACTAATGTAACGAAGGGCGTTACTATTGAGACCCTTAAGAAAGCAGAGTACATGTTCCTTGTCCTTGTATTGTTGAACCGATTGTCGAAGAGAACAGGTGCAAGCAACAACACAGGTACAAGTTGGTGTAGGGTGAAGGTATTCAAGTTCCTCCCAGAGAATTTTGATATCAGTAAAGAAAGTGGTTAGGGTTCTATCACCTTGGCGTATGGAATGTAATTCTTGAAGCAGAGATCCAACATGCGAAAATGATTCCCCTTTGTGAATATTTTGTGTAGATCGAGCCAGAGCTCCCTGGCATTATCAAAGGAACTCGTGCTGAGAGAGATTTGGGGCGTGAGGGTTCTGGTGATCCAAGAAACCACAAGGTTGTTACAGTGCTCCCAAGAATCGAAAAGGGGATCGGAAGGATCGGGCATTGAAATGCTGCCATTGATGAACTTCAATTTGTTTTTGGAGAAAGAGCATGCTGCATTGAGCGACTCCAATGGCAATAGTTGTCCCCATTGAGCATTGAGGATACCAAAACAGAGCCTGGGTTTTCACCAGGGTGCAAATAATAGGGGTTATCTGGGTGAAAATAATAGGACAAGTGTTTTGGGAAGAACTGGATTCAGCTCCATTTTTGGAAGCAGAATCGTCATTGGTGGTTTTTACTCTGGATTCAAGATCGTCAGCCATGGTGGAAAAGAAGAAAGAAGGGATTGCGGAAGCTTTGGTGTTCAGATTAAACTGATACCATATTATGATTGAAAACAAATATGATACTGAATATGCGTGTGTTTTTATCGATATTGATCGAAGAGATTACAAGGATTTATATAGGCATAGCTTTGCCCAAGAAAGGAAAAGTAAATACCTAAAGAAGAGCTAACTAACAAAATATCCTAATTTATTAGATAATAACATAATCTATTTATCAGCAAAATACTTGACAGAATCTGTTTATCAGTAAAACAGTAATTGAAAGGATAATACATAAACTAATATATCTAATAGCCAATGTGGACGAACTTCTCTCCCTTTTGCCGTTATGGATGAAATCGATGGGAGGCCATGTGCCACTAGAATCAAAATGAATAATAATGTGAAGGCCGTGTCGCCACCAAAAGGCCAATTATCAAGAGCAACAATTACAGGTTGAGTGGATAGTGATGTTAAATTTTAATATGTATAACAGTGGATTAGCATTAATTAGTTATTAAATTATAATTAAATTATTAATTTATCAGTTATAATATTAATTCCTAATTACGTAACCAATTGATAAAATAGTTGTTGGGTATTTACTAAAGAATGACCCTATGATGGGATGGGTCATTTCTAATATTAACCCATTGAGAGGTCCCTACTCTCTGCTGGTAGGTTATAAGAATAGCCTCCCCATTAGGCATTCTAATGATCAAGAACACGTAACCAAAACCTACCGAGAAAGAGAGGAGTAACCCTCTCATCTTCTCCAACATTCTCAAACGGTTCATCCTCTTCTCATCCTTTGATCTCTTTGTGATGGATTCTGCGAATCTCCAAGGTATGAAATCCTCCTCTTTACTTTGATTAACACAAATCACATGCTATGATTTGTATCTCGTATGGTATTTAGATTTGTAAGTTTTCCTTCAATTGGTATCGAGCCATGGATAGATACATGTTATAGCCATTTCCAAAATTGTTAGGGATTTTCATATCATGTTATATCAATATGAAAATTGTAAGTTTTCCTTCAACAACTTTCGTTTTCATGCCTTGTTCTTCAAAATTCGAAACTATGATTCTGGCCAATGATTTCGAAATTTTTTAAGGGTTTTTCTTCTCACATGTTATTCGAGTAACATACTCGAAAATCGTTGGATTTCATTAAATAAAACGTGAGAAATCGATGTTTTTCGTTTCCCTTTTGCGTGAAACTGGTTCAATCGCCCGCGAGTTTTGCTCGCCTCGCGATTTCGGGCATCAAGAATAGTTGGAATTCCATATTCGCCTCGCGAGATTATTCTCGCCTCGCGAACCCGAAAGCCGAGAAGAACAGTGAAATTGTCATCCTCTGCGGGTCGCCCCGGACATGCTTTCTCGCCTCGCGACCCCGAAGGCTGACTGTTCTAGGAAAATGAAAGGTCTCTGGGTCGCCTCGCGAACATGGTCCTCGCCACGCGACCCCGAAGGCTGACTGTTCTAGGAAAATGAAAGGTTTCAGGGTCGCCTCGCGAACACTTTGCTCGCCTCGCGAGTACCCGCGAGAAGACCAAACGTTGCTGACTTTTCACAAGATTCGCCTCGCGAGATACCTCTCGCCTCGCGAATAAGTTGTGTGTTCTATGCTGCATTTGTTATACAATATAATTTTTCTAATGTATAATTGTAGCATGACTATTGATATTTTGTATAGTTATGAACTCACCTATCGTGGGAATAATTATACAAAATTTGTGTTGTTAAACAATTAATTATTCTAATGTGTTATATTTGTATTATATTAATAATAATTATACCCTATCGGTGTACTATTATTAATGTAATTTGTTATTATACATCGTACTATTGTCTTAAGCTTATGTCAATTATGGTTTCAAGTACCCTATCGGTATTAGAAATTTTGGTGATGTAAGTTTTGTACATTGTATTATTCTTCTTATTGTATTTCTTATTTATTATGATTCGGGACCCTTAGGCGGAATTATAATGAATAAGAAATTTGTATTATGGGCAAGATTGGCTGCACATATATATATATATATGGAATCATATTGCCTTCAACTCTTAATGATTCCTATTCTCTGTTTTATATCAGCCTCCTTCCCAAATTCTGTCAAAACTCTGAATGGGACAAACTATGAGGACTGGAAAGAGTCTCTAGATCTCTACTTAACTATTGCTGACTTGGATCTGGCCTTAAGGGAAGACAAGCCAGCAGCTCTCACTCGATGAATCTCTGCAGCACGGAAGATTGCTTATGAGAAATGGGAACACTCTAATAGAGTGTGCCTGAAAGTGATGAAGTACACTATGGAGAAATCCATCGGGCGAGTATCACGAGAGACCAATAATGCTAAAGAATATCGAAAAGTTGTTGGGGAGAAATTTATGACTTTTGAGAAGGCTCGGAAAAGTCAATATCTTTCCTTGTTTGACAAGACCAAATATGATGGGGTCAGTGGTGTGCGTGAACATATCATGAAGCTGATGCACTATTACAACAAACTGAGATCTCTTAAAGTGGAAATTGGTGAAAGCACTTTAATCTACCGGGTTCTTGAATCTCTTCCTTCACAATTCGATGTAATGAAGACCTCTTACAATACTCGGAAAAGGCTGAATGGACAAGTGGATGAGATGATTGCCATTGTTACACAAGAAGAAGATTCCATTAGAAAGGGTAAATCTCACAAGTGCTCATTTTGTCGATCTCGATCCAAATCAAACTTCTAAGTCAGGCTCAAGGTTTGTGAAGAAAGATCAAAAGGGAAAGAAGAAAAATGCAAAAAAAGATCTGCAGGCTAAGAAAGGTTTCTTCAAGGGTAACTGCAAATATTGTAAGAAGTATGGCCACAAGGTAGAGGATTGCTATTTCTTGAAAAAGAAACAAGAGAAGCAAGGTATATTCCTGGCTTTAACATGCTTTGAATCCAATGTCATTGATGTTCCTCCAAATACTTGGTGGTTAGATTCAGGTGCAACCATTCATGTTGTGAATTCCTTGCAGGGGTTCACAAGCCTGAGGAAACCAAGTGATGCTTGAGTCCAAGATTATAATGGGAGATGGAGCTGGAGTTTCGTTATTGACATTGGGATTGTTTCTTTACTTTTGCCTTCGGACATAATTTGCTTTTAAGAGATGTTTGTGTATGCACCTTCTATGAGAAGGAACTTGATTTCTGTTTCTGCTTTGGATAAATGTGGTTACACTTTTAAGTTTGGTAGTGGGAAATTACTTGTTTATTCAGATTCTGTTTCCGTTGGTTCAGGAGTTTTACGTGATGGCCTTTATATGTTAGATCTGCATGACATGTCTGTTAATTCTGCTGTTGGAAACAAACGCAGTAGGATTAATGAACAATCTTCTATGTTATGGCATCGACGTTTGGGGCATATTTCTAGGCCCCGTATTGAGAGGCTAGTCAAGGAAGGTATTCTCCATGATCTAGACTTCTCCGATTTTGATACATGTGTTGATTGCATCAAGGGCAAATTTACTGCCAAGGTTAGGAATAAAGCTGCAAATAGGTGTGACGATGTGCTACAGTTGATTCACACCGACCTGTGTGGACCTATTACACCCACTGCCATGGGTGGATATGGGTATTTCATTACCTTTATAGATGATTTCTCGAGATATGGATGGATAGACCTTCTTCAAGAAAAGTCTAGTTCCCTAGATGCTTTCAAATCCTTTAAGGTTCTTGTTGAGTTGAAAACAGTAGGAAAATAAAATGTGTAAGATCCGACAGAGGTGGAGAATTCTATGGTAGATATAATGAGACGGGTAGAAACCCGGGACCTTTTGCCGATTTCTTGAGGAATGCGGTATTGAAGCTCAATACACTATGCCTGGTACTCCCGAGCAAAATGGAGTTGCAGAGAGGCGTAACCGCACACTTATGGAGATGGTAAGATGTATGTTGAGCCATTCATCATTGCCGGACTTTCTTTGGGGAGATGCCTTAAAAACTGCTGTCTATATTCTAAATCAAGTACCAAAGAAGTCTGTACCAAAAACTCCATATGAGCTCATGAGTGGAAAGAAGCCGAGTTTGAAACATTTTCATGTATGGGGTTGTACGGCGGAAGTTAGACCTTATAATCCTCGAGTCTAAGAAGCTTGATCTTAAGACTGTTAGTGGCTTCTTTATTGGCTATTGTGTGGGTTCCAGAGGTAGCAGATTCTATTGTCCATCTCATTCTATGCGAGTCGTTGAATCGATCGAGCGGTTTTCTTTGAGGATGACTTGGATAGTGGGAGTGATATACCACACGACCAGTTACTCTTAAAGAAGATCACACCATTGTTCCTATACCAGCTGTTCCTTTTCCTACAGGGAGTTTTGATTCCAAGTGATGATGTTGATCGGAATCTTCAACATGAAGATGGTGTGGCAAAGCACCGCTTGTAGATGAACAAGAACATGATCTTATTGTTGATGAAATTCCACCGAGACGTTCTCAAAGAGTGCGCAGACCTTCCATACCAGATGATTATGTTGTATATCTTCGAGAACATGAGTTTGACCTCAATGATGATGATGATCCTATTACCTTTGAGGAGGCAATTTCTAACTCTCATGCTTGATTGGCTGAATGCTATGCATGATGAGTTGTCTTCTATGTCTCATAATGGTGTTTGGAGTCTGGAGGAATTGCCAATAGGTTGTAAACCTGTTGGATGCAAATGGGTTTTCAAAACCAAACGTACTCCAGATGGTAAAGTTGAAAGGTACAAAGCCAGATTAGTAGCTAAAGGCTATAACCAAAGAGAAGGCATTGACTATAAGGAGACCTTCTCACCTGTCTCTACGAAAGATTCATTTCGAGTTGTCATGGCTTTGGTAGCTCATTTTGATCTAGAACTTCACCAGATGGATGTGAAGACAGCATTTCGAATGGAGACTCATCAAGATGTTTACATGGTTCAGCCTGAAGGTTTTTTCGAAACAGGCAAAGAGCACTTGGTTTGCAAGCTGAATAAGTCTATTTATGGACTGAAACAGCCTCAGGACAATGGTATTTGAAGTTTGATCAGGTTGTCACTTCTCTTGGCTTCAAAGAAAATGCCTCGATCGGTGCGTTTACTTGAAGACTTGTGAGGGTGGATTCATCATTCTCGTTCTATATGTTGATGATATACTTCTTGCTAGCAGTTGTGTTAAAATCCTGACTGAGACAAAACTCATGTTGAGCAGCCACTTTGATATGAAAGACCTTGGTGATGCTTCTGTTGTTTTAGGCATCCAGATTTATCTTGATAGGTCACGTGGTGTTCTTGGATTGTCTCAAAAAGGATATATTGAAAAGGTCATCAAAAGGTTTAACATGCATTCTTGCTCCCCATGTGCTGCACCTGTTCAAAAGGGTGAAGAAAAATTCTCTAAATCTCAATGTCCTCAAAATGACGTAGAAATAAATGAAATGAGAAAGGTCCCATATGCTTCCGCTGTTGGCAGTTTAATGTATGCTCAAGTTTGTACTCGTCCCGACATTGCTTTTGCTGTAAATGCTTTAGAGAGATACTTGAGCAACCCAGGTTTGGGTCATTGGAAAGCCGTAAAAAAGGTCATGAGATATTTGCAGGGAACCAAAGATTATATGTTGACCTATAAGAAGTCTGATCAACTTCAGGTCACTGGTTATTCTGATTTCGCAGGTTGCCCTGACGACCGAAAATCTACTTCTGGCTTTATCTTTATGATGGCAGGAGGAGCTATTTCTTGGAAAAGCGTCAAACAGACGCTTACAGTTACTTCTACCATGGAAGCAGAGTATGTTGCTTGCTATGAGGCTACTTGTCAAGCCATGTGGCTGAAAAATTTGATTTCTGGCTTTCATATTGTTGAAAGCATATCTAGGCCACTTGTGATATATTGTGACAATACTGCTGCTGTGAACTTCTCTCATAACAATAGAAGCTCTTCTCGCACTAAGCATTTTGATGTGAAATATTTGTTCGTTAGAGAGAAGATTCAGGAGTTTCAGACTCGTATTGAGCATATAGATACAGGAAACATGCTTGCTGATCCACTAACCAAAGGCTTAACTGTTGGAATATTCCGGAATCATGTAATTCATATGGGCTTAGTTATGTTTTTTGATGTATTGGATTAGTGGGAGTCTGAAACCATTATTTGCCCATTATCGTTTTTATGAGATGTGTAAATTGACGTCATTCTTGGTTTCATATCTCTTATAGCATTTTAAGATGCTTGGACCATCTTTTGAATTGCATATTTCTCTTTATTAATTATATGCAATTTTATATTCATCAATCTTTATGTGAAATATGAGTCTTTAGCATGTATGATTTACTTCCCTATCGGATACTATTTCTGCATTGTTAAAGCTTGTATTTCTTATACTGCTGGTTAACGTGTGCTTTGATCGTAACTGGTATTTCTCTTTAATAATTGATTAATGCTATCCAAGTGGGAGAATGTTAAATTTTAATATGTATAACAGTGGATTAGCATTAATTAGTTATTAAATTATAATTAAATTATTAATTTATCAGTTATAATATTAATTCCTAATTACGTAACCAATTGATAAAATAGTTGTTGGGTATTTACTAAAGAATGACCCTATGATGGGATGGGTCATTTCTAATATTAACCCATTGAGAGGTCCCTACTCTCTGCTGGTAGGTTATAAGAATAGCCTCCCCATTAGGCATTCTAACAGTCAGTAACACAGAACCAAAACCTACCAGAAAGAGAGGAGTAACCCTCTCATCTTCTCCAACATTCTGAAACGGTTCATCCTCTTCTCATCCTTTGATCTGCTGTGATGGATTCTGCGAATCTCCAAGGTATGAAATCCTCCTCTTTACTTTGATTAACACAAATCACATGCTATGATTTGTATCTGTATGGTATTTAGATTTGTAAGTTTTCCTTCAAGTGAGTGATAAGTTTGTAACAATTACAATAAACACTGGGGAGCCCATGACACATGCATGATATTATAATACACATTCAAACTTCGAAGGAGAGAGCAGGTAAAATCCAAAAGCGATCTAATCCAGGGACAGAACCGCTTCGAATATCAAAATTATCTACTATCAACTATCGAGTATAGTAAAGATGATTGTCTAAAAACCACTTCACATGGTTATGGGACCTCAATAGCAGCATCCACCTGATCTGGGTAGGGGCCGGGGCTACACTATTCTTATGCATATTTAAAAGTAAACAATAGATTGCTGACTTTGAATTGACTCGGTGTGGTGCACCATATTCCTGACTTAATTTGATGTGATACACTAGATTCATGACTTGATTTGGTCTGGTACATCACATTGTATACAAATGAAGGAAAGATTGTAAATGAAAAAAATTTACTTAAAAAGGCATAAATAATACTAATACTAATAATTGATAGGATCATAAGATCTAGACGTACCTTAGTGGATGGCCCCTAAATGACCATCTAACAAGAACCACTAGAGGGTTGAGGATAACAGAAAACAAATTTGGAATGCAAAATATTTGCTAGAATCTAACAATACTACTCTCCTTATATACTTAGATCTTACCGGTTCTTACTATATCACGTAACCGATCTGTTATTAATAAGCAATTAATGAAGTATAATAGTTTTGTAAGCGTTCTCATAAACGATGATCATAATCACTTACGAGGACTAGTATTCCTTATGATAATCATGATCTTCACGCTATATATATTGGGTATGACCCTCATATATGAGACATTTCCTCCCAATATTTGCATGGAGTGGGATAAAATAAAACATATGAGTTCTATTCTATATTTGCCTATATGGTGCATTTTATAAATAGAAAATAATAATTATACAAGAGATTGAAAAGTAAAACATTTTGAATTCAATAAAAAGCATAAAACATTAATGAATAGATCAAAACATTACCGAATCACATTAGTTGTCGAATCGGCGCTGATATCATCGACCCGCGGTTGAATTGATTTGGCTCGGTGAACCAGTTGGTTGAACTGCATCTCCACTCGATCCGATCTTATATTTGTCTGCCCGCATATCTGAAATTCAGACGAAATTCCAAAAATCTATCACGAACTTGTTTGGTATATATGTCGAAAATATAAAATATATATATACATGCTTTATTGTAAATTTATTATATACTGGTTCATCCGGTGGAACCAGTGACGTGACTCACTGGTTCGACCAGTGACCCATTAACCCAGTGACTTGAATGAGATGTCTGGTCCGGTTTTAATCACACCGCTATATTCCATCTTATTCTATTTGCACGCCAAATTAACAATGGCTCACAACACCACCCTAGTATGCTCTGTATTGCGTGCTTTTGTGTACTGTCCGAGGAGTGAAACCCGGCCACCAAGCTTGAATACCCGGCCCAATCCGGAAATTAAGGATGAGAAGTTAATATTACCTTTAATAATCCTGACACTATCTGAAATAACCTTATCCGGTTAAAAGAGATAATATCCCCTAAATTAAGGGATATCTTGGAACAATTCATCTATGGTTTTCTGAAAAGCCATGGCTACACCTTCATTCCTCCTTTGCCTTCCTCTATTGGCTATCACACATCGCTTTGCTGAGTCGCAATCCTTCAACGGAGTAAACTACGGCCAGGTCGCCGATAACCTTCCGACGCCGGATGCCACTGCCAAGCACCTCGAATCCACCACCATAGGAAAAATCCGTCTCTAAGGCACCGATCCCGCTATCATCAGGGTGATGGCCAATTCTGGCATCGGAATCGTCATCGTCGCCGCCAACGGTGACATTATGAGCCTGGCCTCCAATCCCAGCTCGGCCTCAGAGCTCGGCCACTGCAGCCCGGCCTCGGAGAGCTGAAGAAGATGTCTCAGAGAGCTGAAGAAGATATCTTAGAGAGCTCGGCCAGCACAGCTCGGTCTAGGAGAGCTCGACCATATGGGCTTGAGGGAATGCCTAAATCAGAGGCCGCGAAATGCTCAGGTGACATTGTTCTTTAAATCTAGATTAAATCTAATATGATTTGATATGTTTTGATCCCCGCGTTTAATGTTATGTTATGTAGCATCATATCATATTATTTATCTGAGCAAAGTGATGTTCGGACGATACCACTTCCAGAGTCACAAAATTTACGACTACAAAGTGCTCGACCAAGTGCCCACTGCTGCCATTGGCAGAGAGTGTAGGCTACATCATTCTCCGTGTGAACCGCCCAACTCCATACTTGATGATCCACCTTCTCCGGCAAATACAATGTTGTCGGCATTGAAGACACGCTTTGTTGTAATGATGCCTTCCTCTGGAGTTGGTTCTGTGATTCGTATTTTGGGCGTCACACGCCCCAAGTTTCCACAACACTGACCTCTGTCTCGTTTCTGTTTAGATTCCCTCAAACTCTGATCTAAGGTTGAGCTCCGGCTCCCTTGAACTTAACAGGTCGAAGATCCGTGCTTCCCTTTCCACAAGGTCGAGCTTCGGCTTCCTCAAAACTCACAGGCCGAGCTTTGCTCCCTTAAAAACTCATAGTTCAGCTCCGACTCACGAAAGGTCGAGCCAAAACTCCCTCTCGAAATTTGACTAAGAGGAAGACGAGTAGGAGCTCCTCAAATTAAAACTATAGAGTCCGAGTTAGACTCCCTCTATAAAAATCATAGAGATCGAGCTCGAGCTCGATTTAAATGGAAGAGTCTGGGGGGGAACATCTCCCTTGGAAAATAAAACACCATACTAACTCACAAAAAACAAAGAGCCTAAAAAGGTGACCGAGCTAAAGTCGATCGAGCTGTTGTCGAATGCCGAACCTAAAGAGGCAAAAGCCTAAAAAGGTGACCGAGCTAAAGTCGACCGAGCTGTTGTCGAAACGCCGAACCTAAAGAGGCAAGAGCCTAAAAAGGTGACCGAGCTAAAATCGACCGAGCTGTTGTCGAAACGCCAAACCTAAAAAGACAAAAACCTAAAAAGGTGACCGAGCTAAAGTCGACCGAGCTGTTGTCGAAACGCCAAACCTAAAGAGGCAAGAGCCTAAAAGGTGGCTCGAGCTAAAGCTCGACCAAGCTGTTGTCGAAATGCCGAACCTAAAGAGGTAAGAGCCTAAAAAGGTGACCGAGCTAAAGTCAACCTAGCTGTTGTCGAAACATCGAACCTAAAGAGGCAAAAGCCTAAAAAGGTGACCAAGCTAAAGTCGACCGAGCTGTTGTCGAAATGCCGAACCTAAAGAGGCAAAAGCCTAAAAAGGTGACAGAGCTAAAATCGACCGAGCTACGGTCGAAACGCCGAACCTAAAAAGGCAAAAGCCTAAAGAGGTTGACTGAGCTGAAAATCGACCGAGCTCAAAGTCGAAATGCCGGGCCTAAAAGGGCGAAACTAATACCTAAAGAGGTTGACAGAGCTGAAACCGAAATGTCGAACCTAAAAAGGAGAAAGTCCTAAAGAGGTTGACCGCGTTAAAATTGACCGAGCTAAAGTCTAAATGCCGGATCGAAGTGGCCAACCAAGCTAAAATCGAAAGGCCGAACCTAAAAAGGTAAGCAAGAAGATCATGAAATAGTTAACTATGCAAGGGCCGAGCTCAAAAAGCTCACGAGGCCAAATTAAAACGCTAAGCACAAAAGAGGAGTAAGAACTTAGGAAAGTTAAGCGAGTAAACCCAAATGCTAGGTTAAATATCATAAGTATGAAGTCTTTATCATTCATAAAGCAAAAGTACATAGGGCATAGCCGAGAGTACAAAATATCTTAAAAATTTGGGAACCGGACATGGGCATTCCCATAAGCAAAGACCCTATCAAAGTTGGAACCAATAGTGTCTTCAGCTTGCGAAAGAGCAACCGAAGATGGCTCGAGCACGACCACTTCAGTTCCTCTGTTCTCCCCCTCTCCCACATCATCGAGCTCGGACAAAGGAACCATTATGCCATCTTTATTAAAATCCTTGTCTACACCGATTCTCGAAAGATCAGAATCAGGAAGAAAGTGCTGGATTTGTTCCCTTATAACTGGGCTTTAGCTTCCTTCAACTCGAACTAAAGCTTGCAATTAGCCTTTTCTTAGTAGCAAGAAACTACTGAAGATTGTCAAGGGAAAGCTTTAAAGCCTTGGCAGCCCTCTGAAAGTCAATCCTTTCATTTTAGAGAGCTCGGATTGAGGAGAGGAGTTGGTCTTCTCAAGCTCGACATTTCGAGTTTTCAATTGCCCAATTAGCCGAGCTTGCTCTTCATACTTTGCCACACTTTGTCAAGCTCATCCCCAGTGTGCAAAGTTCGGGCAGCTTTCGCCTTCATGCTTTTCATTATTAGAAAGCTCGTGGCTCGAAACACGGGTAATGGAGGAGACTCAGAGAGCATAAGCGGCCGCGACTTTCATGCTCGTGCCAGGGCCCTATTCTAGTAAAAGCCAAGCATATGCTGGCTTAATAACTTGAGAATCCACTAAAGGGCCCGAGCTGAAATTGTCTAGCCAAGAACAAAGGACAGAAGCCGAAAAGCCGAGGCGAAGCATTCCTCCCTCGCACCAAAAAGCCGAGGTCGAGCTATGCTCCCTCGCACTACGCACTGAAAAAAGTCGAGGTTGAGTAATGCCTCCTCCCTTGCACTAAAAATCCTAGACCGAGCAAAACACCTTCGCACCAAGGTAATGTCCACAGCAGATCATGCACATTAGAGACCCAAGATTTGAAGGAAATCCTGGTAGTGTTCGACCCAATAAGCTAGAATCCCAAGTAAGACTTGGCTCCGGACGAAAATCCGAGCAATGCTCGGCCAAGTAAGTCGAAAACCCAAGAAGACTTGGTTCTACAAAAGAACAAATTTCCGAGCAGTGCTCCCGAATCATAATCCAAAGTCCTCGGCACCAAAAAGCGTCTTAAGATATACGGGTTGACATTTAAGCTCTTTCGCTTATTTCAAGCTCGAAGCTTGGGGGGCTTATGGGGATAAAGGAAGGATATTCTCGGAAATCACAGAGAAAGAATATCTCTTAGCCTACAGCTCGATTGTTATTATGAAGAACTTGTATGAAAACTATTTTCTCATACAAATTGGAAAAGATATTAGGAAAGTTTATTCTGAGATACACCTTCAAGATCGGTAAAAATAATGATATTCAAGGTCAAGTGTCGAGTTAGTGGGTATTTCAAAATCCACCAGATGAAAGGGTTAAGAGCTGCTCGAAGAAAATGTTAAGAGCTCTCAAAAGCTTCAAAGACCGAGCTACATTCGGAAAAAGGTGAGTCAAGTTCAAACTCTCGAGATAAGCATCTTGAAAGCATCAAAAATTTCAGCTGAAATACAAGCCTGAGGTAAATTCCTAGGGACCGAGTTTGAGCTTGACTTTCCAAAAGATCGGTTCGAGCCCGAATCATTGATAAGTTGAATCTCAGCAACCATCTTCTAAACTTGTCCGAACAAAGGTAAGATTGAAGTATCTTCTGTTCAGAACATGTTACTGGCCGAGATGTGAACCTCAACCACTAAACTCGAGTACTGCCCGAGATGTAAAACTCGACCACCGAGCTTGATTAGTCGAAGTAAGAGGATCTATGCAAGTCCAGTACTTTATCGACACTAAGGGCAAGCTCAGCTTCTTTCATAAAGCTTTTGCGCTCTTCTGAGCTCAAAGCTTGGGGGGCTTGTATACTGGTCGAGATGTTAAACTCGCCCACCGAGCCTACCAAACTAAAATATTGGACGAGAAATAAAGCTAGATCACCAAACCCAAACAATCAAAGGGAAATGATTACTAGACTCGCCCACCGAGCCCGTTGAACTTAAGAATTGACCGAAATGTAAAGCTCGGCAACTTGAAACGTGAAGCTCGGGCTCCCCACTCGGTTGAGCTCCGGCTCCCGACCACTCGGTTGAGCTCCGGCGCCCGACCACTCGGTTGAGCTCCGGCTCCCGACTACTCGGTTGAGCTCCTCCTCCCAACTACTGGTTGGAGCTCCGGCTCCCCACTCGGTTGAGCTCCGGCTCCCGACTACTAGGTTGAGCTTCGGCTCCCTACTCGGTTGAGCTCCGGCTCCCGACTACTCGGTTGAGCTCCGGCTCCCGACTACTCGGTTGAGCTCCGGCTCTCGACTTATCGTTTGAGCTCCGGCTACTCGCGGGGCTTGTGTAGGGGCCGAGATGTATAGCTCGGTCACCGGAGCTGCTCACCGAGTTGGAGGATATGTATATATACCGAAGTATGAAGCTTGGACAATTACTTCGCCGAGCCGAAAGACCAAAGATGAAACCAAGTTCCTAAGCTCGGCTAATGTCATGAAAGCTTCTACGCTTTACTAGCTCAAAGCTTGGGGGGCTTGTGTACTGGCTGAGGAGTGAAACCCGGCCACCGAGCTTGAAAGTACCCTACCAATCCGGAAATTAAGGATGAGAAGTTAATATTACCTTTAATAATCCTGATATTATCTGAAATAACCTTATCCGGTTAAAAGAGATAATATCCCCTAAATTAAGGGATAAGATATTGATATTATCCTTAAATAATCCCGATATTATCTGAAACAACCTTACTCGGTTAAAAGAGATAATATCCCTGAAATTAAGGAAATCGCATCTCAAAGAAGATTTAAGAGATAAAAGAAGATAAATCCAGATCTCTAAAAGATATGGGGATCCTATTATAAAAGGAGGAGAACCCAAGAGAGAGACTCGCTTTTCACTAACCCCGGTGACTTTCCCTTAAGCGTATTGGAGAAACCAGCTCGACCAAGAGACTATTGAAAAGTCCTTGCTCGCTGGTATTCATGAGATACAAGATTAAGGGATCGAGATCACCGTATAGCCAAGGGTTGAGCCTAGAACTACGTCTGGCTTTGATTCCCATTGGGATACGTAGGACCGGAATACAACATTATGTCAAGTTATAATCTAAAACAACCCCTATTGTTCACTCTTGGTTAAATGTTCTACGACGAGATTCCGACTCGTCGGATCTCGACAGGAACATTTTACTTTTTCAATTTGTTTTACAATCGTAATCCTTTTGGCAATTTTGCAAGTGCAGGTAATATGGTGATTTATAATTCATCATCTTCACACGACCAATAACACAAGATCAAAGCTTAACTACATTTCAATAATGTTTTACTTTGAAAGAAGTAAATTTGTTTTAACATAATTGGAGAGTTATAATATCATTGAAATTTATGAATTTATTCAAATCTATTCTCTCTCATAGATCATAGCAAGGGACTGTTGACTTAATTTAAACTCAATTATGTATATTCCCCTTTTTGCTTTGTTTCAAGATTTTTCTTCCCTTGCAATACTCCTACTTTTGTGGATGGCTGATATTTGAGCGATAACTTATCCTAGGTATCCTTGATCCTTCACATCATGAAGTTGATCGAAGGACCACTTCTCTTCCAGTGAATTTAATAAGCACTAGCAGCTACATCAAATTAATAAGTTAACATCAATCCCCATTTCCATCAAACTTCATGTATACATTAAATGTTGACCACATAATTTGTGGCCATGTATCGTCCAGCATCTACCAACATGGTCTCACGTGTGCACGTCCCAAGCCTATCTTTTTGTGACCGAACCTTTCTGCTACAGAGGGGCCATACTTTTTCTTTTCCATTATTCTATCCTATACAACAATATTGCACAGGTTAACAAATTAAAAAATAAAAATATTATATTAAAAGTTATATATTCAATTGTTTAAAAGTTTAAAAATTATTCTTCCTAATAAAATATTTTTATTTTTGATTTATTAACATATGTAAGGTTACATAAAATGGAAAATTAGTTTCCTTTTTTTTTTCCCGGACCCTAAATAAAATGAGCAGATATTTGCCATTTTTTGTTGTGTGATTTGGCTCTTGTCGTCGGCTATAATTCCACACCATCTTAAGACATAGAAGCACAAAAAAAGACGTACGAGTACAGCCTAGAGAGATCAAGGTGCCTGAGCAGATTGAGAAAGAAGTACACATTCTCTGCTGATCCTGTTGCTTTTCTTGCCTGACAACCCATTTCCTGACTGTCAAGAAATCATTGAAGGTAAGAGGTTAAGAAGCAACCTTAGAAGTCACTGTTTGGTTCCTGAACTGAATAAAATTTTCAAGTCTCAAAATGTTTTAGAAGAGTGAAATCAGTGAAGTGAAGAGGGTTATAGTTTATTAGATACCTAAAGAAGAGCTAACTAACAAAATATCCTAATTTATTAGATAATAACATAATCTGTTTATCAGCAAAATACTTGACAGAATCTGTTTATAAGTAAAACAATAATTGAAAGGATAATACAGACTAATATATCTAATAGCCAATGTGGATGAACTTCTCTCCCTTTTGCCGTTATGGATGAAATTGATGAGAGGCCATGTGCCACTAGAATCAAAATGAATAATAATGTGAAGATCGTGTCGCCACCAAAAGGCCAATTATCAAGAGCAACAATTACAGGTTGAGTGGATAGTGAGTGATAAGTATGTAACAATTACAATAAACACTGAGGAGCCCATGAAACATGCATGATATTATAATACACATTCGAACTTCGAAGGAGAGAGCATTCCGAAAGCGATCTAAGCCAGGGACAGAACCGCTTCGAATATCAAAATTATCTACTATCGACTATCGAGTATAGATAAGATGATTGTCTAAAAACCACTTCACATGGTTATGGGACCTCATCAGCAGCATCCACCTGATCTGGGTAGGGGCCGGGGCTACCCTATTCTTATGCATATTTAAAAGTAAACAATAGATTCCTGACTTTGACTTGGCTCGGTGTGGTGCACCAGATTTCTGACTTGGTTTGATGTGATACACTAGATTCATGACTTGATTCGGTCTGGTACATCAGATTATATACAAATGAAGGAAAGATTGTAAATGAAAAAAATTTACTTAAAAATGCATAAATAATACTAATACTAATAATTGATAGGATCATAAGATCTAGACGTACCTTAGTGGATGGACCCTAAATGACCGTCTAACAAGAACCACCAGAGGGTTGAGGATAACAGAAAACAAATTTGGAATGCAAAATATTTGCTAGAATCTAACAATACTACTCTCCTTATATACTTAGATCTTACCGGTTCTTATTATATCACATAACCGATCTGTAAGCAATTAATGAAGTATAATAGTTTTGTAATCGTTCTCATAAACGATGATCATAATCACTTACGAGGACTAGTATTCCTTATGATAATCACGATCTTCATGCTATATATATTGGGTATGACCCTCATGTATGAGACATTTTCTCCCGATATTTGCATGGAGTGGGATAAAGTAAAACATATGAGTTCTATTCTATATTTGCCTTTATGGTGCATTTTATAAATAGAACATAATAATTATACAAGAGATTGAAAAGTAAAACATTTTGAATTCAATAAAAAGCATAAAACATTAATGAATAGATCAAAACATTATCGAATCACATTAGTTGTCGAATCGGCGCTGATATCATCGACCCGCGGTTGAACCGATTTGGCTCGGTGAACCAGTTGGTTGAACTGCATCTCCACTCGATCCGATCTTATATTTGTCTGCACGCATATCTGAAATTCAGACGAAATTCCAAAAATCTATCACAAACCTGTTTAGTATATATGTCGAAAATATAAAATATATGTATACATGCTTTATTATAAATTTATTATATACTGGTTCATCCGGTGGAATCAGTGACATGACTTGAATGAGATGTCTGGTCCGGTTTTAATCGCACCACTATATTCCATCTTATTCTTTTTGCACGCCAAATTAACAATAGCTCACAACACCACCCTAGTATGCTCTGTATTGCGTGCTTTTGCTTTTTCAATTTGTTTTACAATCGTAATCCTTTTGGCAATTTTGCAAGTGCAGGTAATATGGTGATTTATAATTCATCATCTTCACACGACCAATAACACAAGATCAAAGCTTAACTACATTTCAATAATGTTTTACTTTGAAAGAAGTAAATTTGTTTTAACATAAGTGGAGAGTTATAATATCATTGAAATTTATGAATTTATTCAAATCTATTCTCTCTCGTAGATCATAGCAAGGGACTGTTGACTTAATTTAAACTCAATTATGTATATTCCCCTTTTTGCTTTGTTTCAAGATTTTTCTTCCCTTGCAATACTCCTACTTTTGTGGATGGCTGATATTTGAGCGATAACCTATCCTAGGTATCCTTGATCCTTCACATCATGAAGTTGATCAAAGGACCACTTCTCTTCCAGTGAATTTAATAAGCACTAGCAGCTACATCAAATTAATAAGTTAACATCAATCCCCATTTCCATCAAACTTCATGTGTACATTAAATGTTGAGGACATAATTTGTGGTCATGTATCGTCCAGCATCTACCAACATGGTCTCACGTGTGCACGTCCCAAGCCTATCTTTTTGTGACCGAACCTTTCTGCAACAGAGGGGCCATACTTTTTCTTTTCCATTATTCTATCCTATACAACAATATTGCACAGGTTAACAAATTAAAAAATAAAAATATTATATTAAAAATTATATATTCAATTTCTTAAAAGTTTAAAAATTATTATTCCTAATAAAACATTTCTATTTTTGATTTGTTAAGGTTACATAGAATGGAAAAATAGTTTTCTTTTTTTTCCCGGACCCTAAATAAAATGAGTAGATATTTGCCATTTTTTGTTGTGTGATTTGGCTCTTGTCGTCGGCTATAATTCCACACCATCTTAAGACATAGAAGCACAAAAACAGACGTACGGGTACAGCCTGGAGAGATCAAGGTGCCTGAGCAGATTGAGAAAGAAGTACACATTCTCTGCTGATCCTGTTGCTTTTCTTGCCTGACAACCCATTTCCTGACTGTCAAGAAATCATTGAAGGTAAGAGGTTAAGAAGCAACCTTAGAAGTCACTGTTTGGTTCCTGAACTGAAAATAAAATTTTCAAGTCTCAAAATGTTTTAGAAGAGTGAAATCAGTGAAGTGAAGAGGGTTATAGTTTACAGGAACACATGCAAGAGCCATGTGAAATCTTGGTGCACAGGGATGGGAACCTCAACCTTTTCAACATTGATTCAGATTCTACCTTACATATTAATCTCGATACTCAAAATGCAGGTCCTAATAGTCTAATACAAGTACACATCAACAAGTTTGAATTGAGTTGAATCCCACAACTCATTATTCAATAACAAAATAATCCAGAGTTTCAAACATGAATGAGAAAACCAGATAATTCTTATGCCAATCTCACAAGTTTCACTTTCACACATTCATGCAGAGTCTTATCAATTTGTCATTAGTTATTACTTATTACTTGTTACTAACTAATTATTTTTATTCTCATTTCTAAGGACATTGATATATACGTCAAGATTTTAAATAAAGGCCCGCGATCATAATTGGGGTCGTAATGTTTTAGTTTTGAAGGTCTCCGATATCCGAAATACGATCATATTAAGGCTTGATAGGTTACATTTTCCTATAATTATATGTGATTGCGATAAGTGTAATGGACTGCTACCGCGACCGAAATTTAAAACCTAGTCGATATAAGAAATGAAAGTTCAACGGACCTTTATGTTTCAATAGGTAACAGTGTAACAGAGGGATGAAGCAGTCAGAGAAATCATCGTGTATGAGACCACCATTTCAAAGAGACCCTCGTGGGTCGCTGGAAGTATTCAACCCTTCGGCGAAGCCCAGCAAGTCGCCATTGCGTTCCCAACACTCGTGGAAAACCTGGATAGACCAACGCAGCAGCAGCAGCAACGAGCCACACAATTCAAACTCCACTCCTTCCGATGAAACCGCCAACACTTCCTGGATGGCCCTCGAGGTCCCTGAACCCCTTGCCGCCGCCGCGCAGAGGGCGGCCGGCTGGGGATTGGTGCTCAAAACGGACGCGGAGACCAGGACGCCGCAGGGAGTGACCGTGAGAAGCTCCAGCGGCGTTTCGAGGAGGGACTCGAACAACTCAGTAAGAAGCTCCGGCGACTCGTCCTCCGACGGCAGTGAATTGCGGGGGATACCGAGAGTTTCGGAGGACCTGAGGGACGCTTTGGCGGCGTTTCAGCAGACATTCGTGGTGTCGGATGCTACCAAAACCGATTACCCGATAATGTATGCGAGTGCGGGTTTCTTTAACATGACAGGTTATACATCCAAGGAGGTCATAGGGAGAAACTGGTACATTTCTTTCTTTCTTCTTTCTTCCCTCAAACATTTTTTTCTTTTTTTAAGAATTTAATTGCTATGCTATGCTATACTGTCCAACCGTTATAATCATCATAATCATAATAATAAGTGACCTTTTTAGATAGACAGAATAATAAGATTTAAACATTTTAACTTATATTATAATTTTGAATTGATTTATAGTATATATTTTTTATTACGACAATATATATAAATTAGATCCTTTTTTAAAATAAAATTATTTGTGTGTTCTTTTAATACATATGGGATGTCCAATAATATTTCTATTTTTTATTAGATAAAATATAAATATAAATAAATGTATCCACAATAAAAATACGGTCTTAATTTTTAATAAAAGAATTTAATTTTGATAAATGTCAGTGTAATTTTTTTAGGATTAAAGTAATATACATTGTCAGTATAAAAAAAAATTATACTAATATCTATCTATGTTTTGATATGTATGTTTCTATTTTAACAACTAAGATAGAAAAATAACAATAATGCTTATTTTTCAAGATATTATTATTGAACGTCAGTGTAAAAATCCATTATACTGACAATACATAGAAATTGAACCCATTTTTTATACTACTAAAGGATCACAAATTTTTTAGGTATGACTTTTAAGATAGCTATGATAATAGTCAAACATTTATAACGATATAATAATTTATGATTGATTGACAGTATAAGTTTTTTTAACACTGATACCAATTAAATTCTTAGAAACATTATACAAATAATACAACTCTATTTTTTTGGCATAATTATAACTTAGTTTTTAATCCAATTTCTAATCATAAGTTTTTTTAAAAAAACTTACATACTTATATAACAAATTTCATTGTATTTAGCTCATTTCAAAGATCATGATTTATTTTAGAAGAAACAAGTTATCAGTTACATCTTTCAAATCTGGATCCTAAGGTAATTCAGATGTAAAGAATCCATTTATGAAACTTTTATATAGACCAGATAGTCATTAGGATTGTGATAAGATATACAGGATTTAATTAAAATATATTGTCTATTCATGTAAAATTTTTCATATTTAATTTTTATATTAATTACATTAAAAGTCACATATGAGGTGATATATGATCAGTTAGAAATGTAAAAAAGAAATTGGATAGATAATATATCAAAACTAAGCTCATATATATATGATTTTAAAGTGAAGTATTTACTTAATTGATTTCACTAACAAATGAGTTAGGTATACTTGTTACGAATTTAAAATTAGAAGTTTCATAAAGAAAAAATCTTTTAATTGTGATTTTTTTAATCTTAGTTTCCTTAATAAATACCTTATTGCTTTGTAAATTATTATGATACAAAACTTTCACATTATTTTAAGTCATAAAAATAATGAACCTTTTCCTTTTCTTCACTTAAATAGTTTGAGACACAAGTATTAAATAAATTTGCACCATTTAATAGTTTAATGGACATTTTAGTCAAACTACAAAATTTTCAAACAAAACTTTACTGCTTTTCGAATTGAGATTTCTTTTCCTTTTAGTTATATATTGGAAAGATTTTAAGTGATAGAATTAAATTGAGAGTAAACTACCTAATGGGTGACACTTAGTTGCTTGCGTAAGTTGAATTTATAGGGGATTTGAGTTTGAATCTCACATAATACATTCTTGACTATTGACAGAGAACTTTAACTATGACTAAACACCCAAACTAAGATTAATCTCATAACGGATTCGATGGATCTAAGCTTTGTGGGATACTGCTTTGGACCCATAGATCCTAATTACGTGGGTGCAACCAAAAAAAAATTTGGGAGTAAACTTATTAGTCATTAGGCAGAAACTAAAATGAAAACGGTATAATAACCAATTTGTTTTTATATATTGATTAAAAAAAATATGAAGGGGTCCTTTTAACTGTAATAACGGTATGGAAACGGTAATGACGAATCATAGTTATGGGTCGGTTGGGGTTGCAGTCGTTTTTTACAGGGAGCAGAGACAGATCCAGAGGAAGTGGCAAAGTTAAGGGAAGCACTGCAAGCAGGAATGGGTTATTGTGGAAGATTACTGAATTATAAGAAGGATGGAACTCCCTTTTGGAACCTTCTCACTGTTGCACCCATCAAGGACGATTATGGCAAACTCCTCAAATTTATTGGGTAATGTTGCTCCACTCTTTCCTATCAATAGTTTCTTTTTGGTGTTATATTAATTAATAATTGAATCCATCATAGTTATTTTTGCTGGTCATTGTTTTGATTTGATGGCATATTGTTGGGACCTTATATTATAGTGACTCAAGAAATGGACTCTTCATTGTACACAAGGTGTCTTATGCATATTCAAAGATAAGAATGGGGGAGAGCTGGATGAATTTCAGTTCACTCTCAACTATGATAATGACCACTCCGTAATGTCTTTTTCTTTTGATTTCAAACTGCCAAACAAGGCTCGTTATGTCAATTATTTTCATTTAAAAAAAATATTCTATATTGTCTACCAAAAAAGAAATCTGCATTTCTTTTTTTTTTTGACAAAAATTCTAAATTTCTATTACTATTAATTGCTAGGATTTGACATGTTGAATATAACTAATAGATTATAATTATTATGATAGGTCTATGTATAAATAGTAGTCTTATAACTCGCATGTGAGAAATAACTATTGAATTAAATTTTAAATAATCTCTTTCAGCTTGAAAATAAATAAAATATATATATTTTTAGTTCCATAAAAATTTAATTGATATATATCATCAAAATAAAAAAAAATTATACTATCAATTTATTACGAATTATCATGTCATTAAAAATTATCGAGGATGGGCACACCAAATCTGATATGAGAGTAGAAAAAGGAAAATTGCCGGGCTTGGAACAAGAATCCCATCATGGAGCCTATGAGGCTGTGGATAGTTTTTTTATAAAAAAAAAAAAAGGTTTTGGGCCAAATGGACTTCCCTGCATCTTTGTCCCTGCACTCCTGACTCCAGGCTAAAGATTCACAACTTAGCATTGATTTATTGATTACATGAGGTCGACAAATTAAGGGGTAAAAAATGACATTGATTGCAAGTGAATCATGATGTAAAGGAACGGTAGCATAAATACTATTTTAAGCTTATCCTCACGTCTTTTTACTTTGTATGTAAATGGGTGATTGTGGCAGAATGCAAGTGGAGGTTAGCAAGCATACGGAAGGGTCCAAGGAGAAGATGCTACGTCCCAATGGATTGCCCGAGTCCTTGATACGATATGATGGTATTTTAGATTCCGTTTATGATACTATATGTGTTTATTTCTATTTCTCGCTTATTTTTTTTATCATCTTTATATAAATGTAAGGATGAGTTTCCAACAACATGATATATAGACTTGCAACAAATCTCAGGTGCTATATGTGAGGCTTCCTAATATTATGAGAAGATTTTTGAACAACAAAATAGGGACATCATATGATGTCCATTTGTTTTTTATGATATATTTTTGAAATACGTGTATATAAGAATATAAAAAATAAGTAAGAGAAATAAATAAATATATATGATATCACATGCGATATCTAAATTTTGATGTTCAAATAACATAATTGCAAGCCATGCATTCTAATAGTTACCATAGGCCAATTTCTTGTAGTGATATAAGTGACTTATATATACACCTACATTTAGACATTATTACTTAATAGCGTTTTCCATGTTTCATTTTTTTGCTTTTAAGAGTCATGGATATTTCTACAGGCTTCCCTCATTTCATAGATTATTCATAATTTGTTGGGATTTTTTTTTTTTAAATAATTAGCAATTAGAAACGGCAATAACTTTACCCCAAACTTACAGTATAATTTCAAGGGAAACATTTTTAAATCCTAATTAAAACACAGAGTTTGGACATGCTATTTGAACATAACCAACGTCATTGGAGAATGAAGCGATTGAGATATATTGTTAACTTCTATCGAAGATATTAGAATCGAATTTTGAACTACTTGGATTTCTAATAAACAACGTTGTATGATATGTTATCAGGGAGCTATTATCTAACACTTGCAAGTTAAAAGTTGAAAGAAATTCCCCTCTCATCCATAACCATTAACAGCTTGTGTATAAGTATTAATTGCAGCTCGTGAGAAAGAAAAGGCTGGCACTACAGTATCTGAGTTGGTGCAGGCCGTGAAGGCGAAGCGGCCCCGGGCACGCAGTGAATCATCGAACCGTCCCTTGATTAGAAAGTCAGGATGCAGTGATCATGATGCAGAAAATTCATCGAGGAGAAAATCGGAGAGTGCGGTTTCATTTAGATGGAAATCATATGCAGTAAACAGAAACTCAATGACGCCAATCACTGAGCTGCCTGAAAAGAAACACAATAGCTCTCGTCGCCGTTCCTTCATCGGGTATGCTTATTTACTTGAAGGAGCCTTAAAAACTAAATATGCCTATAAAAAAAAAACACAGTATGTCACAATTGTTTATTATAGGAGTTTTTTCTTGTTAGTAATTTAAAATTAATTTAAATTTTAAAAAATAAAAACAAAAAATGTAAATACAAACCAAACAGATCCTTAGTTTTTTTTATAGGCATATTTAGTTAAGTTGTTATTTACTCAAGTTATACACTTGTGTTTCTTTATTAAATTAATTAATTTGTAAGTTTTTTAATTATTTGAATTTTTTTAAATAGATCCTTATATTTTAAATTTTATAATTTAGTCATCAAACACATAATTTTTTTTAATTGAATCCTTGAAGAATTTTTTCTTTGGGTTTTGTTAATTATACAAAAGGGACCATCTACTAGTTATCTGTGGGTCTTTAAACTTTTGTTTTTTTTTTGGTTGTAAAAGTTCACATTGGTTTTTACTTTTCTTAGAAAAATTCAAATAGGTTTTTATATTTCTTGAAACTTGAACAATCTTAACCAAAAAAATGTATTAGAGACTCAATCACAAATTTTTCATATATTCAAGGACTCAATTATAAATTTTAAGGGAATAAGGACTTCGGCAATCTAAGGATTAATTAAACATTTTTTTTCCAACTCTACAAGGTTATGTCGCTCCTTCTCACTACGAAAAAACAATTGTTTAGCGACCGTAATTTTCGGTCGCTAAACCATGTAAATTGGTCGCTATTTGTTTTAGCGATCGAATCAGAGACCGATTTATGGTGGTAGCTGAATACCTGGTCGCTAAGGTTTTAGCGACCGTAAATTCGGTCGCTAAATAATAATAAACGGTCGCTATTAGGTTGGTCGCATTTTTGGGGTAACCATTTCAGATGAATCGATAATCGGTTGCTAATTCGGTCGCTAATTTTGGTTATTGTTAACCTATATTAGCGATGGATTTTCGGTCGCTATACCTCATCTGTAAATGTGAAATACAGTTTAGCGACCGAATTATTGGTTTCCAATTCGGTTGCTAAACTGGTTATTATTATTTTTTAAAATTTAAATTTTTAAAATAAAATTTTTATTTCTGGTTTTCTTTAAACGTTAGCAAACTTACTAATAAAATACACCAAATTACTTATGAAATATACAATCATAAGAAAGAATAAATATATATAAAAAGAATAATCTAAAATATCGTACAAGAATCGTTTAAAGTCAAAAATATGGAGAAAAAAAATAAGTCATGATGAGGGAGAGATGGAGGAATCCAATCATCCTCAGCGTCCGTACCACCGCCGTCTGCTAGCTGATCGTCCCTCCGGAGTAGCAGACATCGATG
Organism: Sophora flavescens; assembly: GCA_030762895.1. NCBI lineage: Eukaryota > Viridiplantae > Streptophyta > Magnoliopsida > Fabales > Fabaceae > Sophora > Sophora flavescens. Next base: position 29,888,898 of record CM061063.1, on the reverse strand, counting down.
GCCGGGCGGCGGAAGCCGGGAGGAGCGGCGAAGCAGCGCACAACCGTCGAGCATCATCCCGAGCAACTAGAGTCTGGATCCTCATCTGCTCCAACACCGGCCGATGAAACCGGCCTCGCTCGATGCTCGCCCGCATCGCCTTTGGTGTGCAGAGTCAGCTGTGCAATCACTGGTTCGCCATCCGCCGCTCTCTCTCACTCTTCTCCCGAAGCTCCGCGTTCACCTGCGTGATGGTGTCCTCGCATTTGGTGGAACTGCGCTCCGAGGGACGGTATCGGCAAGAAGAAGGAGCAAGGCGTGGCCGGACAATGAAGCGATGAACTCGGCTCCCAAGTATCCGAGGCCATACACGTGCCCCTTCTTGTTCCCCGCCCCGACAACCTCCAAATAAATGGCATTATCGTCGACGGAGACAGAGAGCGAGCCATCACCGGTCAAAGCCTCGTCTTGTGACCGTGAGGCACGTGATATGGCATCGTCCTTCTTCTCGTTGAAGCCCACCTACAAAGTATAGTTGAAGAGATTTAGTTAAAATTATATCCAATATTAACAAATCATTTATAATAAATTACAAGTAAACAAGTAATTTTTTTTTTGCTTACAGACATAGTTCACGGGCCTTGTCGTTGACCCATGTCCCCGACTTCAACTTCTTCGTCCTCTCCACCAACTCCATAGCGATGGGGCCATTTGTTTCGTGCTTTCTGCACGAGAAAAATATAATATTAAATTCATAAGAATAATTAAAAATGAAAACTAATTAATTAAATAGTATATTAAGTCAAAAGTTTAATGTATTATCACTCGTCGTAGTGGGCGCGGGTGATTTAGACCCACCGGTCCAAGCACATGCGCCCCACCATCAAGCTCGACACGCCGAGCCGTGGCCCGGATCTCCTGGAACTTCTCGGTAGCCCAAGATCTTGGTCCAGCTGCCTCTTGATCTCGTGGATCCACCCACCTCCCCTTATTCTCGACCCCTTCCTCGCCTTGTTCATCGATTCTTCATGACCAGTGAGCCTTTATGCTCAAATATGTCCCTGACGAGAGCCTCTAAAGCTAAGTCCCACCTATACTCTTTCTGCAACTTACAGTTGTTAGGAAATTCGTGTGTACATATATATAATGTAAATTTAATTTAAAAATCTTAATAAATTGTTACCTTAAACTCTAGAAACAACTGATCCCTATGGGCCAGTGGGATGGCCTTCCATGTAGGCCATGGACCATCAAACTTGCGTCGCAGGATCTTCGATATCGAATCAGAAGGGCCCTTCGCGGGCAGAAAGCTGCAGCAAAATTAGAGCATTAATAAATGTTATAATTAAATTAAAAAAACAAGTAAATAGAAATTAACGATACTTTATATATATTAAAAAATTAAATTAGCATATTCGTTATCCCCCTGGGGATAAGAAGAATCCTCCTGTCGGATCGACCACGACTCTCCTGTCCCGATGATGATGATGGTCCTATCGTCGTAGGTGTGGATGATGAGGGTGCAGCCTGTGTCCCGACCACATGAGGCTGGGTGGGGGGTGCAACTCCATCACCCTGAGGTGTCCCGTCAACGAGAGGTGCTTTGGTAGGGTGGTCTCGATCTGAAGGCCGTGGGTCGGCCGGCGAAGGGACTCTCGCAAGCACGACCTCCACGACGACCCCTACCTCCGGAGGAATCGCCATCTGTGAAAAAAATGAAAATATGATTACACAACAGTGTAAATAATACAAAAATAAATTACCTAATAAGTAGAATGACATTCACACAATGAATTATGACATAAATAAATTACCTAAGTAGAATCTCCGTCACTAAATTCACCCTCACTCTCATCAGTATCACTTGATCGGAATGTACCTTCGCTAGATGCGTCCAACTCGGATTGATCCATTAACTCTCTTTCAACTTATTCCCCATTTCCGGAAATGTCCGCCAGAGAATTAACAATAATGTCCGGCGTAATTTGCAACAGTACGTGGGGTCTTGAAAACTCATCATCTTGGTACGGAGCATCTTTTTCAGGCTGGTTGATTACATTATCAGTAATTATACTGCGAGCCTTTATCTTAATAACACCCAACCAGCCATGATGTCCTTCGGGATATGGCGAGTAATAAACCTGCTCTGCCTGTTGTGAAAAAATGAATGGGTTGTACGCCTTATTATACCTTCGAGACAGCCTAACTTGAACAATACCATAATTTTTATTTATTTTTGTCCCTACGTCAAGAGTAGGATCAAACCAATCACACTTGAAGATAACTAATTTCATCACGGAAAACCTAGTATAATCGAGTTCAAGGATGTCAGTTAGAACCCCATAGAAATCATCCTCTACATTGCCATCAGTGGCTCGCACACAAACACCATAGTTACACGTCTGCATTCCTTCATTCCATGTTTTTGTGTTAAATTTATATCCATTTACAATATAAATATTCCATGATGTAACCCATCTGTTAGGCCCCCATGCCAAATTTGTCAACAATGGATTTTGAACATTGTTTTCTAGATCTAGTACCTAAACAATCAAATATTATATTATTCTTATACATGCTATATATTTAAGGAGATAAAATGTATGCTTCAAAAAATGAAGATGCTTAACCTACATATTTACTGAACCACGTAGCAAAGTCAGAAGTAATTTCTCGATCAACCTGATCGTTTGAAATGTCAGGTTGGAGATCCCTTAGAAAATTGCCGTACATCCTACATATGGGAGATTAACAGCAGGACGATTAATAATCATAAATGTCAATTGAACTTATTAAAGACGTTGTAGAAACTTACTCTAAATATGGCACCACAATGGAGATCGTGCAGCACTCAGCATATCATAGAATCTGAGCTTCGGGATTCGGATTCTCCTCTATGTATGGGAAACCCATTCCACCATCTTCTCCCCCATCTTCTTCTAGTACAACACCAACCGATGGTCCAGCATGATCCATTATCATCTGCTCGTATGGATTCAATTCATCCCTCCCGTCACCACTTCCATAGTACGAACCTTCAGCCACAATCGGGTTTAAGTCAGGCAACGTCTCACCATGGTTACTCCACCAATAGTAATCAGGCATGAAGCCCTTCTCATAAAGATCGGCTACAACTCCATCCACGCTTTTGAAAGATTGACACTTGCATCTTTTGCAAGGACACCTCAATTGATCACCGCCCAGCCGTATAAATCTCTCCTGGCTAACAATAAACTCTATAAACTCACCCACTCCAACTCTATACTCTTCCCTAAGACGTTTATTCCAATCCAACCTATGATACATCCATTTCCGATTCTCCGGAATATCCATTCCTGGCAATTAAATAGCCTGACCAATCCTACAATAACACTTATATATTACGGTGCATTCCAATAACTCCATCAATCTCGTTCTTATGACAAAGTATGAACCTATCCCATTCGAGAAGAAACCTTTGCCACACTCGGCTACTAATAGTTATTCCCATATTCAAATACCTTATACTTGACAAAATTTCGGCAGCATTTCCCATCGGTCTCCAAGTTACACGACTCGAGCACGGTCAGAATCACCGCGATCAAGTATGCACCAGGAGAACAAAAGGAAATGCATCAGACCGAGATTTCAACAAGTATATAAGGCATTTGAATATTGAAATGACTATTGTACGAGTGTGAAAAAGGTTTTTTCCCAAACTGTCCCACTTGGACAATTCAAGATTCAATACAATGAGCATGCATACCTTGATAAGTTACGCATGCTCATTAATATTGAATCTCAAATAGGAAACTAAGGCTTTCGTAAATTAATTATTAACTCTAATAGAAAATAAAACCATTAACCTATAAATATTGCAACATTGTTGAGCTTATATAAATTGCAGCGTAAATCAATACAAACTTAGATTAAATATTGTAGCAAACATCCTATTGAGCTCCGCTCTCCACTAACAAGTAGCAGTTAATTGTCAAACACATGCATAATTTCTAAATTATCAAGACACAACCAAGATCCCGTCTTTCTGGACGAGGATCACATCCTATTGAGCTCCGCTCTCCACTAACAAACAACACATATTGACAAACACATGCATAAACATTAAATTATCAAGATACAATCGGACAAGATCACATCCTATTGAGCTCCGCTCTCCACTAACAAACAACACATATTGACAAACACATGCATAAACATTAAATTATCAAGATACAATCGAGACAAGATCACATCCTATTGAGCTCGGCTCTCCACTACCAAACAAGACGATAATTCACATAATACATTACACCGAGTGTTCGAGAGAATTGACACGAGAGAGAAAACACAACCGAGCAAGGATAAGGGGAGGAGCCGAGCCAACGAGAGAGTAGAAGAATATGACAACAAGGACCTATCGTGCATAAATGAAATTATTCATTTCAAATCAAATCACTATTCTATATATACAGAATCCAAGTACAACTATTCATTGTTTCTTTCTCGAAATATTCTCCTCATATTAAATTAATGACTTCTTTCATTTCAATATGCAAGGAGAATGTAAAACTATCAAATTAATGAGTTTCCATTGTCCATTCCAACTTTCCAATTTTGTCTTTCGCTACAAAAGATGTCTTATCCTACTCCTTATTACTCTTCCTCGTGTTAATAAAATTTCATCTCTATTCAGAAGTAAACTATGGGTAATTGGGTATGACAATAGATATGTGAATCAGTCTCTTGTAGGTTGTGAATTAGTAATGCAGTAATTCTTGTGCACAAAAAGCACTGATTTATGGATAAAGGCGTGGACCCATGTACGATAACTTCACAGACAAGTTATGTCATCTAGGTCTTGAATAATCTCTCTAACGGTTTAACAGAATGTTAGTATTGGGATCTATAACAATCAATATGTTATACTACATATCTGCTATATCATCGCCCTATTTATGATATTTTATGTATCCCACCTTATTCGTGGTTGTTAAACTATCGAGTTAACTCTTAAAGTCTAAGAAGTTTACAATCCTATGTTACAAAAATGAGTTAACTCACATATAAACTCTCTTTTTGGTAAACTCGTACGAGTTCAAGTAAACTTTGATAAAATTGGCAAAATCTTGATTTTACTAGCGAGTTTACAAGTCTAAAATTTTACATTAAGCCTTAAAATGTAAATTTCTGTTCAATATTGTTGGTTAATCTATTTGCATTACCTATATGTTGCAATATATATTGAATTTATAAAGTTAATTTTACTTTTTCAGTATTATTTTTGCTCTGTTTTATTCAAACTAAGAAATAAAGCAACTATTTGACTAAATACTATGTGACAATTAGGTCAAATTAGCACCTGTTTTTTAAAATGTTTTCACTTTAGGGAGTTATGTTTTTCTGAATTTATGGATGATCTTACCTAGTAATAATGGAGTATCATACTTTATTATTGTGGTTTGCTACTTTGGTATATTATGGAGTTGAAATATTGAATTATTGTTGTGCTAGTTTGTTTTGTATTATGTGTAAATGTCATTTGTAGTTTTTTTTTTTTAATATTAGGTAAACTCTTACAAGTTTACAAGTCGAGCTCATCAAGCTTCGAGAGTTTAAATAGACTCTCGAGTTTGACAACCTGGACCCGATCCCCAGATAAAAAGACTATCTCCATCTCGAAACTTTAAGTCCTTGCATCCTATCCTTCTCCTTTTTATATTTTCATTCTCCTTGATAGATAATTCATTCATTAATCTCTGCAATTTAAATCTACAAATCCCTCAGAGATAACAAACATTTATTAAGGAAAAAAAATTATAAGTGACTAAAATATCTGAATTGAATTCCAATTATGGAACTGTAATGCGAAATTTTTTCCACCATACTAGCAAGCCCACAAGCCCTATATCAATGGGGCAAACTTATATTATGGGGTGAGGACCACGAGTGGCCTATGGTCGATCGGATTACAGACCATGATTCAACTGATCGAGTGGAACAAACAACTATGCATCCTCAATAACTAGTTTGGTAAAGGATAGAGGAAAAGAAAGGATGTGGCACGCTTGTTTATGATAGCCTACCCTCCAAAAACACACAATACCTAATAGATGATACTTTTGGGATACAACAGTAGCGAAACATTCCAAGTAGAAATAGCCTAAATACAAGTTCAAATTCATCATACCATAGCTGTGAAGCTCTAGTATGGAAACAAGGATATTATCATCATAAATGATGTCGAGAAATTCATAGGTTCCACCCCCCATCGAAGAATATGTTAAATAGTTAGCCCCCTGATTACAAACACAATGTTCCTTTTATGAAACTTTTGTTGCTAACCCAAATATGAGAGTTGAGAAATCGATGGAAACAAAGAAAAAGAAAATGCAGGCATTGGTCCATAAATGGTAGTGAGACAGAGAGAGATGCGAGAGAAACAGAGACAGAGAGAGAGATGGAGTAGAGGAGAGCTTACCTGAGCAGAGGGGATGATGGTGGTGACAGGAGGTGGCTTGTGGTGGCCGGAGCGCGCGGCTAGGAAGAGAGAAACAGTGAGACAGAGAGAGATATATGCGAGAGAAACAGAGACAGAGAGATGGAGTAGAGGAGAGCTTACCTGAGCAGAGGGGAGATGACGGTGGTGACCGGAGGTGTCTTGGGGTGTTGAGGTGGCGGAGCGCGCGCCGTGAGAAGAGAGAAACAATGGGTGGGAGAGAGAAACGCGACGGAAAAAATGAGGAAGAAGGAGGTTACGTCGAATTTAGGGATTTCGGTTTCTGACCGAATTAATTCATTGCCGCTAATTTGGTCGCTAATATGGTTAGTCTTAATTTGAATTTGTAATTGTAGCGACCGATTTAAATTTGGTCGCTAACACGCCGCAATTTTATTTTTTTAACGCGCTTTTAGCGGTAATGAATTAATATCGGTCGTAAATATAATTAAAGTTTAAAGCATGAATTCATAAATTTAGCGACGGATTTCTAAATCGGTCGCTAATATAAACACAGTTTTGACCGTTGCATTTTATTCGGTCGCCATTTCGATCGCTAACAATTCATAAATTTCGACTTTTACTTTCCTTTGTTTAGCGGCCGAAGTAGCGACCGATATCTCTGCTACGCCTATTTTGGATCGCTATTTCGGTCGCAGATTCAACTCTAACCAGTGTTTCATGTAGATCCTACAATCGGTCGCTATTTCGGTCGCAAAAAGGAACCTAAAAATTCGGTCACTATTTTCGGTCGCTAAATGACCTTTTTTTTGTAGTGTCTCTCCCCACACGTGTGTTTTTTATAAGCAAATCAAAGATTCATTAGAGAGAAAGTACAAGAGGTACTTTAATCCTTACAACAGGACAATTATAGTAGGAAGGCCTGTAATACTTTCAGTTCCTCCTATTAACAGATTTCAAACAACTAACGGGTCAATGAACCAATCTACAAAAGTGAAATAATAACCCTTTATGCTGACTTACACCACAACCATGATCTAATTCTAATCAAAAGAGAAATATGTGTGTGTGTTTTTCTTGAGATAATCTCTAGAACAAATAAATGTGTAATTTATATGGGATCCTGTATCATACCTTTATCTTTATAATTACTATGCTTCAGGTTCATCCGGAAAAGTCAGTCCAACTATGAAAGCTTTGATGATGATGAAGTTGCTGAGTACAGCTCTGAGAGTGAGGATGATGAAAGACCTGATAGTTTTGATGACAAAACACAGCAGAGGGAAAAGCGTAAGGGTTTTGATCTTGCTACCACGCTTGAACGTATTGAGAAGAATTTTGTCATCACTGATCCTAGGCTGCCTGACAACCCCATAGTAAGAAATAAGAATCTTTATATCATTTAATTAAGTTGCATAAAAAATGTTGCACTTCTATATGGGCTTCGTGTAAGAGTGTAAAGTTTTTACTTGCTTTTTCAGATATTTGCTTCTGATAGTTTCTTAGAGCTTACAGAGTATAGTCGTGAAGAAATTTTGGGAAGTAATTGCAGGTACATATGCTTTAAATTAATATATTTATATATTACATTATTACTACCATGAAAATGAATAACAAAACATTGCCATACTTTTACATATATTTAATTAACCTGAAGCTGGTAATACAAATTTTGATTCCTTTTCAAAAATTTCAAAAGATTGATATAAGTAGTATGATCTAGAAGTTGTTCTATAATCCAAAATTGATCGGTGGTATTTATATGCTATTTGATGATTTAGGTTTCTGCAAGGACCTGAAACTGATCCAGCAACAGTAAGAAAAATCAGAGAGGCGATTGACAACCAAACAGAAGTTACCGTGCAGCTCATTAATTACACAAAGAGTGGTAAGCTTTGCTTTATAATGTTCTACAGGGAAACCCAGTTTAATAAGCTAATTTATGTTGGATTGGAATTTTGTAGGCATCACATGAATAAATAGGCGTAGCTATTTGAGTTTAATTGATGAATAAACTTACAAGATATTCAATGTCACCCTATATTTTCTTTATTAAAAAGAAACAAAGTCATCTTCGAATTTTTTCATGAATAACCAGTATGAGTACTAATTGATAAAGAACAGTTCCTAATATTTGCAATATATCCTTGTTTTTAAATACTGTGTCCTTCTCTTAGCCTGCAAAGGAAAATAACTATAATATTGCAATTATCTTTCTATTTTCTATATAAAATATCGCTGTTCAATCCAGGCAAAAAGTTCTGGAACCTGTTTCATTTGCAACCTATGCGTGATGAGAAGGTACACTTTATGATAGTCCTCTGATGGGGATGTATGTTTAAATCTTGCCATATGACTTTTTGTTTTGGTAGTACTTAAATATATTCCTTCAACCAATACTTCGAACAGAAACAAAGGTTAGCTTGTTTATCTTTTCCTTTATTTAACAGGGAGAAGTACATTATTTTATTGGTGTTCAACTTGATGGTAGTCAACATGTGGAGCCTCTTCACAACCGCATTGCAGTAGATACTGCAAAGGAGGGAGAACAATTGGTAAGGGTTTCAATTCTAGTGCTTCACTCTAGTTTCACATTTATCGAGATCTCGATTCTCTTTTGGGTATCAACATCATTACATATTCAAATAGAGGTTCTTAATTTGAAAGTTATATATTGAAGCATCAAAAGGCCTATAGTTCCTGTTAAAACTATTATATCTCAATTATGACCAAAAATAAAGTTTTGAATATAATACTTGTTGGTTTTATCTGTAACAGTACAACCTTTGTTCAATTTCTTATGCTTTATATTTTGCAAGTTATAATAAGTTTATTTGACATCCATCATCCATCCTCAGGTAAAACAAACTGCGGAAAATGTTGATGATGCAGTGAGAGAACTTCCGGATCCTAATTTGGTAATGTCTCGTGATTATCTTTGTCTTCTGATGAGCTTTAATTCAATTTGTTACATTACATGACCTTTTGGCTACCTTCAGACACCAGAAGATTTATGGATAAATCATTCAAAAGTGGTCCGTCCCAAACCTCATAGGAAGGATGCTGCAGCTTGGAGAGCTATTCAGAAGGTACTACTTTTGTTTTATCGAAAATATGTCATATTTTCCTGTATTTCTTGTCATTGGTATTAAATAGTTCATGATTCAAGGAAGTACTGGCATAAAGTACGGTCATAAACTACTAACACTGGCAGATGCGGATAAAATTTCAACACGTTTCATTTAACATTTCTGCTGGCTTTCATTTTTGTCTTTCTTTCTCTCTAGTTTCTTTAGATCCTGGGAAGGGGAAAAAAATGATGTATTCCATTGAAGATTATTGTGTTGGTAAAACATGTCATGAAAAGATCCTTCTTTGTTCCATATGGTTGTTAGTATTTTGGATTTTCTTCCCAGTCACTTCTTGAATAGATATCTCAAGTAAGTTATGTACTGTCAACTGATTATGTGGCCTTGGTTTTGCAGATCCTAGATAGTGGAGAACAGATAGGCTTAAAGCATTTTAAGCCAGTCAAACCTTTGGGATCAGGGGATACTGGCAGGTGCTTTTTCCTGTTTCTCTTTTCCACTACCCAACATTTCAAATGTGCGTGCCAGAACAGGTGGCACGAGGGTTACATTAATTGCTAGCTGAAATGAATTGTAACCATATGACTATGATGCTATGGAAACTTATAGCTAACATGGGACGTGAGAATCAAAACCTGAAACTTTACTTTCATACTATGTTCAATCCCTTTCAACATGATGGATTTCAACTCCAACAACAACTTATGAACTCGCATGCTTATAATGATTTCATTGCTCCAACTATTACAATTTACCAGATAAGTTAACAGTCTAAGTTTCGTAGTGTCAATGGGTAATTTTTCAACTAGCCAGTCTGATATTTCTTCAATGGGATTCCAGCATATATAGGAGACATAGTTTAACTGAAAACTCGAGAACTAAAACCTTAATCAGAATTTCACCATTGATTTCAGTGATATAAAGCCTTTCTCTGTTCATTATTATTTTTTTTCCAAATCAAGCTTCTGTGTAACTCATATTAATATATGACATGTTTACTGGCTTTCAGTGTGCATTTGGTAGAGCTATGTGGAACTGGTCAACATTTTGCCATGAAGGCTATGGAGAAGAGTGTTATGCTCAATCGCAACAAGGTACTGAATATGATCATTTGATGACATGTCTATATTTACCTTTTCACCGCTAATTTTTTGAGTCTACTTGTCACCTCCTACCATATTCTAGACATGTTCCGGTAAATTTGTTCTGAACTGTATCGATTTCATTTTCTTTGCCTTTTGTTAATACTTTTTATTTTCATCACTTAATTCAAGTCAATATTAGCCTATTAATTCACACTTAACAATATCTATATATTTGGATGTGTATTTATTTAATGCCACAAGCATACATCCAGTTCTAGTTATCCAGATCTAATAGTGGGAATTCAAATGGAGTGTTTCTAAATATCTTAAATTACAAAATGTCTATTCTAGTTTTGCAATTTAAGGTATATCATCATCATCATAATAATAAACTAGTTATATAGCAGCCTCTCCTGCTTGTTGTAATAGGAAGCTTTCTACAGGTGCATAGAGTTTGCACAGAGAGAGAAATTCTGGACAAGTTGGACCACCCATTTCTTCCTGCATTATATGCTTCCTTTCAGGTTTGAAGCTCCGGTATTTCTTTAAATTAAGCAAGACAGCTTTCAATTTTATATTAGTGAGCAGAGGAGTTGTTAGGAACAGAGTCTTTATGATTACTTGATCACCCATTCCCCCTCTTCCGAAGTCTTGAGCGCATCAGCGAAGACGAGGTACTTGTCGCCGGAACCTTCGACGCGAACTGCGTCCATGTTGTTGGGGGAATCTGATGAGAGAGGGGAGAGTGAAGTAAAGGTGGGTAGGTAAGGCGTAGCCATGGTGGAATGGATGAAATTTAACAAGGGGGCATCATCTGTGTTTGTCTGGTTTTGAAACGTTGGGGTGGGTTATGACGTATGAACAACTTTATTACCTTTTGATTTTTTCTCCTCATATGCCTTGTTGGGTTAGGGAGACGTGATAACGGTGAAGAATGAAGAAGAAAGGGAAAACGGGATCAGAGGGAGGAGTGGAAGGGCATTCAGGAGAAAAAGGAAAACAAAAGAAAAAAAGGGAGGTGGGGGGATTCGTATGAGAGGTAGGAAAATCAATAGCCTCTTTATAAAGGCTTTGGGTTCTTTCTATTCGACCGCAAGGGCCCGGCCCAAGCCAAAGGGTCATACTGGTCCATTAACAACTAATTCAGTTATTTAAGTTAAAATAATATATTAATTTTAATACAATTTTGTTTTGTTTTTTTGAGACAAATGCAATTTTGTTGTAAACCTATTTTTACACTATCATATAATAATATATTGTTAAGGGTGACAAATTGATGGATCGGATAAATTTTTATTCGGATCTTAACGGATGGATTAAAAACAATCCATTATAATCCATTAAAAATTCATTAAAAAAAATACAATCCATCCATGATCCATTAAATAAAATTCATCCGATCCATCCATTAACAACTTTTCATGGATGAATATCCAATCCATCCACTAAAATTTATTTTAAGAAATTAAATAATTTTATATCTCTTTTATCCATTAATAAAATATTTTTAAAAATAAAATAATTTGTAAAAAAAAATTAAAATATTATCTCTATCTCATCCTTGCTCTCCTCTTTCTTCCTCTCTCTACCCTTTCTCTCTCTCCATTTTTTCCTACTCTCTCTCTATCTTTACTCTCTCTCCACTCTATCTCACGACCATTTTGTATCACGGTCATTTTTCTATTATTATATGGGAGTTATTGATTATGTGCATCTACAGAGGTTGTTTTGTCACAACGTTCCATGATATTATTTTACGAAACTTGTTACGACTTTCTGTGCTTTCAATTAATTAATACTTTTTTTTAAAGTTTCTCAGCCAGAAAAAAGGCAACGAAAAAAGAAAACGTACGTGATAACGTGGACTACAACCAGTGCTTGAGTACAATTAATTAGTTAATACTTAATGTAACAAAAAAAGAAAAAAAAAGCGGATAAATAAAATAAAAAATAGTGAAAAAAAAAAAGGGAACAAAAGAGAAAATCAGATGGAGTGTTTTTTTTTGTTACAAATGAATGTTTTTTTTATTTGGTGAAAAATAATATGAAAAAAATAAATTGGTTTTGGAATGGATAAAAGTTTATACATTACATTTTTTATTTTTGGTCCAATGGATTTTAAAAAATATTGAATGGATCATAAACCATCCACTAAAAAAATAATCTAATCCATCCAATCCATTTATATTATTTTTTTTATAAATGGATGAATTGAATGGATTTTCTCATGGATGGACTGGATGGATGGTGGACAAATGGATCATTTTGCCACCCTTATATACTGTTATGTTTTTAAAAATAAAAATTTTATCAAAAATCACACACAGTTAGTTGGTAGTGTAAAAAAATTATATTAATAATATGTCAACATTAAACTCCAAAACAGTAAAAAAAAACATTAAACTCCAAAAGAAATACCTCTTAATTATCATCATTATATTTGTATCCCATCCAATGGAAAATTAAAAAATATATGACTTTTACAAGTATTCATATATTTTTTTTTTAATTTGTTATATAAAAATTTCAAAGGGCATTTCATGAAATCTGAATATTTATTTATTTTATTAAAAAATATGTAACTTAAAATCATGAAGAAAAAAAATACAATTTAAAGCACAAACTATGCGGTGATCATAATCAAAGTCACCGGAATACCAATGTCTCTGGATATGTAACGTTGACGGCCAAGTCTTGATTCAATTTGTACTGGATCGAAGCTGATGTTGGATAATTAGAGATATTTCAAAAGTTTAATGTTTTATTTTGGTTGTGTAATTATCACACAATTAGTGTAAAATGAATCTGGTTGGTTTTTATTATTTAGTCAAATTAATATTTGTGAAAATAATTTTATATTTTATTTGGTCATACATATTTTATTTTGTTTTGATGTGATCCTACAAAAAAAGGTATTTGACCACTTTCAAAACTGCACGTTAGGTGGTTGGATGCTAATCCAAATTTTTTGGATCTTTGGCAGATATTAAATAGAGAATATATGCATTAAAAACGTGTGGACTTCGGTAACCTTAATATATTGAAAACTCGCAACTTTGTGCACACCCTTTTCTGCACTTTCGTTTTTGCAGTTTGGAACGAACTTTTTTTCTTTGCCAATTTTCTCGAGAAAATTCATAGGAAACTGAACAAAGAGTTTATTTGTTGCAGTCCTTTTGCTTTTGTTCCTGGGTTCTACATTGTCTGCCTCATCTATATTACATTCTTTGCATTACATTAGCTCGGTTTATTTTTTAGGGAGGGGCCTCATTGTATCTTTGGGGTTTGCGCACCATGCGGATAAACCCTTGAGGGCAGTGTGATTTCACACGCCTCAGGCTGTTGAGATTAGTTCGTGTATTCGTGCTACGTTGAAGACAATTTTTATTTTACAACATCTGTCAATCTGAACCAAACGAATACCGCAATAAGACGGGAAACCAAACAACGCCGCAACAACACGACGAACAAACCGCAGGCAGACGACGAAAACACGGGAAATTACGAAAAAGAAACTAGATCTATGTGAAAAAATCACTTATTTAAATAAAAGGAAAGAAAAAACGATGTAAATGGATGATTCCAGGTCAAAAAAATGACCCAAAACCACCCCTTCCGATGGATGAGGAAGAAGGAATAGAAAAGCAGAGGGAAGGTGGTGAGAGAGACGGCTAGGTTAGATAATTCAGTGCAAATATGTTAGGAGCTCTTTAACATTAACATACGCCCCTGTTTTGAGGCAGAATAGTTTCACACATCATATTCCCTATCTTATCTTGGCCTAGATTGATGCCTTTATTTCCTATTTCATTTAATTCAGAAGTTACAAGATAACAAACGATGCTTACATGACTACGTTACTAATTACTATATAATGAATTTGCCAATTCCTTATCACTTTATTGATTTGCAGACCAAAACACATATCTGTTTGATAACTGATTACTGCCCTGGTGGAGAACTATTCCTACTTCTTGACCGCCAGCCAGCAAAGGTTCTCAAGGAAGACGCAGCGAGGTATATTGTACTACTTTATGCATATATGTCACAAGTATAGAGTCTTGGTCTTTGACAGATTATCCTCACGATAAAACTGTGAGACTAACCCCGGTTTAGAGGTAGTGTTTAGGTAAAACCTTCTCTAAAGTAATGACTCCATGATTCGAATCCCTCACTTTTTATATAAAGTTTACCTATGGGTATAGTCCACTTCCACCGCAACCAACCAATTTTGGGTGTCACAACTCACGAGTATACTGTTTGAAGACAATCACAAATTTCCTTTTATTTTAAATGCTAAATTAGTCTTGTGTGCCCACAACAGAAACAGAAGGCCTTAAGACTTGATATAATGTCCATCATAATAAATTGAGCCACTGAACAAGTGAACATACGTTCATTTTCTTAAAGAAATTCAACGTTAGACTTTCTTCTAATACTTTTGCCATCATGCCTTATTAATTATTAATTCTGTTCAGATCATTCTTCATCTCCCTCTTCTTTTTTATTTGGGGATTGAGATTACCTGTTCCGTTCTTGTGTAACGTATCCTGATCCCACCAATCAAATGTTACCATGTATTTTATCTTTTTAATATTATATGAAATTTTAATATATGTAACAACATTTGATTGATGAGGACAGGATATAGTACACTAAAATGAGACAAGTGATCTCTATCCCTTATTTGGAGGCTTTCACTCTTCTGCACCAGGGCTGTTCTGTCTCTCTGTACTTGCCTACACCATTTCATCTATATCCCTTGCTTTTCTTCAGTTGAAACTATCTGTACCTTATAAACATCTATTCTTGCATGCGTTCCCACTTCTCCACCTTTATACACATAATAGACATTATAGATGTTTTTTCCCCCTAATGGATTCAATTTATTATGAACCATTTTCTTTTATTTATGTTCATACCGTGACTTTGTTAAATAGTTGTCAATACCCACTATTAAATCAGAGGATCATTCTTCAACAATATCCACTGCTTGTGCTTTTATCTACTTTCCTTTTACTGATATAAAGTGCTTAATAATAATAGATTTTATGCTGCTGAGGTAGTGGTTGCATTGGAGTACCTTCATTGTCAAGGTAGGCACTTTATTAAACATCTACATGACAGGATGATAATCATTAACTTTTTCAGTAATGATGATAGACATTGTTGTTACCATCTCTTTTAACTCGTGATTTTTCTTTCGACTTGGGAAGTGGTTAATCGAAAAAATCTCTTCAAACCTTTCAGATGAATTTATCAGGCTGCAATCATCTATTGATGTACTAAAATATTTTTCCTTTCAAATTAATTTGACCTAGTAGCAATTATATGATCCTTCCTTGTCGGAAAAATTGTGTCCTAGCAACAACTCTTGCCACTCTAAACATTTTTAAAGTATCCTAAGACACTTGAATGAAATCTAATATAATGATATCGTTTCATGAAATTTACAGGGATAATATATCGGGATTTGAAGCCAGAAAATGTGTTACTCCAGAGCAATGGACATGTGTCTCTAACAGATTTTGATTTGTCATGTTTAACATCTTGCAAACCACAGGTATCTTAGAGACAAGTACTTCAGATAATTCTCGTCAAAAAAAAAAAAAAAAAGTACTTCAGATAATGAAGTTTTTTACGTTTTTTTTTACTCTGATTACTGAAACAAGTTTGTATATGTCTGATTGCACTATTGACAGCTTCTGATTCCAGCTGCAAATGAAAAGAAGAAACAACAGAAAGCCCAACAGGCTCCAACATTTATGGCTGAACCTATGAGAGCGTCAAATTCTTTTGTTGGCACAGAAGAGTACATAGCTCCGGTTTGTTATTTCTGGGCATATCATTGCTAAGCAGCAAATTATTTCTGGACATATTTATGAACATCAAATTCTTATGAAGCACGGTTGATATACTTAACTTGTGTTGAAACTCCGTAATTTGACAAATAAAATTGAAGCCATTGGAAGTATAATGAGTTTCTGTAGTATAGTCTTTATACTAGATAGGAGTAGGAGAAAAGGAGCCAGGAGTGGACTTAAGTTTGTTTGTATTGTTAATCATTCTTGATAAGGTTGCCAATTAGAGATGCCTTATTCTTATTCTTATTCATTATAGAGAGTAGACACCTTTTGAATTATTCGCGCATTTCTCTCTTTTTTTTTATTAAACTGACAGTTCAATACCTGTGCAGGAAGTTGTAACTGGTTCAGGCCATACTAGCGCGGTGGATTGGTGGGCTCTTGGTAATTTTCAATTATCATAATAAATAAAGGCTTATTATGAAACTAAACCAATTTTTAAAAATTCAACAAATTTGAATAAAACAGGAAAAAATGAATTCTTTTATATTTATTCCGTGTAGTGGATTCTATGTTTCCAAAGATTTCAAATTAGAAATGTAAGGGGTTCTATTAGCAAATACTTTTGTCTTAATGGAATGGAGCATTCTACCTGATATTTCTACATATGTCTCATAACATAACCTGAGACTAATTCTCTTCATTCTTCTTCAATCTTTGCCTATTTTCACTGAGGCTATGCCCTTTTTTTGTACAATTGATTGGATTTTACGATATGGAGCCAAGAAATTGAAAAAAATTCAATCAAAAGCCATTTGGAATGCTAGAAATAAATATTCATATCTCTTTACTTATTCCATCTTTCTAAGGTTAAAGGTTGCAATTGATTGAAAACAGTCACCTCCTAACCTGTTGGTCTCTTTCTCATACAAAAAGACACTATTCACCGACAAGACTCGACATAGTCGATAAATAGTTAGGTCCCTTAAATATGCTGAGTAGGATTTGATCTCTGACGGTGTGTTTGGAAAAGGCAACTTCAATGATTTCTCTATCTCAAAAGGAATTAGTCCTCGGCTGTCTACTGGGGACATCCTTCGTCCCTAAAAAAAGACACCATTCTTATTAGTGCTGAAATATTTAAAGCATATTTTGACTGCATGCACTATTTTTTCAGGAATTCTTCTGTATGAAATGCTTTATGGGTATACACCTTTCAGAGGGAAGACAAGGCAAAGAACATTTACAAATATTCTCCACAAGGATCTTAAATTTCCCAAAAGAAAACAGGTGAGATTATTCTCCTGTACAACTTCCTGTTAACACTAGTTGCTTACTGGTTGCTTTGGTGCAGCATTAGTTCCAACTGTCTTCTTTGAGTTCTGAAATGAGTACTTATAAATTAATGCTTCAAACTAACTTAATGAAACATTACAAATTGATGCAACTTACTATCCTAATGTCACCAGAGTTAGAAAACGAGTACTCCTGTCAAAATGCTAAAGAAATTGAATTTTGAGTGAACGAAATGAAAATCAAGGCTATCAAATTGAATTTTTTAGAGTTTCCATGTGAGCATGTGGATAATATAACATAGCCGATTGCTTTTGAAGCATGAGTTTCTTTGGCAATTAAATATCAAACATTTCTTGCCCCTTTGTCAAACTTTCCTCCACCATTTTTATCTTCCCTTGCTAAGGAACCTGAAAACAGAACTTGTGAAATCTAGTTCTACACCAGAATTGAGGCATTAGGTTCAACACTCAAAAGTGTTCAAAGTTAATATTTCCAAACCTGTGAGTGTAATAATCTAATGTTTTTCCATGCTATTTGTCAAGCTATCTGTGCACGGAAAGCCTGGCATAGTCTTTTTCATTTGATTTTAGGATGCATTCTATGAGAAAGCAAATAATACATTTGATAATCATGCATGAGCAAGGAATACTCACCAATTTTTATCTCCCAAATATGCTTTTAGACTATGCTTCAAAATTATAGAACAATAGACTTAATCACAGGAACTATGAAGTGGACTGTTTACAAGAAATACTAATGAGAATCTCATTTGATCAGACTCTAGTCTGGAGTAATATGCATCATGCTGAATGGTAAAACCTCAAAAGCTTGAATGCAAAACTTTTGTGCAAACGAATTAAATGATAATCTTGTTTGTGATGATGCAGGTAAGTCTCAATGCAAAGCAGTTAATGTACAGGTTGTTGCAGAGAGACCCCAAAAGCAGATTGGGTTCACAGGGAGGAGCAAATGAAATTAAGCATCATCCATTCTTCCGGGGTATCAATTGGGCCTTAATTCGTAGCATGGTAACTTAAGTGAATTTTAGTAATGCTGGCTTCCGTGTTGCTATAAGATGTTTTCCTTCAACCACTATTTCATGTTATCATAACCTGTTTAATTAGTAAAATATTCATATGTTACCAGGATCCTCCTGAACTTCATGCTCCTCTCTTCACAACTGAGGAAGAAAAGGAAGCCAAAGATGTAGGTTCTGGACTAGAGGAGATAAATGACTTCTGAAAGGTATGTCTTTCTCTCTCTCTGCATATATATATATATATATATAGACACACACCATTTTAGTGACTAGCTAAATTATTATATTCTGGTCTGTAGGTTAAAGGATGAAGTTATGTCTAATTCAGGATTACACATCGAGTTTCTTTGGGTTCTTGACCAGTTTATGGAATTTCAATCTCTTGCTTTGGTGGTGGGCAATGCCTGAGGTTGGTTCTGCTGTAATCGAAGTTTGATAATGTAATATGTTAATTGTAATTTATGAATGGTGGGGTGTTTCTAATTTGCTAAGTAATGCTGTAAATCGTTTGACATAAAATTTGTTGTGTGTTTTCCCCTGTCCCCCTCATCCTCTCCTCGGTGCCTAGTTTCTAACAAATGATGTTGGATATCCGTGCCTCATTATTTCCACCATACGTCAACAATTCATTTATTGGCGCGTCTAAACTTATAACTAATGCAAAATATATTTTTTTAGAGATTCCACGTCGGTTTTTTTATATAAAATAAGGTGGTGGTATTTTTAAAATTAAAAGTAAAGGATTCCACATCAATTTCATAAATAACTGATGTGTGAATATTTTTCAAATCGATTGTATTTTAACCGATGTCTAAAATTAAAACAAAAAAATTTAAAATTTTTATCTTTCCACATCGATTCTTTTAGAACCGATGTCTAATATATAGATTAACCACATCGGTTGTATTATAACTGATGTATAAAATTTTTATCTTTCCACATCGGTTCCTATTGAACCGATGTCTAATATATATAACCGATGTCATAAATTAAAAATGAAAATTTAAATTAAATCGTAAGTTTCTACATCGGTTACTATAGAACCGATGTGAAATATTACTAACCACATCGGTTTTTGGATAACCGATATGTAATGTTTGACAAAACCCTACTTTTTGTTTCTAATTTCATTCCCTCAATCTGTCACGCGCCATTTTCCTTTGTTTTTGCTCTGCTCTTCCATTCCTTTGTTTTTCATTCCCTCCCTCGTTTTGTGTTGGATTTCCACTCGCGATTTTCATTTACTCCAGGTATTCTTCTTCTTTTTCCACTCGCGTTTTCCTCTTCCATTTGCGTCAGGTATTCGTCTTCTTCTTCTCTTTTGACTTAGCTTCCTCTTCTATTTCGTTTCTTCCTCTGCAGATCAGACTGAGATTTCGTTTCTTCCTCTGTGATTTTGTTCTTCAATACTGAGTTACGCCTCAACAAGGTTTGAACGAAAACCTAACATCTGTGATTTTGTTCAGATGCTTGAGATTTTTTAGATTTTTGAATTTATGTGATTTTGATTCCTTTTGCTTCACTAAAATTCTCAATTACTTAATCCAAATTTCCTGTATCCAAAGCCTCTAATTCTAATTGAACTATCACTGCTTGTGATGTAATCACTATCTGAGATCATCAATTTCGGAAAATGCTTGATGAACAATGTGCTCATGCTTGTTTTGTACTTTGTGCTTGTGCTTGTTTTGTGCTTGTGAGAGGTTGAAGCCTGCAATGCTTTCTTCTACAAATCATTATTACCAAAATTGTATGTCTGCTTAGTGCTTTCACTACTAGAAATTCATAGGTTGAACATGGCTGATGATTACCGATGGTATGGTGGTGTTCTATTGTTCTGGTGTTTATAGCTCATGTTTTTATTTCTTTTCATGTATTGTTTTTCATTCCCTCCCTCGTTTTGTGTTGGATTTCCACTCGCGGTTTTCATTTGCTCCAGGTATTCTTCTTCTTTTTCCACTCGCATTTTCCTCTTCCATTTGCGTCAGGTATTCGTCTTCTTCTTCTCTTTTGACTTAGCTTCCTCTTCTATTTCGTTTCTTCCTCTGCAGATCAGACTGAGATTTCGTTTCTTCCTCTGTGATTTTGTTCTTCAATACTGAGTTACGCCTCAACAAGGTTTGAACGAAAACCTAACATCTGTGATTTTGTTCAGATGCTTGAGATTTTTTAGATTTTTGAGTTTATGTGATTTTGATTCCTTTTTCTTCACTAAAATTCTCAATTACTTAATCCAAATTTCCTGTATCCAAAGCCTCTAATTCTAATTGAACTATCACTGCTTGTGATGTAATCACTATTTGAGATCATCAATTTCGGAAAATGCTTGATGAACAATGTGCTCATGCTTGTTTTGTACTTGTGCTTGTGCTTGTTTTGTGCTTGTGAGAGGTTGAAGCCTGCAATGCTTTCTTCTACAAATCATTATTACCAAAATTGTATGTCTGCTTAGTGCTTTCACTACTAGAAATTCATAGGTTTAACATGGCTGATGATTACCGATGGTATGGTGGTGTTCTATTGTTCTGGTGTTTATAGCTCATGTTTTTATTTCTTTTCATGTATTTGCTTTTATGTGAGTGTGTGTTCACACTTCTAAGTTTGGGTGTATTGTGGCAATATTTCCCCCTTACTATATTATATGTGTCACTTCGTCCCCATCTCTCTCACTGCTCTGTGCTCGTCGTCCCTCACTGCTTCGCCGTCGCCTCCCATCTCCATCTCTCCCTATTGCTCGCCGGTCTCCGCTGCTTCTGCTTCTAGTGAGAGTGCATGCTTATTTACTTGTTTTGTTTGTAAATAAGATACATGCATGTGGCTAATCTTATAAGGACTTGAGATTTAGAGAACAATCTTCGGTATGGTTGTCAGAATAAGATTGAAATCTTTCTAGTTTCTTATTGCTTTTTTTTTTTATGAAACCAGAACTGACTGGTACATTATTCTGTTGCTATATCAACTAAATTGTCATGATTTATAATGTTAGCAGTTGATAGAAGCTAAGGTTATATTTTAAGAAAAGCAAATAAATTGGTTCGATTATTTAGTTAGGCTTAAAGTGTCTGGTGTTAAGGTTGTGTGGGCTTCAATTAATTAATTAGTCCAGCTGGTGTTAGAATCCACTTTGCTTTTTAGGCTTATTACTGTGAATACATCCTCTATTTTGTTGATATATTACCTAGTGGTTTCCACTTGGCATGGTGCATTTTCTGTGTGATGTGGGTTTACTTTGTAACAGGTTTTGTGGAACATTTCACTTTGGTTTGCTATTGTTTGTTGCTTATTAGGCGTTGATTTCTTGTATTTGGCTACAACCATTTAACTATTGTCTCTCTGTGTAGTGTTTTGGGCTGGTGTATCCCTAGTATCCTTATCATAAAATTTTACTGATATACTAAAAAAAATGTTAGACATAATGTGTGAGTAAACATTTTATTTGTTATTTAAATTATTCATTGCTCAATGTGAAAGTTTTGTTTTCTTCTTACATTTTGTATTTCTGTCTTGACATTATTACTGGTAATATTTCTTGCTTTCTGTTTTGGTTTTAATTTTATTTTACTAGTAATGTTTTGCTTGCTTGTTATTCAGATGCTACGATACTTTGTTGTAGCAAGATATTAGTCTCTCTGTGGCGATCTCTTAAGCACTAGAGACTTCGAGTGTTCAAAGAGATTATTTTATAATTTGGCAGCTCTTAAGAGTTTCTGGTCTATTGTAGAAGTTGGTCATTTACATTTTGCTCGCCTTTTTAGAAGCTGTGTTTCAACTGCAATATGCACCAAAAATACATGGCAGGAAGGGAAACTTTGTGTTTTCTTAAGGAGAATAAAGGATATATATAGTTTTTGATTGAATATATATGATGGCCTGATGGATTCAATTTTTTTCTTCATGTTCTTTGCTTCCTGCCTGAATAGCCATAGCTCTTCGCTACTCATTTTCTTATATGATCTTTTGGTCTTAAATAAGCTAACACTGTATTTTTCATGCTTTGATTTTAGACTCTATGTGAGGGGCACAATCCTTGGATACAAAAGGTAAGAGCTTCTTACCCATAGTAGTTTTACCAATTTTGTATTTTATATCATCTTGTGTATGGATGCTGGGAAATTGAGAGTTAAGATTCATGGAGAGAAGCATTTAAGATTATACTTTCACTGGTTTTGTCAAGTCATTTGGTTTATGATGAGACAATGTTATTTTTTCAGATCCAAATCAAACATATAACTATGGCTTGGGTTTGACAACTTGGAGTCCATTTGCATGTGGTGTGCTGACAGGAAAATACAAGAAAGGAGTTATACCAGCAGATAGCCGCTTTGCATTGGAAAATTACAAAGTAAGGTTTGATTTCCATCGTTTTGGCTGAAAAGCTTTCATTGGAGTTTTAATGTATTTGCTTGAAAATTTATTTGATCCGAGAATATGCCCACAATAATTAGTAAAGCCTTAGTTTCCCGTTTGAGATGTAATACTAATGAGCACACGTGTACGTGCTTAATGTACCGCTCATTATATTGGATCTTGAATTGTCCAAAGTTGGATAGTTTGGGAAAAAACTTTTTCTTCATTCAGTTAAAATAGTTATTCATTGATTCTAATGTTATATACTTGATGAAAGTTCGGATTGATACATTTCCTTTCGTTCTCCAGGTGCATTCTTTATCGTGGTGGATGTCATCGCGTTCAAGTCGTGTACGTCGGAGACCGAAGGGAAATGCTGCCGAAATTTCGTCGAGTATAAGCATGAGAGTTAAGGACTAACTGTTAACCGAATGTTGAAAAAGTTTCTTCTCGAATGGGATAGGGCCGTACCCTGTCATGAGAAGTGGTTGATGAATATGTTGGACTAAGTACGAAGTTATTGGTTTTAGTCATGGATCGCGGTTGGATGAATGCTAGACGGACAAGTGATGAGTATGAGAATGGAGTGGAATATTTTCTACAGTTTGCAAAAACAAATGCTCCTGATAGTGGTAACAGAAGGTTTTATTGTCCTTGTGTTAACTGTTTGAATGAGAGACGACTAGAAGCTGAGGAGATACGTGATCATCTTATTTGTGAGGGGATTTGCAAGAGTTATACAACATGGATATGTCATGGTGAATCGTTAGACAGGCCGAGGGTGTCGGATAGAGAGGAAGTTGATGACGTGGATATGGACGATGGACTAGAGGACATGATCCGTGATGTTGGGCAAGAGTCTTTTTGGCGCGCGCATGTGTATGATACTTTGTGCAGTGATGCGGAAGTGGCTTTGTATCCGGGGTGCACTAATTTCACATGGTTGTCAGTGGTGTTAAGATTGTTCAATGTGAAGGCGAGAAATGGGTGGAGCGATAAAAGCTTTACCGAATTGCTTGAGTTGTTGAAAGACATGCTTCCAGAAGGTAACACATTGCCATCTCGAAACTATGAGGCGAAGAAGATATTGTGTCCGATGGGTATGGAGTATAAGAAAATACACGCTTGCCCCAATGATTGCATATTGTACATGAAAGAGTTTGAAGAGATGCACGAGTGCCCCAGGTGTGGGGTATCGTGCTATAAAGTGAAGGATGGTGATTCTAGTTGTGATGTGGTCACCAAAGGTCCTCCTACGAAGGTGTTATGGTATCTTCCCGTGATTCCACGGTTCAAGCGATTGTTTGCTAATGTAAATGATGCAAAGAACATTAGATGGCATGCAGATGAGAGGAAGTGTGATGGACAGCTTCGCCATCTGGCCGATTCTTTGCAATGGAAGAGAATTGATAGTTTGTTTCCGGATTTCGGCAATGAGCCCAGAAACCCCAGGCTTGGACTTGCTACCGATGGAATGAATCCATATGGAAACTTAAGTAGTATTCATAGTTCATGACCTGTTCTCCTGGTAATTTACAACCTGTCTCCTTGGTTGTGCATGAAGCGCAAATACATTATGTTAAGTATGATGATTTCGGGTCCTAAACATCCAGGAAATGATATTGATGTTTATCCGAGCCCATGATTGAAGACTTGAGAATGTTGTAGGATGAAGGCGTTGATGTGATCGACGGGTATTGCCGTGAGACATTCAGATTGCGTGCCATGTTATTTTTTCACCATCAATGACTTTCCAGCATACGGGAACCTTTGTGGGTATAGTGTTAAGGGGCATAAAGCATGTCCAATATGTGAAGAAGGCACATGTTACCATCAACGGCAACATGGAAGGAAGACAGTTTACCTTGGGCATCAGAGATTTCTCCGACGTAACCATCCTTATCGTAGATTGAGAAAAGCTTTCAATGGACTTCTGGAGAATGAAATTGCTCCGGTGGCCTTGACTGGAGAGCAAGTTTATGAAAGGGTGAACAAAACTAATGTTATCTATGGGAAGACCCAGAAGAAGGCTACCGAGAAGAAAATATGGAAGAAGAGGTCGATCTTCTTTGATCTACCATACTGGTGCAAGCTTGATGTAAGACATTGCATTGATGTGATGCATGTGGAGAAAAATGTGTGTGACAGTTTAATCGGAACGGTTCTCAACATTCAAGGCAAGACAAAGGATGGTGTGAATGCTCGTCTGGATCTAGTTGCGATGGGTATACGAGAGCAGTTAGCTCCACATAAAGTGGGGGATAAGAACTTATTTGCCCCCAGCATGTCATACTTTATCAAAAAAAAGAGAAAAGAAGTTTGTGAATGTCTATGGGGAGTCAAAGTGCCACAGAGTTACTCTTCAAATATCAAAAGACTTTTCTCAATGAAAGATCTCAAATTAGTTGACTTAAAGTCTCATGATTGTTATGTCTTGATGCAACAACTACTACCGGTGGCCATTCGTGACATCTTGCCTAAAAGAGTCAGACATGCCATTACTAGGTTATGTTTATTCTTCAATGTTATATGTAGCAAGGTCATTGACACTAAACAGTTGGATGACTTGGAAAATGAGGCAGCCATTATCTTGTGCCAATTGGAGATGTATTTTCCACCTTCATTTTTTGACATCATGGTTCATTTGATTGTTCATCTTGTGAGGGAGATTAGATTGTGCGGCCTCGTTTATTTAAGGTGGATGTACCCGGTTGAGCGATATATGAAGATCTTGAAAGGAAATATGAAGAATCCACACCGTCCCGAAGCATCTATTGTTGAAAGGTATGTTGTAGAAGAAGCTATTGAGTTTTGTACAGACTACATGTCAGAAGCAGAACCTGTAGGGATTCTGAAGTCTCGTCACGAAGGAAGATATGATGGTAATGGTACATGAGGTATCACTGTTAAGAGCATGGATCGGGAGGAAGTGCTTCAAGCACATTTGTATATATTGAATAACACTGATGAGGTTGAACTATACTTATGTGAGCACAAAAGCATCATCAATGAAACTTACCCTAGAATGAATGAAAAATGGTGTTTGAACAAGCATAACAAGACTTTCTT
The DNA here is from genome assembly GCA_030762895.1 of Sophora flavescens. Lineage (NCBI taxonomy): Eukaryota > Viridiplantae > Streptophyta > Magnoliopsida > Fabales > Fabaceae > Sophora > Sophora flavescens. Next base: position 29,862,754 of record CM061063.1, on the reverse strand, counting down.
GAACTGGTTTAAAGAAAAAATTACAAAGGAAGGTATTGCTTCTGATACATTAAAATGGCTAGCACAGGGGCCTAACTTTGATGTCATATGCTGGAGTGGGTACGGTATCAATAAGTTTTCCTTCTATACAAAGTCATAGGATGATAAAAGTACTATGCAAAACAGTGGGGTTATGGTCGTCGTTGAGTCCATGAATTTCTCTAGTTCGAAAGATAAAAACCCTATTATGGCATCCGTTTCATACTTCGGAATCATTGAAGAGATATGGGAGGTTGATTACACGAAGTTTAGAGTACCTGTTTTTAAATGTCAGTGGGTCGACAGTAACAATGGTGTGCAAACCGATGAGTTAGGATTCAAATTGGTGGACCTTAATAAGGTAGATAATAAAGAAGAGCCTTTCATCATGGCTTCCCAAGCAAGACAAGTGTTTTATATCCATGATCCTTCTAACAAAAGGTGGTCAGTGGTTCTCCAGGGAAAAAACATGTATAATGGTAGTGAGGAAAATCAAGATTCAACTCTTGATATTTCTGATACTCCTTCTTTCTCAACACGGGTGCCTAATTTCAATGTGGAAAATGAAGTGGATGATGTACATGCTACTCGTAATGATCACCAAGAAGGGTTATGGGAGAACTTTACTAATTGACCGCAATGTAAGTTTAGTTTGAGTTATGTTTAAAGTCATATTATATGTTTACGTTGATATTTATAAGTTATGTTTACGTACGTTGATCGATATTTATAAGTTATGTTTGATATTTATCCTGACATACTAACTAGTTTTTTTTGTTTAAATAGGTATACATGGCTGATCCTGAGGATATCCCTCATTCATGCAGCGGGTCAAAGACCCCGTCTACGGGTAGAAAGGGTAGACGTGCCACACGAATGAGGAATTTGACTGCCAACCGTGGTTCAAATCAAAGGATAAGAATAGACTTTGATAATAACCTCAATCCTATTGGGCCAATGCCAGAGCAGTTTAACAGTTTTGTGGCGACCTTTGCTAGAAGCAGGCCTAGTATACTTATTGATAATTGGAAAGATGTACCTTACTTTTACGTCCTGTGTTTGTTTGTATCTACTTTATTTTAATCTTATTAATATCTTGCAGTAATTCGTTGATTCTTTTGGTGTTAATGTAGCTCACCTTTGACACACCGGATACGACGGATATGAAGAAGCGTTTGATAAAGTATGCTGGTTAGCGTTGGAGGGCTTTTAAGGTCGACCTGGGCAAATACTATATATTCAATCCAACATGTGAAAAGAACCCACTTGAGTTGTACCTATTTCTTGACCAGGCGACGTGGGATCGCTTTGTTCAGAGCCGACATGATCCCAGATTTCAGGTTAACTTATTTGATTTGTCTTTAAATTTATGTAATTCCATTAATTTTATTTACTTATGTAATTTAATTGTCTTCTATTTATAACAGGAGAAGAGAAAAAAAGGGGCAGGAAACCCAAAGCAAGAATGTCTACCCCCATGTATTGTCTCATGGAGGATATAAAAAACTTAGTCAGATAATGGTGGAAGAGGAAAAGAAAGCATTTCAGGAAGCAGCATCTCAGGTGGATCCTTTTGCTGAAAATCGTCCAGAAGTTGTTGATCCACCTCCACCCCTGATGAATTCCATGAATGTCTCCACATGATCAGTCGGGTCCTCCGAGGGTAATCCTCCAAACTGATGTTGCCTAATCATGCCAATTAACTGAGGCGGTATAGTGTAGTTCTCCGCCTCAATTTCTAGCCTAGCAATCCCAGTTCTCAAACCCCTAGCATTTGGGGCTGCGTAGTCCTTCAGTGGTTTGGTATCCGCTAGATACGCCATGAGTGGAATGGGAATCAACCTCTCCCTCCCTCTTTGTCTTTGTAGTTTCTTGCATCTATGAAAGATCCTTTCGATCTCGGGGTCAACTTCAATAAGGTTTCCAAGACTTAGGGATCTTTACATAAAAGAGAAAAATACCTATAAGAGAGAGAGATACTCTAGAAAAAAAAAGAAATGAATAAAAATAAAAAAAATGTCCAGAAAAATCAATTTAAAAAAATTAAATTGAAATCCAAGAAAGCAGAGTCCCCGGCAACGGCGCCAAAAACTTGATGGTTCTCGAATCCGCAAGTGAACGGCTTCGTCGTCAAGTAATAAAAAGATCGAACCAGAGACCGTGATCTTAAATAATAATTAATTATTAAACTAATTAAACTGAACAAGAAAAATATTTGGAAAAGATTTAGTTTTTGAAATCAAGTTAACTAACAAATCTAGTAATTAAAACGCAATCAAATAAAATCGTTAACAAATCAAATATGGAGGTTTTCAAATTAAAGGAGATTTCCGGGAATTAGGTTACCGACAAGACTACTCATGCTACTAAATTGACTACCTCCCCCCCCGCCCCCGCCCCCGCCCCCGCCCCCCTTGTTAATAATCAAGATTGCTTTGAAGGTGAATGTATCATGAAGAAGTTAATGTTCCCTCTCGGGATACAAGAACTGTGCCCAATTAAACCAACCCCTACTCTCGTGGTAATTGAATTTAAATCGAACCTTTTAAGCTTTGTGACAATCCAGTGAACCCTAGAAGGACCGCTTCTAACTCTCGTAATTTAAGTCCTAAGTTTGATTCCTATAGATCCGATACCTAAGTTCACCGCTAAGTTCGTCCTTAGTGTATCTACGACAAGCAAATAAGTGGCCACCGAATTTACGAGTAATTAAAGCAATAGGAATCAAATCGAAAGCAAAATTGAAATTAACAAGAGACCAAACGTCAATTCATCACCATAAACAAATCTTGGGCATAGCCCTAATTCCTAGAAATAAGACTACTACTCAAACATTGCCATGATCATAGAAATCTTAATTAACAATAGCATAAAAAGAAAACCCTAGAGAAGATAAGAAATTGAGAAGAAGAGAAATCCTAATTTTTGCCTATAGGTGGCAGTCCAGAAGTGCCCGGTTTCGAGCCCTAGATGCCTATTTATAATGTAGGGTAACTTGAATCCCAAGCAATTACAAAAATCAGATCAAATCAGTTTTTAAAATTCCAGATATTGCGCGTCACGTTCGTGATGCCTGTCACGACCAGGCCGTGATGGGTTCTGCCTTGGAGATTGCTTCGCCGGTTGGTCTGTCACGACCGTGACCACCATCACGGCCTAACCGTGATCAGTTCTGCCTGTGAGGGTCTGATTCAGTTGGCATGTCACAACCGTGACCAGCTCTGACTTTTCTATTCTTTCTTTTCAGCTCTACTCGATCATGGTCGTGATGGCCATCACGGCTAGGCCATGATCAGTTCTGTTTGTCTCATTATCTTACTTTTCAAGCTCCATCTTCATGCAATCTCCAACATAACCGATCCTGAGCATTTTAATCTTCAATTCCTGCACACAAGCACCACAAAACCACCTTACCCGTTCCAAGGTAAAAACTAACAAAAAATAAAATTAAATATGCCTAAACTATATGAAAATGCATGCAAAATGTCAAGGAAATATGAGGTGAAATCACACTCATCGAACTACCCCAAGCTTAAGATTTTGCTTGTCCTCAAGCAATAACTCAGGCCAGAAAAGATAATCAATCAGCATGGACAGTGAATCTAGAACCCGAGTAATAAATCCAAGTAACACGCATATTCAATAAGAAACCAAGAGACAATCAATTTTAAGTCCAATTAGAAGCTTAGGTTCCCTAAATTCACATCTCTCACTAATTCGGGCACTCTTCTCACCTCACTCATATGTTTAAGGGTATATGACAATTCGCTCAATTTCCTCAAGGAAGGTACCCTACCATAAGCTTGACTATTAACCAAATCTCTACTTTATTAATGAAAATACATAAGAATCAAGAGGTCTTTATTTTGGTTGTAATGGGGCCATGTGATTAATTGTTAGGTGAAGAAATCAAGAAAAGGAAAATTCAAGAAGGCTAAACAAAATATCAAACAATACAAAGCATGACAACCTTCTAAAATACCTTTATGGGCTTTATTTCACTTTTCAACCTTTCTTTCTTTCTTCCTTTTTATTTTTTTTATTTCTCACTTTCTTTTTCTCATCCCCTTCTCCATTTTTTTATTTTTATTTATTTGGAGAATGGGAGATTTTCAACTTAAGAGAAATATGTTTTTTTTCTAACTTTTTCATCCCACAATTTAATTTTCCAACTTCCTTTTTGCTCTTTTGCAATACTTTAAAATGTGTCATACCAAGCATCGTTCATTAAATGTGTCATAAAATGTGTCATACCAAGAAAAGTATTTTATTCTTTTAAGCTCAAAATTGGGCAACTAAGGGGTAGCATTTAATTAGTCGAAGTTCAGAAGACCAAAAAAATACCTAGTGCCTCAATCATTTTCAAATATGTTTTAAAAAAATTTTAAGTTTCAAAACGGTTTCAGGTCAAGTTCTAGAGAACACAATCCAAGAGGAATAAAACACGCAATCATAAAGAATGGGGTAGATTTAGTGAGTACCCCTTTTAGGCTCAAAAATCTCACATTTAGTAGTTTAAAATCAATGAGAAACCCAAATCTAAGGAACCACATGCTAATTATTAACTATCAAAAGATCATCTCAAGCATTTTTATTTTTAGCCTATCACAAAAATACAAAAATTGGGTTCAAAAATTCACTGTCTTAATTCATTTGGCACAAAGTTTTTCACAATTGGATGCATACTCTAAGCAAGGGGCAATCTAATCATGTGATCATGCAAAACAAATCCTAAATGAATGCAACATGCAAGAATGAAAAAATAATACCCCTACCCCAAGCTTAAAAACTTACATTGTCCCCCATGTAAATAATTAAGTCCTAGGGAGGATAAAAATTAAATAAAAAAACAACTCACTGAGGTGGTGGGTGTTGGCTCTGATGTCAGTCATAAAGCTGCTGGATCATGGCTCTCTGCTCGTGCTGCTCCTCCATGATGTACTCCTGGTTTGCTAGGATAGTGTCAAAGGTGGATGAGAACCGCGCATAGGGATCATCGGACGATGTACCTGCAGAGGAAGAAGATGGGTGCCCAGACGGTCTAGCCCGTGGTGGCGGGCGTAACGACCTTTGTATCCTAATAGGCTCAGGCTCCTCTCCCACCGGTACTTTCCAATTTGCCAGATTTGTTACATCCAAAAGTGTGGGGTTAGGGAGAGGAATTGGGTGCCTGCGCCTTGGGTGTTTCAGGGAGTACGTGTCATCCTCCTGGGTGATCATCCCCATGGCTTCACAAGCCTGCAAGGTGATACGTGTCCGTCCTGGGGCGGCCTCAAAACCATCCAAATCAAAGTTAAAGTGATGGCATATGGTGGTGATTAAGCCACCGATGACAATAGTGGCACTCGAGCTCTTGGTGACCTTTGAGAGGTGCCTAGCCAAAAACGACCCTGTGTCCATATTGCTCTTAGGGTGGAGCATGGCCCAAAGTATAAAGACCTCGTCCTGGCGGACGGATCCGTCACTCTCTCCACGGCCAAACATGTAACGTCCCTCGTTACAATAGTAACCTAAATCAATTTTCTATAAAAACATTTAAAACATTTAAATTAAATAATCGAGTCATAAAATTTTTCACAATAAATTTAAGTCTGAAAGTATCTCATATATTCAAAATAATTAAATAAAGTAATAATGTTAAATAAACCAATATATCCAAATAAAATAAAGCCTCATAAATATTAATTAATAAAAACCACAACTCCTTTACAGTTGTTTTTGCCTCGAAATACGGGTGTCTAATAAACTCAAAAGAAATAAAAAATAATAATAAATTAAGACTAATATCTTTAAGACTTCTCAAGACGCTGCATCATCTATCACATCACCTGTAAACTCTAAAAGACAACACCACTAATGAGATTTATAATCCCAGTAAGTAAACACAGTTCTAAAAGGTTTTCAAAAAATGTTGCTTTCAGTCGGTGCGGTAACCGAAAAAACAACCATGGTATCTGCTTATTTTCAAAATATTATAACTCAAAAACAATTTCATAAATTAAAATAAATACTCTTAATATCATGAAATTCATGTATAAATCATTACACCATAAAATAGAAATAATCCATGTATATCAGTCCATATAACATAAATAAAATCATATGAAAGGCATCTGTGTCCAAACATTCTCAATCTTTATCCAAGTCCCTTTTATTTAATTACCCAATTTTAGTCTATGGGCTCGTGACAAATGCAATGGCGTCGCACTGCCTTCCCCTTCCCAGAAGGAGGTATCTATAATGGGTCTTCCCCTTCCCAGAATGAGGTATCTGTCTTCCCCTCTAACAAGGAGGTATCTGTCTTCCCCTCAAACAAGGAGGTATCTGTCATCCCCTTCCCTGAAGGAGGTATCTGTCTTCCCCTCTAATGAGGAGGTATCTATCACCCCCTTCCCCAAAGGAGGTATCTTAACAATGACATATAACAATCCAAAACAGATTTTGAGCACATGTCATGACCAATCTCAGTGGTATAACTCATGTCAAAACAACTCATAGGCATTCTAAAATAATATCTATACATAGTATCATGTAACATGCATTATTATTCATCAATATCAAAACAACACTAAGGCATCACATATCACAGAAAACATATCAAACAATAATATCACTCAACATGTGAATATTCAATCTCCTAAATATTTATCACTAATAAAACATCAATTTTATTTTGAAGACAAAATCCCAAATAATTACTCTTAATTTCATAATCAAACCCTTTAAAATTCTATACCATGAAAGTTTAAGGAAAGGGATGTTTACTGACAGGCATGCGATGCGACGCGCGCGCTTGCGATTCCGGCAAGTGTACCGGACTGTCGTCAAGTAATAAAAGATATCGATCCCACAGAGACTGTGATCTCGAATCGCAATTAATTTTCAAATTGGCAAATCTGGACTCGTATAAAAAAGGTTTTGAAAAAGGATTTTTATTTTTGAAATAAGAGATAAAATGCAATCAAAATCAAGTAAAACAGAAAGTAACAATTTATTTAGGGTGTTTCAAATCTAAATGGATTCCTAGGGATTTGGGTTACTGATGAGCCTCTGTTTGACTGGTTTTATAACTAGTAAAGACCTTGGCTTTGTGCTTATTTTATATCATTTCTACCCAAATTAGACTTGATTGTCCTTAAGTAATATTTTGAGTCTGTAAATTGTTTTTAAGTTAATTTAGTTGATTTAGAGTGAATAAAGTATTTACTTTTACTTTCTATTTTCAGGTAAATAAAAAGGAATAATTCTGGAGTTTCTCGCCCCGTGAGAATACTGCTCGCCTCGCGACCCCGAAGCTGACTGTTCCAAGAAAATGCAAAGTCTCTGGTTCGCCCCGCGAAGAAATGGCTCGCCTCGCGAGTCATCCAACCATGAAAAGTCAGAGATGATCACGGTTTGGGCGTGTTGACGGTCACGGGCGTTGCAGTTGGGAATTTGAAGCGTTCGCCTCGCGAAGCTATGCTCGCCTCGCGAGAAGACAAAGAGTTGCAGACCTTTCATGTTATTCGCCTCGCGAACAGTGCTTCGCCTCGCGAGGACTTGGATTCCAGAAACGTGTATATAAAGCAGTTTTAGGCAGAACTGAAGAAGTTAATCAGAGTTCGCCAGTTTTGGCTAATCTTTGGTAGACAGTAGTAGTAGTTTTCAGTAGTTTATTTCTTTTCTTTTGTGTTTTACTTTTGTAATGGAGAATTAGTCTCCTAGATTAATCTACTGTAATTGGTTTCTGTTAACACTTGAGGTTATGTGATTCCTCTTTCATTTGCTTTTCTCTTTTCAATGCAATGCTGTATGTTTCTGTTTGTTATTTCAGGAATATATAGTATGGTATTGTTTCATTTCGGTGATGTAATGTTCCTATATATAATCGCGTTTGTTATTTCGCGTGTGTTCATTCATGTTCATTTGTTCATGAGAGCTTAACCCCGTTTGTTATTTCGGGAATAGGAACATACATCTGTAGTAGCGGTTTTCGTTTGTTAATTGTTGCTACAACCGGGAGGGGATTAGTATCTGCTTAGGATTTGCATGAACCAATGATAGTGGGAAACTGAGAACAGTAGGTTAATCGCTTTTGCTTATTTGGTAACTGCTCTATTTTCTTTCTTTGCTCTGTTTTGTTTTCTTTATTTTAGTTTTAATCTCAAAACCCCATTTCTAACTTTTACTAATTTTCTGTTAATAATAACAACACCTAAAGAGTCCTTGAGAGACGATCCGAGTTGTCGCTCTATACTGCATTATTTTATAATCGCTCGTTCTTTTTGGCGCGTGGCGACAGCGCGGTCAAAAATTGGCGCGTTCTTGGGGAACTCCGGTTTGTTGTTATTAGCGAGAAAATAATTTTTGAAAAAAAAAAAAAACTTTTTGCTTTGGTAATTATTTTTGTGGGGTTTGTCTTGTGTGTAAATTTTATTTTCCCCCATTGATAATTATATGCGAAATTATGTGCCTAATGTTTATTATGAGCAACCTTGCATGTATTATCCTAATTTTAGTGAGCCACCACCATACTATCCTAGCCAAGTGACCACCTCTGCACCTTCCGAACCTTCACAGAGCACCTTGGATGAGATTGCTTCTATGATACAACAAATGGAAGAGAACAATCAACGGATGGCATACAATCTTGAATTTCAACAGAGGATGGAGGCAATGGAGGCAAGTAATCGTGAAGCCCAACAGAGGGACCAAGCTGAATCTCAAAAGTTGTGGGCTCTAATTGATCAAGTTACCGCCAACTCGGCTGCAATGCTAACTCCATGCCCCCTTGAGGAACACAAGGATTCACAGATGGTTATTCCTGAAAATACTTTTGATGATAATTCGATGATGATATTGCTTGTTGATGATGAATTATGTGTTGAATCCCCCGATTCTAAGGATTGTTATTGTGATGGTATCTTCTTGCTGCTTTGTGTATACACTTTGTTGCAGGTTTATACTTGAAAGGAAACAAAGAAAATGAGGATCAGGAGGATCAAGAGGACATTTGCTCCACCGTGCTTGAGGATAATGAAGAACCTGTGGAATTAGATGCATGTGTTGAGAGTAATGGGGTGGATGAACCGTGTGCAGAAAGTCCAGACAATCAGACCTTTACTAACTCAGTTTCTTTTACTACATGTACTAACTGTCATCGACACTAACCCGTGTCTTGTTTGTGGCCAGTTTCTTGACTCTATTTTGCAGGATGATAGTGAGAGTGATACCGATTGTTCAGCCGAAGTTCCAAATACACTATCCATTGAGCAGCTACCTCCCACTTGTGGAACACTAGGTGATGGAGTTCAAGCCTCTGGAATTTTCACCATGGTCAGTCCAAGAGGTTGAGCCCCACTTTTATTGGGAGGATTTTATTGAGAAAGAGGTCATCTGTGACCCCAGAGGAAGTGAAAAGTCCGCCGCACTAGGTGAGGTTACTATGATTGTCAAGCACCCACTTCCGTATAAAGGCTGTAAGTTAGGGAGGCTCGGAATGAATTTCAGTCCTTTGGCTACCATGTGGGACTTATGTTACAGGCAGTGGGATCCTGGTGGAACCGCCTCTGAATGAGTTTTCTTTACCTTTCTTCTTTTTAATTTTCTTTTCCTTATTTTATTTCTGTTTTATTGTCAATAATGCTCCTGAATAATTTGAGAAGCTCAGGAGTTGTATTAGTGTGTCTAGTAGTGGCAAGTTTATTGGTTTGATTGATTTTGCATAGATAGATGGCATGTTATGTTTTGACTGTTTTCCCCCTAGATTTTGAAATTTTTTGAAAATATGATCCCATGTGATTGAAAACTGAACTTTGGGATTTTGTTATGATGGCATGATTTATGATAAGTTTGGGGTGATAGGAAGCACACACTAGGGATAGAATCTCAGTTAAACAATTTGCAAAAATGTCCAGGTGAGGTTTTGAGCCTCCAACATGTTTTTGACTGTGTGAAAATCACTTTTGATTGCACTTTCCTGAATTTGATTGAATCTCTTTATGGTTTGCGTGATTATATGTTTGCTTCAAATGATTTAGGCATTTTCTTTGTAAATAGCTACTTAGCCTAAAATAACCAATTCCTAATGCATGTTCCCTAGTTAGCCCCATTGAGCCTATTAGCCTGTTAATTCTTGATAACCTAATGTTATAAGCCCAAAAATCTGGAAAACCATGTTAACCCGATCTTAGGATTAGGAGAGCATGTAATCTTAGAATGGGTGCAAGAAACTAAAGTTTGGGGTGGCTGCAAGGTGTAATATGTTGTTTGGGATTGAGAAAAAAAAAAATTTGAAAAAAAAAAAGAGAAGAAATAGAAAAAAAAATAGAAAAACAATAAAAATAAAAAGTGTTGAAATAAAAAGGCTGTAGCCACCCAGAAGCATAAAGAAAAAAATTAAGAAAGGAACTTGATTTAAATTCAAAGTGTAAATAATGTTCATGCTCTCTTAGTTCCTAGGGTCTTCAGCCTAGTTCCTTTGTATATCCTACCCTTAGCCAGTCCCCATTACAACCCATAAAAGACCTTTTGATGTTGCTTGCATATTTTCTGTGGGAATCATTTTGAGATGAAAATCAAATTTATGGGAAGTGCTCTTAAAAATGAAAAATGAGTGAAATGTTGATAGCCTGACAACAAATTGAGCGATTGAGTGAACACAAATTTCCCTTGTGAGGAAGGCAGTTGTTTGATTTTGGTGATCTCCCTCTTGTGTGTAACTTAGACCCCCTGCTTAGATTTCTGATTGTCTGAATGATTAATTTCTCAACTGTTTAGAATAAATGAATGTGGGGATTGGATTACTTTTCTTGTAAGGGGGGAACATTGAAAGAAAAATTCTTTTGAAAAATTGCTTGAAATCTATGGGAAGTTGATTGAATTCTTAAGCTTGCCAGGTCTTTAGTCTTTTTAAGTTTTTGAGTTTTAGTTTGCTTGGGGACAAGCAAAGTTTAAGTTTGGGGTATTTTGATGAGCCTCTGTTTGACTGGTTTTATAACTAGTAAAGACCTTGGCTTTGTGCTTATTTTATATCATTTCTACCCAAATTAGACTTGATTGTCCTTAAGTAATATTTTGAGTCTGTAAATTGTTTTTAAGTTAATTTAGTTGATTTAGAGTGAATAAAGTATTTACTTTTACTTTCTATTTTCAGGTAAATAAAAAGGAATAATTCTGGAGTTTCTCGCCCCGCGAGAATACTGCTCGCCTCGCGACCCCGAAGCTGACTGTTCCAAGAAAATGCAAAGTCTCTGGTTCGCCCCGCGAAGAAATGGCTCGCCTCGCGAGTCATCCAACCATGAAAAGTCAGAGACGATCACGGTTTGGGCGTGTTGACGGTCACGGGCGTTGCAGTTGGGAATTTGAAGCGTTCGCCTCGCGAAGCTATGCTCGCCTCGCGAGAAGACAAAGAGTTGCAGACCTTTCATGTTATTCGCCTCGCGAGCAGTGCTTCGCCTCGCGAGGACTTGGATTCCAGAAACGTGTATATAAAGCAGTTTTAGGCAGAACTGAAGAAGTTAATCAGAGTTAGCCAGTTTTGGCTAATCTTTGGTAGACAGTAGTAGTAGTTTTCAGTAGTTTATTTCTTTTCTTTTGTGTTTTACTTTTGTAATGGAGAATTAGTCTCCTAGATTAATCTACTGTAATTGGTTTCTGTTAACACTTGAGGTTCTGTGATTCCTCTTTCATTTGCTTTTCTCTTTTCAATGCAATGCTGTATGTTTCATTTGTTATTTCAGGAATATATAGTATGGTATTGTTTCATTTCGGTGATGTAATGTTCCTATATATAATCGCGTTTGTTATTTCGCGTGTGTTCATTCATGTTCGTTTGTTCATGAGAGCTTAACCCCGTTTGTTATTTCGGGAATAGGAACATACATCTGTAGTAGCGGTTTTCGTTTGTTAATTGTTGCTACAACCGGGAGGGGATTAGTATCTGCTTAGGATTTGCATGAACCAATGATAGTGGGAAACTGAGAACAGCAGGTTAATCGCTTTTGCTTATTTGGTAACTGCTCTATTTTCTTTCTTTGCTCTGTTTTGTTTTCTTTATTTTAGTTTTAATCTCAAAACCCCCATTTCTAACTTTTACTAATTTTCTGTTAATAATAACAACACCTAAAGAGTCCTTGAGAGACGATCCGAGTTGTCGCTCTATACTGCATTATTTTATAATCGCTCGTTCTTTTTGGCGCGTGGCGACAGCACGGTCAGTTACCTACAAGGCTGTTTATGTTACTAATCTGATTTACCCTTGTTAATTAACGAAATTGCCTTGAAGGCGAGTTTATCCTCTAATAGCTTAAGCTCCCTCTCGGGTTACAAAAACCGTGCCCAATTGACCCAACCCCTACTCTCGTGGTAGTCGAACTCAGATTGGACCCTTTGCATTTCGTGACAACTCGTTGATCCTCGAGGGACGGCTTCTAACTCTCGTGATTTCAGTTCCAAGTCTGACTCTATAGATCCGACACCTAAGTTCACCGCTAGGTTCCTCCTTAGAATGCCTATGACACACAAACAAGTGGCCACCAAATTTACGAGTGATTCAAACACTAGAAATCAGATCTAAAACAAAATCATAATTAACAAAGGTTTTACATCAAATTAACATCATAAAAAAAACCTGGGCATAGCCCCAATCCCTAGAAATAAACTACTACTCAAGCCTTGCCATGGAGATGACAAGCTTGGTTGACAACATCATGAAGATACAAAATCAGAGAAGAAGAGGAAGAGAAGATAGATCCTAAAATGTAGCCTAAGTAGCAGCCAAAAGTCTATATGTGTTCTGCCTCTACCTGGTCCTTATTTATAGATGTGGGAAGTTTGAATCTCAATCTAACTCAAATTCTGATCCAATTCGGTTTCTTCATGTCCAAGTAATGCGCGTCACGGCCGTGATGGCCATCACGACCGACCGTGACGGCTTCTGCCTTTGGCAATTCTATAGGTTTCAGATCTTTCGCGACGCGAAAGTCTGCTCGCAACGCGAGACTTCTTTTCACAGCCGTGATAAGAATTACAGCTAGTCCGTGACGACTTCTGACATGTGGGGGTGAAAGGTCACGGCCGTGATGGTCATCACGGCCAGGTCGTGACAGACTCTGACTTCAGTCTTTCTTCCTTTTCAGTTTTGCTCGATCATGGCCGTGATGGGCATCACGGCTAGGCCGTGATGGGCTCTGTTTGGCTCATTTTCTTCACTTCTCAAGCCCTATTTTCATCCAAACTCCATCATGGTTGATCTTGAGCATTTTACCCTTGATTTCTGCAAAACAACACCACGAAAACCGCCTTACCCGTTCCAAAGGAAAATTAACCAAAAATCAAATTAAATATGCCTAAACTACATGAAAATGCATGCAAAATGATAGACAAAGATGAGGTGAAATCACACTCATCAAATCACCCCAAGCTTAAGATTTTGCTTGTCCTCAAGCAATTACCCAGGCCATTAGATAAATCAATCAAATCATGGATAGTGAACCAAGAACCCTAGCAACTAATCCAAGTAACAGGCATATTCAATAAGCACCCAAGAGATAATCGATTTCAAGTCCAATTAGAAGCTTAGGTTCTTCAAGTTCATATTCTCACTGATTCAGGCACTCAACTCACCTCACTCAAGTGTTTAAGGGTATATATGACAATTCGCTCAATTTCCTCAAGGAAGGTATTCTACCATAGGCTTGACTATTAACCAAATCTCTACTTTATTAATGAAAACACATAAGAATCAAGAGGTCTTTTACTTTGGTTGTAATGTGGCCATGGGATTTATTGTTAGGTGGGAAAATCAAGAGAAGGGAAATTCAAGAAGGCTAAACAAATTATCAAACATTGCAAAGCATGACACCTTCTAAAATACCTTTTTGGGTTTTGATTCACTTCTCCACCTTTCTTTCTTTTTTTTATTTTTATTTCTCACTTTCTTTTGTCATACCCTTCTCCATTTTTTTTTGTTTATTTCATTTTATTTATTTGGAGAAGGGGATATTTTTATCTCAAGAGAAATATTTTCTAACTTTCTCATCCCATATATTTTTTTTCAAACTACCATTTTACCCTTTTTGTAATACTTTAAAAGGTGTCATACCAAGCATTATTCATCAAAGTAATTCAAGGTACCAAGAAAGGTATTTTATTCTTTTAGGCTCAAAATTAGGCAACTAAGGGGTAGCATTTAATCAATCAAAGCTCAGAAGGCCGGAAAAAATACCTAGTGCCTCAATCATTTTCAAATATGTTTTCAAAAATTTTTGAAGTTTCAAAACGGTTTCAAGTCAAGTTCTAGAGAATACGGTCCAAGAGGAATTAAAACACTCTATCACAAGGAATGGGGTAGATTTAGTGAGTACCCCTTTTTGGCTCAAAATCTTACATTTAATAGTTCAAAAATCAGTGAGAAATGCAAATCTAAGGAACCACATGCTAATTATCAACTATCAAATGATCATCTCAAGAATTTTTATTTTTAGCCTTGTCACAAGAATAAAAAATTGGGTTCAAAAATTCACTATCTCAATTCATTTGGCACCAAGTTCTCGCAATTGGATGCATATTCTAAGTGAGGGGCAATCTAAAGAATGTGATCATGCAAAACTATGCCTATATGAATGCAACATGAAAAATGCAAAAATTTGCAAAAATACCCCTACCCCAAGCTTAAAACTTACATTGTCCCCAAAGTATATAATCAAGTCGGAGAGAGGAGAAAAATGGAACAACTCACCGAGGTGGTAGCGGGTGTTGGCTCACATTCCAGTCAAAACTTGTTGGAAATGTATCACGACCGTGAGGCTCATCACGGGCAGGCCGTGATCCTTTCTGGTCTCCTTTATTAGTTCATCATGGCCGTGACCACTGTCACGGCCAGGGCGTGATGGCTTCTGACTTTATTAGTCCTTGCTCTTTTCGTTCTTCCTTCCTCTTTAACCTGAAAACACTAGACAAATCTATTAATTTATGATTCTTTTTGCCTCTTGATCTTATCAAATTATTCAAGATCTAAATTCAAAAACAAAAGGAAAAGGGAAAGAAAGCTTGGGTTGCCTCCCAAGAAGCGCTTGTTTACGGTCCTAAGCTTGACCAAACTTCCTTCAATCAATCGGGCTCGGCTGGACGTAGAAGTGCAGGAACACTTCTCTTCCATGGGACTCCTTCAAAGAGCCGATTCTGCTCATATGGTCAATTACGCTTCCGCTTTGCTCTTTTCATTCGGACCTTTCTGGCCTTACTCCCTCCCGGCGGAAGTTTTGTTTCCACATGATCAACAACTCCAACTCCATCACTACTGGGTGCATCATTAGCCATGCATATCTTCGGAGTTGCTTCCATGTTGAGCTCTTCTTTTACCACTGGAGACGTTATATCGATCCTGCACACATGGCTCTCAAAAGGAGGGTTGTTATAGGAGTTAGTGAATTCAAAATCGACCCTACCTTCCTCTACATTTAGAGAGAGTTTACCATTCCTTACATCTATTACTGCTCCAGCGGTGGCCAAGAATGGCCTTCCTAAAATGATGGGGAATTCAGAATTCCCTTTCAGATCCAATACCAGGAAGTCGGTAGGGATGAAGAATTTCCCTACCTTTACAGGAACGTTCTCTAGTATGCCTAGAGGAGTTCTATTTGAGCCATCCGCAAATTGTAAGGAGAATTTGAATGGACTCAACTCTTTGGTTCCCAACCTTTGCAAGATAGTGAGGGGCATCAAGCTTGCACTAGCCCCTGAGTCACACAAGGCTTAGTCTATTTGCACTTCTTCAATCGAGCAAGCGATAGAGAAGCTACCTGGGTATTTCAGTTTAGGAGGCATTTTAGCTTCTATGTCCACTTGCTTTCTCTTGACCAACCTTTGTGGGAAAGGTATTGGGGGTTGGTACGGTGGTGGAGGGACATACTTTGGTCCTGGCTCTTCCTTTTCGCTCATGTCCTCCTTCGGTTGCACGTCCTTTTTAACCACCCCAAGCTTATCATCCCTCAGGTGTATGGCATTACAATGTTCAATGGGATTAGCTTCGGGTTGACCCGGGAACGTACCCTTAGGTCTAGTGTATGTGCTGGCTTGTTGGGCAATTTGTGTTTCTAGCATCTTGTTGTGGATGGCTAAGTTGTCTACCTTGGATGCTAGCTCTTTTATTGCCTCGTTTACTGCCCTGCCTTGTTGTCTAAACTCCTCATTTTGTTTTGTTTGAGCTTCAACAAAACTTTCCAATAAAGACTCGAGTTTAGATTTCTGTACCTGAGGATACCCCGGTGCGGGTTTCCTATTACCTTGGCCCTCTTGGAACTCGTGGTTTAGCGTGTTGCTGTAGTTGCCGTAGGAGAGGTAATGGTTGTTCTTCCTTTGGTTGTAGGGATTTAGGGGAGCATAATTGGGCAACTTCGGGTTTGTGTCGTAGAAGTTGTGACAAGAGTTCACTTGTTCACCCGAAGCGCCGGATCCATGAGCAACACCACATGGGCATTCCATAATGTCATGTCCCTGCATTCCACAAATCTCACAAACAATGTTAGTAGCACCTATTGCACTCACATTAGCCCGTTCAAGATGATCAAAACGTTTATTCAGTGAGTCTATTTTTGACATTATAAGATCAGTGCTATTTATTTCAAACTTACCCCTCGAAATCTTGTTCGGGTTATTATCTCTTTCTGAACCCATTGGTGGTAGTTGGTGGCCACGTTTTCAATGATGTTGAATGCCTCAGTCAGAGGCCTATTAATAAATGCTCCACCAGCTGCAGAATCGAGTGACACCTTCGAAGAGTAATCGAATCCGTTGTAGAAGGTGTGCACTAATAACCACCTCTCGAGTCCATGGTGTGGGCAAGACTCCAGAAGTCCCTTGTAGCGATCCCAAGCTTCTGATAAGCATTCTCCGTCTTTTTGGAAGAAGCCGGTGATCTGGATTCGTATGTAGGCCGTCTTGGATGGAGGAAAGAATTTCTCCAAGAACGCCTGCTCCAGTTGGTCCCAAGTCGACAAGGTATTAGTGGGTATTTGTTGCAGCCAGGCTTTCGCCTTTCCAGTAAGAGATGAGGGGAACAACCTCAAGCAAATAGCATCAACCGAGGCGCCATGAATTCTAACTGCATCGGTGAACTCCAAAAATGTCTCTACGTGGTCAGTCGGGTCCTCCGAGGGCAATCCTCCGAATTGATGTTGCCTAATCATGTTAATGAGCATAGGAGGTATGGTGTAATTCTCCGCCTCGATCTCTGGCCTAGCAATCCCAGTTCGCAAACCCCTAGCATTTGGGGTTGCGTAGTCCTTCAAAGGTTTCGTATCCGGAAGATTCGCCATGAGTGGAATGGGAATCAACCTTTCTCCCTCTCTTTGTAGTCTCTTACGTGTGTGAAAGGTCCTCTCGATTTCTGGGTCACCCTCAGTAAGGTCTCCAAGACTTAGGGATCTTTGCATAAAAGCACAGAGAGATAGATACTCTAGAAGGAAAAGAAGAAATATATTTATTTTTTTTATTTTATTTTTTTAATAAAAATTAAATAAATAAAAAGAAAGTGTCCAGAAAAATCAATTTAAAAATTAAATTGAGATTCAAGAAGGCACAGTCCCCGGCAACGGCGCCAAAAACTTGACAGGCGTGCGACGCGACGCGCGCGCTTGCGATTCCGGCAAGTGTACCGGACTGTCGCCAAGTAATAAAAGATATCGATCCCACAGAGACTGTGATCTCGAATCGCAATTAATTTTCAAATTGGCAAATCTGGACTCGTATAAAAAAGGTTTTGAAAAAGGATTTTTATTTTTGAAATAAGAGATAAAATGCAATCAAAATCAAGTAAAACAGAAAGAAACAATTTATTTAGGGTGTTTCAAATCTAAATGGATTCCTAGGGATTTGGGTTACCTACGAGGCTGTTTATGTTACTAATCTGATTTACCCTTGTTAATTAACGAAATTGCCTTGAAGGCGAGTTTATCCTCTAATAGCTTAAGCTCCCTCTCGGGTTACAAAAACCGTGCCCAATTGACCCAACCCCTACTCTCGTGGTAGTCGAACTCAGATTGGACCCTTTGCGTTTCGTGACAACTCGTTGATCCTTAGGGACGACTTCTAACTCTCGTGATTTCAGTCCCAATTCTGACTCTATAGATCCGACACCTAAGTTCACCGCTAGGTTCCTCCTTAGAATGCCTATGACACGCAAACAAGTGGCCACCAAATTTACGAGTGATTCAAACACTAGAAATCAGATCTAAAACAAAATCATAATTAACAAAGGTTTTACATCAAATTAACATCATAAACAAAACCTGGGCATAGCCCCAATCCCTAGAAATAAACTACTACTCAAGCCTTGCCATGGAGATGACAAGCTTGGTTGACAACATCATGAAGATACAAAATCAGAGAAGAAGAGGAGGAGAAGAAGATAGATCCTAAAATGTAGCCTAAGTAGCAGCCAAAAGTCTATATGTGTTCTGCCTCTGCCTGGTCCTTATTTATAGATGTGGGAAGTTTGAATCCCAATCTAACTCAAATTCTGATCCAATTCGGTTTCTTCAGGTCCAAGTAATGCACGTCACGACCGTGACGGCTTCTGCCTTTGGCAATTCTATAGGTTTCAGATCTTTCGCGACGCGAAAGTCTGCTCGTGACGCGAGACTTCTTTTCACAGTCGTGATAGGAATTACGACTAGGCCGTGACGGCTTCTGACATGTGGGGGTGAAAGGTCACGGCCGTGATGGTCATCACGGCCAGGCCGTGACAGACTCTGACTTCAGTCTTTCTTCCTTTTCAGTTTTGCTCGATCATGGCCGTGATGGGCATCACGGCTAGGTCGTGATGGGCTTTGTTTGGTTCATTTTCTTCACTTCTCAAGCCCTATTTTCATCCAAACTCCATCATGGTTGATCTTGAGCATTTTACCCTTGATTTCTGCAAAACAACACCACGAAAACCGCCTTACCCGTTCCAAAGGAAAATTAACCAAAAATCAAATTAAATATGCCTAAACTACATGAAAATGCATGCAAAATGATAGACAAAGATGAGGTGAAATCACACTCATCATTTAATTACTTCTCGTATACCTTCAACAAGCTCTAAAAATTATGTACGTCAAACGCTTGTGCTTGACTATAAATCTTTCTACTTTTTACCAATCCTTCTAGATCTGTGTGACTCCCTGTTTGATACTAAAATGGCTGACTGGTACTTTTTCTTTTCCTCGTCACTATTGCGGCGCCGTGCATATGCTCATTTTCTTAAAAGTGAAAACCTATCTTCCAAATAGAATCCCTCCTAATATTAACTTTTAGTGTGGGCCGAAAATCCTTTTTATCAAATAGATCTCCTAAGCCTGTAACATGACTAACCCATCACCATATGTGTTATTGTTTGTGTTCATTTATTTTTTTCGTCTTCTTTTTATTTTATTTTCTTATTATTTCATTCCTCAAATGAATTCCAAAAGGAATTCTTCACGTGCAGCGCCTGGACATTTGGCTAAGACCAAGTTACTCAGTGTAGCCTATGTGATATTCACGTAGGTTCTTTTTATAATTTTTTTTTAAGAAATCATTTTTATATTATAAAGAAAACCATTATAATAAATCTTATGCTACCCTTTTTTTTTAACCTTATAATAGCTTAATCTTTTATAAAAAGCCTATATTAAAATTTTAGGATGTTACAAAACAGGGTGTTGGCTTTGACCCTATGCATATATCTTATACTTGGGTTAACAAGGCCTGTGGACTTGGATGTCCGAGGGTCAAAACTCCTGCCTTCATAGTCAATTATTGACTAGAAACTATGTGCGCTAAACCCTAGGGGGTATCTCCTGTCACCCCCTACAGTTAAACCAAAAATTTCATTAAATTCAGCTAGGGTTAGCACAAAATCCTGGTTGAAGAGCCGGAATGTAATCCGTCCCTCAAGGCAATGCGGCCCTTGGTGAATTTACGCATTTAGAGAGCTTAAGAACTCCAGAGTAGGGCCAGCAAATGCAGGGTATCTGGTGCGAGCAAACTCGCTCCACCCTATGTTTTCTAACATCCAGTTGATGTCAACAGTCAGGCCTAGAGAGTCTATACATGCATCATCAAGATATTTTGTTTGGATAATCTTCCTATTTTTCAAAATATTAAATCTATCTTGCTGAGCATTATCTTTGAAAACAATCTCATACCCATGTTGATCAGTCTCAGAGTTAGAAGAGTCAGAGTTAGAGTAGTTACCTGGGTTCCTGCTTCCTTTGGTACGAGGGCGTGAGGCTTCGATTGCCCTTTGACACTTGCTTGCCATAATTTTCTTCAATGAGCCTCAAAGAACCAAAATTCACAATCCCCTCTTGCACTTTTTCTGCAATTCGGATTTTTAGGGGCTAGGGTTTCAAAATTGGGACTTTTTGAGTTTGCCCAAAATTGAAGGATTTGGCTTGTGGGTTTTGTTGGGTTAGGTCTAGGGAGCAAGGGAGTAGAGTTGGTTTAGCATGGGTGCCATGGGGGAGGTGAGTTTTCAAGCTTTTTTGGATGAATGGGTATGGTGGAGGTTGTGAGAGGAAGAAGAAGATGAGTGGAAGAAGAGGAAGATGGTGGGTTTGGGTTAAGGAGTGTTTGCGTTGATGAGTGTGAGATGAGGGAAATGAGGAGTTGGAATGAAGGGTGAGAGCTTGGTGGCTATGAGGGTTAGAGAGAATGTAGAGAGGAGGAAGAGAGAAGATCGTGTTTGAGCAGAGAGGATAGGGTTTGCGGGTTTAATCTGATTTAAAAGCACGTCACGGTCGTGACCTACATCACGGGAAGGCCGTGACGCATTCTGTGACAGGCAAGTCCCTTATCACGGGCGTGATACGCATCACGACTGACCCGTGATAGAATCTGTTCTGCTTCAGCTGGCCTGTCACGGCCGTGACCATTGTCACTGCCTGGCTGTGATACTTCCTGACTTTCTGGTCTTCACATCACGGCCGTGACATACATCACGGCTAGGCCATGATACATTCTGATCTTCTGGGTCCTTATCGTCACGCCCGTGAGGGCTATCACGGCTTGGCCGTGATACTGTCTGACTTTCAGCTGTTGGTTCATCACGGTCACGGCCTGGGCGTGATCAATTATGACTTCATTTTCCATGCCATTTTCACTCTTCATCCCTTCCTGACCTAAAAACACTTGACATATCTATTAATTGTGATCATTCTTCTCTCAATATTCTAAATTATTCAAAGACAAAATTCAACAACAAACTAAGAAGGGAAAGAAAGCTTGGGTTGCCTCCCAAGAAGCACTTATTTACGGTCCTAATCTTGACCATAGTCCTTTCAATCTTTTGATGTCGGATCGAGGAGGGAAATCGCAACCTCCTGTTCAAGTGGATGTTCTCCAAGGTAGTGCATCAGCCTCTGTCCATTGACCTTGAATGTTCCACGTTCTTGGTTCCAAACCTCGATGGCACCATACGGAAATACTTTCATTAATTTAAATGGTCCGGACCATCTAGACTTGAGCTTTCCTGGGAATAACCGCAACCTCGAGTTGTAGAGCAGCACCAGTTCTCCTTCATGGAATTCTCTACGAAGGATATGCTTATCATGCCACTTCTTTGTTCTCTCCTTGTAAGATCTTGAGGACTCATAAGCGTCCAATCTTAGCTCGTCAAGTTCATGAAGTTGAAGGATTCTCTTTTCCCCAGCGGCTTTTATATCAAAGTTTAGCCTCTTAATGGCCCACAAGGTCTTATGCTCAAGCTCGACTGGTAAGTGACATGGCTTCCCATAAATAAGTCTAAAGGATGTCATCCCAATAGGAGTCTTGTAGGCCGTGCGGTAAGCCTAAAGATCATCATCAAGCTTTAAGGATCAATCCTTTCTCGAACTTGAAACAGTCTTCTCTAGAATGCTCTTTATCTCTTGATTGGAAACTTCGACTTGCCCACTTGTCTGAGGGTGGTAAGGTGTAGAAACCCTATGAGTGACTCCATATTTGAGTAGGAGTTTTTCAAATTGTTTTTCAATGAAGTGTGATCCTCCATCACTAATGACTGCCCTTGGAATTCCAAACCTTGGAAAAATAACTTTCTTGAATAGTTTGATTACGGTTTTTGTATCACTTGTTGGGGAAGGAATGGCTTCCACCCATTTAGAGACGTAATCAACATCTACAAGAATAAACTTATTGTTGCAAGAGGAAGGAAAGGGTCCCATGTAGTCAACTCCCCAAACATCAAATATCTCTACTTCTAGCATAGTGTTGAGTGGCATTTCATGCTTCTTAGAGATGTTCCCTGTTCTTTGACATGGATCACAAGCAAGCACGAACATTTGGGCATCTCTTAAAATATGAGGCCAATAGAAACCAGCTTGAAGCACCTTTGCCGCCGTCTTTGAGGCACTAGCATGTCCTCCGTAAGATGAGGAATGACAACAACTCAAGATACTTGGAACCTCGACTTCTGGAATACACCTTCTATAAATGTTATCCGCAAACTTGCGGAAAATGTAAGGCTCATACCACATGTAGTTCTTGAGATCGGAAAAGAACTTCTTATTCTGTTGATAATTGAACTCCGGTGGTAGATTCCCACATACAAAATAATTCACAAAATCCGCATACCATGGAGCGTTCTCTCCCAAGATGGCGAACAGTTTCTCATCGGGGAAAGAATCATCTGTCGGCAAGTTGTCCTTATCATGTTCCAATGGTTCAAGTCTGGATAAGTGGTCCACAACAAGTTCTTTGTCTCTTTCCGGTCCCGAATCTCCAAGTCAAATTCTTGCAGAAGGAGAATCCATCGGATGAGTCTTGGCTTTGCTTCTTTCTTAGTCATGAGATACTTTAGTGCGGAGTGGTCCGTGTACACTATGACTTTAGACCCCACAAGGTATGATCTGAATTTCTCAAATGTAAAGACAACCGCAAGCAACTCTTTCTCAGTTGTGGCATAATTGGCTTGAGCTCCATCTAGAGTTTTACTTGCATAGTATATTGCATGAGCCTTCTTGTCTATCCTTTGTCCCAACACCGCTCCCACGGCATAGTCACTAGAGTCACACATTACTTCAAATGGCTCATTCCAATCTGGTGTTTGCAAAATTGGAGCGGTGGTCAAAGCTTCCTTCAACCTATAAAATGCACTCAAACATTCCTCATTAAAATCAAATGGAACATCTTTCATCAATAGGTTAGATAAGGGTTTAGAAATTTTTGAAAAATCTTTGATGAAACGCCGGTAAAACCCGGCGTGTCCCAAGAAACTTCTAACTCCTTTCACATTTACCGGTGGAGGCAAATTTTCAATAACATCAATTAAGGCCCTATCCACCTCATTGCCTCTTCCAGAAATCAAGTGCCTAAGCACTATACCTTCTTTTACCATAAAATGGCATTTTTCCCAATTCAAAACCAAATTAGTTTCTTCACATCGCTGCAAAATCTTAGACAAATTTGTTAAACAATCATCAAAGGTAGTTCCATAAACAGAAAAATCATCCATAAAAATCTCCATGATGTTTTCAATAAATTCATAAAAAATTGAAGTCATGAATCTTTGAAAAGTAGTCGGTGCATTACATAGACTAAAAGGCATTCTCCTATAGGCAAAAGTGCCATAGGGACAAGTAAACGTGGTCTTTTCTTGAACACTAGGATGTCTAGGAATTCGATGAAAACCGGAATATCCATCCAAGTAACAAAAGTATGAATGTCTAGCTAACCTTTCAAGCATTTGATCAATAAATGGGAGAGGGAAGATCTTTCCTTGTTGCCTTATTTAACTTCCTATAATCAATGCACATTCTCCAACCGGTTACCGTCCTAGTAGGGATTAGTTCATTATTTTCATTTTGAATAAGTCATCCCCCCTTTCTTAGGAACCACATGCACCGGACTAACCCATTCACTATCGGAGATTGGATAAATAACCCCCGCATCTAACAGTTTAAGAACTTCTTTCTTAACCACCTCTTTCATATTAGGGTTCAACCTACGTTGATTCTCAATGGATGGTTTATGCTCATCTTCCATTAAAATGTGATGCATGCAAAAAGAAGAATTTATGCCTTTAATATCATCAATTGTATATCCTATAACCTTTCTATGCATTCTAAGCTCCCTAATCAATTTCTCAGTTTCCAACTCATTCAAGATAGCATTCACAATTACCAGATAGGAAGAATTAGGACCAAGAAATTCATACCTCAATGTGGAAGGAAGAGGTTTTAGTTCTACCTTATGGGCTTCTTCATCTTTCAAATCCTTACTCTTTGGTTTCAACTAAAGTTTTTCTTTCTTTGTTTTGTTCGAAGAAATTTCTGGACTAGCCTCCAGGAGCATAACTCCTTACTTCTCCTCCATGAGCATTTAAGTCTCCACCAATCAAACACAATTCCAATGGATCGTCAACACAAGCTTGAGTGGATTCTTCTTTCACCACTTGGTGCATTGAGTCAACCATGCAACAAGAATCTTCAAAAGAAGGGTGTTTAATAGATTTAGCTAAATCAAATTCAACTTTATCATCACCCACAGTTAAAGTCAATTTTCCATTTTTAACATCAATAATTGTTCCTGTGGTAGCCAAGAAAGGCCTACCAAGAATAATGGGGATTTGGGAATCCTCTTCCATTTCAAGTACCACAAAATCTGCATGAATAAAAAATTTACCCACTCTAATAGGAACATCCTCCAAGATGCCTACAGGGAATTTGACGGACCGATCCGCCAATTGAAGGGAGATTGTTGTGGGTTTTAGTTCCCCCATCTCCAACTTCTTGCAAACAGAGAGGGTCATAAGACTAACACTAGCCCCCAAATCACAAAGAGCTTTATCAAAACTAGTGTTACCAATCAAGCAAGGAATAGAGAAACTACCTGGATCTTTCAATTTAGGAGGCATTTTATTTTGAATTAAAGCACTGCACTTCTCAGTTAAAGCCACTGTTTCATAGTCCTCCAGCTTTCTCTTATTTGACAAGATGTCCTTCAGAAATTTAGCATATGTGGGCATTTGTTGTAACGCCTCAATGAAGGGTACATTAATGTACAATTTCTTAAGGACCTCTAGAAATTTTCCAAATTGCTTATCTAACTTGGCCTTAGCCAACCTTTGAGGAAAAGGTATCGGAGGTTGGTAAGGTGGTGGAGGGACATACTTAGACAATTTTTCACTAGGCTCTTCCTCTTCTAAGGGTTGTGTCTTAGTAGGTTCCTCCTCCTCATCTACACTCTTGTTATCACTCTCCCCTTTAGCCTCGGGATTCTCAAGTTTCTTACCACTCCTTAGACTCACCGCTTTACACTGTTCATTAACTGCCCTACCTTGTTGCCTAAATTCTTCATTCTGCTTAGTTTGAGTAGCAACAAAATTTTCCATAAGAGACTCATGTTTAGACTTTTGTACCTGAGGATACCCCGATGCGGGTTTCCTATTACCTTGGCCTTCTTGGAATTCGTGGTTCAACGTGTTGCTGTAGTTCCCGTAGGAAAGATAAGGATTATTCTTCCTTACTTGGTTGTAGGGATTTGGGGGGGCATAAATTGGTAACTTCGGGTTCATGTCATAGAATTTGTGACAAGAGTTCACTTGTTCCCCCGAAGCACCGGACTCAGGAGCAATACCATGTGGGCACTCCATTATGTCATGTCCCTGCATTCCACAAATCTCACAAACAACATTAGTAGCCCCTATTGAACTCACATTAGCCTTTTCAAGCTTATGAAAGCGTTTATTTAATGAGTCGAATTTAGACATAATTAAATCAGTACTATTCATTTCGAACTTACCCCCCGAAAGCTTTTTCGGGTTATTACCTCTTTCCGAACCCCATTGGTGATAGTTGGTGGCTATGTTTTCAATGATATTGAACGCTTTAGTCAGAGGTCTGTTCATAAAGGCTCCACCAGCTGCGGAGTCAAGTGACACCTTTGATGAGTAATCCAGTCCATTGTATAAGGTATGCACTAACAACCACCTCTCGAGTCCATGATGTGGGCAAGACTCTAGCAATCCCTTGTAACGATCCCAAGCTTCGGATAAGCATTCTCTGTCCTTTTGGAAGAAGTCGGTGATCTGAGTTCGTAGGTAAGCAATCTTGGATGGAGGGAAGAATTAATCCAAGAATGCCTGCTCTAGTTGGTCCCAAGTTGACAACGTATTAGCGGGCACTTGCTTCAACCAAGCTTTTGCCTTTCCAGTCAGAGAGGAGGGGAATAACCTCAAGCGTATAGCATCGATCGGGGCACCTTGAATTCTTATTGCATCGGTGAATTCCAGGAATGTCTCCACATGTTCAGTGGGGTCCTTCGAGGGTAATCCTCCAAACTGATGTTGCCTAATCATGCCAATTAGCTGAGGCGGTATAGTGTAGTTCTCCGCCTCAATTTCTGGCCTGGTAATCCCAGTTCGCAAACCCCTAGCATTTGGGGCTGCGTAGTCCTTCAGTGGTTTGGTATCCGGTAGATTGGTCATGAGTGGAATGGGAATCAACCTCTCCCTCCTTCTTTGTCTTTGTAGTCTCCTGCGTCTATGAAAGGTCCTTTCGATCTCGGGGTCAACTTCAATAAGGTTTCCAAGACTTAGGGATCTTTGCATAAAAGATAAAAATACCTGTAAGAGAGAGATAAATACTCTAGAAAAAGAAAAAGAAATAAAAAAATGTCCAGAAAAATCAATTTAAAAAAATTAAATTGAAATCCAAGAAAGCACAGTCCCCGGCAACGGCGCCAAAAACTTGATGGTTCTCGAATCCGCAAGTGAACGGCTTCGTCGTCAAGTAATAAAAAAATCGAACCACAGAGATCTGATCTTAAATAACAATTAATTATTAAACTAATTAAACTGAACAAGAAAAAGATTTGGAAAATATTTGGTTTTTGAAATCAGGTTAACTAACAAATCTAGTAATTAAAACACAATCAAATAAAATCGTTAACAAATCAAATATGGAGTTTTTCAAATTAAAGGAGATTTCCGGGAATTGGGTTACCAACAAGACTGCTTATGCTACTAAATTGACTACCCTCCCCTCTATTAATAATCAAGATTGCTTTGAAGGTGAATGTATCATGAAGAAGTTAATGTTCCCTCTCGGGATACAAGAACCATGCCCAATTAAACCAACCCCTACTCTCATGGTAATTGAATTTAAATCGAACCCTTTAAGCTTTGTGACAATTCAGTGAACCCTCGAAGGATCGCTTCTAACTCTCGTGATTTAAGTCCTAAGTTTGATTCCTATATATCCGATACCTAAGTTCACCGCTAAGTTCGTCTTTAGTGTATCTACGACAAGCAAATAAGTGGCCACCGAATTTACGAGTAACTAAAGCAATAGGAATCAAATCGAAAGCAAAATTGAAATTAACAAGAGACCAAACGTCAATTCATCACCATAAACAAATCTTGGGCATAGCCCCAATTCCTAGAAATAAGACTACTACTCAAGCATTGCCATGATCATAGCAATCTTAATTAACAATAGCATAAAAAGAAAACACTAGAGAAGAGAAGAGATTGAGAAGAAGAGAAATCCTAATTTTTGCCTATGGGTGGCAGTTGATGTGTGAAATTCCGACAAGTGTATCGGATTCGTTGCCAAGTTATAAAAAGATCGATCCCACAGGGACTGTGATCTCAAACCACAACTAATTAGTAAATCGATAAAACTGGACTAAGATTTTGAAAAGGTTTTGATTTTTGAAATAGGATCAAGTAACAATCAATTTTAATTTCGCAATTAAACAAAATAGGAAAGCAATTCAAATTGGGGGTTTTTCAAATTCAAAAGGGATTTCCAGGAATTGGGATACCACAAAACTTTTTATGTTACTGAATCGACTCCTCTCCTTGTTAATTACCAAAATTTGTTTTGAAGGCGAACTTGTCCTAAATTAGCTAATGCTCCCTCTCGGGTTACAAAAACCGTGCCCGATTAAATTAATCCTTACTCTCGTGGTAATTGAATTTAAATCGGACCCCTTGAGTTTTGTGACAATTCGTTAATCCTCGAAGGACCGCTTCTAACTCTCGTGATTTAAGTCCTAAGTTTGATTCCTATAGATCCGATACCTAAGTTCACCGCTAAGTTCGTCCTTAGTGTACCTATGGCACGTAAATAAATGGCCACCGAATTCCCGAGTAATTAAAGCAATAGGGATCGAATCGAAAACAAATCTGAATTAACAAGAAATCAAAATCAATACATCACCATAAACAAGTTTTGGTCATAGCCCCAATTCCTAGAAACTAGACTACTACTCAAGCCTTGCCATGACTGTAGCAAGCTTGATTGAAAATAACTTAAAGAGAAAACAAACCCTAAGATAAGAGGAGAAAAATAACAAGAGAATTTCTGAATTTTTCTAAGGTAAACAACCCACACAAAAGTGCCCAGATTCGAGCTCCTAGGTCCTATTTATAAGATTGGGCAATTTGAATCCTAAACCAATACAAAAACCAGATCAAATCAGTTGTTGGAGATCCATGGAATGCGCGTCACGGCCGTGATGGCCATCACGGCCTGGCCGTGACAGCTTATGCCTTGAACGTTGCTTCACCAAATGGTCTGTCACGGTCGTGATGGGCATCACGGCCTGGCCGTGACAGATTCTGCCTAGAAGGGGTCTGGTTCAGTTGTCCTGTTACTGCCGTGATGGGCATCACGGCTAGGCCGTGACAGCTTCTGTCTTTTTCCTTCTTCTTTTTTCCAGCTTCACTTGATCACGGCCGTGATGGGCATCACGGCTAGGCCATGATCAGCCCTGTTTGCCTCTTTTTCTTGTTTTCCAAGCTCCCATCTTCGTGCCAGCTCCAACGCAACTTATCCTGAGCATTTTAATCTTCTTTTCCTGCACACAAGCACCACAAAACCACCTTACTTGTTCCAAGGCAAAATTAACTAATAATCAAATAAAATAAGCCTAAGCTATATGAAAATGCATGCAAAATATCATGGAAATATGAGGTGAAATCACACTCATCAAACTACCCCAAGCTTAAGATTTTGCTTGTCCTCAAGCAATAACTAAGGCCAGAAAAGTTAATCAATCGAAGCATAGACAGTGAATCTAGAACCCGAGTAGTGAATTCAAGCAACAGGCATATTCCATAAGAAACCAAGAAACAATCGATTTTAAGTCCAATTAGGAGCTTAGGTTCCCCAGACTCACATTTCTCACCAATTCGGGCACTCTTCTCACCTCACTCATGTGTTTGAGGGTATGTGACAATTCGCTCAATTTCCTCAAGGAAGGTGCCCTACCATAAGCTTGACTATTAACCAAATCTCTACCTTATTAATGAAAGCACATAAGAATCAAGAGGTCTTTTATTTTGGTTGTAACGGGGCCCTGGGATTTATTGTTAGGTGGGGAAATCAAGAAGAGGAAAATTCTAGAAGGCTAAGCAAAATCAAGCAGTGCAAAGCGTGACACCTCCTAAAATTCCATTTTGGGCTTCAGTTTTCCACCTTTCTTTTTTTTTTTTCATCTTTTTGCTTCTTATTTCTCACTTTATTTTTGTCATCCCCTTCTCCATTTTTTTTTGTTGTTGTTTGGAGAAGGGGTGATTTTTAACTATGGAGAAATTTTTCCAACTATTTATCCCACAATTTATTCTTAAAATTATCCTTTTTGCCCTTTGCAACACTTTAAGAGGTGCCATACTAAGCATTGTTCATTAAAATAGATCAAGGTACCAAGAAAAGTATTTTATTCTTTTAGGCTCAAAAGTGGGCAACTAAGGGGGGTAGCAATTTATCAGTCAAAGTTCAGGAGGCCAGAAAAATACATAGTGCCTCAATCATTTTCAAATGTGTTTTAAAAAAATTTTTAAGTTTTGAAACGGTTTCAAGTCGAGTTCTAGAGGGCACAATCCAAGAGGAATAAAACACTCGATTACAAGGAATGGGGTAGATTTATTGAGTACCCCTTTTTGGCTCAAAATCTCTCATTTAGTGGTTTAGAATCAATGAGAAACCTAAATCTAAGGAACCATATGCTAATTATTAACTTTCAAAAGATCGTCTCAAGCATTTTTCATTTTTAGCCTATCACAAGAATGCAAAAATTGGGTTCAAAAATCCACTGTCCTAATTCAATTGGCTGTCCTAATTCGATTGGCACAAAGTTTTTCACTATTGGGGGCATATCCTAAGTAGGGGCAGTTTAATCATGTGATTTATGCAAACTAATCCTAAATGAATGCAACATGCAAGAATGCAAAATTGATACCCCTACCCCAAGCTTAAAAACTTACATTGTCCCCAATGTAAATAATTAAGCCATAGGGAGGATAAAAAAAAAAGGAACAGATTAACTCACTGAGGTGGGGGGTGCTGGCTCGGATGCCAGTCGTAGAGCTGCTGGAGCATAGCTCTCTGCTCGCACTTCTCCTCCATAATGTGCTCCTGGTTCGCTATGATGGTGTCAAAAGTGGATGCGAATCGCGCATAGGGGTCATCGGATGACGAACTTGCGGAGGAAGAAGATGGGTACCCAGACTGCCTAGCCTGTGGTGGCGGGCGTAACGGCCTCTGTACTCTAATAGGCTGAGGGTCCTCTCCCACCGGCACTTTCCAATTTGCCGGGTTTGATACATCTAACAGTGTGGGGTTAGGGAGAGGAATTGGGTGCCTGAGCCTTGGGTGTTTCAAGCAGTATATGTCATCCTCCTGGATAATCATCCCCATGGCCTCACAAGCCTGCAAGGAGATACGGGTCCGTCCAGGGGCGGCCTCAAAACCATCCAGATCAAAGTTGAAGTGATGGCATATGGTGGTGATGAGGCCACCAATGACAATAGTGCCACTCGAACTCTTGGCCACCTTTAAGAGGTGCCTAGCCAAGAATGACCCTGTGTCCACGTTGCTCTCAGGGTGGAGCATGGCCCATAGTATAAAGACCTCATCCTGGCGGACGGATCCGTCACTCTCTCCACGGCCAAACAGGGTATTGGCTATGACCCTATGCATATACCTGATGCTAGGGTTAGCAAAGGCTGTGGACTTGGATGTATGAGGGTCAAAACTTCTGCCCTCATAGTCTATTATTGACCAGAAACTATGCGCACTAAACCCTAAGGGGTATCTTCGGTCACCCCTACTGGTAATCCAAAAATCTCATTAAATTCAGCCAGGGTTAGTATGAAGTCCTGGTTGAAGAGCCGGAATGTGATCCGTCCTTCTTGGCAATGCGGCCCTTGGAGAATTTCCGCATTCAGGGAGCTTAGGAACTCCAGAGTAGGCCCAGCATATGCAGGGTATCTGGTGCGAGCGAACTCGCTCCACCCAATGTTTTGCAACATCCAATTAATGTCAACAGTCAGGCCTAGGGAATCTAAGCATGCATCATCAAGATCTTTGGTCTGTACTATCTTCCTATTTTTTAAAGCATTAAACCTATCTTGCTGAGCAATATCCTTAAAAACTATCCATACCCATATCCATCAGTCTCAGAGTTGGATGAGTCAGAGTCAGAGTAATTACCTGGGTTCCTGCTTCCTCTGGTGCGAGTGCGCGAGGCTTCTGTTGCCCTTTGCCGTTTGGTTGCCATGATCCCATAGCACCAAAGTCCAAAATCCTCTTCACTGTTCTGAAATTTGGTTTGGTTAGGGTTTCAAAATTGGGAAATTTTGAGTTTTCCCAAAATTGAAGGATTTGCCCTGTGGGTCTTGTTGGGTTAGGGCCAGATAGTGAGGGAGTGTGGTTGGTTGGGTGTGGGTGTAGTGGGGAGGTGATATTTCGAGCTTTGGTTATGGTGGAAGGTGTGAGAGGAAGAACAAGGAGGAGATTAGGATGAAGAGGAGGATGATGGGCTAGGGTTAGGGGGGAGGTGTGCGTGATGAGTGATATGAGGAGAGTTGGGAGGAAGGAGAAGAAGGTTTGGTGTCTATGGAGGTGGGGAGCAGAGGAGATGAAGGGAGTGCGGGAGTATATGGTAGAAGACGCGTTTTAGGTTTTAAAAACAGAGAAAATCACGCGTCACGGCCGTGACCCACATCACGGGCAGGCCGTGACGCGTTGTGTCACAGAGTGAAGCTGTTCACGGGGGTGATGGATATCACGGCTTGCCCGTGATCGGATTTGTGTTGTGTTAGCTGGCCTGTCACGGCCGTGATCAATATCACGGCCTACCCGTGATCCTTTCTGGCCCTCTTGGTCTTCACATCACGGCCGTGATGGGAATCACGACCTAGCCGTGATGGACTCTGATCTTTTGGGGCCTATCTGTCACGCTCGTGATGTACATCACGGCTGGGCCGTGATGGTTGCTGACTTTTCTTTTCCATCCTCTCTTCACTCTCCATCACTTCCTGTCCTGAAAACACTTGACAAATCTATTAATTTATGATCTTTTTCCTCTTGATCTTCTCAAATTATTCAAGAGTTAAATTCAAAAACAAATGGAAAAGGGAAAGAAAACTTGGGTTGCCTCCCAAGAAGCGCTTATTTACGGTCTTAAGCTTGACCATAGTCCTTTCAGTCCTTCGTTGTTGGATCTAGGAGGGGAATCGCAACCTCCTGCTCAAGTGGATGTTCTCCAAAGTAGTGTTTCAGCCTTTGTCCATTGACCTTGAATGCTCCACGTTCCTGGCTCCAGACCTCAACAACACCATACGGGAATACTTTCATTACTTTAAATGGTCTGGACCATCTAGACTTGAGCTTCCCTGGGAATAACCGCAACCTCGAGTTATAAAGTAGCACTAGTTCTCCTTCATGGAATTCTCTACGAAGGATATGCTTATCATG
The DNA here is from genome assembly GCA_030762895.1 of Sophora flavescens. Taxonomy (NCBI): domain Eukaryota; kingdom Viridiplantae; phylum Streptophyta; class Magnoliopsida; order Fabales; family Fabaceae; genus Sophora; species Sophora flavescens. Next base: position 29,830,028 of record CM061063.1, on the reverse strand, counting down.
CCACTTCTTTGTTCTCTCCTTGTAAGATTGTGTGAACTCATAGGCATCCAACCTTAGCTCATCAAGTTCCTGAAGTTGAAGGATTATCCTTTCCCCAACGGCTTTCATATCAAAGTTTAGCATCTTAATAGCCCACAAAGCTTTATGCTCAAGCTCGACTGGTAAGTGACATGGCTTACCGTAAATAAGTCTAAAGGGTGTCATCCCGATAGGAGTCTTGTAAGCCGTACAGTAGGCCCAAAGAGTGTCATCAAGCCTTAAGGACCAATCCTTTCTCGACCCCGAAACAGTCTTTTCCAGAATGCTCTTTATCTCTCGGTTGGAAACCTCCACTTGCCCACTTGTCTGAGGGTGGTAAGGTGTAGCAACCCTATGAGTGACTCCATATTTGAGTAGGAGCTTCTCAAATTGTTTTTCAATGAAGTGAGATCCTCCATCACTAATGACTGCCCTTGGAATTCCAAACCTTGGAAAAATCACCTTCTTGAATAGTTTGATTACGGTTCTTGCATCACTTGCTGGGGAAGGAATGGCCTCCACCCATTTAGAGACGTAATCAACAGCTACAAGAATGAACTTATTATTGCAAGATGAAGGAAAGGGTCCCATGTAGTCGATTCCCCAAACATCAAATATCTCCACTTCTAGCATGGTGTTGAGTGGCATTTCATGCTTCTTATAGATGTTTCCCGTGCTTTGACATGGATCACAAGCAAGCACGAACATCCGGGCATCTCTGAAAATATGAGGCCAATAGAAACCAGCCGGAAGCACCTTTGCTGCTATCTTCGAGGCACTAGCATGTCCTCCGTAAGATGAGGAATGACAACAACTCTAGATACTTGGGACCTCGGCTTCCGAAATACACCTTCTGTATATGCTATCCGCACACTTGCGGAAAATGTAAGGCTCGTCCCACACGTAGTTCTTGAGATCGAAGAAGAAATTCTTCTTTTATTGATAATTGAGCTCCGGTGGTAGACTCCCGCATACAAAGTAATTCACAAATTCCGCATACCATGGAGCATCCTCTCCCAAGATAGCGAAGATGGCGAACGGTTGCTCATCGGGGAAGGAATCATCTATCGGCAAGTTGTCCTTCTTATGTTCCCATGGTTCAAGTCTGGATAAGTGGTCCGCAACTAAGTTCTCTGTTCCTTTCCGGTCCCGAATCTCCAAATCAAATTCTTGCAGAAGGAGAATCCATCGGATGAGTTTTGGCTTGGCTTCCTTCTTAGTCATGAGGTGCTTTAGTGCGGAGTGGTCCGTGTACACTATGACTTTAGACCCCACGAGGTATGATCTGAATTTCTCGAATGCAAAGACAACCGCAAGCAACTCTTTCTCAGTTGTGGCATAATTGGCTTGAGATCTGATAAGCCTTTGGCTCGACCAGTTTTATACGAGTAAGACCATGGCTTTTGCACTAATTACTCGAGTTTAAATCTCGTTTTAGCCCAAATTTGGATTTAATTGTCCTTAAGCAACATTTTGAGTTTCTTAAGTAGTTTAGGGCATTTTAGTTAATTTTTGAGTCGAATAAAGCATTCACTGCTATTTCATATTTTCAGGTTAAAAGGGAAGCACTTAGAGTCAAGGGAATGAAGAAAACAATGGAAATTACAATTCTGGAAGATTCGCCTCGCGAGAAGCTACTCGCCTCGCGAGCCTGAAGACCAGCCTGAACAGCAACAATCACCCTTTCTGTCTCGCCTCGTGAATCACTGTCTCGCCACGCGAGCCTGAAGGCCTGACTGTACCAGAGAATGTCACCCTTTCAGTCTCGCCCCACGAATCACCGTCTCGCCTCGCGAGAACCCAATTTTGAACTCGCGCCATTTTTAATATTCGCCTCGCGAGTGGGCGTAGATCCTGAAGGTTATAAATTGTTGTTTTAGGGCAGATTAGGGGAGCTTTTGATATTCACTGTTTATGAATTTTCTAGGTTTGTATTACGTTTTTGATGGAGAACTAATTCCCTGAGATTAGTCTGCTGTAATCGGTTTCCGCCGCACTTGAAGTTCTATAATTCCCAATCTTATTTCTATTCCCTTTCAATATTTTCCTATATGTCTTGTTTGCTTAATTCAAGTTATATAGGATAAGTCTTGTTTCATTTCGATGATTGTATGTTCCTTACTCTAATCGCGTTTGCTTAATTCGCGTGTGTACAATCGTGTTTGCTTAATTCACGAAGGTCTTAATCCGTTTGCTTAATTCGGAATAGGAACATATATCTCGTAGTGTCAATTGCGCTTGTCTAATTGTTGCTACAATTGAAAAGGGATTAGAATCCGCTTAGGGCATGGAATTTATATGAACCAATGATAGTTGGGAAACCGAAAACAGTAGATTAATCGTTTTTAGCTTATTTGACAATCACTTATTTGCATTGTTTTTCTTAATTGAATCATTCAACAACAACCCCCCCCCCCCCCCACAACTGATTTTGAGATTAATAACAATACAAGAGTCCTTGTGATACTATACCCAAGTTGTCGCGCCCTAGCTGCAGTTTTTAAACCACTCGTTCTTTTTGACCCATGTGCGACAGCATGTCAAAATTGGCACCGTTGCCGGGGACTCTTGTTGTTATTTTCACATTTTCTTTTTGATTTTCTACTGAATTAGTTCTGGCTACTAGGTTTGGTTGTTCTGACTTGTTTGAATTTGACCCTGAAATTGAAAGAACTTTGCACACACGCCGTAGAGCAATTCAGGCTAGCACTAGTTCACCAACCAGTAGCGATTCTGAGTCTGTACTTGCTTTTGATAACATGGCTGATCAAAGAACATTAAGGCAGCTTGTTGCTCCTGATGTTAATTATAATGGTTTGTGTATTGAATATGCTGATGTTGTTGCTCCTTTTGAGTTAAAATCTGGTTTAATACACTTGTTGCCAAGGTTTAGTGGTCTTGCAGGTGAGGATCCGCACAAGCATCTGAAGGAATTCCAGGTTGTCTGCTCTACACCTTTGAGACCAGAAGGAATAACTGAAGACCATATCAAGCTGAGGGCCTTCCCATTCTCGTTTCAAGGTGCTGTGAAGGATTGGTTATACTACCTTGAGCCAAATTATGTTTCAACCTGGAACGATTTGAAGAAGGTCTTCTTAGAGAGATACTTTCCTGCCTCCAGAGCTGCATCAATCAGGAAGGAGATATGTGGTATTAGACAGGGCAATGAATCATTGGCTGAATACTGGGAGAGATTCAAGAAGTTAGTGTCCAGTTGCCCTCAGCACCAGATTTTCGAGCAGCTGCTGACTCAGTACTTTTATGAGGGGTTGCTACCGATGGACAGAAACATTTTGGATGCTGCTAGTGGGGGAGCACTTGTTGATAAGACCCCAGCTGCTGCCAAGCAATTGATTGAAAACATGTCACTCAACTCCCTGCAGTTCACAACCATAAACAACTGTCGAGACAAGGGGTGTGAATGAGATCCATGGCTCTTCTTCCAACAAGGCCCTTGAAACCAGACTTGATGAGCTTACTTCTTTAGTGAAATAGTTGGCAGTGGATAAAGTTCAAACAGCAAGGTTGTGCGGCATTTGTACTTCTCCTGAGCACCTGTCCGACGCATGCCCTACTCTGAAAGATAAGTCGGTCACCGATTTGCCTCAAGCATATGCAGCCAATCTTTACAATCAAGGCAACAATCAGAACAGGTACAACATCCCTGACCTCTCCACTAATAAGTACCACCCCAACTGGAGGACCCATCCGAACCTTCGGTATGGAAGCTCATCCACACAACAACAGCTGATGTTACCACCACAGAACCCTCCTCAAGTGACCACCTCTGCACCTTCCAGACCTTCACTAGAGGACCTTGTCAAGTAAATGGCTGCACAAAATCTCCAGTTTCAGCAGCGAACGGATTCTAGTATTCATGCTTTGCAAACTCAGATTGGACAGCTTGCCACTTCGATGAATGCCATGCAGCAAGCTCAAGGATCGAACCAACTACCCGCTCAACCAGTAGTGAATCCTAATGTCCCTAATCCTAATGTGAGTGCAATGACTTTGAGATCCGGAAAAGTTGCAGAACCAGCCCCTGAAAAGAATAAAGCTGTTGAGGTAACACCTGAACCTTTTGTTGTTGTTGAAGCTGAAAAAGAATATGTGCCACCAATCCCCTTCCCGCAAAGAGTGCTGAAAAATAAGAAGGTTGATGAGGAAGACAAAGAGAGAGAGATTCTGGATGTGTTCAGGAAAGTGGCAGTGAACATTCCGCTCCTTGATGCGATTAAGCAGGTTCCGAAATATGCAAAGTTTCTGAAGGATTTGTACACACACAAGAGGAGGTTGAAGGGTAATGAGAGAGTCAATTTGGGGCGAAATGTTTCAGTCCTCATTCAACCTAAGCCTACACCTGAAAAGGTTACTGTTTCAGCCCTCACTCGGGCAATTCCACAGAAATACAAGGATCCAGGAACTTTTGCTATTCCATGCACCATTGGGGACAGTAAATTCGACAATTGCATGTTGGATTTAGGAGCTTCTATTAATGTCATGCCCACTTCTGTTTTCAACAATCTTGATCTTGGTCCTTTGCAACATACAGGTCTTACTATTCAGTTGGCAAACAGGACCAATGCTCGCCCCATTGGAGTGGTAGAAGATGTGCTTGTACAAGTTAATGACTTGATTTTCCCTGCTGACTTTTACATCCTGGACATGGAAGGGGGAAAAAATTCAAGCAGATCACCAATCATTCTGGGCAGACCGTTCATGAAAATGGCGAAGACAAAGATTGATGTTGATGATGGAACCATGTCCATGGAATTTGGTGACATTGTTGCAAAATTCAACATTTTCGATGCTATGAAGCATCCCTTGGAAGAGCACTCTGTCTTTCAAATAGAGTTGCTCTCTGAAATTGTTGATGATACTTATGTTGACTTGGTTGCTGATTTTCCATCTATTTCTGGTTTTGATGATGTTTATTCATGTGCTGATTGTACTAACACTGACCCTTGTGCTGTTTGTGCTGAGATTGATGCTACCTTGCAGGGTGACAGTGTAAGTTAAGTTGTTTGTTCAGTTGAAGTTCTTGACAGCACGGCTGCCCCAAACATACCATCCATTGAGCAGCCACCCTCCCTAGAGCTTAAGCCACTTCCTGGAAATCTGAAGTATGCTTATTTGGAGAGGAATGAAAAACTTCCAGTTATAATTTCCTCTAACCTTGATTATGACCAGGAAACTAAGCTCTTGGAGGTTTTGAAGAAGCATAAGAAGGCAATTGGGTGGACCTTGGCCGACATACCAGGTATTAGCCCCTCCAGGTGTATGCATAGGATTTTGTTGGAGGATGGGGCTAAAACAGTTAGGCGGCCCCAAAGGTGGCTCAATCCATTGATTCTTGATGTTGTGAAGAAGGAGGTAACAAAACTCTTGCATGCAGGTATCATATACCCTATCTCTGACAGTAATTGGGTGAGCCCAGTGCAAGTAGTACCTAAGAAATCTGGACTCACAGTGGTGAAAAATGAAAATGATGAACTTGTTCCCACTAGAGTTCAGAATAGCTGGAGAGTTTGCTTTGATTACAGGAGATTGAACCAGGCTACTAGAAAGTATCACTTTCCTTTGCCGTTCATCGATCAGATGCTTGAACGGCTAGCCGGTAAATCACACTATTGCTTTCTTGATGGTTTTTCAGGTTACTTCCAGATCCACATTGCACCAGAGGATCAAGAGAAGACGACTTTCACGTGCCCCTTCGGCACATTTGCTTACAGGAGGATGCCATTTGGTCTTTGCAATGCTCCTGTCACATTCCAGAGATGCATGATTAGTATTTTTACTGAATATATTGAGAATTGCATGGAAGTGTTCATGGATGATTTTACTGTTTATGGTTCCTCATTTGATGCATGCTTGCATAGTTTGAATCTGTTTTTGGAAAGATGCATTGAAACTGACCTTGTTTTGAACTATGAAAAATGCCATTTTATGGTTGAACAGGGGATTGTTTTGGGGCATATCATTTCTGAGAAAGGTATTTCAGTAGATCCTGGTAAGATTGATGTGATTTCTACACTGCCTTACCCAACTTGCGTTCGCGAGATTCGCTCTTTTCTTGGTCATGCAGGTTTTTACAGGCGCTTCATAAAGGATTTCAGCAAGATAGCTCTCCCTCTGTCAAACTTGTTGAAGAATGACGCCATTTTCAACTTTGATGACAACTGCAAGAAGGCGTTTGATTTATTGAAGAAGGCATTGACCTCCACTCCCATCATCCAGCCTCCTGACTGGGCCCTCCCCTTTGAGATTATGTGCGATGCCTCTAACTATGCTGTGGGGGCGGTCCTTGCACAAAGGGTGGGCAAGGCTGCCCATGTGATTTACTATGCTTCTAGAACTTTAGATGCTGCACAGTATAATTACACCACTACTGAAAAGGAACTTCTAGCTATTGTTTTTGCTCTTGATAAATTTAGATCATATTTGCTAGGTTCCAAGGTTGTTGTTTTCACTGACCATGCAGCTCTAAAGTACTTGTTGAAGAAACCAGAAGCAAAACCGAGATTGATTCGGTGGATGTTGTTGCTCCAAGAGTTTAGTGTGGAGATAAAGGATAAGAGTGGAGCTGAGAACTTAGTGGCTGATCACTTGAGCAGAATAGAGAGGGATGAGGATCCTTCCCCCATTCAGGATAACTTTCCTGATGAGCAGCTTTTATAGTTACATGGGGTAACTCCTTGGTTTGCTGATATTGTTAATTATCTTGTTGCTGGTGTTTTTCCAACAGGTACAACTAGATCACAAATTCACAAACTCAGGAGTGATGCCAAATATTATGTTTGGGATGATCCATATCTTTGGAAGTTTGGCAGTGATCAGGTAATCAGGAGATGTGTCCCCGACTATGAGATTGAATCTATTCTGCACTTTTCTCATACTTCTCAAGTAGGGGGACACTTTGGGCCACAGAGGACTGCAAGAAAAATCCTAGATTCAGGTTTTTACTGGACCACCATTTTTAGAGATGCTTATGAGGTTTACGCACTTGTAGAGAGTGTCAGACTGCAGGTGCAACCATCACTCGCAAGAGTGAAATGCCTCAGCAACCTATGCTTTTCTGTGAGGTGTTTGATGTGCGGGGAATTGACTTTATGGGTCCTTTCCCTGCATCTTTTGGTTTTCTCTATATTTTGCTTGCTGTTGATTATGTTTCAAAGTGGGTGGAAGCTATCCCCATTAGGACTAATGATTCTAGAATTGTTGCAAATTTTGTCAGGTCCAACATTTTCTGCAGGTTCGGAATACCTCGTGCTATCATAAGTGACCAAGGCACTCATTTCTACAACCGCACCATGGAAGCTTTACTCCAAAAGTATGGAGTTGTGCACAGGGTCTCTACTGCATACCATCCCCAGACTAATGGGCAGGCTGAGATCTCAAACAGAGAGATCAAACAGATCTTAGAGAAAGTGGTGCAGCCAAATAGGAAGGACTGGAGCCGCCGTCTAGAAGACGCACTTTGGGCTCAAAGAATAGCTTTCAAGACACCAATAGGGATGTCTCCCTATAGACTTGTGTTCGGTAAGGCATGTCACCTTCCTGTAGAAATTGAGCACCGTGCTTATTGGGCGGTCAGAAGCTGTAATTTGGAAATGCAAAAAGCAGGCATTGAAAGAAAACTCCAATTACAGCAGCTTGAAGAGCTTAGGCTAGAAGCCTATGAAATCTCTCGAATCTACAAGGATAAAACTAAGCACTTCCATGATCAAATGATTTCTAGGAAGGAATTCTCTGTGGGTCAACAGGTTTTATTGTTTAACTCCCGCCTGAAGGTGATGGCTGGGAAACTTCGATCCAAGTGGATTGGCCCATTTGTTGTCACTAATGTTTTCCCTCACGGTGCAATAGAAATAAAAAGTGCAGGTAGCAACAAGGTCTTTAAGGTTAATGGGCAGCGCTTGAAGCTATTCCATGAGAGCTCAGTGCCTGAAGATGCAACCGTTGAAGAGCTCTCCTTGGGAGAGCCCACCTACACTACAACTTGACCAGGGAGCACCTTCTTCTTTCCCTCACTCTTATTTTATATTTGTGTTCTTTCATTGAGGACAATATCTGTCTTAAGTGTGGGGGAGGGAACCAATTGTTTGTTTTTGTTTTGTTTTCCTTGTTTGTGTTGCTTTGAGTCGTTATGTGTTGAGTCTTGTGTCGGTGAGCCTGTTGGATTCTAATCAAATTTTGCATAGATGGATTGCATGACATATGTTGACTGTTGATGATTTTCCCCCTAGGTCTTGAAAAATTGAATTTTGATCCCCATGTGAAAAATTGAAAATTAAACCTTGAGATATTCTATTGTGATTGCATGATTTATGATAAGTTTGGGGTGAAGGGATGCACACACTAGGGATTGAATCTTGGTCAAACAATTTGAGAGAAATGTCCAGGTGAGGATTTGAGCCTCCAACATGTTTTTAATTATGTGAAGCACTTTTGAGTTGCACTTTCCCAAATTTGCTTGAATCTCTTCATGGTTTGCATGTTTATGTGCTTGCATCAAATGATTTAGGCAATTTTCTTTGAAATAACTACTTGGCCTAAAAAGAATCATCCCTAATGCATGTCCCCTAGTTAGCCACATTGAGCCTAATTAGCCTATTGTTTCTTGATGACCCTATGTTACAAGCCAAAAATCTGGAAAAAAAACCATGTTAACCCAATCTTAGGATTAGGAGAGCATGGAAGCTTAGCAAGACAAGGGTTGCAAGAAACTAAGTTTGGGGTGGCTACAAGGTTTGATATGTCATTCTGGGTTGAGAAAAAGAAAAATAAAAGTTGGAGCCAAAGGCAAAAAGAAAAAAAAAACAAAGAAAAGCACAAAAATGTCAAAAAAAAAGGGTATTGGAAGAAAAGGCTGTAGTCACCCAAAGCAAAAAGAAAAATGGAAAAAGGAATTTGAGTGGAAGTTCAGTGTGTTAAAATGCTCATGCTCATGCTCTCTTAGTTCCTAGGGACTTAAGCCTAGTACCTTTGAATATCCTACCTTTAGCCAGGCCCTATTACAACCGTTAAAAGACCTTTTGATGTTGCATGCATGTTCTTGTGGGAACCCTGTTTGAGATGAAAATCAAATTCATGGAAAGTGCTCTTGAAATGTGAAACTGAGTGAAAAGTTGATAGCCTAGACAAATTGAGCGAATGAGTGAAATATTACATGCCCTTGTGAGGAAGGCAATTGCTTGAAATTGGTGATATTCCCTTTTGTGTGTGACTTGGATCCTCAACTTAGATTAATCATTGCATGAATGATGCAATTCTTAATTGTTTAAAGTAAATGAATGTGGGGATTGCATTGTTGAAAAGGGGGGAAACATTGAAAAAAAATTGTCTTGTCAAAATTGCTTGAAATTTGTGCGTAATTGGTTGAATCCCTTAAGCTTGCCAAGTTTGAGTCTTTTTGAGTTTTAGTTTGCTTGGGGACAAGCAAAGTTTAAGTTTGGAGTATTTTGATAAGCCTCTGGCTCGACTAGTTTTATACTAGTAAGACCATGGCTTTTGCACTAATTACTCGAGTTTCAATCTCGTTTTAGCCCAAATTTGGATTTAATTGTCCTCAAGCAACATTTTGAGTTTCTTAAGTAGTTTAGGGCATTCTAGTTAATTTTTGAGTCGAATAAAGTATTTACTGCTATTTCATATTTTCAGGTTAAAAGGGAAGCACTTAGAGTCAAGGGAATGAAGAAAACAATGGAAATTACAATTCTGGAAGATTCGCCTCGCGAGAAGCTACTCGCCTCGCGAGCCTGAAGACCAGCCTGAACAGCAACAGTCACCCTTTCTGTCTCGCCTCGCGAATCACTGTCTCACCACGCGAGCCTGAAGGTCTGACTGTACCAGAGAATGTCACCCTTTCAGTCTCCCCCCGCGAATCACCGTCTCGCCTCGCGAGAACCCAATTTTGAACTCGCGCCACTTTTAATATTCGCCTTGCGAGCGGGCGCAGATCCTGAAGGTTATAAATTGCTGTTTTAGGGCAGATTAGGGGAGCTTTTGATATTCACTGTTTACGAATTTTCTAGGTTTGTATTACGTTTTTGATGGAGAACTAATTCCCTGAGATTAGTCTGCTGTAATCGGTTTTCGCCGCACTTGAGGTTCTATAATTCCCAATCTTATTGCTATTCCCTTTCAATATTTTCCTATATGTCTTGTTTGCTTAATTCAAGTTATATAGGATAAGTCTTGATTCATTTCGATGATTGTATATATGTTCCTTATTCTAATCGTGTTTGCTTAATTCGCGTGTGTACAATCGTGTTTGCTAAATTCACGAAGGTCTTAATCCGTTTGCTTAATTCGGAATAGGAACATATATCTCATAGTGTCAATTGCGCTTGTCTAATTGTTGCTACAATCGAAAAGGGATTAGAATCCGCTTAGGGCATGGAATTTATATGAACCAATGATAGTTGGGAAACCGAAAACAGTATATTAATCGTTTTTAGCTTATTTGACAATCACTTATTTGCATTGTTTTTCTTAATTGAATCATTCAACAACCCCAACCCCCCGGCCAAAAAAACCTAATTTTGAGATTAATAACAATACAAGAGTCCTTGTGATACGATACCCGAGTTGTCGCGCCCTAGCTGCAATTTTTAAACCACTCGTTCTTTTTGACCCGCGTTCGACAGCGTGTCAAGCTCCATCTAGAGTTTTGCTTGCATAGTATATTGCATGGACCTTCTTGTCTCTCCTCTGTCCCAATACTGCTCCCACCGCGTAGTCACTAGCATCGCACATTACTTCGAATGGCTCATCCCAATTTGGTGTTTGCAGAATGGGAGCGGTGGTCAGAGCTTCCTTCAACCTACAAAATGCACTCAAACATTCCTCATTAAAATCAAATGGAGCATCTTTCATTAAAAGGTTAGATAAGGGTTTAGAAATTTTCGAAAAATCTTTGATGAAACGCCGGTAAAAGCTGGCATGTCCCAAGAAACTTCTAACTCCTTTCACATTTATTGGTGGGGGCAAATTTTCAATAACATCTATTTTGGCCCTGTCCACCTCAATACCTCTACCGGAAATCAAGTGCCCAAGCATTATACCTTCCTTTACCATAAAATGGCATTTCTCCCAATTCAATACCAGATTGGTTTCTTCACGTCGCTGCAAAATCTTAGACAAATTCGTTAAACAATCATCAAAGGTAGTTCCATATACAGAAAAATCATCCATAAAAACCTCCATGATGTTTTCAATAAATTCAGAAAAAATTGCAGTCATGCATCTTTGAAAAGTAGCCGGTGCATTACATAGACCAAAAGGCATTCTTCTATAGGCAAAAGTGCCATAGGGACAAGTAAACGTGGTCTTTTCTTGATCACTAGGATGTATAGGAATTTGATGAAAACCGGAATATCCATCCAAGTAACAAAAGTATGAATGCCTAGCTAACCTTTCAAGCATTTGATCAATAAATGGGAGAGGGAAGTGATCTTTCCATGTTGCCTTATTTAGTTTCCTATAATCGATGCACATTCTGCAACCGGTTACTGTCCTAGTAGGGATTAGTTCATTATTTTCATTTTGAATAACAGTCATCCCCCCTTTCTTAGGAACCACATGCACCGGACTAACCCATTCACTATCGGAGATTGAATAAATAACCCCCGCATCTAACAGCTTAAGCACTTCCTTCTTAACCACCTCTTTCATATTAGGGTTTAACCTACGTTGATGCTCAATTGATGGTTTATGCTCATCTTCCATTAAAATGCGATGCATACAAAAGGAAGGATTTATGCCTTTAATATCATCAATTGTATATCCTATGACTTTCCTATGCATTCTAAGCTCCCTAAGTAATTTCTCAGTTTCCAACTCATTCAAGCTAGCATTCACAATTACCGGATAGGAAGAGTTAGGACCGAGAAATTCATACCTCAATGTGGAGGGAAGGGGTTTTAGTTCAACCTTAGGGGCTTCTTCATCTTTCGGATCCTTTTTCTCTGGTGTCAACTCAAGTTTCTCTTTCTTTGTTTTGTTGGGAGGAATTTATGGACTAGCCTCCAGAAAGCGGGCGTAATTCCTTACTTCTCCTCCATGAGCGTTTAAGTCTCCACCAATCAAGCACATTTCCAACGGATCATCAACACAAGCTTGTGCGGATTCTTCTTTCACCACTTGGTGCATTAGGTCAATCCTGAACAAGAATCTTCAAAAGAAGGGTGTTTAACAGATTTAGCTAAATCAAATTCAAATTTATCATCACCCACAATTAAGGTCAATTTCCCATTTTTAACATCAATAATGGCTCCTGCGGTAGCCAAGAAAGGCCTACCAAGAATAATGGGGATTTGGGAATCCTCTTCCATTTCAAGTACTACAAAATCCGCAGGAATGAAAAATTTACCCACTCTAATAAGAACATCCTCCAAGATACCTATAGGGAATTTGACGGACCGATCAGCCAATTGAAGGGAGATTGTTGTGTGTTTTAGTTCACCCATCTCCAACTTCTTGCAAACAGAGAGTGGCATAAGACTAACACTAGCCCCCAAATCACAAAGAGCTTTATCAAAACTAGTGTTACCAATAAAGCATGGAATAGAGAAACTATCTGGATCTTTCAATTTAGGAGGCAATTTATTTCGAATCAGAGCGCTGCACTCCTCAGTTAAAGCCACTATTTCATAGTCCTCTAGCTTTCTCTTATTTGACAAGATATCCTTAAGAAATTTAGCATATGTCGGCATTTTTGTTGTAATGCCTCAGTGAAGGGTACATTAATGTAAAATTTCTTAAGGACCTATAGAAATTTCCCAAATTACTTATCTAACTTGGCATTGGCCAACCTTTGAGGAAAAGGTATCGGAGGCTGGTAAGGTGGTGGAGGGACATACTTAGGCGCTTTTTCACTAGGATCTTCCTCTCCTAAGGGTTGTGTCTCAGTAGGTTCCTCCTTCTCAGCTACACTCTCGCTATCGCTCTCCCTCTTAGCCTCCGGATTCTCAAGTTTCTTGCAACTCCTTAGACTCACGGCTTTACATTGTTCATTATTTGGGTTCACCTCAGGTTGTCCAGGAAACTTGCCCTGTTGCCTCATCGAATTTCTAGCTTGTTGGGCAATTTGAGTTTCTAACATCTTGTTAGGGATGGCCAAGTTATCTACCTTAGATGTTAGTTCTTTTATCGCCTCATTAACCGCCCTACCTTGTTGCCTAAATTTCTCGTTCTGCTTAGTTTGAGCAGCAACAAAGTTTTCCATGAGAGACTCGAGTTTAGATTTTTGTACCTGAGGATACCCCGATGCGGGTTTCCTATTACCTTGTCCTTCTTGGAATTCGTGATTCAACGTGTTGTTGTAGTTTCCGTAGGAAAGGTAAGGACTATTCCTCCTCTGGTTGTAGGGATTTGGGGGAGCATAATTTGGTAGCTTCGGGTTTGTGTCGTAGAAATTGTGACAAGAGTTCATCTGTTCTCCTGAAGCACCGGACTCAGAAGCGATACCATGTTTGCACTCCATTATGTCAAGTCCCTGCATTCCACAAATCTCACAAACAACATTAGTAGCACCAATTGAACTCACATGAGCCTTTTCAATCTTATCAAATCGTTTATTTAGTGAGTCAAATTTAGACATAATCAGATCGGTACTATTCATTTCGAACTTACCCCCCGAAAGCTTTTTCGGGTTATTACCTCTTTCTGAACCCCATTGGTGATAATTGGTGGCCACGTTGTCAATGATGTTGAACGCTTCAGTCAGGGGTCTGTTCATGAAGGCTCCACCAGCTGCGGAGTCAAGTGATACCTTTGATGAATAATCCAATCCGTTGTAGAAGGTGTGCACTAACAACCACTTTTCCAGTCCATGATGTGGGCAAGACTCTAGCAATCCCTTGTAGCGATCCCAAGCTTCTGATAAGCATTCTCCGTCTTTTTGGAAGAAGCCAGTGATCTGAGTCCTTAGGTAAGTAGTCTTGGATGGAGGGAAGAATTTCTCCAAAAATGCTTGCTCTAGTTGGTCCCAAGTTGTCAACGTGTTAGCGGGCACTTGCTTCAACCAAGCTTTTGCTTTTCCAGCCAGATAGGAGGGGAATAACCTCAAGCATATAGCATCGGTCGGGGCACCTTGAATCCTTATCGCATCGGTGAATTCCAAGAATGTCTCCACATGATTTGTCGGGTCCTCCGATGGTAATCCTCCAAACTGATGTTGCCTAATAATGCTAATTAAGTGAGGCGGTATAGTGTAGTTTTCCGCCTCAATTTCCGGCCTTGCAATCCCAGTTGGCAGACCCCTAGCATTTGGGACTGCATAGTCCTTCAGTGGCTTCGTATCCGGTAGATTCGCCATGAGTGGAATGGGAATCAACCTCTCTCTCTCTCTTTGTAGTCTCCTACGTCTATGAAAGGTCCTTTCGATCTCGGGGTCGACTTCAATAAGGTTTCCAAGACTTAGGGATCTTTGCATAAAAGAGAAAAAATACCTATGGCAGAGAGATAGATACTCTAAATAAAAACAGAAATAAAATAAAAATAAAATAAAAAAAGAAAATGTCCAGAAAAATCAATTTAAAAATTAAGTTTAAATTCAAGGAAACATAGTCCCCGGCAACGACGCCAAAAACTTGATGCGTGAAATTCCGGCAAGTGCACCAGATTCGTTGCCAAGTTATAAAAGATCGATCCCACAGGGACCGTGATCTCAAACCACAACTAATTAGTAAATCGATAAAAGTGGACTAAGATTTTGAAAAGGTTTTGATTTTTGAAATAGGATCAAGTAACAATCAATTTTAATTTTGCAATTAAACAAAACAGGAAAGCAATTCAAATTGGGGGTTTTTCAAATTCAAAAGGGATTTCCAGGAATTGGGATACCACAAAACTGTTTATGTTACCGAATCGACTCCTCTCCTTGTTAATTACCAAAATTTGTTTTGAAGGCGAGCTTGTCCTAAATTAGCTAATGCTCCCTCTCGGGTTACAAAAATCGTGCCCGATTAAATTAATCCTTACTCTCGTGGTAATTGAATTTAAATCGGACCCCTTGAGTTTTGTGACAATTCGTGAATCCTCAAAGGACCGCTTCTAACTCTCGTGATTTAAGTCCTAAGTTCGATTCCTATAGATCTGATACCTAAGTTCACCGCTAAGTTCGTCCTTAGTGTATCTATGGCACGCAAACAAGTGGCCACCAAATTCGCGAGTAATTAAAGCAATAGGGATCGAATCGAAAACAAATCTGAATTAACAAGAAATCAAAATCAATACATCACCATAAACAAGTTTTGGGCATAGCCCCAATTCCTAGAAACTAGACTACTACTCAAGCCTTGCCATGACTGTAGCAAGCTTGATTGAAAATAACATAAAGAGAAAACAAACCCTAAGAGAAGAGAAGAAAAAGAAGAAGAGAATTTCTGAATTTTTCTAAGTTAAACAGCCCACACAAAAGTGCCAAGGTTCGAGCTCCTAGGTCTTATTTATAAGATTGGGCAATTTGAATCCTAAACCAATACAAAAACCAGATCAAATCAGTTGTTGGAGATCCATGGAATGCGCGTCACGACCGTGATGGCCATCACGGCCTGACCGTGACAGATTTTGCCTAGAAGGGGTCTGGCTCAGTTGTCCTGTCACGGTCGTGATGGGCATCACGTCTAGGCCGTGACAGCTTCTGTCTTTTTCCTTCTTTTTTTCCAGCTTCACTTGATCACGGCCGTGATGGGCATCACGAGTAGGCCGTGATCAGCTTTGTTTGCCTCTTTTTCTTGTTTTCCAAGCTCCCATCTTCGTGCCAGCTCCAACGCAACTGATCCTGAGCATTTTAATCTTTTTTTCCTGCACACAAGCACCACAAAACCACCTTACTCGTTCCAAGGCAAAATTAACTAATAATCAAATAAAATAAGCCTAAGCTATATGAAAATGCATGCAAAATGTCATGGAAATATGAGGTGAAATCACACTCATCAATAGTTCAGAAGTGCCCAGTTTCGAGCCCTAGAGGCCTATTTATAATGTAGGGTAACTTGAATCCCAAGCAATTACAAAAATCAGATCAAATCAGTTTTTAAAATTCCAGATATTGCGCGTCACGGTCGTGATGCCTGTCACGGCCAGGCCGTGATGGGTTCTGTCTTGGAGATTGCTTCGTTGGTTGGTCTGTCACGGCCGTGACCACCACCACGGCCTAGCCGTGATCAGTTCTGCCTGTGAGGGTCTGGTTCAGTTGGCATGTCACGGCCGTGATGGACATCACGACCTGGCCGTGACCAGCTCCGACTTTTCCATTCTTTCTTTTCAGTTCTACTCGATCATGGCCGTGATGGCCATCACGGCTAGGCCGTGATCAGTTCTTTTTGTCTCATTATCTTGCTTTTCAAGCTCCGTCTTCATGCAAGCTCCAACATAACTGATCCTGAGCATTTTAATCTTCAATTCTTGCACACAAGCACCACAAAACCACGTTACCCGTTCCAAGGTAAAAACTAACAAAATATCAAATTAAATATGCCTAAACTATATGAAAATGCATGCAAAATTTCAAGGAAATATGAGGTGAAATCACACTCATCAACCCCCACGCCATCGTAAATGGAAGAGGGTCCGACAAAGAAAAACGGGACAATATACATCTGAGGAGGCCCGCCAAGTAGCCGAGAAGAATGTAAGTATAGATTGAATTGTAATTGTCATTTTAACATTGTTATCGAATTGTAATGTTACCTGATATTTTATATGTTATAGGATGCCTTGGACGAGCAGGTAACCCAAGGAACCTTTGTTCCTAGATGACGCGATGATATCTTAGTTGATGCCATCGGTAAACCAGACTACCCGGGCCGTGTCATTGGTGTTGGATGGGGCGTCGGTATTCGTCAATACCATGGTTCATCTTTACACCAATGCCACGGGGATGTTGATGCAGATAGAGCACGGCTAAAACAGGAGATTGCAGCTGAGATTAGATAGGAGATGGCCGAGCAGTTTGCCCAGCAGCTGGCAATATTGACTTCTATGTCCCAGCAGATGACAGGTGTCCAACCCTCTGTCCATGTGAGCACTAAGGGCTCATGTGATCCTCCTCATCAGCCTGAAAATGATGATGATGGTGATGATGGCGACGACCCTGATAGGTGTGAGCTGGATGTTGATGATCATCATGATCGCCGCTTAGTGGCATTGGGGAGGGCACATAATAACTTCGGTAATACCATACACCATCATTTATTACCGGATGATCAGGTGAGGGTCGTTGTTGAGATTATTCGAGATGCTGATGCTCGAGTCCCTGTGCCCATTGAGGAGGTTCAAACAGTGGCTCGAGCCCCCGGTAACTTCATCCCCTGGCCAAGAAGACTGGTCAGCTTTCTTGTTGCATCTGAGGTATTCAGTTGTGTTTTTCTATATTCATAGTTGAAATTATTTATTATTGTTTAAAGATAATGCTTTATTTTTATTTGTTTTAGGATGTTGGAAATGATATTCTTCCTAAAAGGTTAGATCTAGGAAGACCAGAGATGTCTGCTCCTGCCAATGTATTCATTTGACCATTTAATTAATTACGAATGAAATAACTTATCTGTGATTACTAATATATATCTTTGTTGTTTAGGGGATCGACAAAGGGGCACCTGGTGATGTTTTTAAACTTCTGGCTATACAGGTTGTGACCATGGAGAATGATGCAACTTTGGTAAGGTTGGAACATGATGCCAGTCCAGGTGACGAACTGTATATCCCAAAGAAGGAACTTATGGAGATTGTACTCGATAAAGAAATGGCTAGTTCTGGACACCTATCGTAATGGTGCACGTAGGTACATTTTATTTATAAGTTAAGTAATTAAATTTTAAATACTATGATAATTAACATGTTTTTTTCAATATATTAGGTATCTGCATCGTATGTTAGTTGATCGGGGTAACCTCACCCTTTATGGGTTCATTGACCCCATGTTCATTCAGGATGATGTTCTCCTAGCATCAGAAGACCCGGTCACCACCATACGTGATATACTTGCCCGAGACGATCATCAATTCTACCTTGCGCCTAATCTCAATAAGTACCGATTATTTAATTATAACTATATATGACTTAGTCACTAATTGTTCCGCAAATACAGCAAGCATTGGCAACTGTTGATCTTGTACCCTAGGATGAATGTCGTGGTCTTCTTATGCTCAATGGGAAATAAGCCGGCGAATGAACTGAAGATGATCATGGAAACGTAAGCATTAAAATACTTTATAATCAATAGTGCAGTTCTTTTAATTATCTGAAATCTATTAGATATACTTTAATTAATGTTTATTTTGTCATGATAGTTCTATCAATGCAAACCACATGTTGCATGGTGAAAGGCGTCGGGCTATTAGATGGATTATTCCTAACGTAAGATATTTATTAGTTCAAACCCTTTAAATGCAGTGGGTATAATTATTGATTTCTATTTAATTTCTCATATTCTAATTGGGTTTCATTTGTACGTAGTCCCGTCTACAACGTGGATCATGGGAATGTGGATACTATGTGATGAAGTGGATGGTCGAAATTATCTCCTCCAGGATCACTGAAAGATGGCACGAGGTAAATATTAATTTGTAACAATTAGAAGTTAAAAGATATGTGATTCGTTATATGTTTTATGTTAATTTATTACTTAAAAGATATAATCTTTTGTCCAATTAAACTTGCAGATATTCAACAATCCGACTCCATTATCTGATGCCGACATCAATAACATAAGGAGGCGTTGGGCAACTTTCTTTCTTAAAGTGTACCAACCATAGTTTGTATGTAGTTATTTTAAAAACTTATCATGTACTAGCTATAATGTACTTTTGACTGATATGTATTTTGATATGAAATCTATAATATATCATGTAGCTTTTTGGTTTCTAATTATCTTTGTTGTCTGAATGTAATTGAACATATGTATTGTTCGTAATAAATTCAGTATATATTAATTTAGTGTGTTTTTGTTGTACAAAAGTGATTGTGTTTAGAATATTTAGAATATGCTATACTGGTATTGATCTGGATTACTGAAACAGAGGAAATGAATGATAGAAATGTAAAAAGAGTTTAAAAAAAAATGAGACTTTTCACATGGGTTATTAAAAAACCGATGTGGAAAGTGAACTTTCCACATCGGTTATATTTCACATCGGTTTTGTGATAATCCATGTGAAAAATGAACTTTCCATATCGGCTATTTAGAAAACCGCTGTTAAAAGTGTACTTAGACATCAGTTTTAAAACCGATGTGAAAAGTAACAATAAACAATATCGGTCATTTCAATATCAGTTTGAAAATCAATGTGAAAAATAAAAAATAACTGATGTATAATCCATTTTCTGCCCTAGTTGCAACCACTTCACTAGTGGTACAATTTGGAGTAAGTATCCACCCAAAATAAAAATTGTGAGACATTAACCCCTTTAGGCTTTAATCATGACATTGTAGTACTTTTTTTTTTTTTATTCTTTCTCACGACATTGTTACTTACCTGCGTTGTTCTTCTTTACTAAGTTATTTAGTGGAGATCTGCGATAATTTTTTAAAGTGTGTGCTGCTTTAAGTTGCCTGGCCTTCCAATAGGGTTGGGGCCATCGTGCAGGTAGAAGTTTTTTTTAGAATAAAATTAGGAAAATGTTCGCGATAATATTAATATTTTGTTAGTGGGTTAGATTTGAACATTCAAAATATTTATTACTATCCACTTCTTAACTCTCTGACCCCAACAATCAAGTCAACCTCATAACTTGTATCGTGTAGCTGGGAAGTACTTGGCCATGACCTCCAAAGTCGTAACCACACCGAGAGACGAGAATTTTAGTATGAATCCACATGACAGAAAGCACAACTAATTATTTTTAAGGAGAATGCTAACGAGTGTCCTTAAGGTATTGTTTAAGGAATCAAGAAAGAAAAAATTATGTCAGAAAATGATATATTTAGCATGTTAATAAGTGTTGCACTTAGTTTCCCGATAAAAACTTACTCCCTCCATTCTTTTTCTTTGGTGATTGTAGCTACTTGTTTTTATTCCAAAACAACGAGTGTTTTATAAACCCAATGTATAATTGACCAATTTTTTTTCATGTATACCCTTATATAGAACTAAGTTGATTTGCCTTGAAAATACACAAAACCTTCCATGAATGACTTAGTGGTGTATGGAGTATTTATTTATATTGGTAAATATCATTGGAACTTGTAAACAATTAATAGTAGAAATAAGAGTATTTTGATACAAATATGCACAAATTAATGATTTCTTAATCTATGTATAAAAACCTTAAAACACCAAAGAAAAATAATGGAGGGAGTACCTTTTATGAGTTTATTAATCAATATCCTTAAGATACTTATTTGCAATACACTATTTTTAATAAGGTTCGGTCCGTTAAGATTAAGAAAGATAAAATAAGAAGTTTTAAATAACTTTTTTTTATTATTATTATTTATAACGAGTTTAATTTTGATACATTATTATTATAAAATTTTATATTATCAATCCATCATAAATTATCTTATGCGTGACTTTTAGTTTAGTTGTTATAAGAGTAAGCGATTTTAGTGACGTATTGAGGTGATAATTGATTAACATTATAAAAAATCTTTATACCAACATTACAAAGTAATTAAATACATTTGTAATACCTTAGATGCTTTATTTTTATTTAGAATTTATTATTTAGTTTTCTTAACAAATCCTTGTAAATGACGTTATTATATCACCATTCATCCTTGTCTTCGGGGTATCATAATAAACCCCTTCGTACATGACATTATTCCTCAGTTACTACTTTCTCTAGTGTGGGAAAAAATAAAATAAAGACTAAAGGCCCAATTTAGTCCCTGAGAAAAACAATCGGGTCCGAACTAGTCTCTATCCAAAAAAAACTATTCATTTAGTCCTTAAGAATGTGTTTACCGGGACATATTAGTCCTTCTGTCAGTTGACCACCTTTGACCGCAGGTTAAATGTTGACGTGTCAGTTTCCATTTCTAAAAAACCAAAACGCATGCCGTTTGGGAACTGAATTTCCTTCTTCTTCCTCCATCTTCGACGTTCCTTCTTCTTCCTCCCAAGGGAACTTCTTCTTCCTTCCTCCAGCTTCGACGTTTCTCCTCCCGAGGGAACTGAATTTCCTTCTTCTTCCTCCAGCTTCGTTGACACTTGATCTGCAAAGAAAGACCACACGAAGGAGAAGAAGTGAAGGGGTTCGCGTCTTCCAACTAGCTCAAGGGTGAAGAATCGTGTGAATCAATCCGATTTCTGAAGGTAATGTTTCTTATTCTTCCCTAATCTCTATGCTTTTGGGTTTTTCGTGTTTGAAATGTGGAGAATCGAGTGTTAGGGTTTAGGGTTTGTGTTATTGTTGATTTTGGCTTTCTCATGCATGCATGGGTGGGTCTGATGTTTCTGTGGTCCCTTCTTCATTGTTTATCCATTTTTGGATTGTTGAATGCTTATTTTACATACAAATGTGGTCCCTTTGTCAATGTATTGGGTGTGTGTCATTTGGGTGTCGTTTGTGTGGGCCCATGTGTTGGGTGTCCCTTTAACTTCTGCTGAGTTGTTTGTTTGTTTCTTGTTTGCAGATGATTACACAAATTCGCTTCTTCTTTCACCATGGAGGAAAGCTGGTAAGGCAGGATGGGGTACTTAAATACATTGATGGGAGGGTCAACACCATGCCACCAATTGATGTTGACTTGGTCTACTGTTTTGATTTGGTGGTGATGTTCAAGAACTTGGGGTACCATGACTTCAAGGCTATGTGGTGGATGCATCCGGGTCGTAAGGATTTTGTGACTGGTTTAAGACCAGTTGAGGGAGACAATGACATCAATCGCATGTGTGAGGTTGCTATGGAGTACAAGGCTGGAGAGTATTACACAATGCACTTGTATTTTGAGCATCCGGTTCTAGGTGTGCAAGATGCAGTCTTTGTTGATCCAGATGAGGTGGAGGAGAATGTTCAGGCAAATGGTTCTACACCAATTGAAGCTTCATTCGAAGACTTGGTGACCTGATGATGACTATGACAAAGGCGGAAGATTCTCCTTATAGGCCTCCTCCAGGTGTCGCAAAGTGATAGTGATGAAGGTTACATGAGGAAGCAAAAAAGAAAAGTGAAGGGGGGAAGAGGCGCCCCACTGTCTCATCTTTAGATAGTGAGAGGGCTGAAAATTTCGACATCAACTCATTTGAGAAGAATGGTTACCAAACTTACTCCGGAGCAGATGAAAACCCCGGACTCTACCGAGACGACGAGGGCAACTCAAGGCCCACATTCCCAGTGTTCAACTCGGATATCTCATTTGGACAGGTTAGGCTACAGGCTGGTATGGAGTTTAAAAACTTGGAGGAGTTTAAGAATGCTGTGAAAGACTACAATATTGGACTTGGAAGGCAATTTGTATGGAAGAAGAATGATAAATAGAGGGCTAGGGCTGTTTGTAAGGTGAAGGAATGTCCATGGGTTGCTTTCTGTTCATGGAATAGCCTGGACAAGATTTACCAGTTGAAGACTCTAGTGGATGATCATACTTGCTGCAGGGTCTTTAAGAACAAGGCTGCCACCAAGAAGTGGGTTGCTAAGAAACTGGAGAAGCGATTATTGACACAGCTTGAGCTTAAAAGGAGTCAGGCTTTTGACATTTTCAAGGAAGAGTTTACGGTGCACCTTAATGATAAAAAGCTGTCAAGAGCATTGAGAGCAGCTAGGCTTGCTGTGGAAGGTTCAGAAAAAGATCAATATGGTAGGACATGGGACTATCTTGCTGAGGTGTTGAAAAGCAACCCAGGATCAACTGCTAGGATGGATGTTTCACCCAGAATGGAAGGCTCCCCACTGTTTGATTGCTTGTATATCTGTTTGGAGGGTCTCAAGTCAGGTTTTAAGGCTGGTTGTAGGCCACTCATTGGCCTAGATGGGTGTTTTTTGAAGGGTTATTATGGTGGTCAGCTGCTGTCAGCTGTTGGGCAAGATGCAAACAATCAGTTTTATGTCATAGCTTATGCCGTAGTGGATGCTGAGACAAAGGATAATTGGAAGTGGTTTCTCACACTTTTGGAAGGGGATATTGGCTGTCATGAGAGATATGGATGGAACTTTATATCAGATCAACAGAAGGTATATGGTTACCGTGAATGCATTTTCGTTTGTCATATTTTGTAGTGTGTTTCTATCATGTGTAGTGCATGTTAATAGGGACTAATTTGGCTCACGGTCATGTTTCTTAGGGACTTTACTGGTATCACTTAAAAATTGTTAGGGACTAATTTGTCCCACGAATAATGTATACAATATTGAATTATGTCTATTATAATTGTTCCAACATATTCATTGCTGTAGGGTTTAGTACCTGCTCTTAAGGAGGTTATGGCAGGTGCACATCACAGAAACTGTGTGCTTCACATTTGGAAAAACTTTATCAAGCACTGGAAGGACAAGGATCTGCGTGTCTTTGTTTGGGAATGTGCAAAGAGCACAACTGAGGCAGAGTTTAAGACAACTATGCAAAGACTAAGAGGCCTGAATGAAAGGGCATACGACTACCTGACTGCTATTGAGCCAAGTGCATGGGTGAAGGCCTATTATAGCCATTGGCCCAAAGTAGATAACATAACTAATAACATGTGTGAGGTCTGGAATAGTAAGATACTCAAGTACAGAGAGAAACCAATTTTGACCATGCTGGAGGAGCTGCGATGTTATTTGATGAGGAGGCATAGTGGCCACATGAGGGTGTTGGGGTCATATAAAGGAAAAATACCACCAAGACAAGAGAAGAAGCTAGAAAAACTGAAGCTTGAGAGCAATAAGTGGACACCTACCTGGACAGTGACCCAGGACAATGAGAAGTTTGAAGTTCGGAGATATGGGTCAAAGGTTGGAGTGAGCTTGAGTCGTGAGACATGCACATGCAATCACTGCGGCTAATCGGCATGCCTTGTGCTCATGCCATAGCAGCTATAGCCTACAAGAATGAGTGTCCCGAGGATTATGTGCATCAATGGCTGACAATGGAAGCCTTTAATGCAACATATCAAGACTGGATCCACCCAATTCCCAGCAAAGAAATTTTGGTCAGAAAAATGACAACCCAAAACCTGAACCACCAAAACTGAAGAGGCCTATTGGTAGGCCAAAGAAGCACAGAAGAAAGGATGTTGCATCTAAAGAAGCTCCAGGAAGCCAACAAAACAAAGTTAGAAAGAGGTATGAAGTCAGGTGCTTTAAGTGTGGAGAAGCTGGACATTGTGAGAAGACTTGCAAGGGACCAGCTAGACTTGAAGTTGCTAGGAAAAGGCGTCCAAACAAGCCTATAGAAAATGCAGCACAAGAAGAGGTGCCATTGACACAATCACAGCCTCAGGAAGAAAATGCAACACAGGTAACTAGGTGTACAAAGTTTTGGGCTGTATTTATGTGTAGTTTTCTTATGACATTTATTTTGTTTCAGACTCAGGAACCAGTTGAAGGAAACCAACAACCCATTCAAGGAACGCATACTACAGACTATGCAATTCCACAAGAGACTAATCTGTCTCATATGAATTTTGTAAGGGACCATTTTGGCCCACTAAACATTTTGTAAGGGACCATTTTGTCCCACGATATTTACATGTTCAAAATTCCTCACTGGTTTGATCTGTCTGATTTCAGGAAATGAGTGATCAGAGTACACCACCGTTGCCACCAACTATAAGGCCAACACCTATCAGGCCACGTGGGACAGTTAGACCATGTTTAACTCTACCCCCTTTCACCCCAAGTCCTTCATCAACAGTGGGAATACAATCAATACGACCACCACCACCTCCAGTTAGGCCATATAGAGCTCCAACATATGCTCAGGGTGAGGGAACTGTGTCAAATGAGACATTGGCAGCAGCAAGTAGTGAGACTGCAGAGAGGCTATTCAAGTTCATTCCAACACCTGGATACAGACCACCACCACCACCACTACTGCAAGATAATGGCAAGAAGAAAAAATGAAGAGGGAAGTGACAATGCAGAAGGAATTGAGCAACATACAATGTTTTTTGAGTTTTCAGTAGTTTACTAGGTTATATGTTCTAGTTAGGGACTGACAATGTTTTGTGTTTTATCTTGTTGTTTGGTACATTATAAGGTTATTTTGACAATGACAGGATATATTTGTAATGAATTGACAATGCATATGAATGAAAAGTACATTTTGGAGTTATTTTGTTGGTATTATTTACCTTTCACCTCTTTTACAACTTTGATTAGATAAAAAGAAATTTCCATTTCATTATAAATGTCAAAAGGCATGGATTACATAACTTTTTCACCCAAATATTACAAGCACATACTAACCTAACTTTCCATGACATTTACACTACTTCCATACATTAAATATCATAACCATAACAACAAAAACCAAGACAACCCCTATCACAACTCCAAATGATCTTTGGAGATAAACAACATCTTTGGATATAAGCAACATCTTGACTTGCATTTCATTCATCTTTGCTTTCATCTCGGTTATTTCCATCTCCACTTGAGGAATTCTCCCATCTCCCATCTCCATCTCCATCTCCTTAAGTCTCTCTTGTTCCATTTGCGCCTCATATATATCCACCCACACAAATGTGCCACAATGTGGTTTCTTCTCCCTGCAACCAAAACCAAAGAAGAATGTAAAGATGACACGCCAACCAATATGGAACTAAAGTAAAGGGATTCATTACCTTATATAAAGGGCAGCCATAGAAGGGTCTGCTTTGGGTTCTTCGATGTTCTTGAAGTGCCGATGACACAGGGTCTCTTACAAATGCAACATGGAGGAGGGAACTTTGGGGTTACAATGCTTGAGGAAGCACTCCAACTATAGTCACGGCTGGACACATTGTTAGACGCCCAACTCATTTTAACGCTGGTCCAACAATGGAAGGGGGCGAAATAGAAATTAGGGATTCAGTAATGATGAGGGAAAGGGTGCGCAGTGCCGAGGGTAGCGATCGGATAGGGGAAGGAGAAGAAGAATGTTTATAATGGCGAGGGAGAACAAGTCCTAGGGTTGGGAAGTCCTAGGGTTGGGAGGAAGAAGAAGGAACGTCGAAGAAGTTCCCTTGGGAGGAAGAAGAAGGAACGTCCAAGATGGAGGAAGAAGAAGGAAATTCAGTTCCCAAACGGCATGCGTTTTGGTTTTTTAGAAATGGAAACTGACACGTCAAAGATTTAACTCATTGCACAAAGGTGGTCAATGTGAAGGGACTAATATGTCCCGGTAAACACATTCTTAAGGACCAAATGGATAGTTTTTTTTGAATAGGGATTATTTCGAACCCGATTGTTTTTCTCAGAGACTAAATTGGGCCTTTAGTCTAAAATAAAATAAAATCCGTCATTGAATTTTCTCTAACATAGAAACACTTTTCTAGTTACTACTTTCTCTCTCAGTTACTACTTTCTCTAGTGTGGGAAAAAGGTATTGATTGACTGAAGTGGAAAATCTGCACTTGCAAACTACCTACCACACAGACGGACAGACAGACAGACACTCTCAAAATTGGGTTCTTGCATTCCCACTTCACGCTCTGCGCATTCTTCTTCGCGCAGTCGCAGAGCTTCAAATTCGAACAATTCAATGGCTGCTGCAGAAAATGCACTCAAATCCTGCAGAGAGGTATCCGCAATGATAAAGCAGGGTTTCATAGCAGACCCAACAACCCTCTCTTTCTCACCTTCCAGAACCTCCTCCACCCTCTCTTCTCCGCCGCCACGCCCCACTCACACCCAAACCCTCTTCCAAATGATGTCCCACCAGCACAACCGCGATTCCAAGCTCTCCCAAGATCGCTTATCGAAGCTTCTAGAAGAACCCCCCTTTGGCGGTGATGTGAAACTCACTGTGGTTGCAAGAGATGGGTTTAAGGTTTCCATGGATGTCCACAAGACCGTTCTCACCGACAAGAGCCGCTTCTTCGCCGAGAAGCTTCGACGTGAAACTGGGATCTCGCACTCCGTCGAGATCAGTGACTGTGACGACGTCGAAGTCTACGTGGAAGCTGTCGTTTTGATGTACTGTGAGGATCTTATGAGGAGGTTCAAATTGATGGGTGACGGGGTTTCAAAAGTTCTGAGCTTGCTCAAGGTACACTTCTCTAATATGCTTCATCTTTTGTTTGGTTGTTCCCCAGTTTTATCACAATTGTGGTCGCGTTTCAATTACACCTCCAGAACCTAAATGTTGCGGCCCAGATCACGATCGCAAACCTTTATTTAAAACCTTTGTTGTTTCTTTCATTTCAATAACTTATGATTTATGTAGTGTTTAATTATTCCACGTTCCATATCATAATTAACCACTATAATGCTTTGCTTGGTTAGTTCCTTTTTGTGAAGTTATGCGCACATTGATTGGTCCTAGCGTGTGCTTGTTGAGGGAAATTTATGCTATCTATAATCAGCTTAGCTCAAAGGCAACAAACACTCAAGACTCATATTTCACTAATCAATCCTTGGTGTTTTTTGTTTTCTTGGGAGGGAAGTTATGCGCACATTGATTGATGATTGAGTATAGTACAGTTTATAACCAAATATTTGAAGTAACTAGTTCAACTAGCTAGTAACAGACTTAACTAACTAACAGCTGACTAGTAACAAACTTAACTAACTATCAGTAATAAGTTATCCTAACAAGAAGACTTATTATTATTTATGGGTTATGGCTTACCTTCTTTTGTAGGTATCGGCAGCTATCATGTTTGATCTTGGGGTTGTGTCATGCCTTGAATATTTGGAAGCTATTCCTTGGACTGAGAATGAACAGGAGGAAGTCATATCTCAGCTAGGTCATCTGCAGCTTCATGACTCTGCAACTGAAGTTCTTCTTAGAGTATCATCTGATCCATCTACCACTTCGAGCGCTGATGACATCTTCACGAGCCTGCTCAGTGGGGTTCTACAAGCAAAAGATGACAAAGCTCGTAGGGAAATGAAAGCTCTGCTATCTAGATTGCTTAAAGAGGATGCAACTAATGATATCAGCAGAATTGACGTTTCTAAAGACACACTTTATCATCTTTGCCAAAGGTGCATCAGTTCTCTTGTTCTATGCCTGTCTGAAACAACTGGCGTGGATGAGAGGCCAGATCGAGGGGTTTTAATGAGTGAAATAGCTCGCGAAGCTGACAATATTCAGTGGATTGTTGACATTTTGATTGGCAAAAAGATTGGTGATGAATTTGTAAAAATATGGGCAGACCAGAAAGAACTTGCTACACTTCATTCCAAAGTTCCAACTATTTACCGCCATGAGATCAGTAGAATCACAGCACAATTATGTATTGGCATTGGAAGGGGACATGTATTGGTGCCAAAAGAAATTCGATTTTCCTTGTTGTCAACATGGCTAGAAGCTCTATATGAAGATTTTGGATGGATGAGGAGAGCTTCTAGAACCATTGATAAGAAATTGGTTGAGGATGGACTAAGCCAAACTATACTGACACTGCCTTTGCTCCAACAGCAGGCTGTGTTGCTCAATTGGTTTGATAGATTTCTTAATAAAGGAGATGACTGTCCAAATATTCAGAAGGCATTTGAGATTTGGTGGAGAAGAGCTTTCATTAGACAGTATTCAGCTGAGCCTGATAATTCCCAGTTGCAAATAACTCTCTGTGATTACCCAAGCTGAAAGGTATGCAAGAGACCTTACAGGAAAAGAAAAAGAAATTAGTTCACATTTGTAAATAAGAAGGGACATTTTACATTTCCACTTCTGCTTTTTCCTGCTATTATCATTTTGTATTTACATTTTTGTCCATTTCCGTATTTTTATTTGAACCTAATTGAAAGCACTGTAACATGAACTCAGTGAAAATCGTAGACAAATAATTGAAGGGGAGAGTTGGAAAATCATTTATAGAATATGTAAAGACGTTTCTCGTTCTTTGCCATGGTATTATTAGGGGGTTAATAAAATGATTTATGAGCATCTGCCATTCAACACAACAAATCTCATTGAGAAACAGTGAAAGCAAGAGCGATATTGCCACTGCATCAAAAACAACTTGAAAACTGTCATGTTTTTTGGGTGTTACTTTGTTTATTCCAATTATATTAGAAAAAAGTTGTCCCAAAAAAAAAAGGATTAATACTTGCACAAGTTATGAATTAAGAAAGGGTTATGCTAAAGAGTGTTCAAGGAATCAAGAAAAACAAGTTTTCATTGGAAAATTAAACATTTCACTTTTTCAAATATTAAATACATTAATTTCCCATATAAACTTCATTTTCATGGTTCTTTTACAACACTCGTTCAAGTTGCAATTTATTCATTTTTAAAGAATGTTTAGCTTGTGTCGGTTTGTATTGTAAAAATGGTGTTTTTACTAGGGGTGTTCAGATCCAAATCGATCCAAAAAAAATCGCATAACCAAAAATCGATGGGAACTGAATTTAATTGGATTTTTTTGGACTGATTTTGGAGAGAATCGATCGGTTTGGTTTTTGGTTGGAGGTTCATGAGCCGAATCGAACCGATACATATACATAACCCTTTTTACATATGCGTTTTAACCCTCTACCTTGCCGTTTTGATGCTATCGTTTGACGCGTTTTGATTTTTACACTTTCTTATTTCACTGGTTACTCTCATTTCAGACTCACTTTAGTAACCCTTAGTCTCATTCTAAACTCAGAAGAGTCTCCCTCCCCTATGGTTGCCGCCAGCCCGCCATCGACTCTCTCTCGCAGCCAGATCTCGTCACCTCAGCTCGTGCTCCTTCTCGCTTCTCGGTGTTCGTGCTCCTTCCTGCTTCGTCGCCGCCCCGCGCTCTTAGCTGCTCGCCGGCTGTCGTTGCTTCTAGCGACAGGTGAGTGTATGGCAACTTCCTGCTCTGTTGTTTTTTGTCTTGGATTTTAATTTTATGTTGCCGGTTGGACATAAAAAACGGGATTGTAGTGGTGTTTGTGGTTGGGTATGAGGATGTTGTTTAATGGTGTTTGAAATTATATTTAACTAATGATAAATGTCATGCTGTGACACGGTTTCCTGATGGTTTGCTTGTTCCTTTTTTAGTGTGATCCAGTTCTGCTCCACAGCGTTTGCTTACTATGCTCAAGCTACTGCTGCACAAGAAATATTTGGCCACACTTTGGAGTCTCCTCGTGGGATTAAATATCTATCAAGTGAGTCAAGCTGTATTTCTTTCTTCTGCCTCCCATCTCATGCCCCTCCTATGGGGCAAAAATAGAACCTTCTTTTTGCTAACTATTAAATAGAGACGGCACAATGGGATGACCCTCTTTATTTCCAATTCCAATAAATCCCTTATTTCCAGTTGAGGCTCTCTATGGAATCATGCTTCACACACCAAAATCCACAAACCGAAACACCTAATTAGCAGGTTGTTGGATGATGTACATTTAAATTATGTGACACATTAGAAATCCAAAAGCATGTGGATCTTGTGTGTGTGTTTTAAGTGAGTAGCATAACTTGCTTATAATCAGTCCACTCATATTAGAGTATTTGGGATTTGACCATTTTCCTTGGTGAGTTAAGAATAGGGTTTGTATGTCTATAATTTAGTAGTGAGACAATTTATAATATAGTTTTTTTTTTCATGCTTTTTTCTCAAGAACTTACAATTAATTTGAAGACACCTTTTGGGAATACTTTAAGTGTCAATATGTGATGGGTTTAACATCAAGGAGATACTTTAACTAGCTACAACCATATGATGTGGGTGGGTTCAAATTTTTTTTCCGGTACACTTTAAACAAGCAAAAAAATCACAAAGAAAACTAGTGAATATTAGGGGTGTTCGCGGTTCGGTTTGGATCGGTTTTGAGGTAAAAAGTCATCCGATCCAAAGATAAAAAGAGCATGCGGCTCGGTTTGGATGGCTTCCTTAAAAAAAATCAGATCCGATCTGATCCAATTAAATGCGGTTTGGATCGGTTCGGTTAGTTTGGTTTTTACCGGCACATCATTACATATTTATATTACATCAAAGAATCAAGATTACAAGTTTTTTTTTTTTTTGACTGAAAGGGAATCATATCATTTCACTAGCAATATAGTCCGCAATACAAGGAGGTAATAAATCACAATTCTGGAGACTAGGCCCGGATAGCCGCCCTAGCAAGAGTATGAGCAACTATATTCGCTTGCCTCCTAACAAACTTAACCTGAAAGTTTGGAAACAAAGATAAAAGGTCTCTACACTCAGCTATACTAGAGTCAAACTCTGAAGCGTCTAAAGAATGGCTATTAACACGGTTAACAACTAGCTGAGCATCTAGCTCAAAAATGACCCCGTCCATACCGCAATTTGAGGCCCAATGTAAGGCTTGGAGAAGGCCCAAAGCCTCTCCCTCCTTCACAGTCGTTCTCCCACTAATCCAGCTTGTCCTGGCTACCAAGAAAAAGCCCGAGTCATCTCTCATGCAAAGGCCCCATGCAGTAGCGTTCCCAGGAGAAGAAAAAGTTGCATCCATGTTGATCTTGACATAGCCTGTTGAAGGTTTACTCCACGTCACCATGTCAGCACCACTAGTATCAACCTCAGGGGCTACACTCTTGACCTTGTGACTTTTGGCCATGTTCCACTCATCTCACAACCTCCTGGCCTGCAGACAAACGTTCCTAGAGTCTTCAAACTTACCTTCCTAGATTTTAGCATTCCTTCTATTCCAAAGACTCCAAAGAACCATGACAAAATTGATGATCCTCGGCTTGGACAGCTTGCTCAGAAGATCGAAGAAAAAACTCTGGAAATTTTCATTTCTATCCATGAAAGCCTCAACATCTATCCAGAGATTATCTATTCTCCAACACTCAACCTGGGACAGGAAAAGAAAAGATGCCAAGAATTCTCAAGACCACTTGAGCAAAACATACAAGCGGTCTCACAGTGAACGCCCTTGTCCCCAAGTCGAACCCTCGTTGGGAGAACATTAAGACACACTCTCCAAGTGTTTGACCTTGGGGGGGGGAATCCAATTTCTAGATACCTTTCCAGTCCAACTGCTCAACTGGACATGGTTCGAACTTATAAGCTGCCTAATCAAGAAATTGGCTTACCTGACCGAGTAAGCACCATTAGAACTTGGGTATAGGCTAACCTAACTGTGTAACCTAATCAATATTACAAGTTAAATTGAACAAAATCTTAAACATGTATATACTTATTTATATATTCATGCAATAATTTCATGAAATATGTACAAAATAATTAAATATTATCGAGTTGGGCTATGGTGCACCACCCACATTTTGCACCACTCATTACACCACCCATATGGCAAATTTTGGGCAAATCAAATTGCTACATGGGTTGGTCAAAATTTCAACTTTCTGGTTGTATTTCTACTGTAGTCAAACTATACGAATACAATATATTTTATTATAGTATATGTACTTTTTGTATTTACAAATTTAATCCGTATTAAAATAATATTTTTTGATTAAAAAAATATGATTTTCTTGCAAAAAATTATTGACAATGGACATTATTTTAACCCATATTAAAACATTATTTTGTAAGATAATCAGTTTTTTTAATCAAAAAAATATTATTTTAATATGAATTAAATTTACAAATACAAAGAGTACATATACTATACTAAAATATATTGTATTCATATAGTTTGACTACCGTATAAATACAACTAGAAAGTTTAAAATTTTGATCGATCCATTTGATAATTTGATTGGTCCAAAATTTGCTACATATGGATGGTGTGGTAGGTGGTGCAAAATGTGGGTAGTGCACCTTAACCCAACCCTTAAATATCATCATTAACTAATTCTATAACATCTTTTTTATGTTTGGAACTTAGAAATAGTAAAAAAAAAATACGTCAAATCAAATTAGTAAATATAATTAGGAAAAAAGACAACAAATTAAAAAATCAATAAAGTAAAAAATAAATTATATATTAAATTTTATATATACAATTTGGTTTGTATTGATTCGATTTAAGAAAATGAATCTAAAATCCGATCCGAATGATTTTCACAAAAAATCAAAAAAATACAATGGACATCAGTTTTGTTCGGTTTCGATTTTCTTTTGGATCGGTTTGAATATGAACACCCCTAGTGAATATACACAATAATGCACCACACATCTGGAGATGGTAAAATGGATCTAACCTAACTATTTCCCGAGTTTAACCTTACCAAATTTGGTTGGTTAGGTTATCTTCTTCCAACCTGCTTTTAGGCGAGCCAATTTAACCTGGCTCACATAAGTAAAGATGGTGCAACCGTACAAGTTTACTTGCTAAGTCTACTTTTTTGTTTTTTATTCACTGTTTAGGCGGGTTGTATGTGAATTACTCACAATAAAATTATTTCACTAACGGACTTACCACTCACCCAATGTATGTAAAGATAAAGGGGCCTGACTAATTCGCCAAAAGAGAATAATACAAAGTAAAACAAATATTACAGAACCTAATTCCGCGTGACTAAAAGCATTACGCAACTACTACCGTAAAAAAAAAAAACATTACACAACTAGGCAAATCAATACCATAGCTTACCATTAAAATATTATTTTGACCAGTAACATGAAAGATACTGTACATGAGGTTAAAAATAATGCTTCCTTTCCTTTCCTTTACGTTTTCCCAAATACCAAGTTTTTATTATTCTTAATAAATAATCAAATTACCACCTCACGGTCCTCACCCCACCCACATGTTGGGGACTAAAGACCACATGGTGCCAGGAAATCACAAGCATGCATCACCGAGGAGTAAGTGTGCCAGGAAAGGGTCTGCAATTTTCTGGCAAAATAAGTAGGCACAGCCAGTCATGAGTAAATTTCCAAATCTTAAGCTCACAGCATTTGATGCACTCCGTCCAGGATGATCCATAATCTTGCTGCTAATATACTACTTCAAAATCAAGATAGAATAGGATCGGTTCCATAAGGCAACTCCGGAGGATCCAACCTGAGAAAGGGGTTAGCTTAAGTTTTGTTGTAATGACCATAATAAGTAGCAAATAAGAGAAGAGTGGAGGAATTGAGAAAAGGAAGAAACAGGTAAGTTTCTATAGCTGGATAGAAAGTGCAAAATACTGCAAAGTAATGACATGAAGAGTATTTTTTTCAGCGCCCATTTAAGTGCTTAATTAATTGCATGTTGAACATGAGCAGTTGATATAAGATAGGGTTCAAAATGAAGGGTATTTTTTTTTCTACTTCATATAATAATTTAGCAAGCTTAAGTAAAGACAAATGAATGAAATATATCTCTCAATACACCTTACACATAAGCGTTGAAGCATGGGCAATGCCAAGGCCAACTCTAGCTTGTGCTAAAATTCAGCTTTATTTCTATATGGAGACAACAAGTATTAACTCGTGACCATTTGGGCATGGAGGCTCCGATACCATGTTCAAGGCTCTAATCTTTTCGGTAGAGTTCATGAATAACTTATATCTCTCACAATTTAATGAACTGATTTACAAGATTTGGTTTTTACAACAATTTAATATTTTAATTCATAGGATCTATTTATAGACATTAACACAACCCCAACTATAAACTGTAATTAAGCTAGCACTGGCACCTAATTTTCTATCAAGGAATCTTACCTGTAAATGGAGTTAAAGGATACGTGCACAACAAATAGGACTATCATGAAAACCCAGCATTATAATATAACTACTTCAACATACATTGCATTCTTTCCTCACCTTTGTTTAACCTTGATCATTCCAGTGCCTATTCGAATAGGTATACCCATGATTATGCATTCACTTACTCCTTCAACCAGGTCATCCCTCCCATGTACTGATGCGTTGAAAAGATGATCTGATGTCTTCTCAAATGATGCAAGCATTAATACACCTTTGTCCATCTTTTGAATTCCAAATCTTGTTATTCCAAGGGCTTTACCCTAGTTTGATAAATCACATAAGCGGAAATATACATATTTAGCACAAACACAGATATGATCCTTTTTTGTTTAATACTTTTGCTTAGTGATTTTCAAATAACTTACCCGGACGGTCATCACATCTGCTAGAAGCATCATATGGCGTTCGTCTATACTTATGGAATGACTGTCCATTGTAAACTTAATCTCGTTAATGATACACTTTCTAGCAGCTTCAATTCCCAGAAACTTTTCCGTTTCATCGATATGATTACTAACAGTTTTACGTCCATCAACCCCTACAACCCCCATTACCTCTATAAGGCCCGTTCTGAAAAGAGAAGGAAAAAGATAAAATACATGTAGATTAGGAAATAATATTAAAAATAACAAGCGGTTAAATGTTGCAGCCTTTGGTCAGAAGCATACTAGTATCAATGCCATGACAATGAAACTGTTACTTCAGAGCAAGAATATTTTTCCTTTGGTCATGACTTATCCTTAACCGTGTACAGACAACCATATAAATTAAATGTCATCCTGGTTTTCACTAAGCTCAGTACAACCTACGGTTACTACACCTAGACTCTCATCTGTCAAGGTCCTTTTCAGTCAAGCAGAATACTCTCCTCTATGACCATATACATATGGAGTTTTTTCTTTCTTTCACTCGGCTCCTATCGTTTTATATTATAGAAGAAAATAAAGAGGCTTGTATATATTCATTTAGTGAAAGCTCAGATAGTGCCCACAATGAAGCAGGTATTCCTAGTCAACATTAACTTGTGTCTCCATTCTGCAACACTTTGGTCTAACACCTGATCACGTGCTAAAGAAAAACTATGGCATATGCAGCCAAGCAGGTATATACAAGGGATCGAAGGAAGCATATGCTAGAGTGAAAACTAAAGGTATATATTAAAAAATAGGATGAACTAACCCTTCTACCAGTAATTTGAACTTATCAACTTTCTTCTCCTCATCTTCATCTTTACTGATGACAACGCGTTCAGCAGTTTTAATTCCCTGCAATTAAGAAAATAAAAGTTAGATGTGTTTTTCAATCTGAAAATAAATAAAAATATAATACCAGATGAAACAAGCACAATACTGTCTAAATCAGGTATCAGCCAACAAGAAAGTAAAATGAAAATACCTTTACTACGACAGATGTAAGCAATTTTTTGAGATAGTGAAGTTGAAAATGGATTTTACTTCTATCAGCATCTTGGGGAACAACTACAAGCTTTTTGATATCCAAAACCTTAATGTGCTGCATACCAACAAAAACTTAGAATATTGTGAGCATAGAAGGAGATGAAAATCATAATCACAAGAGAAACTCTTTACCTCTTCCTTCAATTTTATTTTTTTAGTTTGCAAAATTGATTCTTTTACAACATTAGCATCTATATTCAGATGTGCATCTTGGATTCTTTTCATGTCAAGTGTGATAACAACTGATGCTAATCTTGAAGTCATAACAACTTTAATACTCTTTGCGACCTGTATCAATTGGCACAAGGTGACAGCGATCAGATGTTTCAAAGATAGACCAGAAGATGGGTGCACGAGGACAAGGGCAAAACTAAAGGATGAAAACAGTAGTTTATGCAGAATATGTATACTTATACGTGATCGATACTTATAAACTAACTGAAGATAAGATTCAAACAACAA
The DNA here is from genome assembly GCA_030762895.1 of Sophora flavescens. Taxonomy (NCBI): domain Eukaryota; kingdom Viridiplantae; phylum Streptophyta; class Magnoliopsida; order Fabales; family Fabaceae; genus Sophora; species Sophora flavescens. The sequence continues at coordinate 29,793,457 of CM061063.1, read as the reverse complement.
CAAAGTGATCCCAACACTTAACTAGATCATACTATGTGGCACATTACCTAATAAGAGAATCCAATCAAAGAAAATATTACATACAAACAGTGAGTAACAACTTGTTAAATTACTTGAGGAGGGTTAAGGTAACCAAAACAAACAACCAAAGAAGTTGGATAAGTATTCCAAGTGCCTACATTTATTCTCCAGCACTTTTTTTGGAGAAAATTTGGGTAGGAATGTTCCATCTTCATAGGCTTACCCTTCTTTCCACTCCCCCACTATGAACAATTTGCCAATTAGACTATTTTAATTCTATTCGAGATTATTCTTCAAATTTCAATTGGAACTTCCATTGCTGAAGAGATTTTGATGATAGAGAAACTAATGAACTAAAATTCCTTTTATTTTAATTTTTAGATAAAATATATTTATTTCTATATTTTATTTTAATTGAATTTACTCCAAAACCAATTTAGAGGATTTTGGAAACACTGAAATCCGTATGGGAACCCTTTTTTTCTAAAAAGAGTTTTAGGTATAATCTAACATGTTTGGCAAACCTGATTAAATTATGAATAAAACGGTATTTATGAAGAAAAAGAAACAATTTTTATGTAAATTGTTTCTATAATAGCTAAAAGTTTGAAACTTACATAAAAATGATGTTAGATTATTTTGAAGTCAGTCAAATTTTTACCATTTCACCCTTGCAAAACTAACTACCAGACAAATATTATTAATCTATATAAACAACTTTATACCCTTTTATGTAGTTTATTATATAAAAGCAATTTTTGACACAATTCAAACAATAATCGATTATACATCTAATCGATTATTAAAATAATCTATTTTCGCAGCTAATTCGAACACACTTTGGACCTGAGATAAACCCATTTGCAAACCCAAGCCTCTCTCTTAAGGTCAAGCCTTTTGCTTGGACAGCTGTACTTAACAGAATTAATGCAACAAACTTGCTGTAAAATTGCAAATTTGTAGACTTCTCATCATTCTTTCTTCGATATGCCAGTATGTGTTAAAACATGTTTTGAAAACATCAAAAAGTTTCAAATGTTATTTTAAGAGTACAATTCAGAGGTGTCATGTTAGACCCCCTATTAAGAAAGTATATGAAAGGAGGAGGCCGAAACAGTCCAAACAAATTGGGCCAGCCTCAAATTAGTTAGAGATAAATAGAGAGCAGAGGAGGGAAATTAGTTAGGAAGTTAGTTGGAACTAGAATCAAAAGGGAAGGGCCAAGATCTGGAATCTTGGAGGGAAACACATTGTATTTTCATTTTTCCCTACTGTTCTTATTAGTTGTTCATACTTCTCTGATTTTGGGAACATTTCCCCAGAGAAATTCTTTCTATACAGTAATAAAATTCATCTAGAATCCCTAATTGTTGAACCAGTTCTATCAACTGGTATCAAAGCTCTTAGATCTTGGGGAAAGATTCATGGTTTCGACGAGAGGAATGGAAACCAGAGTGGAGTTTCTTGAGCGCGGGTTTGAGACGATCATGGCTACGCGCGAAGAACTGCAAGAACTGAGAAGAGTCGTTGATGAAGAACGACTTGAGAGAATCGAAACAAGAAGGCAACTTGGAGAACTTCTCGAGACAGTGCGAGGATTGACAAGTCGCAGCGCTAGGGAAGGAAACGGAGGAGGATCCGCCAACGAATCTCAGATCCGAGATGAAAGATGGAGGAAACTAGAAGTACCAGTCTTCGACGGCAGCGATGCGTATGGGTGGGCGAATAGGGTGGAACGTTATTTTGAGTTGAAGGGATTGAGTAATGAAGAGAAGCTACAAGCTGTGATGGTGGCTATGGAAGGTAAGGCTTTGACTTGGTATCAGTGGTGGGAATATTGCGCCCAGAACCCTACATGGCAACAGTTTCGATCCGATGTGATTCGAAGGTTCCAACCCTCGATGATACATAGCCCTTTTGAACTACTGTTGAGTCTCAAACAGACTGGGACAGTCGAAGAGTACAGGGAACAGTTCGAGCTATATGCGGGACCGCTGATGAAAGAAGCTCAACCAGATTATTTGAAGGGGATTTTTCTTAACGGACTCAAGGAGGTGATTAGGGCTGAGTTGAAGTTACACAGGGCAGACACCATAGCAGAATTAATGGATTTTGCCCAGAGTATTGATGAGAAAAACTTGCTGATGAGCAGAGGGAGTCAATCGGTACCAAGAAGCGTGGCTACAACAAGAAATGCAAGAAATACCAGGATGATCACATGGGAACCAGGAAACAAGAATCAAAATCAACCTGCATCAGTGACAGGGAGTTCAGGAAACGATTCAAATAATCTGAAATCCACAGGATCCTTCAAAGGAAAGAATTTTCGAAGGCTAAGTGAAGCAGAACTCCAAGAAAGATCAAGAAGAGGTCTTTGTTTCAGATGTGATGAGAAATGGGGCCAGTGCCACACCGTGGTAATAAACAATTCTACGATTCCGATCTTGGACGAAGAAGAAGAGGATAACAAAACAGAAGAAACAGAGGAAGAATTGATGATGAAACGATTCTGATTATCCTTGTATAGTATTACAGGATTGACCTCCAAGAAATCAATCAAGATGTTGGGCATCATAGCTGGTAGACAGGTGACAATTTTGGTGGATTGTGGAGCCTCTCATAACTTCATCTCTGCCACCACAGTAAAAGACTGTGATTTACAGGTATCACCAACCCCTCAATACTCAGTAGAGGTAGGGGATGGAAGGAAAATTATGTGTAAAGGCATGTGTACACAGTTAGTGCTTTTAATACAAGGGTTAGAAATCCAGCAAGATTTTTTTGTTTTCGAATTGGGAGGAGTTGATGTAGTGCTTGGTATGGAATGGTTATCTAGCCTTGGGGAGATTCGGGCTAACTTCAAGGAGCTTTCACTTAAGATTCCCACCAAGGAAGGTATAAAGTTGTTGAGGGGAGAACCTGCACTAACCAGAACTAAGGCTTCTTTTAAATCAATTCTCAAGGCCCTAGCTGATCAAGGGGAGGGTTTCATTCTAGACTACCACAATATGCAAACTGAGGCAGAGCAGGGGCACTCCATTCCTCACTGGCTGACTTCAGTCCTTGATGATTATGCGGAGGTATTTCAGGAACCACAAGGGTTACCTCCCCCTAGGCGCCAAGACCATGCCATAGTTCTGAAGGAGGGATCCAATATCCCCAATCTCAGGCCTTATAGGTACCCCCACTACCAGAAAACTGAGATTGAAAAACTGGTAGATGATATGTTGAGTTCAGGAATCATTAGGCCGAGTGTGAGCCCTTACTCGAGCCCGATCATTTTGGTTAAAAAGAAGGATGGGGGATGGCGTTTCTGTGTAGATTACCGGGCCCTTAACAAAATCACCATTCCGGACAAGTTCCCTATACCAATCATTGATGAGTTGTTGGATGAACTAGGAGGAGCAGTGGTATTTTCTAAGTTAGACCTTCGATCCGGTTATCACCAGATTCGTATGAGAGAAGAAGATATTCCAAAAACGGCATTCCGGACCCATGAGGGGCACTATGAGTTTGTGGTCATGCCCTTCGGTTTGACTAATGCACCATCAACATTCCAATCTCTTATGAATGAGATGCTGAAACCATATTTGAGGAAGTTCACCCTAGTGTTCTTTGATGATATTCTAGTGTATAGCAAAACTGAAGAAGATCACAGAAGACACTTGCAGCCGTGCTAGCCCTTCTTAAAGAACACCAATTATTTGCAAATAAGAAGAAATGCCACTTTGGACAGCAGCAGCTGGAGTATCTAGGCCACATTATCTCAGCTAAGGGTGTAGCTGCAGACCCCAAGAAGTTGGCTGTAATGTTAGACTGGCCAATCCCCAAGGACCTTAAGGCACTTAGAGGTTTTTTGGGACTTACTGGGTACTACAGAAGGTTTGTTAGAGACTATGGTAAGCTGGCCAGACCTTTAACTCAGTTGTTAAAGAAAGATAATTTTCTTTGGTCTATAGAGGCTCAAGGTGCATTCGAAAAATTGAAAGTGTTGATGGCTGATTTGCCAGTTTTGACAGTCCCGGATTTCTCTAAAGCTTTCACCATTGAGACAGACGCATCGAATAAGGGTCTTGGAGCAGTTCTTCTACAAGAGGGCAGACCTGTGGTTTTCCTTAGCCAAGCTTTATCTGAGAGAGCTCAGGCAAAATCTGTTTACGAACGAGAGTTGATGGCCATTGTGATGGCAGTACAGAAATGGAGGCATTATCTTCTGGGCAGGCACTTCATTATTGTTACTGACCAGAAAAGTTTAAAATTCCTCACAGAGCAACGAGTTTTGGGAGAGGAGCAATTCAAGTGGACATCCAAGTTAATGGGCTTTGATTTCGAGATTCAATATAGGCCAGGAACAGAGAATAAGGCAGCAGATGCCCTTTCCAGGAAAATGACTTTTGCTGCCCTGTCCACTGTCCAATTTTCAGAATTGGAAGAATGGGAAGAGGAAGTCAAGCAAGACCCTAAACTGCAGAGTATCATACAAGACTTAATCCAAGACTCACACTCTCATCCTGGCTATTCCTTTCAGAACAGAAAACTGCTATATAAAGGGAAGCTAGTACTACCAAAATCTTCTTCCAAGATTCCTATTTTACTGAAAGAATTCCATAGCTCAAAGAGGGGGACACTCGGGATTCTTTAGATCCTATAAACGCATAGCTGGACTAGTTTACTGGGAAGGAATGAAAAGAGATATCCAACAATTTGTGGCTTCATGTGAGATATGCCAGTTAAATAAATATCAAACATTGACACCAGCAGGTTTGCTCCAACCTCTACCTATTCCCACTCAAGTTTGGGCCGATGTGTCAATGGATTTTATTGAAGGACTTCCTAAAGCACAAGGGAAGGATGCTATTCTAGTGGTGGTAGATAGGTTCACAAAATATGCTCATTTTATCCCTCTTAGCCATCCATTCACTGCCAAGGATGTGGCAGAAGTTTTCATTCTTTCAAGTGGTAAAGTTGCATGGATTTCCTTCTACCATTGTATCCGATAGAGACAAAGTTTTCCTAAGTCATTTTTGGAAGGAACTATTTTGGTTAGTCGGCACTAAACTCAAATTCAGTTCTCGCATATCATCCGCAAAACCGATGGGCAGATCAAGTTGTAAATCGTTGTTTGGAGACCTACTTGCGATGCCTTACGGGTTCTAAGTCAAACAGTGGCCCCATTGGTTGAGTTGGGGGCACTCGGTTCAACACCAACTATAACAGCTCCACCAAATTAACTCCTTTCAAAGCCCTGTATGGAAGAGAGCCCCCACACCTACTTAAAGGTACCACCATTCCATCTTGATTGAGGAAGTAAATAGCATGACCGAGGCTCGTGATCAATTGTTGCATGATCTAAAAAGCAATTTTATCAAGGCTCAAGCACGATGAAACAAAAGATGTCGATCAATCTCGCAGAACAATCAATCTAGCAGTGGGAGATTGGGTTTATTTGAAACTACAACCATATCGCTTAAAATCTCTTGCAAAGAAAAGGAATGAGAAGTTGAGCCCTCGCTACTATGGTCCCTATCAAATCAGCAAACAGATTGGTCCAGTTGCTTTTCGGCTATCACTCCCTGATGAGTGCAGAATCCACCCTGATTTTCATGCATCATTGTTGAAGAAAGCCATTTCTCCTTCGATCACACCTCAACCTCTTCCAAAGATGCTCTCTGAAGAGCTGGAACTTTGAGTTTTTTTCCAAAGAATACCCAAGCCATCCGAAACAACAATTGCAGTACACTGAAGTTTTGATACAATGGCAGGATCTTCCTGACTTTGAGGCTACTTGGGAACCTTATGAAACAATTGCAACCCAGTTTCCCTCTTTTCACCTTGAGGACAAGGTGGATCTTTTGGGGGGGAGTATTGTTAGACCCCCTATTAAGAAAGTATATGAAAGGAGGAGGCCGAAACAGTCCAAACAAATTGGGCCAGCCTCAAATTAGTTAGAGATAAATAGAGAGCAGAGGAGGGAAATTAGTTAGGAAGTTAGTTGGAACTAGAATCAAAAGGGAAGGGCCAAGATCTGGAATCTTGGAGGGAAACACATTGTATTTTCATTTTTCTCTACTGTTCTTATTAGTTGTTCATACTTCTCTGATTTTGGGAACATTTCCCCAGAGAAATTCTTTCTATACAGTAATAAAATTCATCTAGAATCCCTAATTGTTGAACCAGTTCTATCAGTGTCATTTAAAGAGATGCTCTCTTGAAGAGTTGGTGCTTCATAGCATCCAATTAACTGTTATAGATGCACTTTCTTATTAAATAAATTGAGCATGGATAACTCCAGAAAATTTTTAAAAAATTATAAGTAGAGACTTCTAAGAAAAGGGCATGACCAACTGTTAAGAGTATAATATAGACCTGTGAACAACTGATCAACTCTCTGCTGAGTCAGCTACTTTTTGCCTAGTGATCAACTCTATTCCATAGCAGCATATCATTCCACAACAGGTTTCGTTTCAGTTTGGAAATTGCTTAAGTTGGTTCTGCATGTGTTCCTTCACCTATTGACCCTACTGTTTCCTTTACTCTTTCTAATCTGTTATATGTTCCTGTTAGAATAATTGGGCCTAACTCCAAAGCTAGCTCATAGAGGGAGGGATGTCCAAGTTATTATAAATGGTTCTTGGCTCATATACTCAACCGATGTGAGACTTAGATACTTAATACACCCCCTCACGCCTAGGACCAGACATCTGGAGTGTGAAGTTTGCAGGACTAGACATCTGCAGGTGGCCCAACATCGTGGTAGGCTCTGATACCATGTTAGAATAATTGGGCCTAACTCCACTCTAAAAGCTAGCTCATAGAGGGAGGGATGTCCAAGTTATTATAACATGGTTCTTGGCTCATATACTTAATCGATGTGGGACTTGGACATTTAATAGTTCCTACAATAAATAAAAATCTCATTAGTGTCAGTCATTTCCCTATAGATAATAATGTCTATTTTGAGTACCTGCCTCATGGTTTCTTTGTCAAATCTCAGGTTGATAGCAGAATTTTGTTAGAGGGCATTGTCACTTCCGAAGGTCTATGTGTTTTCCAATTTTTCAGTTGATCCAAGACATTCTTCCTTGTCCAAGACTCAAGTTCCAGCCTGTCTAAGTGTTTCTGTTTGTAATAATTCTAGTCCTTGGGTTCAAGTTTCTACTACACAATGTAATAAAATGCCTAATTCTTACCATATTTGGCACTGTAGGATAGGGCATGCCAATGAGATGGCTGTAAAACATATTCTTACTCAATGTTATGTCCAACATATAAATAAAAATTTAATGGACTTCTGTGTTCCTTGTTGCTATGGAAAGTCTCATTGTTTGCCTTCTCAATTGGACCATTTAGCAGCTGGACGTCAACAATGCGTTCCTAAATGGGTTTCTTGAGGAAAGAAGTATATATGGACCAGCCTTTTGGATTTGTTAGCAGCAATCCTACACAAGTTTGTAGGCTCCACAAAGCCTTATATGGTCTAAAGCAGGCTCCTCGAGCCTGGTTTGTGCACCTAACTAAGACTCTGTTGCTATTTGGGTTTAGAACCAGTAAATGTGATCCTTCCCTTTTTATTCGTATCCAAGAAGGACAACACTTATGTGTTAGTCTATGTAGATGATGTCATAGTTACTGGTTCATCACCCCAATGAATCCCAGCACTCATCAGCAAGCTGAATGCAGAATTTGCACTCAAACAACTTGGAGACATAGACTACTTTCTTGGAATCGAACCTAGTTTCACGATGGTCTAGGAAACAACCACTAGTGGTTAGATCTAGTACAGAAGCTGAGTACAGAAGTCTAGCTGCAACAACTTCTGAGGTGATTTGGATTCAGTTTTTACTCAAAGAGCTGCAGGTTAACACTGCACTTCCAGTGGTTTATTGTGACAATCTATTCACAGTTTCCTTGTTCCATAATCCTGTCCTTCACTCAAGGACAAAACACATGGCACTAGACTTGTTTTTTTAGACTTGTTTTTTGTTCGAGAAAAGGTCATTAACAAGACCCTGCAGGTTTGCCACCTCCCAGGAACTGAGCAGGTTGCAGATCTGCTCACTAAACCACACAACCAGACTCGATTCGAAGAGCTCATAAGCCATCTTGGAGTGACAGACAAGATCTTATTGTGCTCGCCACCATAGCATTGTAAGGGGGTGTGTTACAGTATACTATAGACCTGTGCAGAGCTGATCAGCTCTCTAGCTCTCTGCTGAATCAGCTCCTTTAGCTATACGGCAGTGTTTCTAGAACACTCTTTTCTATTCTATAAATAGAAAACCGTGTTAGAAAATTAGAGAAATATCTGATAACATCTTTTTATATTCTAGAATATTTTAGAGTATCCTAGATGATCTCTTAAGATTTATTTCCTATTTATATTTTATGATTTGATTCTCTGTTTGATCAAGACTAGGATTCTACTTTTAATAAAAATATGACTATAAGAGTTGTCTTTTGTAATCATCATCATCACATCAAATCAATATCAGTCTTACTATTTGTTAGTTTATTTCTCTCTTTTTCTCCTCCTTCTCTACCTAAAAACCTTCCGATTTAACAAACTGTAACCGATTCATTACAAGCAACGAAATCAGAAATTCAGATTCAGTTAGAATCTCCTCTCACTCTTCTCTCTCTTCTCGATTCATCTACCCTGGTTAGAATACCAACAAAATTTGAAATTACTGTATCACCAACTACATACACACACCACCAACTTGCAACTAAGAATCTACTATTATTGTTGTAATGCACATAAAATAATAGTAAACCGTATTAATATTGTACTGCTCTCACATGTACCCAAAATAAGGACTATATTTACACCAAACTTCTGAAAGAATAACTAATGACATCTGAAAAATATTTGAATAACTAAACTCCAGTAAATATTCAATATAAACTCCAGTAAATATTCAGTAGAACTATATTTACACCAAATTTCTGAAAGAATAACTAACGACATCTGAAAAATATTTGAATAACTGCATAGATTGTTTTAAGCATATAAATAGCCATATAATAGATAAATGACTCGGGTATATGCTTATTAAATAATTTTTTTCTACAAAAGCATACCTGGCCTAAATTTGTTTTTTCTATGCGACCTTTTACCATCCTTGCAGTATGTGCATTATCATCACTCTCAAGTATTGCAGTGATGATTGGTGTACGGATATTTTTGGTTACGTTTATAATTTCTTTTATACGAGGAACTCCAAGAGTAATATCTACGACGGATCAAGGGCAACAGTAAAACCAATCAAATGAATTAATATACAGTATAAACTCCAGTAAATATTCAAGAGAACATCGATGACTGTCAGTAGACAACACAATCAGATAAAGGATACTCATGCTTGCAACTCCAGCAAAGTGAAAAGTTTTCAAAGTCATTTGGGTCCCAGGCTCTCCAATACTATGAGCTCCAATTGCACCAATTGGAGTTCCAGCCTCAACCTTTTTAGAATGGTAACGAGAAAGACAAATATCCAGAAAAACCTGGAAAATAGAGAGTATTAGGTAAAATACAGTCACAAACTACTAAGGAATACAGAAGATAATATGGTAAGGAATACAGAAAAGATAAAGCTCAACAATCATACATCATTGATTAATTTTTTGTATATCAATCGCATAGAGTAACCTTGTGAATAATCAATAATCTCACTCAAAAATCAGTTATCCACTTATTTTCAATATAATTTTTACAAATAAGAAAAATGAAACAAGTTTTGGGTAGTTTACGAGTGATAACACAAATCGACAGAATCAATCCATTAATCAGAACTTGTAGCAAAATGCTACCAAAGACAACATCAGTAGCCAGATTGTTTATTGGTTTAAATAAGCTTTTGGTCCCATCAAAGTTTACCAATTTTGGTTTTAGTCCCTGTAAAAAAATTCCTTAGGATTTCATTCCTGTAATCTCCCAACTTTTGTAAAATAGTCCCTACCATCATCGTTTTCCTTATCTTTTATGATTTGTTTCTCTATTTGATCAGGATTAGGATTCTACATTTAGTATAAATAAATAGGACTATTAGGATTGTCTTTTATAATTAGATCATCACCGCATCAATTCAGTATGAGTCTTATTATTTGTTAGTTTATTTCTCTCTTTTTCTCTTTCTCTTTCTCTACCTAAAAACCTTCCAATTCAACATGGTATTAGAGCGGTAGCATCCTTCGTGACCTATCTCGTCAATATTCCTCTGTCGTGTTCCAAAAAAAAAAATTAATCAGAACTTCGATTTAACCATCTCTATCTGTTGAGTCGTCTTTTTTATGGCCTCTTTCTCCACCGTCATCCGCTGTTTCTGGCCAACGACCACACCATATGAGTCAGCGGTCAATGATCTGTCTGGCCATCCCAAAAACGCCCCAAGTCGACCATCGACACGATGTTGGCTATCTTCCTAGCAGCTGCACATTCGCCACTTCTAGCAACGAGTGGCCGGGTGCGTCCAACCACCTCTTCGGTCGTCGTTGCCTTCGTCGTGACCGTTGTCCAACTCTATTTACGGATCCGTCTTCACCTCCCTCAACGGTCCACTTTTCAGGAACCACCTCAATGTGGTTGTTTGGCTCTCTTGGGTTATGCTTTGCTGTGTTCGAAAGCTCAAATCTTGGGCTCTGTTCTACTGTTTGTTTCGCCGATATTTGTCATACAATTCTTATCCACTAGTGGATCATACCAGTGGCTTCTTTTCCCACCGGACCTTGAGAAGTTCGAACCTTGCTTTGCCAAGATTGCTTGCCAAGAAACTTTTGCTAGGCTAATGATCGTTCCAACTATCTTGCTAAGTTATCTCTCTATGGAGCTCAGTTTTTATTATTTTTGTTTAAGGGGGAATGTATTGTTTAAAACAAGCTTAAAGCTTAGTAAGATTTAGCTTAAGGGGGAGTATTATAAAATCTGATAAATATATGATAATATTTTTTTATTATATCTTAGAATACTTTAGAGTATCCTAGATGATCTCTTAGGATTTACTTCATATTTATATTTTATGATTTGTTTCTTTGTTTAATCATGAATAGGATCTACATTTAGTATAAATATGACTATTACAAATTGTTTTGGTTGGAGGGAATTGGAGGGGGAGGGGAGAGATTTTTTAAATCTATCATGTTTGGTTCAAATCCCTCCATAAGTCAATTTTGGCTACCCTCCAATATTGGGGGATTTGAGGGGAGTGGAGGGCCGAAGGGATTTTAAAATATTTTACATGTATTAACTTAAATATCCCCACTTGTCTATTTTAAAATAAATAATTATAAAGGTTTAAAAGTAAATTTGTTTTAAAATTCATCCCCTCCTCTCCTGAACCAAATATGAAAGTGTTGTTTTCCCTACCCTCCTTTGAACCAAACACACCCTTAGGGTTGTCTTTTGTAATCAGATCATCACCCAGTGTTATCGATGGCAGATCGCGGCCTATGACGGCAGGCCAAAAATCCGCCATACATTATAACGGATGGCGATGCGGCCATATGGCGGATGCCATGGCGGACAAAAAAAAAATTTATATATATACATATTTACATAACAAAAATTGCAGAAATAATTATAAGATACACGACCAATAATTAAAATATATATACATTATATTTTACCATAAATAAATAGTATATATTAATATTTTAAAGTCAAATAACTCATTAAATAACCAATAAACTAAAATAGAAACTTCAAAATAAATCATTTAAGATTAAATTATTCAAAATAAATAGTAGATAGTTGATTGAACCATTATTTCTCCAAAAGAAAAGCATAGCCTCGATAGGGAAGGTAGGAAATTATTAAAAAAGGTAGAAAAGAGACCACACCACGAATTGGAGAAACGGTGCAAATGGGTATTGGAGAAAAGAGAAATTGAAATGGCAGAGCTATTATTATAATACTAAAATATTAGGTTTAGGAAGTAGAAAACTAATTAAGTGGTCAAGGCGGTGAATTTTGTCCTATTCACATTCAAATTTTTTAGAGAAAAAACGCAAAAAAAAAAAGCCCCAAAACAGCACCTTCCAAAAAAACTGTTCGCTCGGACCCGACCCGTATTTGCGAAACCCAACTCCATGATTGCAAGTTTTGGAATCGTCCGAAACGATTCTGCATCACGAATCAAGCGATTCACTTTCGATTCATCAGTTCGACGCTTCATCAAAATTGATTCATCATGCGATTCTTTCGGGTCGGAACGCAATACCCAACTAACCCAGAAGGCCGGATCAGGTATTTTTCTCAAAAAAAACCCAAAAAACCCTCTTGTTCCGCCATGGCAGTCGATTCCGCCATACCCACCAGCCGCCATGAACAGCCACGTGAAATCCGCTACGCCGCCGCTTTAGTATGGCTGTTCCTTCACAACCCGCCACCGCTTTCCGCCATGGTGCCGCTATTCGACAACACTGTCATCACCACATCAATTTAGTATCAGCGTGATTATTTGTTAGTTTATTTCTCTCTTTTCCTCCTTTTTCCTACCTAAAAATCTTCCAATTCAACAAACACTACTAGCATCGTGACTCAAAACTAACAGAACAAAAAAGTATGTAAGAACACCAATTGGTTTAGACCATAACTTTTATTTCATGCATCTTGAACGAGATTTCCTTGGATAACCAGTTTCTTTTGTATATGATTAGGTGTTTGGCTTCCACTTGGTGTAACATGGATTTTCTTCAATAGGGGGAACTCTCACGAATAAGTTCAGGTAAGCGGAAGTGATGTATTCTTTGTAACATGGATCACTTATCTTCCTAACTGTTTGTAATCTTCTTCACTTTGTTTCACCAAATTTTTTCTTCAACCAAGAAACATTGATTTTATTATACTTACCTTGGCTACATCATAGTTCTTTTATTTTATTCATATTTGCAAGTACTTTTTAGTCGTCCATCTTTAGAAGTATAAAAACAAATTAGCACTCGTTTAACAGTTTAAATATTCGTTTCACTTCTTTACCAAAAGACTTCTACAACACGTTCTAGAACGCAATACTAAAAGAGAAACAACAAAATTATTTAGCATAAGCAAATTAGTCTGCTATAAACTTGCTTATCAAATAGAAAGTCCGCAATAACCAAACGAAAGCAAAAAAGATTAACGGAGATTTTTTTTTTACAAATTTACAAAATTAGATGCAATATTAAGGACAAGACCATAAATACCTCCAGTTGTCTACGAGTGATGCCAGATATCCTCTGAATAAATTTTTTCAGATTTTCAGAATCATCCAAGGTGGAAGCATCATTTGTTAATTTTGCAGTATCTTTGATAAATGATTGTAGAGAATTTAAGAACACAGCAGAGGAGCCCACTTCTGACATTATATCATCCTCTGAAACCCCTTTCCCCAATAACCTAGACATACCAACTTCTTGAACTACTTTACACACATCTGATGAAGACAAAATTTCATCATCTCCATCACTTGGGCATATGGCCTGAAAAAAAAAAAAAAGGACATGGCATATAACCAAAAAAGTCTCATTTTTTTAGAAAGTTGTAAGAGTTGAAAAATAATGACGAAACTAACATAAAACAACAAAGGCAGTTTTCAAACCTTGCTTCTCAGAAACAACCGCTCAAAATTTAACGGTTTTCCATTTTGTCCTTCCATGCCTGCTGGATCCATGCCATCATCTCCATAACAAAATTGAACGATACTATTACCAGCACTTCTTACAGTGTAATCATAATGTAAATACAAATCCTCTAGAGACTTCATTAATCTCCGAGACATGTATCCAGTGTCTGCAGTTTTAACCTGCAAGTCACATGCAGCAAGGAAACTATATAATGGACTCCATATTTTTTACTCCCAGTAAATAATAAAAAATACTAATAACCAACAACCTAAAATGAATGCTCTGTTTTTCACCACTGCCATGGCCCAGTGACTACTACCATAATATTTAAGTTTACTGTTTTATTTGTTCGTTAAAACAAATTCGTTCTAGGGAGGTCCTATTGAACCAAACGGGGAATCGGAAACAAGGATATGCGGGTCTGATAGGCAAGTCCAACATGATGGGAGTGGGCCAGTGGATGCCCAAGGCCTTGGAAAGTCTGTTAGATAAGAAGAAACAAAAGAAGTATTGGTGGCAATTAGGATAGGAGGACAAATGTGTATTTCTAGTTGTGTGCGATGTCAAATAGCAGCACTATAGCGGTATGGCATGGTGGTTTTTCAGAAAAACGCCATGAAAGGGTTATGGTGTTGTGGGTTTGTCATGGCGGCCGCTTTTTCCATGGAGGACTTGGCATTCACTGCAAGAATGGCAGAAAAAATGGCTGCTGGGGTCTTTTAAAAGAAAAGAAAAGAAAAGTGAAGAGACTCTGTTTTTATAGACCACACGGGAGGTGACCCATTTAAAGAGTCTCTTCTTATTGAAACTCACATTTCAGCAAGCATCAAGGCCTGTGAATTGTGTTCCAATATAAATTATTAGTTGTTCATGGCATTTAATGAAAATTATTACTAACATTTTAATAGGATAATTAGATTTTTATGTTTATCTGTCTTGTTTTGTTTCAATTTCTTGTTACTTGGACTTGATAATTTATATTTCTACTGAAATTATGCTATGCAGCTTATGATATATCCCATAAGCATGTGAATTTTGATACTTTTGATGAATTTTGATATCCCACAATGCTTATGAATTTTATTTCTCCTGAACTTTTCAAGAATTTCTCTTTTTTATATTATTCAGTTTTATAGTATTTTTTGTATATATATTGTTTTTTTAATAGCTGCCATGCTTCTGTCATAGGTCGTAACAGCATCCACCATATTTTTACGGTGGATTTTGCGCTTGCAGCCATCTGCCATTAATAATACTGGTTGTGTATTTGAGAGAGGAGAACTCTCTGTTAGGGTTTAGGCATGTGAATTGTGTTGCCGTACTCAAATTCTGGTTTAATCCAGAGTTTCTATCAATAAAACTGTCCTAATTGTGTGTGCAACTCGAGTCTAACATTTGGTCCAACCTGCCGGATGCGCTCGACGGAGATAGACTCATGAGTAGAAGGATCGAAGAAGCAAATGGAGCAGATTTGCAAGCCAAAAGATGATATGCATAGATCCAATTCTGACCACCATGACCGATTAAAAACAATGGAGAACTTTGAGGAAGAAATATGTAGGGATTCTGATGAGATGAAGAAGATTGATAGTTTGGATGAGATGTGATCCTTATTAAAGGAGTTAGCGAATCGAAAGAGCCCTCTGATTGTGGAACAGGATGCAGGAAGTTTCAACCATCCTAGAACTCTGGAACACCGTGAACCAACACCCATGGATGCAACATTCAACCAGCTATGAATAAGAGCTGTCAAAACGGGCTGGCCCGGCCCGCAAGACACTTTCGGGCTGGACCGGGCTGGGCCAAAATCAAGTCGGGATGCTAATTTCCTAGCCCAACCCAACCCTATGCGGGCTGCAGGCCAAACAGGCTGGCCCATGGGCTGATAACATTTTATTATTATTATTGTTATTATTTTTAAAAAATCATTTTTTAACTAGAAAATTCCATTACCATTCATATGGTTATGAATTAATATTTAACATGTAATTCACCAAAAATCACCATTCTTATTTCTTTGAAGCTTAAAGGGGAGACATTTTAGCTTGCTTGCTTACGCCATTATCATTTATTTATTGTTTCAGTTGGGGACGAAAGTGCCACTTTGGAATCATTACAAATTAATTTAGCAACGATTGAAGTAGCCACAAAGAAGTTTCCATATGAAAACAAAAATAGGCCAGGGGGATTTGGAGAGGTTTACAAGGTAATAAAGCCTAATAAAAAGTATATCTATGCTTTTTTACCCTCAATCAACTGATTAATTATAATTTCATCTTTCAGTCAAAGAAAAATTTATATTTTCATCAGGGTGTTCTTTTATTCCCCCTGTTTTCCTTCTATTACTCTGACCATTTCTTCATAATAATAATAATAAATTCATTTGAGTTTATAAGATTTTCCAGAGAGAATTAATCTCCGAGAAGAAAATGAAACAACGCTTGAGCATCTATCCCTCTCCCATCGATCCCATGTTATGACGGAAAAAATGTTGTTTACATTCTCTCTCTGATCATTCAAAAAAAGGCCAAAAGGCAAAAGCCTTTTCAAATTCTTTTTTTTTACCTGTCAAATAATTCTTGGGCTGCGGGCTGGCCCAGCCCACGATGGGCCAGCCCATAGTGGGCCAATACATTTTCGAGTCAGGCCGTGCCGAACCAAATTTTTTATGGGCTACTATTTTAACAACCCAGCCCGTTGTTTTTGTCGGGCCAACCCGTCGGGCCGGGGCCATTTTGACAGCTCTAATGAATATGGTTCATCTAAAGCATTCAAGAAGGTTGAATTGCCCAATTTTGATGGGAATGACCCAGTGAATTCGGACTTTACCTGAGTCCAAGACCAACTTCGTGCCCCGTTTCAGATTTTTAAACAGAGGCATTGGCTGTTGGACCATCAACTGCTACTTCTGCTGCAGGTAATAAACAGTCCACTCAATTCAGAAAAAGGGGCACTAGACACTTGCCCTATCAAGAGTATGTTCGGAGAAGAGAGGAAGGAGGTTGTTTTCAATGTGGCCAACATTGTTGTCAATGTGGCCAACAATTTGGGCCACTGTATTGGTATCCAGAAAGGAAGCTTGGGGTGTTGATTTTGGGTAAAGATGATCAGGGCGTGGAAGATGGAGAATTTGAAGTGCTGAGTTAATTAAAGTTAATAACTAATAAGGACTGTAAGCCAAAAGGAGATGCAACGGAATGCAATTTCCTTGATCTACCATTTTTCCCATTAAATGGTTTTTCAAAGCCAAAGACCATGAAGATGATGGGAACTATTTGAGATAATTCTATTATAGTGATGGTGGATAGCAGGGCAAGTCATAATTTCATAGCCAAAAACAAGGTTCGCCAACTTGGTCTTCCAATCACTGAAACCAGTACTTTTGTTGTGAAATGAGGTGATGGGCATCAAACTTCTTCAACCGGTATGCGTAAACTGTAAACAGCTTAAATTGTGTGTGAATAGTGTTCCGATAATGGCAGATTTTCATTTGTTCTCTCTTGGGGGTGTGGATGTGACTTTGGGTGTATCTTGGTTGGAGACTTTAGGATAAGTTAAGGTATGTTGGAGAACTTTATGTATGTCATTTGATCGAAATGGGAGGAAGATGAAATTGCAAGGGGATATTTCTTAATGTAAATCACGGGTTTCCCTAAAATTCCTACTTAAAGAAAGCGAGGTGGAGTTTACAGGTATGGTTTTATAGAAGCCTGAGTTTTCTGCCAAAACAGATTTACAGCAGCACGTACAGCACTCTTCCAGACAAAAATTGTGGAAGATTACAGAACTGGTGTGGTCAGATGCAGAAGAAAAATAAATGACAACATTGTTGAAAGAATTTGCAGCTGTACTTCAGATTCCACAGGGCTTGTTTCCTAACTGAGAAAGTGATCATGTCATTCCATTGGTTCTGGGTTCTCGCCCCATTAGTGGGAGGCCATATAGGTATGCTCATTTCCAAAATAATGAGACTGAATGCTTGGTGGATGAAATGTTACAGGCAGGAATTATTAGACCTAGTACCAGTCCTAAGTCTAGCCCTGTCATGTTAGTTAAGAAGAAAGAGGGCAGATGGAGATTTTGGGTGGATTATTGTGCCCTTAATAAAGCAAGGGTATCAGACAACTACCCCATTATAGTCATAGGATAGTTGTTGCATGACTTATATGGAGCCAAATATTTTTCTAAAATTGATTTGAGGTCCGATTACCATCACATCAGGATGAGGACTAAAGATATTCCCCTATGACAGCTTTCAGAACTCACCATGGGCATTCTCATCATGAAGACATTCCCCGAAGACTGCTTTCAGAATGCACCATGGGCATTATGAATTTTTAGTCACGCCCTTTGAGTTGACTATTGCACCAGCAACTTTTCAAGCTACAATCAATGCAGCTTTCAAGCCATACTTAAGAAGATTTGTCTTAATATCTTTTTATGATATTCTTATTTATAGTAAAGCTTGGGAGGATCATTTATTGCATGTGAAGATGCTGTAGAATATTTTGAACCAACAGCAATTATTTGCAAATAAAAAAAACGCACTTTTGGGAGAACCTACAGAGGACTACCCTTCATATCAGTTCAGCTTACAACCCTGAAACAGATGGGTAAACTAAGGAGCTGAATAAAGGATTGGAGACTTATCCATGTTGCTTTGCATCAGAACAGCCTAGACAGTAAGGCTCACTGGCTTCATTGGGCAGAATACTGGTATAACAAATACATCTCAGGGAGTTGTCGGTTCTACTCCTTTTGAATTGGTGTAAGCCCCCAACACTAATCTGTTATCTTCCAGGTGAGAGTCTAGTGGAGTTTGTGGCAAATGACTTGAATCACTTGATGGATAGGGACAAAGATCTTAGACAGCTTACATATCACCTACAGCACTCCCATACGGCCAGAATCACATGTGCCAACAAGCTAACAAGCACCGGAGAGATATAGTTTGAGGTTGGAAATTGGGTGTATTTGAAGCTTAGGCCACACCACCAACAATCCGTGGTTAAGAGAGTGGATCCTAAACTTGCCGAAAGGTATTTTGGCCCTTTTCAAATTTTAGCCCAGGTGGGAGCAGTAGCATACTAGTTACAGCTGCCTGAAGGGTCAAGAATTCATCCCATGTTTCATGTCTCCCAGCTAAAAAAGGTTGTGGGACCAGCCTTTGAACCGGAAGAAATTCTTAAATTAAGAGTCATAACCAGAAATAATCACCCTATTTCCCAAGTTCTTGTGAAATGGACTTCTCAACCAGTCACGGAAGCCACTTGGGAAGAAGATGCAGATGTTATCAAAGGACAGTTTCCTCATTTCAGCCTTGAGGGCAAGGCTGCTTCTGCACCGAGGATCATTGATAGGCAAGTCCAACATGATGGGACTGGGCCTGGGGCCCAAGGCCTTGGAAAGTCTCTGTTGGAAGAAATAAAAGGGGTATTGGCGGCAGCTAGGCTAGGAGGACAGTTATGTGTATTTCACTATTTCTATATGTATGGTGTGGTAGTTATTATTCAGTTCGTAGTTTTCTATACGTATGGTGTGAGTTATTATTCAGTGAGTGGTTTTCTTCTTGTGTGTTTGCAACAAGAACTCTCTGTTAGAGCTTAGTAATAATCCTGCGTATTATCTGATTTTCATGTATTTTTTATGAGGTTTTAGCCATCTGTATCCAACTTTTAACATTGTTTTACCCCAAATAGCTTGGAAATGATGATGATAGTATGATTTTCTTAAATTGATATAAATTGCTCAAGTTTGGTTATAATTCTGAGTTTTCTTTGGGATCTTATTCATAATATTTTGTTTGCAGTGATTAAAGAAGATTGTGATCCGATAACTGTGAGAATATAACCAACGGAAGAGCTAGCACTACTATCAGATCGTTAGAAATTCAGAGAAGCAAAGAAATGAAGAAGCAGTTTCTAACCTCCCAATGTCTGGCGGCCAAACGACTGCTGGGCGGTGAGGCTCGTGTATTTTAAGTTACTCTCTGACTTCCCAACGCCGGGCTAGTTGAACATGTCTAGTTGAACCCCTTTTTGCTAGGGATTTGATATGATCCAGGAGTTGACGACGGTTTATTGATTTGCTTTTTATTCTATGAATGATTTGTCTTGTTGATATGTTAATTGCTATTCTTAGTGCTATTGAATGTTTGACCATCATTCATGTGTTTTGTGGGTTCACTTCTATGCTAAGAATAGTGAGTTGTGGATTTGCCATGTGCAATTGATATCATTGATTGGGTTAATCTAGAAATAGATGACTTGGTTGATGTGGTTGAGTATAGAAATTCCAATAAGCTTAATCATCATGTTTTATTGGCTTGACCTAAGGAATTAGCCTAATTGGTAGGATTTGATTGGGTTTTTTCACCAAAGACATTTGGGTTAGAACCACTTAAGGGAATTTAACCTTCAACATGTGAATTGGAATTAGGATAATACCGAAGATGGGTGTGAGAGCTCAGCCAACCACATTATGAGATTTGGGTCATAAACCCGTGAAAGAGGAAACAAGTTTCCCATGTCGCATCTAGAGTCGAACCTTGTGGACGACTTGTCAAGAATTTCAGCACCGGTACATCTTTCCAAACTACTATGTCTGCCCCCTCCTTTGACTGAAATTAGTTTCAGCAATAAAATTGTTGGGCCTTGTAAATGTGAGGTTAGGCCCAACTCCCAACCTCATATTTCATGAATAATGCTTTCTAATTATTGTGTAAGAATAGAATATGTGAATGTTGTGTGCCAATATGGCCACACATGTATGCTATTTATAATCTCATATTAGGGTACAAGAGAATCAATAATAAATACAAAGGAATCAAATCAAATCTCTAATTAGTAACGAACCCCTAATTACTAGCACCTATTTATGTACATATTAAGCACATGTTAAATATGCTTTCTAACACTCCCCCTCAAGCCGGAGCATATATGTCATATGAGCCAAGCTTGTTACAAATGTAGTCAACACGAGAGCCTCTAAGGGACTTAGTGAAAGTGTCAGTCAACTGGTCACTAGAGTTGACAGAGTCAGTTGTGATTTCCCCTGAAAGCACCTTCCCTCTTACGAAGTGACAATCTATTTCTATGTGTTTGGTTCGTTCATGAAAGACCGGATTTGATGCAATGTGAAGTGCAGCCTGATTGTCACAGATAAGTTTAGTATCTTGGATATCTCCCAATTTTAGCTGTTGGAGTAGTTGCCTAAGCCATGTAAGCTCACACACGGCTGCTGCCATAGCACGGTGTTCAGCTTCTGCACTGGATCTGGCAACAATGTTTTGCTTCTTGCTCCTCCATGAGATCATATTTCCTCCAATAAGAACACAATATCCAAAAGTGGACCTCCTATATGATGGTGATCCTGCCCGGCCAGCATCAGAGTAAGAAGTGATTTTGGCATTGCCTTTATCTTCATATAATAATCCTCGTCCTAGTGCATTTTTGATGTACCGAAGAATACGCATGACAGCATCCCAATGGCTATCACATGGGGCATTCCGGAACTGGCTTACCACTCTAACTGCAAAGGTGATATCGTGTCCGTGATCGTGAGATAGTTGAGTTCCGCCCACAAGACGACGATATCTTCCCGGTCTTTCAATGGCTCCCCCTGACCCGGAAGAAGCTTGACATTGGGATCCATGGGAGTATCAGTTGGACGGCAATCAAGCATACCTGTCTCAGTAAGAATATCCAGAGCATACTTCCGTTAGTTGATTGAAATTCCTGAAGTGGACTGGGCAACTTCAATCCCTAAAAAGTACTTGAGAGGACCCAAGTCTTTTGTCTGAAAATGTTTGAAGAGGTGTGCTTTGAGCCGCCGGATACCATCTGGGTCATCACTGGTAACGACGATATCATCGACATAGACAACAAGATAGATGTGCCCACCAGAAGGAGAATGGATAGAGAAAACAGAGTGGTCAGCCTCACATCGGGTCTTGCCAAACTGTAATAAAACAGAGCTAAACCGGCCAACCCAGGCACGAGGAGACTGCTTCAATCCATAAAGAGAACGGCGAAGCCGACAAACAAGTCTAGAATCACCAGAAACAGTAAATCCTGGAGGCTGGTCCATATAAACTTCTTCCTGTAATTTGCCATGCAAGAAGGCATTCTTAATATCCAGCTGGTGAAGAGGTCAATGATGAATGGCAGTCATGGCTATAAAAAGACGAACAGAACTGATTTTGGCCACAGGGGAAAAAGTATCCCCGTAATCTAGACCAAAAATCTGCGTATAACCTTTAGCCACCAAACGAGCTTTGGAGCGATCAATATGACCATCGGGTCCAATCTTCAACGTATAGACCCAACGACAACCCACACTAATCTTGTCAGGAGGCAAGGGAACAATCTCCCCCAAGTACCATTAGAATGCAACGCTGTCATCTCTTCCAACATTGCCTTGCGCCAGTTGGGATCAGCCATGGCTTCACCTGTAGACTTAGGAATAGACACAGAATCCAAAGCAGAAACCAAGGAAACATAGGAAGGAGATAAACGGCCATAATTTAAAGTACAAGCATAGATGGGATTAGGACTGCGAGAGGACCGAGTACCTTTCCGTAATGCAATGGGAAGTTCAGGTGCAGGAGGCGTAGATGGAGGGGCGGTTGAAGTCGGAGATAAGACTGAAGGATCCCCGTAAGGAGGCACCGCAGAAGCCTGTGTCCGCCGCTGGTAGGTACGCAAAGGAGGTGGAGTAGGAGCAACAATAGGTGCCGGAACAACTGGTGGAATATCTGGAAGGTCCTGAGTGAAGTTGACATCAAGGACGGCGGAGGTGGAGAAGAATGGGACAGCTTCAAAAAAGGTGACATCAGCACATACAAGATATCGTTTTCCTGGAGTTAGATCATGGACAAAACATGTGCAACCAAAGACACGTAGAGGGATAGGATAGAGTTCTTCTTGTGGATACAAGAGAGAGTAGGGAACCTGATTATTAAGAACGGAGGAAGGTATGCGGTTGATAAGATAGCAGGCCGTGAGAAGTGCATCACCCCAAAAGCGAAGAGGAACATTATTGTGGAAGAGTAGCGTACGAGTTGTTTCAACCAAGTGCCTATTTTTTCTTTCGGCAACACCGTTTTGTTGTGGTGTGTGAGCACATGATGTTTGATGAATAATTCCCTGTGAAGTCAAAAAGGATTGAAACTGGGAGGACAAATATTGACGAGCATTATCAGTGCGCAAAATTTTAATTGAAGAACCAAATTGATTTTTAATTTCAGCGCAGAAACCTTGAAATATATTAAAAACATCAGAACGATTCTTCATTAAAAATAACCAAGTACACCGAGAAAAATCATCAATGAAAGTGACAAAATAATAGTAACCTAAGGTTGAGCAGACACGACTAGGACCCCAAATATCATAATGAACTAAAGCAAAAGGTGACGCAGCACTTTTATTGACTCACTGGCTATAAGTATGGCGAGTATGTTTTCCTAACTGACACGACTGACATTCAAAAAAAGGAACTTTAGAAAAGCTTGGAACCATGAGTCGCATTTTATTAAGACTAGGGTGACCCAAACGTTGATGTTCCAGGGTTTGAGAAGCAGCGGAGACATAGGCCACTGGAGATGAAAGTTGATATAATCCTTGAGACTCATGTCCTACTCCAATCGTCAGTCCCGTACGCCGATCCTGGACATAAACAGAGTTGTTAACAAAAAGAACAAAGTAATCAAGGGTGCGAGTGAGTTTGCTGATTGACACTAAATTAAAAGGACAACCAGGAACATACAGCACAGAATCTAAGGAAAGGTCAGGAAGGGGATGTGTTTGAGGTGACACTAGGCAAAGAATCCAAGTAAGACAGTTTAGAGAAAAGAGATTTGTTACCAGTCATATGATCAGAAGCACCGGAGTCAAGTATCCAAGGTCCAAGAGAAGAGGACTGTGAAAACGGGTTACCAGACTGAGCCACAGCAGCGGTAGGTGAGATGGGCTGCTGGGCTGCCTTGAACTGGAGAAAATCATTATAATCGCAGAAGACAAATAGTAATCGCCTCGAATATTTGGGCCAGTGACATGAGCAACATTAGCATGCTTGGACTGTTCCCTGGCCTTGGTGCGGCATTCAGCTTCAATATGGCCATAGCGGTTGCAATAAGTGCAACGAGGACGGCGATTGCCACCACCACGTCCTCCTCCACTCCGTCCACCACGATGATGAGAGTGGGAGACAAGAGCGGAGGAATCGTTGGAAGCCATGAAAGATGGATCTGAAACAGGGGCAGAGAGGGTCGCCGGAGTGAAGGGAAGGTGGCGGAATAGTCGCCGGACAGTGGGTCACGCCGGAGAGTAGCAGAAAAGCTGTTTGGTGTCGAGCACGTGAAACGCAAGCGCCGGAGAACAGCCGCGCATGGAGGAGCATGCGGCGGCGGTTGGTGGTGTGGTGCTGGCGCAGTGGTCGTCGGAGGATGCCGGAGAGGATGGTGGGGTCACACCGGAGGATGGAGGCACGGTGGAACGGAAAACGGACCACACAGTGGTTGCGGGTACTGTTCACCCGAAAATAAGAACACCACTGAGCAGAAAAATAACCTAAACTACTGATACCATGTAAGAATAGAATATGTGAATGTTGTGTGCCAATATGGCCACACATGTATGCTATTTATAATCTCATATTAGGGTACAAGAGAATCAATAATAAATACAAAGGAATCAAATCAAATCTCTAATTAGTAACGAACCCCTAATTACTAGCACCTATTTATGTACATATTAAGCACATGTTAAATATGCTTTCTAACAGAGTGAAATACATATCCCTTTCTGAACCTAAATTTAACCCTTTAGCGTCTTGGGCCTAGCCCATTAGATTAGAGAAATGACTCAACTCACCTTCTAAACACACTCTCATCTTCATCTGGACTGATACCTTATGTGGCAGCAGCACCTCCCTTCCCACCTTCACGACATGTTGACAACTGTCTTAGCGGCCACCGAACAAGAACAGGGTTCTTGTGGCTCAGCAAATCTGACGGCAGAGGCTTCGACTACGGAAGCTTGGCCAGGTTATTTCGTTACAGCGGTTCCAACGGCGGAAGCTTGGTCGATTTAGTTGTATCTAGTGGTTTCGATTGCAACAATGGTGGTGGAGGGGGCATGGTTGTATCTCGTGTGATTGGGATTTCCATAG
The DNA here is from genome assembly GCA_030762895.1 of Sophora flavescens. Taxonomy (NCBI): domain Eukaryota; kingdom Viridiplantae; phylum Streptophyta; class Magnoliopsida; order Fabales; family Fabaceae; genus Sophora; species Sophora flavescens. Next base: position 29,768,668 of record CM061063.1, on the reverse strand, counting down.
TCACTATCCAAAAATTCCGATCTGGTGGTTCCGGCAACAGCAGCGGGGTTAGGTTACTTGTACTAGCACGAGAAGGGCTTTTCCCTGTCAAGCTCGCCCACGACGATTCTGCCTGATGGCCGAGGCAAATCCGCTATCCATAACAACTCTGAAATCGACCAATTGGTTGCCACCAGTAGACAGGTGTCCGGTGTCTCCGGCAATGACAACAAAATCAGATTTGTCATCATCAATTTGAGAACTTGTAGTTGATGCCTGATTGCTCTTGCTTATACTCCAGACGATCGAAATTCCCCACAACATATCTATAATCACTTGGAGATATGCCCAATTTGCAATTGTTGAGGAATTTCATATCCTCCTTGAGCATCTTTTTCGTTATTCCTACTGGATCCAGATGTGCATCATTATTCTCATCATTTGGGCCCAAAATTTCTGTTGTTGGCGAATCTGGATGTGCTTGGCATTGTGCTAATATTCTTTAGTTGTGATGGCACAAGCTTTGATCAAATGGGTCTGGGCATCTCTACTTTGCTCGTCAATGATTTCCGATGTGTTGTACTAGAAAGAATAATGTTTGATAGGGCTTGGACTCCCCTTTCTCAGCTCCTCGTGCAAGCGACTTAATGATGTTACTGAGAAGCACCTCCAGATCATTTCTGAGAAGCCATGTGAGTGTGCATACACCTAAACATCCCTCCACTCAACCTCAACTAAAGCACCATTTAAAGGAACTATTCCTATCAAGCAAGGAGATTGTATTATTGATAAGGAAATACAGAAAGAAAGAGCAAAATGCTCCTAGCAATGAGAAGACTCCTAGACCCAAGCAAAAAAACTGAAAACCCAAAATACAATGCACACCCCATTACGTCTCCTCTTCTCTCTTTAAAACCCATGCAATCAAATCTATATTCTCTCTATTCTAACTTAATTTCCTCCCTCACCCTTGCATTACATACTCTCACACTCTTACTCGGTATTTGGAACGGGCCCGGTATCCTATCAGCTACGCTCACCAATAACACAAACAATAAGAAATGAAATCCTAATCAATTACAGGCAGTAACAATAAATAGATCAACAAGTCAAGTAAAAAGAACCAATTATGCCAATTGGAGAAATTCAATAGTCACTCTTATGACTTTCATAGTTTGATGACTAAGTAAAAACAAGCAGCCTTGAGTAAATAAAAGGAAATCATAGTAAATGCTCTCCTTAAAAATTATCATAGTATTTATCAGATAGGCTAATGATTTTTAACTTTTGATTTATATTAGGCATAGTATATTCAAAATATGAACCCTACCGCTGTATCAGTAAGCCCTTCTCGCCCACCCATTGTGTGGAAAAAAAACTCAGTAGCCGACAATCCACTGTAAAAGGAATTAGCAACAAAACCTTTAGCCTGCATCAACAGCAACATAACAGCTTTCAACGTAAGAAACAATTGTGAACATTAATGCAGAATGAAGGCAATAGCCAACAACAGTAATTCACAACTGTGCAGAGACAGACAATAAAAGTGACAAATTTAAGACAAGATGCAATACCAATGAGGCTAAGTGGAAGTAAAGGAAAAAAAGAAGAGAATCTGAACAAAATGATGTTAGATTGATATTTTGATTTTACACAATACACTAACCAAATACTTCTATTTATAATAATAATTTGGTCATATACCAATTAGTACTGCTAGTACAAGCCCAGATGCACTAGTGCTGCACAATGAAATTTTCCCAGTTAACTTTTATTCGTAAAAACATATATTAATGCTCCGTATCAAATGGTTGAACAATTCTTGATATGACTTATTCATGATTCTAACTAAAGAAATTAATTTTAAGGGGTGGGGGTGGAGAGAGAGATGTGTAAAGGAATTGAGCAGCCTTTCCAGACAAACAATGGTTTTTAGAAAGAAATTCTGCCAGTTAGCCACCTATTTTATCAAGTTACTGGTGATCTATGAACCCCGGATACTTGGTACGATACGAGTTTGATACAACAAAGATACGGAATTTACAAAAATTAGGGATATGATATGGTATGGATATGTTAAGGAAATTTTTTAGAACAACATATTTTATATAGATGCGGAACATTTATAAAGAAAGACACATGGAGAATTTTCCATTAATGTATAACTATGATGATGACAATTTACACAAAAAAAAAAAGGATACTTGTGATTATAACAAAAAAACACGGTTTCTGCCCATATCATTATATATTCTTTCCCCTATGTCAAAATATCAACAAAAACATTTTTAGTACAACTCAAAACAAGTCTCAACCCTATAAAATAGCCAACAATTCAAAAACGGCTTTACTAAATTACAGTCTAATGCTTACTGATTCAATCTCCTCTCCCCCAAAGTCAACAAGAAAAAGCACAGCTTCTACACTCCGTCAAAGGGATACTTCTTAGATACGTAACTGGAAGTATCCTATGAGCAACGGGTAAAAAAAAGATACCTCTTGGATACGTATCTGGATTCTGGAAGTATCCTATGAGTATCGGTTTCAGATATGGGTACGACATGGATACTTTTCCATTTTTGGTGTATTCAGGCTTCATAGTTGGTGATATAATATCAGATTATCAGTAATTCAATACGGCAAAATAGTGGAAACAACAGAAGAAAATAAGGAAACGAGGACAAGTAGGAATTTGGAATTATTCACATAAACATTCAATAATAGAGTTCCAAATAGTGGGAATGGAACATACACCGGGAGTGTTTGCTTTTCTAGGAAAATGAGGAAGGCTCCGATCTATGAACCCATTAGGAGCACGATGACCTCCAACTGACTGTTGACCAACACAGGCAACCATTTGACTGATATTAATAGGAGATCCTTTGGAGCCACAGTTTGACATAATCAATGGACTATTTCTCCATTGTAGAGTTTGAGTGCAAATCTGGGAAAATTTATAAGAAAACAAAGAAAGTTATTGGTGGGCAGAACCAGAATAAAATTGAAACGGTTCCACCATTGCTGACAATGATCTTAACAATAAGAGAACTGATTTAATAACAAGGTTAAACTAAAAAAGCTGACCATGAAAAAAAAATAAGATTCAGCATTTGCACTCAGTGACCTTATGTCTGAAACACAGACAGAATATACTTCAGGAAAAAAGAAATGGATACCTTCCCAACTTTATCTCGTAAACCATTTAATACTTGAGATATCTCAGACTCTAATGATTGAGCAGCATCACAACCAGCTTGGAGTTTTAACTTTCCTTTACTGAAATCTTGTATAAAACCCTCACATTTTCTAAAACCATCTGAAATTGTTTCATCTTTCATGTTGATCAATGTCTCTTTTGGTTGGACATCATCAATGCCTATCGAGAAGCCATGATTGCCTATCCATCGAGCACTGCATCCAAGCAAAAAGATAATATGCTAGATAGAACATCAAAATGCCATAAGTGACGGCCATTAACAGATAATATTCTTTAACAGCATTTTTTTCTTAGAAGGTTTCCCACTCCCTTTGGGTGTGAGACTAATCCTTTACCCGCGGACTGATGCTAACCAACTTAAAGACACCACAAGTGTTTTCCTGCAAGTTCAAACCCTGAGATTGAAAAGGCACCTCAACTGTTGAGCTCAAACTTCCTTCCCACATGAGCCACCCCTCATTGGTTACTTTAACAGCATTTCTTTAATGTTACAGCATTTCTTTTTATTTAAGTGTGATTGGGAAAGCTGAAAAAATTGATTATGCTGATAATCAAGACATGTTTGCCGAAAATCTGTTTTTGTTTGGATATGTTTGTTGAAAAAATGATTTTTAAATAATCTATTTTGTTTGGATGGTGCAAAAATAGCTTTTTCTTCATAAGATTGTACAAAAACAACTTTTTCTTCAAAAACATTTAGATTATTTACAAAAACAATCGTCCACATAAGATTGTAAAAAACAGCTTTTTCTTTATAAAAAAAAAACTTTTTAAAAATTTAATCTAGTTACCAAACGTATAGATTATTTACAAAACAGCTGAAACCCAAATAATCAATCTTTCCCAAACATGCACTTAATTTAATAAATTTGGCATTTAAATCAAATATAAGGCAGACATCAAAGTAACCACCCACAAGGCAAACATATTTACCTCAATTTAGCTAGACGATTCATGCAAGAAGCAGCAGCAAGTGCTTTATAGTCTCTTAGTAGAACAGAGAAAAGTCCATCCTTATTGCCATTTCCTGATTTCATGCAAAACAAAGCAGGTCACCAACTTACATGCAAAAGCATGAAGCGATTAAGAGTTAAAAGAATTTGGGCATTTAAAAACTACGACTTATAACAAACTAGGCACGAAAGTGTTAAATAGAGTAATAGACCACTAACTCAAACTCATTTTCAAAGTACTGCAGTAATATTAATTGTTAGTCGACATACATTATCAGAAATCAGAAAAACTGATAAATGGAAATATGGAACTGAAACATTCAGCAATGCATTCCCACTTTCAATTCTACATCTGAATCAATGAGATAAAAGGCACTACCATCATAGATCCTAATACTTCCCAGCAGTAAGTTCTATCTGGTTTCTCACTTTCTTCTTCTCACAAACAATCTCCCTTTCCATATCAATCTATGCAAGTGGCCGCACAGGAAATAACCACACTCAACCCACAACTAAAAATGTTTTTACAGACAAGTGCCTTTTCTTTTGTATTATCTAGGTGTTACTCAATGGTTAGATAAAAATTAAAAAACACCTGAACATTCATTATTTCCCCTCATAGTTATCAATCCCGGATAGCGGCACGAAGTGCCCAACCCCCAAAACCGCTATAGCGGGATAGCAGGAGCAGGATAGCTGCTATTGCAAAGAGGGAGAAGGGAAAGATGGGGAGGGGCAGAAGAAGAAGAATGCAGGAGAAAGAGGCAGTAGAAGTAAGGGTAAAATGGAGATTTACTGAGTTTAAGTGAGGGTAAATAAGACATTTGAAAGGATTAAAAAAAAAGTAAAGCCTAGTCAGAAAAGGCGGCAATGATGGTTGGTTGTGATCGGAAAAGCCTTGTTGGACGACTCTGTTTGGGAAAAATTGGGCATTTCCGAGTAGCGACTCAGTAGCACGCGAAACGCCGCTATTTCCATGACTATTGCAGCCATAACCACGGTAACTCTGAAATGCTCCAAGGCGTCTCCAGGAGAGTGGTAGGTGCAATGCCAAGATAGCACCAATATCGCATATTATTGATAATTATGCTTTCCCTAATTAGTAACTTTCACCAAGCTACCAACTTCATTACCCAGACCAAATTCAAACAACTTGAGAAAAGCTTAAGACCATTTAGTAGAGTTGTTTCTTGACAAATATGTGCATGTAATATATGTTCTGTCTACCGGCATTTGAACCCTGGCCAATATGGAATTTTTTCTAAACAATTACCATACGGACCAAGAATGCCAGTTATATGTATGTAATATATGTTAGTCATGTGAATACAAATTTGTGTACATTAATACAAACTTCTTAGCGTACAAATATGAAACTAAATATGCAAAGGTCAAAAGTAAATTTAGAATTTAGAATTAGAATAACTAACCTAAAGTCACCTTTCCAAGTTGTCCAGATATCAATTCACTATTGCGAAAATAAACAAACCCATCTTTTGGGCACATTGTTTTGGATGTGCTGTATATTTTCTCCTTAACAGTAAGATTCACATAGACTCTCACATTTGCATGAGGGCGTAATAGAATGCTAAATAATTGTTTACCACTCCAGAGCTCAACTGGCTGCAAAGAATAATTGCATCAAGAAAATATATGCATTGACTGTATAAATCAGTAAACATGATTGAATCATTCAGACAACTTTTGGTTCATGCAGCCTATTATGTCAAAGGAGGAATGGAGAACTCAACCAAATCCCAAATCTAAGTGTGAAGGCTAAAATTAATTTACAAGGATATGAATATGCTTATATTATAGTTAGTTATTTCCTGATAACACACAGCAGATGTGTGTGTGGTGGGGATCCAATTATTCTAAGAGTATGTCTCGGCTAAGTCTTAGCACATTTACTCCAATGAACAACTTTTTATAAACGTTGAATTTCATCAAACCAACCATTAGCTTGAAAATTCAAATGTGGTAGATCAAGTCTACAAAACTTCATATAATTAAAATAGTTGGTATTTCATCACACCACTTTATTTTAATGGGCAATATAGTTCTATAAAATATAAGTAGACATTGAGTATCATATTGCATACCTATGAATGTCTGATTTATCTAAAATTCTGTGTGCTTCATATTCATCAAGATATTTTTCACATTACTCAACAATTGGATTGGCCAAATTTACGTATTACATAAAGCTATTCAAAGGTAGGGCTGGACATCGGTCGGATTCAGTCGGTTTCGGTCCAAAAATTGCAAAACCGAAGATAACCGAAGCACATAATACTGAGCCCATTTCCGTCCGTTTGCACCCTCGGATTGGGCGGGTGGTGGTTGAGTCGGGTTGGCGGGTGTACGGGCGGGTTGGGACGGATCAAACAAACAACAATTTTGCAGAAAGAAAGATGGAATCCCAGATCAAAGAAAAAACTCAGAAAAATGGAGATTTCAAATAACAAACTTGTTGAAACACCAAATCCAGGAGGAAAAAAAAGAAACAAGAAACACAAACCTAGAAAGGAGGAGATGTGACGCGAACCACGACGGAGGAGTTGCGACGCGAACCACAATGGAGGAGATGCAACGCAACACAACGAAAACGACGTCACATAGAGAATAACTTCAAAGATTGGACTCGGTTTAACATATTTCGGTCGGGTTCGGGCACCGACAAATTTTTTTTGCCCCACCCGCACCTGCCCGAACTAACCCGCATGGAACTGCTTTTCAAATCCGAAAACCCGCAAGACCGCATAAACCCGTCCGAACATGTTTTGCTTCTTGCGGGTAGTTTGGATATCGGACGGGTTGGGGAATTATGTCCACCCCTATTCAAAGGTGTAAGTGTCAAGGCTTAATCCTACACACACATATACGAAATTTGTACATTTGAAATGTGTGATTCTATCATGTGTGCGTGCAGATTTTTTTCACATTACTCAACAATTGGATTGGTCAAATTTACATATTACAGAAAGTTATTCAAAGATGCAAGTGTGCAAGACTTGCTCCTACACACACACCTATGTAGTTAATAGCGGCGAGAGCGGCCGCTATCATGGCGGAGCGTGGCGTAGCGGTCCCTTGGCTCTACGCGAAACACGGTAGTGTTGCGCTTTTAAGGAGCGGCTATAGCGCCGCAAATAGCGGTCAAAAAGCGGTCGTAGCGGCCGCTATAGTGATTTTCCGAGCAGCCCACCATTTTTTCCGGCCAGGCCACCCATTTTCCGGTAAACCCACCTCATTTCCAGCCCTTTTCCGGCAGACCCAACCCTTTTCCGACAGACCTACCTTATTTCCGGTGGTTTTCCGACAGCCCCGCCTCAAATCCGGTCGTTTTCCGACAGTCCTAGTCTCCTTGTACCTCACTTTCCACTGTTTGGTTCATGCCTTTTCCTTTTCTTTTCCATTTTTGTGCTTTTTTTTTGTCTTTCCATCTCCCATTAATTACAGTTTAGATTAATGTTCCACTTTATACATTAATGTTCCACTTTCCAAACACTCCAGATTCTTTGTACACCAAGTAGAAGGTTCAATGCATCTTAGGAAATAGTGATAACTTAATTACTCTCTTTGTAAATTACACTTCACATTTATTATCTTTGTAATCTTCATCTTTATGTATATAAATTAAAATATTTTGTTGACAATTTACTCACTTAAGATATTAATGCATCTTAGGAAATAGTGATAGCTTAATTACTCTCTTGTAAATTGCACTTCACATTTATTATCTTTGTGATCTTCATGTATATAAATTAAAATATTATGCTGGCTATTTACTCACTCAAGATATTAATGTAATTCTATTTCCAACATCTATATACATATATATATATATATATATATATATATATATATATATATTTATAATTTCAAACTATTTTTCATTGTATTCATTGTTTGTGGTTTAGTGACAATGAATATGTCTTTAATTTTGTGTATTCTTCTATTTTTTAGCTCTCAAATGTGTATGGTATAAATTTCTTGTATTGTTTCCCTATACTTCGACGTAGCGACCATACCGCTACCCCCTATCCCGCTATTGCGTTTTAGGGGTCAGCCGCTATGCTCCGCTCTCCGCCATTGACTACATAGACACACACATATATGAATTTTGTACAGTTGAAACATGTGAGACTATCTTTTTGTGCATGCATGCAAATATAAGCTCCAACTCTCACCTTAACAATTGCAGGAGTTGGCAGATCAACAAAATCCATGCCATCCCCCATGTATGAGCAAATAAGTGAAAAAGTAGAACGATCGTAAAAAGTATCTTTCCTTGTTATGAGAAAGGAAGAGGTTAAAAAGTCTTGAGTAGAGGCAACCAGAATTTCACCATTTTTTGGTGTGCACAAATTGTTTTGCACCTGAACACAAGCAAAATCTAAGTAAGATCTACATGAAACTTCAAAACAAAACAAAGAGCAGAATGTGAAGTTCTTGAGAGGCTTACAATTATTGAGCATCGGACCACATACAATCAATTGAACAAATCACACAATATTTAAATATGCAAATTATGATATTTAAAATTTTGAGCCATGTATAACCAAAATATTCTAATCCTACTCCTAGTCCGTGTTGGGAATGGATTAACTTATTTTATATTAAAAAAACTTATAATCAAAATGTTGCAGGGGGACCTTTTTAAGTCAAAAAATTGTGTAAAAGTTAAGCAAAATCAAGCATGTGCCTAGTTTGAGATGCATTTAGCATGGTCAAAACAAAGCATAACACAAACTGCTATGGATCTTGGAAAATAAAAATAAAACAAGGCATCTATAGTGCAAGCATGAATAAATTTCTCCTTTTATAGAGTAAAACAAGGCATCTAGGCATCTATATGTGTTCCATGCATATCAGTATTTATCAAGCATAGCAATTTCCAAATTTACTATCACAAAATTATAGTGATGGATGAATGACTCCATTAAATGATGCCTCATGGAAAAGCAGTGCATAGAAAATACAGCAGAAATTTATAGAGTAAAACAAGGCATCTAGGCATCTATATGTGTTCCATGCATATCGGTATTTATCAAGCATAGCAATTTCCAAATTTACTGTCACAAAATTATAGTGATGGATGAATGATTCCATTAAATGATGCCTCATGGAAAAGCAGTGCATGGAAAATACAGCAGAAATCATGAACAAACATGAAAGAAGAAACAGCTAAATTGGCAGCACAACAGAGACAGATAATTGAAATTGGATGCATAATGAAACTCTTTATGGATAAATGACAATGGGATCTGTTGATTTTACCCCCATCAACAAAATAGCTTCTGTTCGAGCCTCCTCAGTCTGTGGGACATGTAAGTTCATCTCATCGCCATCAAAGTCAGCATTATATGGGTTGCAGACAGATTCATTGAATCTCAAAGTTCTCCAAGGCATGATCCTTGCCTGCATGTGCCAAAAGAAATCAATTCAATGTGATCCAAATCTGACACTAATACATTTTAGATTTTATGAATTACCCTATGACACATTATAGACATTCGATGCAAGCTTGGCTGTCTATTGAAAAGAACAATGTCTCCATCTTCCAAATGGCGATCAACAATATCACCAAATCTCAGTTCATCCGCATGGCGCTTCCTAGAAGAATGTTGTAAGGACCTGCAAAATAATGAAATTGACTCTTGATTATAGGAAAAAGAAATATTTGGCTTCCGATTAGTCCACATAGGGAAAAATGAAACAGTACAAACCATGAGGAACCACCAGCCTGTCTAAGCGTCCTTGCACCAGGATACTTGTCTGGACCATTTCTCACACATTGTCTCAACTTCTCTATGTTGTGATGTGAAACACGCTCAGGATAAGTCAATATACGAGCCATATGGATGGGTATTGCAACCTGAATCAAATAAATAAGCTTGGAGGCATAAACTAGGAAGAAACTTGAAAAGGGAGGGAACTTCCCTGGGTTATTGTTTTCATGGGAACTATAGTCATAAAAAGTCTTTTCAGTGAACATAAGCTTTGTTTTCTTGAGACGAATATTTATATTATTCTAGTTTACTGTCTTATGCTTCAAGTAAAGGACAACGAATACATATATCTATGGCAAGCTTTAGATGTTTAACCTCAGAAATCTTCAGATTAGGATCCGGTGAAATAACTGTCCTGCCAGTATATTCAACACGTTTCCCAGATAAGTTGCCACGGAAACGTCCCTGCTTGCCTTTAAGGCGCTGAACAAAACCAGCCAATGTCTTGCCCTTTTGCATCATTTTGAACGGTACCCCACGAACATCACTATTTATGAAGCGAGCAACCTCAGCTTGGAGCATTTCCCAACCATCCTAAACCAAAATCAACAACACAACGACAACACCATTACATCCTGAAACCAGGGAAAAAAACCCTCTCATATCAAAAGAAAAAAACTTAGAAGAGAGCTGACAAATGTAAACAATCCCAAGCAAACTGCAAAACCAGACTCTAGAGTGTATACAGTTCTAATCAACATTAAATCAGGAATGGATTCTGTAGTATATAAATTGTACAAGGGGTAGCCTCGAGATTATACAAGTTTTAACAAATCAATGAACCATCCATGACATTAGGCCCCATGTGGGCTGACTTCACTTGGGGAGCAGGGATTCAAATTCAACTGGAAGCACTTCGTGGCCAAAGCAAATGCCTATGCACCAACGGCGATTAGCCAAACACCCAAAGGGTGTGGTGTGGTGACCCCTCATACATAGTATACTAGAACAAAGTGTAAAGACCAAGGGACTAAAATACATACATTGCATGATAATATCTCAAACAACCAATGAAAGGCCTTTTCAAGCGTATAACATATGGGAACCTGTCTTTTTGTATATGCATAAAGGGAGCAACTCATAATATTAACAAACAAATCATCCAATATTTAACATCAAATATTTAACAAACAAATCATCAAAATGCCGAGTATACCAGGTTTTTGAATAAACCATTTGATTCTTCTTGGCGCAAAGCAGCATTTGTTTGGATTATTAGCTTTAGCCTCTCTGTTATGTCATTTTCATTGCTGCCACAATTAAGAGGAAAACCATCAGCATCAGTTTTACCATGTTTTTTATAAAAAGAATTATTGAAGAAGCTGAAAAAAAGGAGAGCAGGGGATTAGGAATCCTCCTAAAACAACAAAAGATGGAAGGAGGTAAAAAGAGAAACACAAAATTCAAGCATCAACTCAGTAGAGCACTCTAGTCCCTCAAAATATTTACTAAAGAAAATGCTTTTAGAACACCAAGTGCATAACCCGACATGGATGCACAAAAAATAATCTATCCCGAATAACATTCACAGTTTCATACATAAAGACCAGTTGATGAAAATTCTGGCATTTCGATCTAGCTGAATACACCACATGCTTGCTGTCGGTCAAAGCTTAGCTGTTAGCTGGAGGGTAAGAATGGTCTTTTATATTTCCAAGACGCCCCGTCATGCAAGAGACCTTTAGGCTTGAAGAGCGGGCAGTGCACAAACCGACTTGACTTTATGTTGAAATTTAATTTAATAATGACGAATAGGGCAGCATGGTCGAACTCCTGATCACTTGATCAAAGAGGCTTTGATACCTTGCCAAGGACAAACTCTACTACAAACTTAAGATATTAGGTGGAAGCCACAGAATGGCTTCAACCTTTTATATTGCTAAAACTTACAGGTTATAAAGAGAGCACAACTCTAAAACACCTTTGCATCAGTTATACCATTAGATCACAAATTTTCCACTTAAGAATGAGATCAAATGATGTTAATGAAGATTTAAAAAAAAAAGACATAAGTACAGCAAAATATGTACTGGCATCACCTCTGTGATCCATCCATTATAACTGAAGGTCGAATAACTATAGGCGGCACAGCAATGTTTGTTATGATGAGTTTCTCCGGTCTTTCAGCAAGATAGAGTAATTCACAGTCCTAAAACAAAATATAACAAAAATAGTCATCTTGACAGATAAGTAAACCTTGCATGGCATGCATGATGTCATAGAAATTGAACATACTGTGATAACTTCTTCAAAAACAAAAGGAGAAGGAAAATCAAACCCAAAAAACAAACAACATCCACATAAATATAAGGGTCCACCTCATTATGCATGCTTCTAAACAGGTGAAGAACTTGCTTAGGATCAAGAGTATCCGAGTTGATGTTCGCCCTAGGCTCTCTTGTATGAGAAAGTGCTGATTGGTACTCTTCAATACTGCTATCATTACATTTTGAACGATCATGAATGATTCTTATCGCAGACACAGCCTTCTTTACTGAACCTGTATCACAATAGTCATCGCCAATATCATCATTCTACATACAAAAAAGTGCATATCTCAACATTTATTAAGCAAGACGATTTAATCCTCACTCCACGCCAGCAACAAGATGGTAATATTCTATGGAATAGGGTGAAATTTTTTATTAGAAAAAAAGGTTTGCTTATGCCATGTGTGGTCATAATTGGTTCAAAAAGATGGTTGTGCTAAAGCAACACCATTCCCTACAGCAAAAGCCCACTGGATGTTGAGCTCATGTCAACTACTATCCAAACTAACACAAGCATTACGAGTTCCTTCAATTCCCCAACCCCAACGTTGCTCAAGGATGGTGCATAGCACGATTATAACCCATACGTGCCAGTCAATAGGTAATGTCATTAAAAGGATATTCATGAGTTCATAAGAAAGTGACAGACATAATTGTCATCACATACATACTATTTTCTCTCATCTCTATCTTCTTCAACTCTCCTAAAATTATTACAAATTTTTTGCATGCTTTTGGATGCCCAGATCACACCGGTATTCCTGATCACTATTTTTTGCAGGTACATTGAGAACAAAACTCAAAACCCAGAGCATCAACTCAAATTCTCACTATCTATATAATCTCCATTTTTCATTTCCCATTCTTCTGATTAATTGGAAAAAAGATCCAGAATAATAGATAAGCAGCCAAGGCACTCAGTCGTGGTCTTTTATGTTGCAGACAATCCAGAACACTGGACATCTCACTCGGCATAGGCTTTTCCGTTTGTGGGGGTGGATGTAATTTAAAAATGTCTACCAGTGGATCCTGATAGGAAATTAGCATAAGTGACAGCCTATCAGTCAATAGTCCTGGGAGTTATTGGTACTCAGTGGCAAAGCTTATTTGTTTGACTGCATCAGACCAGGTGTAACCACTGATCTTGGCATCATAGGTTATTTCATAGAGTCAGGACGAGAACATTGCGAAGCCATATTCTCAACATAATATACGATCAAGAAAGCATGTGCCAAAGAATAAACAAGCAAAAGGAAAAGGACAACAAATATACAGCAAGGTCGAATCCATGATTATCCTCAAAGATGGAGTTACATCCAAATAATATGGAAATGGAAGCAATTATATTTTCACAAAATATAGAAATTAAGTCACCAAAACACAACATTTAAACAAATTCAAATGATAAAAGTATTTAGTAAAAGGCATCAAACAAACCATTAACATATCCACATCTCGGGCACAGGCATTTCACCATTTTGCTACATTTCTCTATAACCTTTTTTGCTAAGTCAATCTTCATATCTGTCTCCAATTTGGGGTTTCTCATTTTCGTCAACCATTCTTTATGGTCCTTATCATTGAGGAAAATTCGAGCACATTTCTGTAAAGAAAATGCTGAACATTGATATATAGTTCAAGCAGAATGCTCAAACACAAATTATGCCTACTAAATATTGAAAAGTGTGGTATCTATCCACAAAAATTCAAGTCGGGTAACAGTATGAAAAAAAAAATGCTTGGGTACAGTGTCCATAAGTAATGAGCATGACATGCAAACTTGTAAATGGAGTTTTATGTAGTAACATAAATTTCAAACGTATCATAACCTTACTCTTTTTTTTTTTTGCCTTTTGTCTAAGTCTTACATGTCTACAGAAATGCATTTTGTAGACAGAACGACAGTTATGTCTAGTCACTCAATTTTTTATGAGCTCGTGAAATAGTGACTGACAGACCCCACAAAAGCCTTGAATAAACAAAGCTCTAATTGGAAACAACAAAGAAAAAATTGCATTTTTAAAGAGAAAATGGATAACTTAAAACTTGATTTATTTTTTAGTGCATAAGGAGGCTCGAATTTGAAACCTCAGGGAATGGAAACATCCACTTATTTCCAAGAGAATGACCCCCAAACCAAAGGCCTGATGGCACTATAGATTGAGTTCTTATAGCAGGAAACTTGACTGTCAACCAAAAATTCATCTACTAAAGCTAAACATTCTGAAGTTGTGTCATCCAGATATGAATGTTATGTAAGTAGTTACAAGTTAAAAGAATTGAGATAAGAGAAGGAGAACATCGTGTTGATGATAAATCAAGGAAAAACCGAAGTCTAGTGAGATTGAGTACACAAAGCACACATGAAGATTCGTATACCTTACAAATGCACTTCAGTATTTCCACAATGGTACTTAAGTATCCAACATTGTAAACGGGAAGGACAAGGGGTAAGTATCCGAAGTGCCCTGGACAGTCTTGATAGCTTCCATGGCATGTTGCACACACAAGATTCTTATTAGCAGCACCCTAAATTGTATGAAAATATTGATTTGTAAGCATTCAAAGCAGGGAAAGACGTGAGGGTTAAAATTGAAAACATATGACCAAACAAATTGGAAGACTATACAAGCAATATCATCCAAATCAAACCATGTATTTCAACAACCTGACTTCAGCAAAATCTTTTGTTGATCACTAATCAAAATTTAAGAAAAAGGGGAAATTGAAATTATAGAAAAAGGGAGGGGGAACTACATCTGTACCAAATCAGAAAATGAATCTCTATGAAGACAAGACACTAATTACATACCATCATGTAAAGCATGTTATGCATAGGAAACAATTTTCCATTAAATTTCAGGTGCAATATGCTGAAATGCGCTTTTAATTCTCTAGTGGAAAATAAACGACCAGCATCAAAAGCATTTGGTAACTTCTGGTGATATTTTAATCAGCTGGCAATTTACAGTGTAAAGATAGGTTTATATGTCTCTCTTACTAAGGAAACAGGGTAGAATACAAGGAAAACACACTAAGTGTGAAACAAATTTTGGGGAGGAAATTAGAACAAAACCATAAAAGGGAGCATGATGGGCCATGCATGATATAAATGAATATCACAATTCTAATCGCTTTTGAATAAAAACAAAAATATAACCAGCAGGAGCATGCAAAGAAAAATCTAGGTGTCATGCTTTTATGGAGCTTATCTACTTTCCCTTCAATGAATAAATTTTCACTCAAAAGTTGAGGAGCATGACATAGATAACAGAGAAAAGCAACCCAATAATAATCAACATAAAATCCAAATAAATCATTATAAGCAGAACTGAAAAAAGCGTGATATAGATAAAGTGGTACCATGCGAGAATCCAACAAGCCACCAGGAATGGGCTTTTTATCTTGATCATAGTATGAATTTTTCCAAACTTGAACTTCAGCAATTTTGCCGATCTCTGACTCGGATAAAGTTGAAAACTTCATGCTCTTTCTGCAATTAATTAACAACAAACAACAAAGTTTTGTGAATCAAAATCAATCTATGATGATGATGAAGAAACAGAGGCAGGCGTGAAATTAATAAAATGCTCACATCCTTCGTGGGCCTACATCCTCAATGTAGGGTTCCTTTGTGAAGGTAATGCCTTCGGTTCTCGCTCTATTCATCTCTACTATTTGTGAAAGTCGAAATCCGCTATTGCTGCACTGTAACTAAATTCCAGTAGTCTGCAACACCATGTGTCACTCATCAACTTATAATGATATAAATATGAATATGAATTCAATATATAACTTAAAAAAAAGAGGGGGGGGAAGAGAAAAGAAATCTGCAATGGGAGAAAACCTGAAACGTGGAGCTGAATAGGAAGAGGAAATGAATCGCAAAGTGGAGGAAGAAGACGCCGCCGCTGGTAGTGCAATGTTGTGGTTACTGTTAGGGCGAGAATGAGAGAGACAAAGGTGAAGAAGATTCTGATTTCTAGTTTCTAGTGTGTTTGAAATTCAGTGTCCAAGCCCATGCAGGGGAATTTTTTTTTGGGCCATTTTAAAAAGTTATTTTGAGAAGAAAAAATATTCGGGACGGTTTTTTAAAAATTAAAAAGTTATTTTAAAATGCAATGACTTGATCTCAACCTTCATACATCCAACAAGAAAATCATCTGAGCTTGACGTGAGTGGTTAAAGGTCTCTCGTCCCATAATCAATGTTTCAGGTTCGAGTCTTGGATATGAAAAAAAACCTCAGTTGGGAGGAATGTCATCCATCGAGGTGCCGAACAAACTCTCGCAGGAGATTAGTCCCCGTCTCAGGTTAGTGGTGGAATACTCCTCGAAGTACATCGGAAAAAAAAAATATCCAACAATAAAACATTCAATCCGATGAATCCACCTTGATTCAGGCTGAATTGGCTCACGGTTTATGTTGAGTTATATATATGAATTGAGTTACTTGTGAATTATTCGACATCAACTCGTTAAATATTCGAACAAGTTCATTTTTTAGTTAAATAAATAATATTATAAAACTTTACATTAGGATTAAGTGTTTAAATAAGTAAATTTCAAATTTTGTGAAATTGATATTAATAACTCACAATTTATTTACGGAGTTATAATTTTATAGTTTAATTGCATTTTTGGTCCCTTGATTTTTTCAATTGTGTGATTTTGGTTCCTCAAATATTTTAATTCCATTTTTGGTCCCTCAGCCTTTTCAATTGTGTGATTTTAGTCCCTCAAAAAATTCAATTGCACATTTCATCCCTCAACTTTTAAAATTGTGCGATTTTGGTGCCTCAAAAATTTAATTGCACATTGACTAGTCATGGACGGAAGTACTGATTTTGCACATTCGACAAATTAGAAGACTAAATATGCAATTAAATTTTTGAGAAACCAAAATCAACCTAATTTTATATATTACAATTACTTAAAGAATAATAATTTTATTTATCACATTTAGAGAATCGCAATTTTATTTATTTATCTTTGTTTTAACATTTAGCATAAAAGATATTTATTAAATACTAAACTAATAAACTAAATAATTTTCAAGAAAAAACTGATAAAAGAAAAAACGCAATCTGTTAGTAGATAGGGTTAAGTTTCATATTTTTTAATAAGTCAAACTCAAACTTTTAAATTTGACTTATTTAAACGAGTTGAAATCAAAATCTTTTTTTACTCACAAGTCAAACATAGGTTTCAAATGTTCACCTTGACTTGATTCATTTGCACTTCTAGTTTTACCCATAGGGATCAAGAAACACTCGTGTGCATATGAGTGATGCATGGGAATGATTTCTTTTATAATGAATTAGGCCAGCTCCCCCTTTTTTTTTTGGTTACATGAATCGGTAATCCGACAAACGCATAAACAGCAGAGGACCAATTCAACAGCAACCCCGGGACATCAAGTAAAGGTGGAAACAGATTAAAAAATATATTCAAAAAGGTAGGAAAGGAGAAGAAAAACGTGAGCTTCACAAAATTCAAGCCAAATATTTTGAAGTGTGTGCGCTTCTTAAATCATAAGAATTCAACTATAGATTGTCGAATAGAAAAAATTACATTCTAAGGACTCGTTTGGTGGTCATGATAGGATAATGACGGATGAGATAAGAGAATAGGATATGAGTATGATAGGATATGAACAGGATAAGCTGTTATCCTATCCGATGTTTGGTGTCCACCAGATAACCAACTGGACAGCATTATAATTTAATTATGAAATTTAAATTTTTTTTGTTTTTATTCTAAATGTTTTCATCTTTTATTAGATTTACTTTTTTTTTATAATTTTCATTATTTAAATTTATATAAAAAAAACAAAATTATCCTTATAATAAAATTACATATAATGTTTTAAATTTTTTAAATATTGTCTAACTAAAATTAATTTTTTATATTTTTAAATATTCATTTTTTGTTTTTACTTTACATATAATTAAATTATTAGAATAATTTTTTATATTTTATAGTTTTTAAAAATAATATAAAATAACAAACTTAGCATTGTGATAAAATAAAAATAAATTTTAAAATTGATTATTAATATTTTTATTATTTTAAATATTTTATATTTTATTATACCTTTTTTTGGTAATCATGTTAAATTTTATTATATTTTAAATTATTATTTTATTATACTTTAATATTTTATATATTATATATTTTTATATTTTATTATACTTTAAATCACCATATCCTACTTTTTACCGGAAAAAAAATCACCTTATGCTATCATGTTGAATTTTAACCCAGCCCTCCCCTCTGGATAGAATTTTAACCAGATTGAGAGGATATGATAAGTAACAGGATTGACTTATCCTATCCTGTTGGCTCGACAAACAACAGTTTCAAATAGGATATGATAATTTATCCTCTCTTGTCTCTCTCATCCTGACCACCAAACTGGCCCTAAATGAATGTATAGAAAACTGCTAGGCTTGGTGATAGATAGGTACGGACAGGTTTTACAAAACCCACCTCTATTAAAGTCAACCCTACTTTGTACCTTCGGGAATTAGAACCCGCTCATGAAAAAATGAAACTATCAAAAGTCAAGCCCTGTTCTCCTACAAACATATAAATATTTAAAATTTAATTTGTCCAGTAATTAACCGTTATTTAGAAGGAAAAAAAATGGTTTGTTGAGTGCAAAATAAACAACATGTGTCACTCAATTGTCTAATATTTTTCGTGGAGAGGGATTGGGAATCCTCGTACGTATGTAAGAGTCATATAGATTTTTTCCACTTAATATGAATGAGGTCAAAACCCCATTGCAAAAGTTTTTTTTTTAGCAAAGGCGAGGCTCGAACCCAAAATACAAGAAACCAACTTAAAGGATTGCACCTAGAAAATCACTCTAATTTTTTTAAAAGCACTTCTATTCAAAAAAAAAACTAAAAAACAAAAAGCTTATCCGAATGGATTTTGAAAAGTGTCATGCTAACCAGTGTCTTAAGGGAATTGACTAAAAAAACCCAAAAAAGCAAAGGTTCAATGAAAAAGTAAGGTCCCGTTTATTTTAGATTTTGATAGAATTATTTTAGAAGAAATAGTTTTAAAAAATTCGAGTTTAAAAAATTTGATTTGTATTTGGTAATGATATTTTAAAAGTGGGTTGAGAATAATTGATTTCATTTGAATGGTTAAAGTAGAATCACTTTTGATGTGTAAATATAAAGAATTTGTGGGTCCCATGTTAGAATTATTTATAATAATTCTTGTGGGCTACAATCAATTGTGGTTTTTGGTTTGCGAAAAACGGGTCAATGTTATGATACATTTGATGATGCTTAAGCCCGCTAATATGGTGATCTATTTGTAATGGGCTATTGGCACCTAATTCTGATCTGTGTGGGTTATAGCGTAGGTCTTAACCTATAGGCCCGTAATAGGAGGTGCCTAGGGTTATTGTTACTGTTATATATAGTTGGGTAGGTCCCCTCTGCCGTCACAGATAATATAATCAGTTGCTCCACGGCTTGCCCCATTGACGGTCGTGACTTGGGAGTGTGTGAACAGGCAGGGGAAGACTTGGTCTTTTGTTTCAGGAACTTGACATTCAAGGGGTGATTCATATTTCTAATGTGGTGATAATGTCTTAAACGAGTAAGTACATCGATGTTCTAATTTCATATAATGTGATCCATGAGGCTTCAATTTTATCTTACATTTGGTATCATAGCCATCATTATATGATTTAGGACCCGATTATCACATGATCATTATCATTATAGTTTTATTATTGTTAATTTTCTGGTTCCATAATTTTTTTAAAAAAATGATTTTCGGGATTTTATTATGTATTTTTCCGGAATTTGATTTTCGAAAAAATTGGATCCAAATATTATAGGGCTTTTGTAGAGCGTGATTGTATGAATCTATTGAAACAAAAATCACGAATTTTGGTTCACTATGGAAAGATAATTTCGAATCAATTTGTACCTGTGGTTCTTACACCATGCGCGACTTTAATCCTTGATTTTGTATGAAATTTGTTGTTAAAAATTGGGGCTTTTATCCTAAATGATTTAGAAACGTGATTCTCGAGCAAACCCCACTCAAAATTGAGATGAAAACGAGCTTGAATCGTGTCTTCAATGGCTGGCCCGATTACGAACGCGCGCGACCTGCTGGAGGTAGGGGTTATGAACAGTGGGCATTGGCGACGCCCACTTGCGGCCCAGGGAGAGTGTGGGCCCTACAGGAGGAATTTTTTGACATCGTTTTTTGCGTTCTACTCTCCTCTTTGTGCTTGATTTTACTATATATTATTTTCATAATTTTTTCGCTGTGATAAATATTTTTTATGAAAAATATGTTGGAAAAATAATTGACCATATTTTGGATTTTATGGTGATGGTCACTTTCCCTATATGATATTGTGAGATTACATGCTCTTAACTTTTGATATATACTTTAATATGTTTACTTATTGAACTGTATGTTGTCATTAAGACTGTTTAAGTATAAAACATGTGAGGAATGCTGTTAATATTGATATGTTACCAGTATGGGTGCTATTTTGATAAAGTAGCTTCTTGTGTACTGTGTCATGGTTTGGGCAAGAGAAAAGTGATTCCCGTGCAAGAGTTTTCATTAGTTGTTATGGGTCGTCATCACCAAAGTGGGACTACCTATTTCAATTGGTGGAAATTTCTTTGTAATTTGAGGAATGTTTTAATCATTACATGCAGTTACCTGCCCAAAAGGGTTATTGCATGTTATGATTAGAAGTTCACCGTGGGTGGAGTTAATGGAGAATGCATTGGGTTAAGGAATTTGTCTGTCTAAAGGGGACAACTTTCTGAACTCAGTGTGTGCTCATTGATTAACTCATTTGAGGTTTTGACCTTGGTTGTTACCTTGGTTTGTGCATTATGCTCAAAGGGGAATGTACTATTTTATTGGTCTCATTGTGATAGTATATTTTATTTGGGCTATATCTTGCCATAGTATTTGTTCTAATGCATTCATATTTTGTCTTAGCAGTGACTTTTTCCTTGAACAATTGTTTTGCTTCAATTGAATTTTTAAATGGTTCAAACTATAACAAGTGGAAGCAAGACTTGTTTTTCTCTTTAGGAATTGTTGATTTTTTATATGAGTATTAATATTGTTCTCTAATATTTATTCTATGAGCCATTTGAAAAGCTAAATAAAATTGGTGGTATACCATAAATATGGCTTCACCTATTGTTGACTCTACACACAAGGATGAGCGACACTCTCAAAAGGTTAGTCATAAATATTTTGGTTATTGATGTATCGTATAAATGCATGAGTAGAGAAATTTATTCTCAAAGGTGTTAATTTTTAAAATGTATGTTTTGGAATATGCATTTATATACACGAGTGTGACATTCTTTTAGAATGTTGTAACATGGAAATTATTGATCTCTTTTATTGGCATGATTTTTTGAAAAATATTTCCAGTACACAATCATATTATTTTTCATTAATGGTGATTATTGTCACTCAATTATTTGAATGATTTGAAAAAATAATATTTGATATGTATGGATTTGTGTTTTCTATAAGTGATTATATAAACTTGTAAATATATTTTGCATGATAAATACAACAAGTGTGTTTATGTGATATCACAAGTGACGTAATATCCATTTTGGAAAGCCTTGAATAATTATGCCTTAAATATCCATTGGATGGTTAAATTGGTACTTATGCACATATTTTCTTTCCTTTTAAGAATTTGATTATTTATATTATGTTATAACCTTTCATGGTTATTACTATAATTAAATTGGAGATTGTGGGGAGCATGTGTGAGCTATTTTAAGTGCTTTCTCTTGAAACGAGATCCATTGTTTAAATGTGATTTTGGTATATTGTTTGTATTTTCCACTGCGTAAATATCTATATTGAAAAATGGATCTAGTTTATTTATTCTTCCAGCTGATATTAAGAAAATAATATATTGTAAAGAGAATATACTATAATCTATATGTGTGCATGATATGTATGTACTTGGTTGATGCTATGAAAGTTAATAGTTTTAGCATATATCATATATTTTAAAGTGCCAATTTATTTAATTATGAGCTCCTATTTGAATTGTTGTACGTGCAAAACTTGTGGAATGCTATTGGATTTAAATTCATGATCAGTAGAGGTGTTTATTGTTGATGCACCTTCTTATAGATTGTATCATGGTTGGGGGCAAGATAAATTGATTCCTGGGTAAAATAATTTCATTGATTATTGTGGGTGATTACCGTCAAAGTGTGATTACTCATAATTAATTGATGAGATTTCTTTTTTTTTATCAATAGAGGAATGCTTCTAGTTGTTACATGCAATTACCTGCCCAAAGGGGTTATCGTGTGTCATGGTTAGAAGCTGATTTGCGATAAAGTTATTGGAGATGCACTGGTATAGGAGATCCGTCCGCCCAAAAGGGATAGATTTCTAAACTTGGTGTATGCTCATTGAGTAACTTATTATTGATGATTATGGATAAAATTATTGGAGGTGCACTGGTCTAGGAGGTTTATCTGCCCAAAGGGGACAGATTTCTAAACCTAGTGTATGCTCATTGAGTAACTCATTATCAAAGATTGTGGATGAAGTTAATGGAAGTGCATTGGTCTAGGGGATTTGTCAGTCCAAAGAAGACAATTTTCCAAACCTAGTGTATGCTCATTGATTAACTCATCCGAGGTTCTGATTGTGGTTACGACCTTGGTTGCACGTTCTACCCAAAGGAGAATGTGTTGTTATGTTGGCCTCAAAATAGCTTGATTTTGGCTAAAGTTAGTCTTGCCTTGTTGCTTAGCTCAAAGCATTTAAAGTTTTACTTGGTAATCATTTTTTTTAATAACAACTGTGTTACTTGTTTTGTTATGGAGCAAGAACAAATTTTTTTGAAAGACACATGTCTGAGAAAAATGTGTTTTGCTATATATAATTTAAAAGAAGGAAATAACGGTTTCAAATGTTTACTGTTTTGGCCATGAAAGAGACCTGTGTTTTTTAAACCTTACTCTTTTGATTGGCTTACTACCTAATGGAATTGATTGAATTATGATGCACATCATAATGTATCGAGTTTGTCGTCACTATGTATCTATGTTAGTTTTGATCAAGGATATCTAGATGATTCAAGTGATTGTGATTTAATTATTAAGACACGTATTGTGTAGTTGTCCTTTTTTTTTATTAGTGGCATATGTTTGCTATCTATATGTTGGGCTCTTTATGTTTTGGGCATGATATATTCAGGAGTGAGTTAGTTTTGGAAGTCTATGTGAACGTTTGGTCATCGAAGTTATTTGTTTACATAGCTTGGAAGGACTTTTATTCATTGTTTTACAGGATATATTTTTGGATTATTACATATGAACGTCACCTAAAAAGGGGCCACCATATGTTATAATTCTCGTGAATTTCATGAAGTACGCTTGCAAAAATGCAATTATCTTAGACTTATTGTGTTCTACTTGTGTTAGCCACAACAACTTGGATATATGTTTGCCTAAAGAAGACATTATTTGAGTTGGGTTGTAGTCTAATGTGTTAGCTTCACGATTAAGAGACTTTTTGATATATTTTTTTTGTTGCCCAAATGAGAGTGTTTAGTGGATGATAATATCCTCAAATGGCTTGTGTTGTTAATGAATGGATTTTATGTTACCTTTGATGATCTTATCAACTGATATATTTGTTCGAAGATATATGAATTGGAGGATTTTATCATATATCTTATTTTAGTTGATTTCCTACTTGAAATCATGATTTTACTATAACATTTATTTATTGAAGATTTACTGTGTGTTTTGTAAATCTAACATGGCTGGATCTTGATATCAGCGGGAGGATTTTGACTTTCGTCATTATTTGATGTCAAGAATGATAGTAAAAATAATTTGATTAAATATATGATTTTGGGATTTTTTTTTTGATATTTTAGATATAGAAATACCTTTGAATATCATAGATCACTTAGGATTTTGACTTTCGTCGTTATTTGATGTCAAGAATGATAGTAAAAACAATTTGATGAAATATATGATTTTGGTATATTTTTTGATATTTTGGATATAGAAATACCTTTGAATATCATAGATCTCTTATGTAACCTATTGATCTAGAAATTATATGATATCATAATCATGATATGAAATATGTCCATAATATTTGATGCTCTGACAAAATAGCTTCAAGTTTCTTTAACTAAAATAATTTTGTGCATTTTGTTGCATGATATGTTGTTACATGCCACATAAAGTGTTTGGTTGAGAAACTTGTGACATGACTTCACAATGAAAATTATTTTAATAATGATGATACCTTAAAATGGCGTTAAGCATTTGAAAGTGAAGCAATTGATGTCAAATATGTTTTTGAAAAAAAAAATATGATGGTTAAACACGTTTGTGTTGATTTTGTGTTAGTTGTTCAATTAGCCAAGGGACTCAGGACTTAGAGTTTAAAAATCATGTTGAGAACATGGGCATTGTGAGTTCGTATAATGTGTTTGGTTAGTGGGAGCTTGAGTTTTATGTGACTCTTGTCTATGATGTCTTTTTTATTTTGAACACTTTGATGTTTCTTGTGATATTTTCCATTTGATTTGACAAATTAATGATAAGTTTAATATTGTTTTATATTCTTTTGTATATGTATATCAAATGTGAAAATTTATAAGCTCGGTGTCTTTGGGACCACTATGCCCGTGGTCGACGTCATGTTGGAGCTGGGACATTGTGAATTTTGAAGCTCGGTGTCGTTGGGATCACTGTGCCCGTGGTCGATGCCATATTGGAGCTGAGGCATTATGAATTTGAAAGACTCGATATCGGTTGGACCATTATGCCCGTGATCGATGCCATGTTTGAGCTGAGACATTATGTATTTGAAGCTTGGTGTTGTTGAGACCATTGTGCACATGGTCGACACCTTGTTGGAGTCGAGGCATGATGGTTATTTTTATTAACCATGTAGTTTTTTTGGCCTTCTGGCATTTGAGAGAAACTGAGGACTGACAAAGAAAATGACAGTATGGCTGTTGGATCACATTGGCATGTCATTTTCTTGCTACACTCCACATCGGTAATATTTGTAACTATGGAAGGTCCCGTATCAATAAAGGGTAGGACTACCGCCATGATTCAATGTTACTTGGCTTTTGTTGGATGGAGTCTTAATTAGGTGTTACATCATGGGATCATTTGTTTTGTGGCCACATTAAATATATGTTATTAGCCCGAAAGTCGTTTTCAGAAATATTTTCTACAAATTAAAATTACACAATTGATTTTGCCAAAATGGGATAATGTTAGAATTATTTATAATAATTCTTGTGGGCTACAATCAATTGTGATTTTTGGTTTGCGAAAAACGGGTTAATGTTATGATCTATTTGATGATGCTTAAGCCCGCTAATATGGTGATCTGTTTGTAATGGGCTATTGGTACCTAATTCTGATCTGTGTGGGTTATAGTGTAGGTCTTAACCTATAGGCCCGTAATGGGAGCTGCCTAGGGTTATTGTTACTATTATATATAGTTGGATAGGTCCCCTCTGCTATCACGGGTAATATAATCAGTTGCTCCACGACTTGCCCCATTGACGACCGCGATTTGGGAGTGCGTAAACAGGCAGGGGAAGACTTGGTCTTTTGTTTCTGGAACTTGACATTCAAGGGGTTATTCATATTTCTAATATGGTGATCATGTCTTAAACGAGTAAGTACATCGATATTCTAATTTCATATAGTGTGATTCATAAGGCTTCAATTTTATCTTACATCCCACACCCATAATTGATTTTATTCAACGCAAAAGTTAGGAATTCTTGCTTCCTTCAAAATCAATTCTACCCTCCCAAAATCAATTATATCCACCATGATTCTACCACCCAAACATAAAATAAATAATTTTCAATTCTATTGACCTTGTTTTTGCTTCTAGAATTGATTCCAGGCTATCAGGAATCTCAACCAAACGGGCACTAAGTTTATCATTCTTCAAAATATAAAGTACAGAAAGTCTCAACGCCAAATTTATATTTTCACATCATTAACTAGGGGTGTTCATCAACCGATCCAAACCACAAAAAACCTAACCGAAAAACCGTATTTTTTCATTTGATTGGATCAGATTTTAGATCATCTAGTGAAATCCAATCCAAACCGATCTTTTATATACATATACTGATATTTTTTAAAATTATAGTACTACTCATGCTTGTGTATTGTTTTTCATACTTTTATGTCCCTCATTCTTTTTAATACTTTTGTTGGAATGACATATACGAGACTATTTAGAATATCAATGTCTTGAAGTTGTAATTTGCTAAAAGTTTTGATGCATAACATATATATACTTGATAGAGTAAATATGAAAAATAGGAAACCAACTAAGTAAATTTTAAAAATAATTAGCTATAATTTATTTGTAACCGATTCAAGGGAAAAATAGGATAAGTGAGAGTAAACATAAAGGATTAACATAAAAGAACATTCAATATAAAAGAACGTGTTAAAAGATATTAATAATTATTTTTTCTCAAACTCCCAAATTAAAACTTTGCCAATAATTCTCTAGAATTTTCCTCCCTCGTCATCAAATCAAATAATGATTAATATGGAACAAATAGTTGATGTCTTTCATAAATGTTCTACCGTTCTAATATAAAGAGATGTTAAAATAAGTATTGAGCACTTTAAACTAGTTCACTTAAATGAATATTATCTTTTGCCCACTATTAAATAAGTAAAAATGACACTTGACATAAAAAAAAAAAAGTATGACAAAAACTGAATTATCCAATCCAAACCGCATATGATTGGATCATATTTTTTTATGGAAGCAAACCGATCCAATCCAAACCCACGTTGTTTTTGTCATTGGATCGGATAACTTTTTAACTCAAACCGATTCAATCCAATCCGCGAACACCATTAACCAATACCATTAATTATAGCACCGATCATAAACTTAGCATTCTCTTTTTCAAAAATAAGTTATAAGCGTAAGTATTTAGAATTAGAATATCTCCACAACCAACATGGTGTGGCACGATTAGTGGATAATCAGATCCCTTAAGTATGTAGGTAGTGGTTCGATTCTTGGCTCATATGTATGGAAGAACATTTGTTGAGAGAGGTCAACCCCTTAAATGGATATCACTATCTCGAAGAAAAAAGAATGGGTCTTGCTAACGAATGCCTGAGGGCATTCGTTAAGGAACCCACAAAAGTAAAATTTGTATTGGAAAACTAAGGGTTTGTTTGCTTTGTTTCCAGTTTCCAGTTTCCTGTTTTCATTTCATGTTTTCAGATATAATCACAAAACTGTCACATTGTTTTCATTCTGTTTTCTGTTTTCAGAAATTTATAAAAGAAAACAATTTTTTCCTTTTTAAAATGCTAAATACATCATTTCCTATACAAATTTCCCTTTATTAATTCCTTAAACAATACCTTAATAATACTCGTCAGTATTCTCCAAAAAGAATATCTCCACAAAAGTCACACCGACATTCCTTTTCTTTTAGGCTATGTTTGATAGGATGTAGTGTCATAGTTACTAATGGAGTGGGGTGGTGAAAATCTATTAACCCATGGGAGTTTGTTCATTAATAGAATGGGATAGTTTAGGATGGTAACCCAAACCAATCCACTTCATCTAAAACCTCTCATTTTCATTTGGGGGTTTGAGATTTTCTTCTATTCCATCATTAAACTTCCAAACAAATAATGGAGTGAGATGCTCTTAGCTTTTCACTCTACTCCATTGTTAACCACTCCATTACTAACCAGTTCATTCGGATCCCCCTTAAAAACTTCCATACCATTTTTTGTCTTTTTATCACAATCAGAGGACCCTTCATGTTCCGCAGTTCCGTGCCATGTACGTCTTCTTCATTCCTGCAACATTCCCCTTTTCCAATTGTCTCTCTTACCACGTCCATAATTTGATCGAGACCAACACGACAAAATCATATGATCGATCCTAGATTGTTTGTTATATGCTTACCGTCTATTGAATACACACATCAGTTTTTGGATCATTAGTTATGACTAATTTATTGTGCATTTAATAGTGAAAGGAATAGAAATCTTGGTTCAAGCAGCACACAAGAATCTCTCGTATGTGATTTTTTTTTTTTTTTTTTGAAGAGAGATCCCTCGTATGTGATATCAGTTGACATTACCCTTTTACATATGAAGGAAGGAAGTCTGGAAGTGTAAACTTTCACGTACTTCTACCTCCATAAAGATGAACCTTTTTCTTCTTTTTTTGCTCTTTCACAAGACGCCACTTTTATATAATTACATATATGAACAATATGCTATGTACAGATTTTTTACTATTCTAGTTGATTGCAATGAGAGGAACTCTGGAATCTCTTACCGATTGAGCAGCTTCATATGTCCCTACATATTTAACATCTCCATTTGTATGTTTTGTAGATCTAGCATCCCAGAATGACTTAAGTAGTTCCTCAAATGATGGGGTTCTTAGTTCTTCTATGGATGTAACAGTGGGTAAATTGAAGGACCTCTTTCTTGGTGTTGAACAAGTTGGTTCGTCCACCTGTATTTCACATGGTAATTCAAATACAAGAAATTAGGACCTGTCTGTCAAAGATAACACCCATTTCCCTGAGCAAAAAATAGTTGTTTTTTGTAAACTAATTTAAACACGCTATACATGTTAACCACATATGTGCTTCCCTAAAACATGTAAATAGCCGTTTTTCCCAAATTGTGATTAAGTCTCTTACCACGTATTCACTTAGAAGACATCTCCCTGCATTTTCTGTTATCTCTACAATTCTATGGTAATGATCACCCTTCAATTCTCTCAAGTCATCACAGCACGGGATAATCGTTGAGTTCAGATTCCCACAAGCTTCTTGATCAAGTTGCAATGAATCTGCATTCGCTTTAACTTGTCAATTGATATTTATGGTGTGATTTATGTATTGGGGCATTTATGATGCATATATATAAGACTAGATACTGACGCTCAATGGATGAGTTAATATCCTTGTTTGCTATTTCTGCATCTTCGAGTGTAGTTGATACAGCACTTGACAATCGAGCTCGTAGGACTTGATTAGCTTCCATTCCTCCCCTGAACGAAAATCAATTGAAAAAAAGGAAGTGAACAAAAGATTTGACCCTTTTGATCTTAACAGAGAATGAAAAACCGACCTAATGATAATATCCACAGAAGCAGCATTTCTCTTCTCCAGACTAAGCAAGGACTCTTGAGCATTTCTCCATTGTTGTGCACCTACTTCTGCCTTGTAAAGGCTGCAATTGTTTTGATTAGAGTTGAGCTCAATAAACAGAAGAAAATTTACAATAGAAAAATGCATTATCCACGGACACCCGTACCAGTTATGAAGAACCTCAACAAGCTCTCTCTTTCCAGATTCTACAGCAGAAGTATCCTCATGATAGTTGGATTCTATTCTTTCCATGTGAACTCTCCACTTTGCTTTAACAGAAGATGTGGAATCTTGCATGGTTGACGTTTCTTGCTTCAGTTTACTAGTTTTACTGTTTGCACTCTCCCGAAGATCATTAACTGCCATTTGAATCTAATAAACAAGAAAAAAATGTTAAGAACTTACACTGAGGTAGTTATGGAAGCCACTAGGTAAGCTTAGTGTGTTAAAGAACAGCTACCAGTTTTTTCTTTCTAGCATTTGAGCTTGCTAGCATTTCTGCCACTTTCTCCAGTAGTTGCTTTTCTTCATAAGCAGTACATTCCTGTACCCAATAAAGAAAGACATGCGTCAAAGTCTAAAAAGAAAAGGATTATAAAAATTTCGAATCATGAATTGTTCAATTCTGCGAAAAGGCACTGCAGTCACCTCAAACTTCTTTTCAAGTTCAGACAATTTCTGATCATTGGCAAATTGTGCTTCTTCCACCATTTGGGTCAGATTGGATGCATGCATGTCCAATGTCTCAAAAAAGCTCACAGCTATTTTAGATAATGCACGTGTAATCTCCACTGATCTGGCATGTGCCTGCATGCAATACCAGAAAATTTAGCTTCTCTATCTCAAAAGTTCGCTCAACAAACTATAAATCATGCACCTCTCGTTGTTGATGAGCATAAGCAGTTAGCTTGGCCTCTTGCTTGTGGAGACTACTTTGAAGATCATTTAGTAATGAATCAGCTTCTGAGGCATTTCCTTTAAAAAGCTGATGCACGTAAATTAAGTTAAACATAGCAAAAAGCTCAAGTAGAACCAATTTATAGAGAGTAGACAAAACTTACATCCTCCAAGGTAGATGAATACTTGGCTACTTCAGAATTCAAGTCTTCAAAAGTTAATTGATCATTTGCTTTAACCTCCTCAGCCAAATTATCCAAAGCTTTAATGCCAGAACCATACATGTTTTTTAATTTTCCAACCCGTATTCTAAGATTTTCAGTAGCCTTCAAGAAGCATATCAAAACAAAGTTTGTCAATCTGAAAATTTTAGTTCAAGTAATGAGCATAATTGCCTCGCATACCCACCTGTGTCTTTGTTGATACAAAAGAGTGCATGTCTTCCTCCATTTCCTTCAGTTGCTGCTCTTGTTGCATTACAGATGCTGCAACTGTCTCGTGCAAATCTTCAAGCTGTTGAGCTAACCGAGACTTGAATTTCTGGATAAGCATTCTATTTTCTTCTTCAATTTTATCCTTCCGCTCTGTGGTTTGATAAAACAATTTATGAGCAAACATATCCCTGATGTCAGAGGCATGTATTCTCTCCAATTGATACCCCACAAGAAAAACCACTAGGGATTAATACTAACCAATTTTAGAAAACAGGTTTGACACATCTGATGCAGCATTCTCAAGCTCTGCTCGTAACTCAAGTGCATGCTCCACAAGAGCTTTTTCTGAAAAAAATAGAGAATAAAACATATGAAGTACAAAGTACTATATACTACATTGGCACGACAATACTAATGATATTAAACAACCAACTCAGAAAAAGAACGATAAAAGGAATACCCAAATAGAAAGCAGATTGATATAAACAGTATGATTACTTCACTTACCAGATTTCAATAGATTTGATATCATAAATTCCTTTTCCTTAATTGTTGCATTTGCTTGATTGTGCCTTTCCTCAAGATCAAACAATAACTGCTCAGTTTCTGCTAGACTTTTCTGTGATTATAGATGCCAGAAGCAAGTTTGATTCTTGAACAAGAATAGAAGTTGAGAACAACAGAAAAAACAGTTAGGCATGGCTACATCTTATGAACTATTTACCTGAGTTTTTTCAAGTTTATCACTTAATTCAGCCGTCAAAAGTTGCTGATGATTGTAGAGTTCTTGAAGCTCCATTAGTTGCTGCTCACAAGTCACAAGACGTGTTTCTATAGCCAAGCAATCATAATAACTATATCGGACTAATTTATGATGGGATAATGGGATATACCTTATCCTTAGACTCTGCTTCTAGTTCCATGCGATCAATCTTTTCAATCATGGCCTAGAGAACATAGATTTAGTATTAGAAATTTTTTCACAAGTCAAACTGTATTTACAATTCATATTCAGACACCGATAAAGAAACCTAAGAAACCTTCTTCTCCGCTTCTTCATGAAGATAACGATCACGTGGTATATAGATTCCGTTCTTCTCTCTTGCAGAATACACCTCTGCGTAGCATAAATAAAACATACAAATATCTTAGCATTAAACTGTCAAGGAACAATAGTACATCAACATGTGTTTTTTCTCTCTTTATAGAAAAGGTGAAAGAAGAAAGCTGCAAAATGATTAACAGCAACTATATCGATCTGGAAACAGTCAACAACCTTGCTTCAGTCTGTCAATTTCAGAATACAAATCCTTAATTAGTGCAGATTTCACCATCTTTTGATTGATCTGACAAAGTAATCAACTTCAACCTATTAGATATATTTCACTACAAAACCATAATAGAAAAACGCAATAACATTGACCAGTAAAGAAGTATGAACTATGAAAGTCACCTCTGGTTTGTTCTTGATATTTTTAGCACGGTGTGCATAATCCAGGGTACTAAGTGTTTCATCCAGACAGTGAATAGAAGGTGATATTGTGGCAATAATGCATGTCTTGGTTTTACCACCCAAGGAATCCCTCAATAGTCTTGTTAATTTGCTATCCCTGGTATAATGAGACATCTTAATAAAAAAAATCATTCTCTCCAATTTTGAAAACAGAACCAACCAATACCATTGAGAATTAACAAGATAAGTTGCAGTTATTCATACCTATATGGAACATGACCTGAGTGCTCAACTAGAGCATTAATCACTCGACCTAGTGTAAGCAAGCTTTTATTTATCTCCCCAGCTTCCCTTGCTCTACTCTGCAATTATTTTCTTGTTAGTAAGGTTCAAAAAGGCTACGACATTTTATTCTTTTCCAAACTAATGACACGGAACAAGGTGAAATTGCAGAATACTAAATTGACAAGGGGTAATTCGATTTTGGTAAAGTAGTTCAGGAGTATATATTCTTTTACTAATATCAATACTCTTACAGTTAGATCAAATAAGTAGTCTTCCATAACATATGCAGGAAACAAGCAGGCTGTCACGTTATTCCAAATTAAATCATTTTAATGTACATTTGCCAAACTAAAACTGGTATAACCATTTGCTACCTCTCTTGCACCGGAACGTGAAATATTCTCAGAGCCTGCGAGGTCCACAAGATTTAGCTTCCCACATTTAATCATTTCTTCACCCTCTGGAGTACACTCCTTAATGTGAATAGTGATAGAAAATATGGAGTGAGAACGACTGCTCTGTTTGTTAAGAAAAGTCTCTGCTGTTCGCCTTTTTGCAGAACCTTTTTCCAATATCTTGTAAATTTCATTTGCAGTGCAAACAATCTCTTCTTCTAAACCTCTGGCAAAAACACCCCCCTTCCCGTCCTCCATAAGAGCTATAGGTTTCTTAGATTTGTCATCTACAACTTTTGAAGTTTCCTCGGGGGCCAAAAGATCTGTTATCTCCTCATTGTAAAGCTCTAGAAATGTTACTTTCATGCTATACTCGGCACTCTGAGCTTCTAATATATCAAAAATCTGTTTCACAGCTCTTGGGATGACACCAGCATAACTTGGAAATTCTCCGTTCTGCAGAATCAAGAACACGCAGCGACGACCGGATTTAACAAATAGCAATGAGAAATAGTATAAAAAGCAACACAGGCAAAACGAATAACCTTCTTTCTAGCACTTCCTTCCATTGTGTATGTCTTCCCTGTTCCTGTTTGACCATATGCAAAAATGGTGCAGTTATAGCCCTCAAGCACTTCATACACAATAGGAGAAACTGCCTGCTCATACAGTTCTTTCTGCTGAGAGTTAGTCCCAAAAACCTTTATATACCAAATAACCCAAAATCAGGATGATTTGTATGGGGTCAAGTGCGGAATTCATTAAATAAGTGCTAGTTTGTTGTTATGGTTATGTTAAACAGAGAATGGGGCAAGAGAGCGGGTGGTTCATATTCCATTCTAGAACCAGAATGTTATTATCTTCTGGAAATTTGAATTTAGAATTCGTAGAACTCACTCTCCTACACTGACTATCCACAAGTAGAGTAACTCACCTTAAATAAGAAAAATATCAGTGTTATATTAGTCCCTTAGTTCCTCACTTTAACAAATTACCATAATAGTTTCTGAAACTGTGATATGTCAATCAAATTGCTCCAACGATTGATATAAGCTATAACAGACTAATATGACGTTTATAAGCATTACTCCCTTACAAATTCATGATAAATTTTTAAAAATAAGATTATTATATAAGAAAAGCAAAACACACAAAACCTTATCAAATGCGAAGTTTTTATCGATCTGCTTGTTAGCGATACTCTGTACAGCTGAAACTTCCTTTCTATCCTCGTTACACGAAATCACGACCGGCGTATGCAGCCTCGCTTCGTCTTCACTCAATGGCCTAAAAAAACACGAAACCAAAACCAAAACGCAATGATAATCAGTTAAATTATTGCCGAGTCGTAAACGAACTCAGTGAATGAACTGAGCTGAACTAAACTAAACTCGGAGTATGTTTTGACTCAGTGACCTGCAACGAACGAGGACTTGCACATTGACACCTTTGTCTTTATCATGCTTGTGATTACTCGAATTTGAATCCGAAATTCGCAGATCTCGCGCTTGCTTTTCGCTGGAGCGCGGAGTGTGCGACGGCGATAATGGTACCAATACTACCCTTCTCTGCTGAGTCTCCATTGCACAAAACAATTTTTCCTCTGAAACCGTTTTTAGCAAATAATAATGATCAGTGAAAAACAGTTGAAACCGTGTTGAACAATCTGTTTATGTTTTTTCATGAACAGATTGTGGTGTGATCCACCATTTTGCTCTGTTGTTCGTGATGGAAGAGTGAATGTGGCAATGAGATCGAAACGAAGGAGAGGAAGTGTCTCTATTTCAGTCTGTTGAAGCAGGTAGAAAGGGAAAAGGGAAAATAAAGAGAAGAAAGGGAAAGAATAAGAAATAGAAGAAGGCGTTAGTTAGTGTTACCATGATGAATCGTTTCAAAATAATAATGGGACGGCAATTGACAATGAATTGCGCGGTTAACGGCGTCAAAATGGGACGTTTTTTGTTTTTTTGCGACCGTTAAAGAAGATACTCTCTGAAGAATTTTTTCAACTGCTCTCTCCGTCTCTGTTTGGTTCAGCAACAATTTTTTATTTTATTATTACTATTTTTATATGTTTAGCTGATTTAACTGATAAGTTACTTTTTGGCTCTTAATCACTGAATAAGTTAAGATGAGCATCATTGCATCAAGGGGAAGGATCCTAATTATTGACGAAAGTTGGTCCCAAATAGCTTGCCAAGAGATCCATTGCAAAAATTGTCACGTACAACCTTGACTCAACACCTAGCTTGAAAACACCTAGCTTGAAAACAGATATGAACATTGGAAGGACGTGCGTGACAGTGGCAAACATAAGAAGATGTTAAACTCTGTTTGTTAATAATTTTTGTAAACAACTTTTTTCAAAATCGATTTTCTCGTATAAAGGAAATTTAAAACAGATGTACACACCCAAAAATAACTTTTGAAACTTAACAAAAACAATATCAAATCCCCACAGTCAGTATAAACAAATAAAGTTATAAGAGTTTAGAATTAGAATATTCACATAAGATGTTTTATCCTAGTTCACTCTCTTTCAACCAATAGCTACGTCAAGTCCCTTCTACTTGAAGGTTTTTCTCCACAATTTTCCAAATAAATTACAACCAAGTATTAAAAACCTCTCCAGGCTACAAGTATTTCTTTCTTACCAAGCTTTTTCAGGCTCTAACTCTAACAAAGAGATTTAACTTGTGATCTTCTTAACTCACTATGTGTGAGGATATAAAAGTTTAAGATTAGTTGAATATTACAATATTCAAACTAAAGAATACAGACTCTTGCTCTTGAAAGAATATTAGAATGAGTGATTATCGATTGACAAAAGTTGTTCTTCAGAACTTGAGGTCTTCTATTTATAGTGACCTTCTTCTTCACTTGTATTTCTTCAACGATTATTTTGAATAGTCCCGTTTAGATATAGCATTGAATGCATGATATCAGTTGTGACTGATAGCTTGATTGTGGCCTTTGTGAAATGTACTCTTGGTTATCACATTTGCACAGAATAGAGGGTCATTGTTTCTGAACAATTTGTACCTTGAAAACTTTCTTTCCTCCTTTATGTACAATCCAGCTTTTTCCACCAATAAAGAAGAATTCGTACAAGTCACTTTTCATTTCCTCATTGTACTATTTGCTTTTTGTATTTCCTCGATGGTACTATAATTTTCTCACAATGAAACAAAGCATTAACCGGATAAAACAAATGGAAAGAACAAATATTCTATTGAATTAAATATCAATCATTTGAAATAAATTCATTGTGGGTCAGATTGCATTTATTCATTTTTAGAACAACATATACATAAGAGATAGAAACTCATCTATTCAAAATCTCCATCCACACAGTTATGTGTAAGAGCGAAGTCTATTCACTCTTTCATTTAACTCGTCTACTGTCGTGGCATATTCTCTCGTCTACTATCAAGTCTTTGGACTTGCTATATCTCAGTGAGTTATCTTGATCTCCGTCTAGTGACGTGGCAATTAGAGTTCGTCTACTCGATCAATGAACTCGTCTACTGACATGGCACGTTAAAACTAGTCTATTTGATTTTAAACTTAAAATCCGTCTAGTAAATATTTAGTGCCTCGTCTACTTAAAGAAACCAATATTCTCAATTAAATAAATAATAACTTTACCAAAACATTGAGTAGCCCGTCTACACAGGTGAACGTGCATTTCTCTTTATGAGTCCAGGCAGATACATATGAAAACTTATTCTAAGTTTCCATGTCTTATAATTTTAAGTGTTCCTGCATAACTAAATAGCACGTGTTAGATTTCAACTAACACTTTACCAAGCAAATTTATTCATTTTGTTAACATCAAAACATAGAGATTATTTCATCCAAAACCACTTTGGTTCCAACAATCTCCCCCTTTTTGATATGATAAAAACTAATTAAATCTGAGTAACAAAATCTAAGAGACCTTACAAAACTCCCCCTAAGGCAAAGCATTCAAACTTTTAATCAGGAAAAGCTTCAGACAAAAATTCGGCAGCATATGTAATAACTTATCAGATCAGTGCAACTACTTATCAGTTAAGTATAGTATCAAACCTTTTAATTATTTATCAACTTTAAACAAATTTCAGAGCAATTGAAAGTATATCATATCAACCAGTATCAGAGCTATACATTATCAGAGCAATCTAGATAGATATATCAGAACAATATTTATATTAGCATAGCAAATCATGTCAAAGTATAAACAGAAGGAGACATGCATATGCAGACAAGTATATACTTTTCAAAATCTGACTTTTCATATTAAATTTATTTCTCTTTCCTTTCTCCCCTTTTTTTGTCATCAGACAAAAAGGTAAAAAGAGTGGACCATCATTGTCAGTATGGGAAACAATAAAGGAAAAGCCTAAGAAGAGGGTGGAGGTGGATGAGGAAGATTTGGATTTGGATTTGGTGGAGGAGGAGCAATCTGAGTTGGTAGATTTTGACTCTGTTGGAATTGAAGCATGATGTTCATCATCTGTTTCATCATGATGTTTGTTGGAACCAGGGCTTCAGCTACGTGCTCTTTCACTTGTTCTTTGACCTTACTCTCTACTTTTTCATCTATAATTCTGCCAATAATTTCTTCAAAGTTTGGAGGCAGTGAGAGTGAGGGTCTTGAGCTTTCAGCACTATCCTGAGCATAGGCTTTACTTGGAACAATATCTAAAGCTCTTGAAGTCTGAGGTTGCTCTGTTGGATGAATGACAGTTAGAGCCAGTGGTTGAGAAGACTGCTTCTCAGAAGTGCTTTGTCTAGGAATGGACTCAGCAACTTCTTCAACCTCAGCTGCAGGTTGAACCACTTCCACTCGAGGATCAAACTTCACTTTTTCAACTGCCATGTCCTCAATGATGATTTCTTCTTCTGCGTGCTCTAATGGTGGAGAGGATGGAGGTGAAGCAGCATATTGCAGCACTGGTAGAGGCAACTCCTTTCCCCAATGGATAGGGTCCTCTTCAAAAACAGGACTTATGACAGGAATGCCAATGATGTCCTTATAGATAAGGGTTCTGCAATAAGCAAGGCCACACTTCCCTCTGACTTTAGGAATAAATTTCTTTTCTTCAACGGTCAGTCCAGAGGAGGAAGCTTCCTGTGCACATGCCACCATGTGAATCCTCCAGATGTCCACAGCAACATCCTCTTGAATATCTTCAGCTGGTTGAGTCAACCGGTAATCAATCACATTTTGGTCAGTGAGATTGATTGTTACTGGATTAATTATGCGGCTGTCAGGAGAAGGCATCTTGCCAGTGTTTCTCTGCTTCTTCTTGTCCTTGTCTTTATTGAGATCAATCATGGGTAGCCTAGGACAGATCATGTATGGCCTGATCCCAATTTTGGTTTCCTCATTATGTCTTAGCCAGGTTGGAGGGACAAAGTTTGCAGCTCTATCAATTCTAAAGTGGCTAAACTCCCACTTCAGCATCTCATACATCAATGTATCAACAAAGTCATCATCTCTGCCATAGGTGCTAGGATGTCTGAAGGTAGTCCACTTGGTGTTTATGTCTATGATGAATGAAATGTGCCTGAATGATTTGGATCTTTTGTAGATCACATTGGTCAGATCCTTCTTGGCAGGGTCTGTGTGCCAATCAAAGATGATGTGTCTCTAAACTCCTTCGGTGAAGGGCTTGAAGGGTGGAAATTTTACTAGGTTTGGATAGATTTTTCTAGGAGGGAATTTTTTTAGGGGTAGGTGAGTAATGAGTGGTCCAAGGTGATTGTACAGTTTGGATGATGGAAGGTCAGTGGGAATGTCAGGGTGAGGTGAATGCCAGGGGTAGAAGACAGTTTCAGGTTCATAGTCATACTCAGGTAGGGGATAGAGAGGTCTGGTAGAGACAGGTTCAGGTTCATGTTTGTGATACAAGATCTTCCAATCTCTTTTTACTTTGGCCTAGTTTTCAGCTTGGCCATCATAGTAAACAGAGGGTGGAATGTAGGGGAATCTGGTTTTTCTATTTTTGGGAAAGGGGGCTCCTAGTATGATTCCATTATCTGGTTGGTTGAACCAAAGGTCATTGGCAGGGATGATAGGTTGGAATGTTGGTCTTGTGGGTGAGGCTGTTTGTGGTTGGTCTGGTAAGGAATTTGTTTATGGTGAAGGTAAGGATGGAATGTAGACATCATCAACAACATTCCTATTTTCAAAACTAACAGGCAAAGATTCAAGACTAGACACTAGGGCATCTATTGCAAATTGAACAGTGTCATTAGCAGGCAGAGTTACCTCAGTGACCTTAGCTTTCCTGACTGGTTGCCTTCTGGTCCGAGTTAAAACAGGCACAAAGGCCTCAGCAGCAGTGACAACAGCAGTATCAGCAGAAGTCTTCTGCTTCTTTAGGATGGTACTGATAGGAACTCTATCCTCATCAGCTTCCTCATCCTCATTGTGTGAGAGGATGATTCTTCTTTGCCTCCTCTGAGCAGGAGCACCAGTAGGTTACCTAATTACAATGCCACCAGCTGGCCTCTTGGGGGCAGGTTTCCATGCTGCAACGATCTTCCGCCTAGTTCCTCTTTTCATACCTAGGACTTTAGCATTGTTGGCCTCAATCATTTCTTCCTTGATCTTCATTGCTTCTTCTGCCTTGGCCAAAGCAATTTGCTTGTAAGTACTCAGTTGCATGCCTGAGAGGTTGCTTCTCCCAAAATCAGCAGCTGACTTCCCTTGCTCAATTAGAATCTTGTTCTGCTCTTCCTCAGACAAAGCAGCAAGGACATCATAAACACCTTGATGCCTGAAGATTTTTGACAGAAGATGAGTGTAGGGAATGGCAGAGAGATTCCTTCTATTTTGCATCGCATGTTTGAATCTGCCAAACAGAATCCAATGAATGTTGATTTTGGTTTCCAAGAAGAGATTGCACAGGCAAATTTTGTGAAAAGCGGAGAGGTTTTCCTTAGAGCCAGTCTTGTTCAGAATCTGATAGAGGATTCTGATTTCATCCTTCATTTCAGCAGACTTCCAGGAGTGAGTTCTTATAGTGTTTTCCTTCATTAGGGTAACAACAATGGTCTCATAACCACCTAGGTCTTCCTCCCAAGTGTCAGAAATCACCAAACCCTCTTGGGCACATGCAATAGCATCAGAAATGGTCTTCTCAAAGACGACCTTCTTTCCTAACACGAAGCCAATAATCTCAGTTTTAGTGATTGTAGGTTTCCTCCATAAGTTCCTAATGAGATTGGGGTGGATAGATACTTTCTCTAAGAACATACCATCCCATCCAGCAGCATTCATGTACTTGCTAACATCCAAGTTATACTCTTTCATAATTCCGAGATTGAAGTGGTGTTCAACCGCTATGTTCAGAGTATCAGTGACGTAGGAATGGTCAGGGATTGAAGTTGAAGCCATTTTTGAGGTTTGAAGGTTAGGGTTCAGAGACAGGGGAAACAGAGAGCTCGAGAGTTTGAGAGAGATAGATGTCAGGGAAGATGGGTAGCGAAAGGTTTTTCAAAGGGAAAGAAACTTACTTAAAAAGGTTTTGAATTTCAAAGGTTTTTCTTTTGGAAATTAATTAAAAGAATTTGACAAGACATGTCATAAAGAATAAAACGGTGTTGGTATTTTGAAACTATAAAAAGGTTTTGATGGGATTGATGGAAGTTACTGACTCAACAAAGATAATATACTAGACAAATATGTCTATAAGATAAAATAAATGCATTTAACAAATATATGCATAGACGGGTTCAAGCATAAGCAAGTATGGACGCGCATATTAACATGCAATGGACGCGGCAAGCAAAAGTAGTATACGCGTTATGCAGTAGACGCGCAGTTGAATATGCAATAGACGCAAATAAGTTTTATCATGCTCTGGACGCAAAACTTTTAGCATACATTCGATGGAAAAAATCTATAGATGTATATTTATCAGAACAACATTCTCAGGTCTGGACGCTTATATCAATCTACACATAACATAATCATATGCTTCCTAATAAAGATAAATATGTCCTCTGCAAGAAGTTTAGTAAAGATATCTGCCAATTGATGGTCAATATCTCCAAATTGTATATCAAACATACCTTTTTGCACATATCCCTAATAAAATGATGTTTAATCTCTATGTTCTTAGCTCTAGAATGCAAAATTGGATTCTTAGATAGATTTATTGCAGCATCATTATCACACATAAGTGGAATACTACTTACAAACACATTGTAGTCCTCCAATTGATGTTTGATCTATAGAAGTTGTGAGCATCAACTTGCAGCTGAAATATACTCAGCTTCAACAGTTGATAAGGCAATGGTACTTTGTCTTTTTCTTGACCATGAGACAAGGTTAGCTCCAATGAAGTGACATCCTCCACCGGTACTTTTTCTTTCAATTCTATTTCCAGCATAGTCAGCATCACAAAAATCAACTAATCTGTAATCTTCATTTTTCTTAAAGCACAAACCCAGATTAGTAGTACCTTTTAAATATCTAAAAATTCTCTTAACTACTGATAAGTGGGATTCTCTAGGATCATATTGAAAGCGAGCACACAAACATACACTGAACATAATATCAGGCCTGGACGCAGTAAGATATAGGAGAGATCCTATCATACCTCTATATACCTTTTGGTCTACCTTTTTCTCTTTATCATCTTTGTTCAGTATGGAAGTGGGGTGCATAGGGGTATTCATTGACTTGCAGTCATCCATCTTAAACTTCTTTAATAATTCTTTTGTATACTTTGTTTGATGAATGTACACCTCGTCCACCGATTGCTTACTTGAAGTCTAAGGAAGAATTTGAGTTCTCCCATCATGCTCATTTCAAATTCTTTCTGCAATAACTTAGAGAATTCCTTGCATGGAGATTCATTAGTAGCACCAAAAATAATATCAACATATATTTGCACAACTGAGAAATTGGACTTAATGGACATTTTAAACAGGGTTGTATCAACATTTCCTCTATTAAATCCATTTTTCATTAGAAATGAACTTAGCCTATCATACCATGCTCTAGGTGCTTGCTTAAGTCTGTATAAAGCTTTCTT
Organism: Sophora flavescens; assembly: GCA_030762895.1. Lineage (NCBI taxonomy): Eukaryota > Viridiplantae > Streptophyta > Magnoliopsida > Fabales > Fabaceae > Sophora > Sophora flavescens. The sequence continues at coordinate 29,726,735 of CM061063.1, read as the reverse complement.
AAGCTTGTAAACATGTTCTTGATGGGTTTCACTCTCAAAACCCGGAGGTTGCATTACATATACTTCTTCATTAATAAAGCCATTTAGAAAAACACTTTTAACATCCATTTAAAAAAGCATAATGCTATGATGTGTGTAACATCATAAAAATTCAAATATAATTATTTTAATAAAAAAAAGGGTAGTATAAAAGTTTATTATAATTGTTTTCTTTATAATAAAAATCCAGTGGGTTCCACAATAATGTAAAATTGATTTAAAAAAATAAAATAAAAATAAGGATAAGAACCTACCCTGGACTAAATTAATGTGGCAATAATGATAGGAAACATAAGCATATCAAGGCCATTGCTGTGTTACCCATTATAAATAGATAGTTTGAGTGTTTTAAGCCCAATTTCGCATAATATGACTAGATACCTAACTTCAGATGGATATTTCATAACCAAAGAGAACTTTTTTGAATTCGAGATCTGCATAAGAAATATAGCCCTGTCTCTTAGCTTTCCATAGACACCAAATTCGTCCAAATTGGATTCTTGTAGCTCAAGTTATCACCAAATTCGTACACACTATTCATGTTCCAGCGCCAGAACCATTTTTTAAAATTCAATCCACGTTTTGACTATCTAAACGTCGGTTTCAGATTTTGTGATCTTCATAACAGTTGTAGACAATTCTTTTATCTTTCCAAAGATATAAAATTTATAATTTTTGAATGCCTATAACTCAAGATATGTGCGAAATACAGCAGCATATGCAGAGTAAGCGGGCTTAGCGCGTTTTTACACGTTTTGGGCTATTGGGGGCTCTATAAATAGAATTTTAATACTCTTAGGGTGCGTTTTTGAACCCTAATTACACCTAGAAACTCAAACGGCTAAGAAGAGAAGAAATTCAAGGATTAAGAAGAGATAGTTGTGGAAGAGGGAGTCTAGGAAGAGGAAGATGATGATAACTCTTGGCAAACGTTAGGATTCGCAGTAGGAAACGCTTAGAGCTATTTGGAGGTCTTCAAGAGGTGAGTAACAATACTTTTCACGAACCATTTCCATGGTATATATGATTGTTTGTGTTGACAATGAATTACCATATGAAATTGGGAGTTTTTAATTGATTTGATGCATATTGCCAGTAGCCTAATTTCTAAAATTGGGGGTTTTTGTTAAAAGGGGAATAAGTTGATTAATTGATGTTGTAAGATGCTTATTCATGTATGATATATTGTGATATTCGTGATTGCTTGTTGTTGGGAGAAATTTATTTGTTTAATTCGTGGAAAATAGTTTGTTACATGCATGAGACATGACATATTTGAGTTATAATATATTGGATGAGGTTTACCGTAATACCACCTATGATAGGGATATCGAAAAGTAATATATACCACCATAATGGGGTATCGAAAGTAACATCCCCATATAATTGAGATGTCGAAAAAGAGCAATACCGCCTAAAAATGGGTATCAAAAGTAACACCGCCACATGGTGGGGTGTCGAAAAGGGAGAAATACCGCCATGTGCACATGGGAGGTATCGAAATAGAAATGTCCCCGACAGGAGGGTGACATCGAAACATTCCTCATGAGTAGGGGTGGGCAATGGGACGCCATTGTCGTGTGATGTGTGAGATTTATGGCATGCCGGCAAGAGACCAATTTAGTTATGAGCTTCGAGCCACTTGGATTAATTTAGAATTTACTTGGTATGTGGAATGTGATACATTGAGATAAGTTGTTGTTACGTTATATGCTATTAAGTTGATGAGATTTTTGTTGTTATTAAAAGTATTTTTTTTATATATTATTTTGGAAAATTAGCTGGTACCATGGATAGTTTTTCCGGTTACCGCACCGGCTGAGAACAACACTATTTTTCGAAACATTTTATAAATGTATTGTTGTGCACTGGGATTTTATATCTCATTATAAGTGTTGTTTTCAGAGCCCGAGGACATCGCTGTTGAGGATCCAGAGATCTGAAGAGTTATCTTTGGTTAGCTAGTTGGATAGTAATGTAGTATGGTTTAGAGTATTATGCGGATGACGTTCTTTGATTTACATACTATTTTTCTCAGATTGTAATTAGACGCCCGGTTTTGAGGCTTTTAGTTTTTATTCAAATGATTGGATTTAATAATATTTTTCAATACTTTGTAAATACTAATATTTTATTTAATACGAGGTATTTTCATACTTAGTTATTTGAGAAAAATTTTATGACTTGTGTTTTTTAATTAAATATTTTGAAGGATTTTTATTGAAATTAATTTGGGTTACTAATGTAACGAAGGGCGTTACAATGTGCAGCAAATGAAAGTAAAATCCTAATTGCTTCTAGTCTAGCAACAGGTGCAAAGGTTTCAGTATAGTCAATACCTTCTTCTTGAGAGTAACCATGAGCAATAAGTCTTGCCTTGTTTCTCACCACCTTACCATTTTCATCAAGTTTGTTTCTGTAGACCCACCTTGTTCCTATAGCTGATTTGTCCTTAGGCAGGGGAACCAGAGTCCAAACTTCACTTCTTTCAAACTGATTAAGTTCTTTTTGCATAGCCATAATCCATCTATCGTCCAGCAGAGCCTCGTCTACTGTTTTTGGTTCCAACTCAGAGACTAGTGCAGAATTATCTTGTTCTCTGAAAGTTGATCTGGTTCTTAGCTTGTCATTGGGGTTTCCAATGATCTGATATTGTGGATGATAATTCTTGAAGTACCAAGATCTTTGAACATTATCTTGTTGAGAAGCAGAGGTTTCTGGTTCTTGTTGAGGGAAGTCTTCTTCTTGATCATCAGCCTTAATTTCAGTTTTATCTCCAGAAATATTTAGATCAAGATCTGCAAAAGCTTCATTTAGCTCTGATAATTTCTTATCAGGCTGCTTGTCATCAAACTTGACATGAATACATTCTTCTACCACTAAAGTTCTAGAATTATAAACTCTAAAGTCTTTTGAAGTTTCAGAATATCCTAATAGTATTCCATTATCTGCTTTTGCATCAAACTTACCAAGTTGATCTAGTATTCAGTATATAGCATTTACAACCAAAGGGATGAAAATATGAAATGTTGGGTTTTCGTCCTTTCCACAATTCATAAGGAGTCTTGTTCAGGATAAGTCTAATGTATATTCTGTTCTGAATGTAGCAGACAGTGTTAACAGCTTCAGCCCAGAAGTGTCTAAGGACAGAATTATCATTGAGCATAGTCCTAGCCATCTCTTTAAGAGATTTGTTCTTTCTCTCTACCATATCATTTTACTGTGGTGTTCTAGGTATTGAGAAGTTGTAAAGAATGTCACTTTCTTCACAGAACTTATGAAATAACTCATTTTCAAACTCTCTCCCATGGTCACTTCTAATTGAAGATATACACATGCCTTTTTCATTCTGTACGCGTTTGTAGAATACAGAAAAGACCTTGAAAGACTCATCCTTGTAAGCTAGGAAGATAACCCATGTCCATCTAGTGTAGTCGTCTACTATGACAAGACCATATCTCTTACCACTGACAAAAGCAGTCCTTGTTGGACCAAAGAGATCAATGTGTAGCATTTCTAGTGGTCTATTGGTACTAACAACATTCTTAGATTCAAAAGAACCTTTGACTTGTTTTCCCTTTTGACATGCTTCACAGAGAACATCAGATTTGAACTTAAGGTTTGGCAGCCCTCTCACGAGGTTATGCTTATTTAGCTTTGAGATTAACCTCAAGCTTGCATGACCTAGCCTCTTGTGCCAAATCCAGCGCTTATCCTCAATGGACACCAGACATGAGACACTTTGATTTGTGAGGCCCTCCAAGTCAATCTTATACAGATTGTTTTGCCTCTTGCCAGTGAACAAGAGTGATCCATCATTTTTTTTGACATTACACATGTTCTTATCAAATGAAACAGCATATCCACTATCACGTAGTTGACTTATACTTAGCAGATTGTGTTTTAAGCCTTTTAGAACATTGTCAATGGAGGGTAAAGGGTATTTACAAATTTTACCTATACCACTGATCTTTCCTTTATGGTTTCCTCCAAATGTAACCCAGACACCATCTTTAGCTCTAAGTTCTTGGAACATACACTTTTCTCCTATCACGTGTCATGAGCACCCACTGTCCAAGTACCAAGATGCTTGTTTCTTTCCCTTTGTTAAGCAAGTCTGCAATAGGTATGATCTTATCTTTAGGTACCCAAACTAACTTGGGTCCTTTCTTATTAGTAGTCACTGGACGAGTATGCTTGGCATGCTTATTATGTATGCATCTAGATGTAATATGCCCATTCTTCCCACACACTTTGCAAAAGGTGTTGGACGGGACATACTTTTTTTTAGCATGTTTAGCTTGAGCTTTTGAAGCTTCGTGCTGAGTATGTGGTGTTGACTTTTGTTGCGATGCTTCTTGCTCTCTTTGTCATAACCGATGCCAGATTTATCATGTGGTGACCTAGAGTACCTTAAAATGAGACTAAGCTTATCTGAGCCACCTACAAGCTTTGACAGAGAGTCTATCAGATATGTTACATCTTGTTTCAGTTTTGCAACTTCACAAGAAACATCAGGCTCACACTCCATTTTGTCAGCTAGACTAACATTCACTGATTTTAGTATGTCATTTTCATCTTTAAGGTTTTGTTTCTCAGTGCAAACCCTATCATATTCTTTAGATAGTTTAGAAAGTTTCTTTTTGAGACTCCTATACTCTTTAGACAGTATGGACGACTCATGCAACAATTCATCAAAATCATTTTGAAGGGTGGACGGGTCAGAGTCCATTACCTCAACATCAGTGTATTCACTTTCTAATGATGTGTCAACCATAAGACAAATGTTTGCCTCTTCCTCAGCTTCATCTTCTTCATCTGATGAAGACAGATCAAGATCCTCCCATTTAGCCATTAAACCTTTATTCTTTTTGAAGAATTTCTTTTTATCCTTCAGCTCAGGGCAATCAGCATTGAAATGTCCATGTTTCTTGCACAAAAAGCACAAGGGTGGACCTTTTTCCTTGGAGTCTGACTTCTCCTTGGAAAACTTTTTGTTGAATTACTTCCTTCTGAAACCACCTTTCTTTCTCCACATATGTTGAATCTTTTTGGAGATGAAAGATAGTTCATCCTCATCTGATCCTTCATCAATATCTGAGATTCCAGCTTCATCTGAGGATTCAGCAGCCTTGAGGACTTTTGATGAACTTGTTTTCCTTGCCTTTAAGGCAATAGTCTTTCCTTTCCTGGAGCTTTCTTCTTCATTCAGTTCAATTTCATGAACCTTGAGAGGTCCAAGAAGCTTTTCTAGAGAAAGAGTATTCATGTTTTTAGCTTCCTGAATAGCAGTAACTTTAGGTCTCCACTGCTTGGATAGACTTCTCAGGATTTTTCTAACATGATCTATATTTTCACAGACTTTTCCAAGAGATCTAAGACTGTTGGTGATGGTTTGTTATCTTCCAAACATTTGGTCTATTGTTTCATGTTCACCCATCTCGAACAGCTCATACTGATGAACCAGCATGCTGATTATTGATTCCTTCACTTGTAGGGAACCTTCATGAGGTAGGGCAAGAGTATCCTAGATTTCTTTGGCAGTGTTGCAGCTGTGAACTTTGTCACGGTCATATCTGGTGATGGCACACATCAAATAATGCTTAGCTTTAAGATTGAGTTGATGCTTTGCCTTTTGATCTGCTGTCCAGTCTGCTCTAGCAACAGCAGCTCCATTTTCATTTATGGGTTCAGTATAACCAGTTTCTATGAGATTCCAAATGTCTAGACTTTGTGCATCTAAAATGTCCATCATCCTCTTCTTCCAGTAGTCATAATCAGAACCATCAAAGAGAGGAGGTCTGTTGATAGCTTGTCCTTCCACATCCATGGTTGTTGGATCGTACTCTCTCAACACATGTTATATGCTCAACCCTTTTGAGGCTGAGCTTTGATACCAATGAAGTTGACACAGGCAAACACAAGAAGGGGGGTTGAATTGTGTTTGTTAATAATTTTCGCAAACAACCTTTTTCAAAACTGATTTTCTCACACAAGGAAATTTAAAACAGATGTACACACCGAAAAACAACTTTTGAAACTTAACAAAAGCAATATCAAATCTCCACAGTCAATATAACACTACTAGAAAATTGTTATTTTCAGACGGATTCACGGACGAATTTTAGACGGAATTTGGACACTTTTCCCACGGATTTTGGACGGACAATTAATTTCAGACGGATTTCAGACGGAACATCCCCCATCCGAAAAAGCCCCGCTGTAAATTGAAAATTCTGTCCGAAATTCCGTCCGAAATTAGTTCCAGACAGATTTCGGACAACTTTTAGACAAACAAAAAAAATCTGAATTTTGGTTATATTGCCTTAATTTCAGACAAATTTCAGACGGATTCAATATTGCCATTCATGCAAATTCTGGACGGATTTCAGACGAATGTTATGATATTATTTTGGACAGATTTCCCACGAATTAGATAATCATATTTAAATAATTTTTTTTTATAAACAAATCATGTTTGTCAATAAAAATGAGCCAAACTTAAATAATTATGCATACCAAATTAGGTACCTGGACTTGGAATCTAATATAATATAATAAAAAATAATTATTATTAAGGTACCACTCTAGACAAATATCAAGCTTCAAATAAACTAAAACATACAAAAAACACAAAGTATCTTGAAATACAAGAATGATATATTAAGATTCAAAGCATTAAAATATCATTACAAACATCAAAGACATAAATTTATTCCTCATTGTTACTTTGATCACTAGACTCTTCATCTTTCATCTAGCACATCATCCATCATCTCCTCCTCCTCATCATATCATCGTCGTTGTCATCTAATCATCGTCGTCATTGATTAATTCGTGGCCACCATCATAAACGAGAAGGATGTTACTATAATCAAATAAAAGATAGTGAGTCCTTCCGAGAAAGCATTCATCACACTGTAACAAGATAATAGACATTATAACTAATTTAAATAACAAGATAGAAAATATGGATATTCAAACCATTTGACTTGTACTCACATAATGGACACCATCACATTAAGATACTCTCTACTTTGAAACATGCTCGCTAATAAATTGGCAACACATGACAAGACAAAATGTTCAATTTTTTTCTCTTCCAAATTCATAACTTTTGTATAAGACCACAAAGTTTCAATTTCTGATCCTATCATTCCAACACTGATGCGTGATTTTTAGAATAAAAGGCAAGTGCACCTCGTCGCAATCAAGTAATACGGTGGTGAGACCGGTTATCGTATCCACAGGGATCGGATGTCAATTACCAATTCACAAACTCAACAACTATCTAGACTAAACTATGGTATGAGAGATTAAAACAGAAAATAAAGAAATAAAATATTTTTGTCTTTTTGGACTTTTAACAAACACTTGGAGTGCAGAATTTACAAATGGTTGAGATTGTCAGGTTTAGACTACACTAATCCTCCCTTGATTTCAATGAAATGGCTAACAACACAAGTCCTAATTCAATTATGCCAATCAAGCCTTTTCTAAAGTACTCAAGCCTAATGTCTTAGGTGCATTGAGCCTAAAACCCCAAATTAAACCCTAATGTCTTAGGTGGATTAATCTGTGATTTTGCATTAAGTCAAGACTTATAAGATTGCAAGCATTCAACACCTATGTCTAGATTCTTGAACTACTTGGCATGTGATTCATGAACATGCCTTAACACCAACCTTCCAGTCATCTATCAAAGCAACATATCATTCCTATGGGTAGCTAATCCAAGGAAAGCATTAAACACAGAATCACATACTCATAAAGAAATAGAAACTTGTATTGAAATCAAATCAAATACAACAAGTTCAGAAAAGCTACATCTAACCCCAACAATGGGGATTTAACTACTCATGATAAAAGGAAATACAAAAGAGAATGAGAAAAGGGATGGAGAACACTCATAGACAAGCTTCCTCCATTCCCAGAGCAAGGAAATCTCCCCTTCTAGGGCTGGAACCCTATCTCAGCCGCAGCCTCCAAGTCCCCAAGTGCTCTCTCCACCAAAAGCTCCCTCTTTTCTGCCCTAAAACAGCCACTTATACCAGTCAGTGCTGCGCGCATTCGCCTCGCGAGACATGTCTCGCGAGGCGAATATTAAAAATCTGCTTCAGAGAATTGAGATCTCGCGAGGCGAGAGTTTCTTCGCGACGCGAGACCGAAAGGTTTTTCTTCAATACGCCCGTGAGGAGCATCAGGGCCTGGGCGTGATGGCTTCTGTTTGCAGACTCGCGAGGCGAGACATGGGTTCGCGAGGCGAACCAGAAAGGCTTGCATTTTCTCCAACAGTCAGCTTTCAGGGTCGCGGGGCGAATCCAGGCTCGCGGGGCGAATCACCAGAATTATGCTTGGCTCAATTTCTTCTCTTTTCAGGCTCTTTTTCATCCAAACTCCATCAAGGCTAATTTTTGGGCATTTTTCCATTAAATCCTGCAAAACAACACACAGAAACCACCTCATCCGTTCCAAAGGAAAAACTATACAAAATCAACACTAAATTGGTCTAACTATATGCAAATGCATGCAGAAATGTACATGGAAAATGAGGTGAAATCACACTCATCAAATCACCCCAAGCTTAAGACTTTGCTTGTCCTCAAGCAAAAACTAAGTCCAGAAGAGATAAACAGTCAAAACATGGATAGTGAACCAAGAACCCGAGTAAATGATCCAAGCAATAGGCAATTCAAACAATTCAGCAAGAGACAATCAATTCAAGTCCAATTAGGGGCTTAAGTTTCCTAGACTCACATTTTCACTGATTCGGGCACTCTTGCTCACTTGAAGCTCACCCCAAGCTTGTTTATTTGCTTGGCTCTCTTTCTTGCCTCACTCACTCAAGTGTTCAAGTATATATAACAATTCGCTCCATTTTCCTCAAGGAATGATTCCTACCATATGCTTGACTATCAACCAATTCTCCACTTTATTTATGAAAACACCTAAGAATCAAGAGGTCTTTATTTGGTTGTAACGTGGCCAAGGGATTAATCTTTAGGTGGGGATAACAAGAAAGGGATATTTCAAAAGGTTACATAAACATAAAGCTTTGCAAACATGACCTTCTAAAATACCTTCTTGGATTTTCAATTCACTTTCCACCTTTCTTTTCTTTCTTTTTCTTTTTATTTCTCACTTTTCTTTTTGTCATCCCCTTCTCTATTTATTTTTATTTTTTTTTCTTTTCTTTTCTTTTCTTTTCTTTTCTTTTATTTGGAGAAGGGGAAATTTTTCATCTCACGAGAATTAATTTTTTCTGATTCTTTCATCCCAAACTTTCAACTACCTTTTTACCCTTTTGTAATACTTTAGAAGGTCCCTTATCAAGTATATGTATCAAAAATTTTCATGGTACCAAGAAAAGCATTTTATTCATTCAGGCTCAAAATTGGGCAACTAAGGGGTAGCATTTCATCATTCAAAACTCAGAAGGCCAGAAAAATACCTATTGCCTCAATCATTTTCAAAAATGTTTTCAAAAAATTTTAAGCTTTAAAATGGTTTCAAGTCAAGTTCTAGAGAAATTCATCCAAGAGGAACAACACTCAACACAAAGAACGGGGGCAAATTTAGTGAGTACCCCCTAATGGCTCAAAAGCTCACATTTATCAGTTCAAGAACCAGTGAGAAACACAAGTCTAAAGAAACATATGCTAATCATCAACTATCCAAGATCATCTCAAGCATATTCATTTGCAGCCATATCACAAGAATAAACAGAATTGGGTTCAAGAATTCACTATCACAAAAAAAATTGGCACTTAGCTCTCACAATCATAAGCTCAATCTAAGCAAAGGTAACCGAATCATGCGATCATGCAAACTTAAGTAATACGGTGGTGAGACCGGTTATCGTATCCACAGGGATTGGTTGTCAATTACCAATTCACAAACTTAACAACTATCTAGACTAAACTATAATATGAGAGATTCAACAGAAAATAAAGAAAGAAATAAAATATTTTTGTCTTTTTGGACTTTTAACAAACACTTGGAGTGCAGAATTTACAAATGGTTGAGATTGTCAGGTTTAGACTACACTAATCCTCCCTTGATTGCAATGAAATGGCTAACAACACAAGTCCTAATTCAATTATGCCAATCAAGCCTTTTCTTAAGTACTCAAGCCTAATGTCTTAGGTGCATTGAGCCTAAAACCGCAAATTAAACCCTAATGTCTTAGGTGGATTAATCTGTGATTTTGCATTAAGTCAAGACTTATAAGATTGCAAGCATTCAACACCTATGTCTAGATTCTTGAACTACTTGGCATGTGATTCATGAACATGCCTTAACACCAACCTTCCAGTCATCTATCAAAGCAACATATCATTCCTATGGGTAGCTAATCCAAGGAAAGCATTAAACACAGAATCACATACTCATAAAGAAATAGAAACTTGTATTGAAATCAAATCAAATACAACAAGTTCAGAAAAGCTACATCTAACCCCAACAATGGGGATTTAACTACTCATGATAAAAGGAAATACAAAAGAGAATGAGAAAAGGGATGGAGAACACTCATAGACAAGCTTCCTCCATTCCCAGAGCAAGGAAATTGACACGGACTCGGCAAGTGTACCGGTTCGTTGCAAGTAATAAAAACGGTAAGACCGGATATCGTTCTCAGGGATCGTGGACAATTACCACTTCGCAAATTTGACTACTATCTAGGCGATCGAATTTTGGATTGAAGGTTGTTTTAACATCTAGCAAACAAACAAGAAGAAAATATTTTTGTTCTTTTTGGATTTTTCTCAAACAGTTAATGTGAAAACAAAGAGATGAATAACAATGAGATATAATTGCTGGGGTTAAACTAAGCTAATCCTCCCTTGGTTGTTATGAAATGATAACTAACACAGTTCCTAGTTCTAATATGACAATCAAGTCTTTTCAGAGATACTCAAGCCTAATTCCTTAGGTGCATTGAGCCTAAAATCCCAAGTTAAACCCTAATTCCTTAGGTGGATTAACCTGAGATTTTGCATTAAGTAAAGACTTATAAGATTGCAAGCACCTCAAGACCTATTCCTAGGCTCATGAACTACCCGGCATTTGATTCATGAGCAAGCTCTAACACCAACCTTCCAGTTATCTATTAAAGCAACTAATCATTCATAGGGTGATCAAGCCTAAGAAAGCATTAAGCATGGAATCAAACACTCATAAAGAACAAGGAAATCAGATAAAATCAAATCATTTTTACAACCAAATTCAGATAGCAATAGTCTAACCCCAACAAAAGGGGAGTTTAGCTACACATAATTGAAAGTAAAACAAAAGGAATAATTACAGAGATGAACAAAGGAGAGAGCTCCATGGAATGATGCACACAGCCCAGCAGCAGAGGATTTTCTTTAGGGTTTTCTGAATGAATCTTCTTCTGTTCTGCTCAGTTTTTCTAGTACTCGTGGCCGGTCACGGCCGTGATAGCCATCACGGCCAGGCCGTGATGGTTTCTGACTTGGCACCGCTTCATTTACTGATTCATCACGGCCGTGATACTCATCACGGCTAGGCCGTGATCCTTTCTGACTTTTCCAACAAACAGGTCACGGCCGTGATAGACATCACGGCTAGGCCGTGATCGTCTCTGACTTTTCCAACTGATTTATCACGGCCGTAATATCCATCACGGCTAGGCCGTGATCGTCTCTGACTTTTGGAGATCTGGCACAGCTGACACGTCACGGCCGTGATAGCCATCACGGCTAGGCCGTGATGCCTTCCGACTTTTGGCTCAATTCTTTCTTCAGCTCATTGCTCCTCACGGTAGTGAGGAGCCATCACGACTAGGCCGTGATACTCTCTTGGCTCAATTTCTTATCTTTCAAAGCTCTAAGTCATCCAAGCTTCATACTTGCTAATTCTTGGGCATTTAATCATGAATATCTGCAAAACAACACACAATACCACCTTATCTCTGTTCCAAAGGAAAAACTAAACAAAATAAACACTAAAATGGCCTAACTATATGCAAATGCATGCAGAAATGTACATGGAAAATGAGGTGAAATCACACTCATCAAATCACCCCAAGCTTAAGACTTTGCTTGTCCTCAAGCAAAAACCAAGGCCATAAGATGAAAACAACCAGGACAATGATAGTGAACTAAGAACCTGAATAAAATGATCCAAGCAACAGTGATCAATTATTTCAGCAAGAGACAATCAATTCAAGTCCAATTAGGGGCTTAGTTTCCCTAGACTCACATTCTCACTAATTCGGGCACTCTATCTCACTTGCAGCTCACCCCAAGCTTGTTCATTTGCTTGGCTCTCTTTCTTGCCTCACTCACTCAAGTGTTAAGGGAATATGACATTTCACTCCATTTTCCTCAAAGAATGATTCCTACCATAAGCTTGACTATCAACCAAATCTTCACTTTATTAATGAAAACATCTAAGAATCAAGAGGTCTTATTCTTTGGTTGTAATGAGGCCATGGGATCAATTTTCAGGTGGGAATCTCAAAAACAGGAAATTTCAAAAGGCTATACAAACAATCAAGCATTGCAAGGCACGACCTTCTAAAATACCTTTCTTTGGGTTTCAGTTTACTCTTCCACCATTCTTTCATTTTTTTTTTCTCTCTACTTCTCATTCCTTTTTGTCATCCCCTTCCCCATTTTTTATTTCTCTTTTCTCTCTTTTTTTTTTTTTTATTGGAGAAGGGTAGATTTTGCAATTCAGGAGAAGTAAAATTTTTTAGATTCCTTTTTTTTTTTTTTTTTTCTTTCATCATCCCAAACTTTCAACTACATTTTCCAACCCATTTTTGCACAGTACTTTAGAAGGTCCCTCATAAGCATATTTAACACAACATTTCAGGGAACCAAGAAAAGCATGTTATTCATTCAGGCTCAAAATTGGGCAACTAAGGGTAGCATTTACACATTCAAAGCTCAGAAGGCCGGAAAAAAATACCTATTGCCTCAATCATTTCCAAAAATTTTCTAGTTTCGAAATGGTTTCAAGTCAAGTTCTAGAGAAAAACAGTCCAAGAAGAAAACACTCTACACAAAGAACGGGGGCAGATTTAGTGAGTGCCCCCTAATGGCTCAAAAGCTCACATTTATCAGTTCAAGAACCAGAGAGAACACAAATCCATAGAAACACATGCTAATCATCAACTATCCAAGAACATCTCAAGCATATTTAATGAAGCCATATCACAAGAATATAAAATCAGGGTCCAAAAATTCACTATCACAGAAAACTTGGCACTTAGCTCTCACAATCAGATGCTCAATCTAAGCAGGGGCAATTAATTCATGTGATCATGCAAGACTAGAGCCTATATGAATGCAATATTTACAATGCAAGCTAAAAGATTACCCCTACCCCAAGCTTAAAGACTTACATTGTCCTCAATGTAAATAATTAAGTTTAGAGAGGGGAGAAAACTAGAACAACTCACAAGGTGGTAGTGGTGCTGAATCACATGCCTTCTGGTCTTGTTTCCTCCTGCCCTTCTTCTCCTCCTTCCTTCAAAATCTGGAATCACTCAACAAACTATTAACAAACCTCTTGAGCTTCTCAAATTATTCAAGAGGGGAAATCAAAAACAAAAGAGAAGAGGAAAATAAAAATTGGGTTGCCTCCCAATAAGCGCTTCTTTAACGTCACTAGCTTGACGTATGATTTCTAAGATGGTGCCTCAAGAGGGATGGAGAGCGCCTGACGGTTAAAATCTCCTCCAAGGTAGTGCTTGAGCCTGTGCCCATTTACAGGTGAAAGTATTTCCCGATGATGGATTTTCCAATTCAACTGAACCAAACGGAGAAACCGACTTGACATAGAATGGGCCTCGACCATCTTGATCTCAATTTGCCCGGGGAAAAACTTGAGTCTTGAGTTGAACAAAGCAAAACCGACTGGCCTTCTTCAAATTGCTTGGGAAGAATGTATTTATCATGCCGTAACTTGGTTCTTTCCTTGTATATCCTGGCACTCTCATAAGCCAAGAGTCGGAACTCATCTAACTCATTCAATTGAAGCATCCTCTTGTCCATGGCCAGCCTTGTATCAAAGTTTAGGGCCTTCACGCGCCAAAAAGCACGGTGTTGGAGCTCTACCTGGAAGATGACATGATTTCCGAACACCAATTGGTAAGGTGACATACCAATAGGCGTCTTATAAGCAATCCGATAAGCCCAAAGTGCATCATCAACTTTCTTCGCCCAATCCTTCCTTGCATTGTTCACGCTTTTTTCCAAAATTCTTTTCAACTCCCGGTTGGACAATTCCACTTGCCCACCTGGTTTGGGGATGGTATGGTGTGGTAACTTTGTGGTTCACCCCAAACTTGGCAAGCACTGCATTAAACTCCTTATTGCAAAAGTGGGTACCCCCATCACTTATGATAGCCCTAGGGGTCCCAAACCGGGTAAAAATATTCTTCCTCACAAAATCGATCACAGTTCTTGCATCATCCTTCAAAGTTGGCACGGCTTCCACCCACTTGCTCACATAATCAACTCGCCACCAGGATGTACTTGTTGTTGTAAGACGACGGAAAGGACCCATGAAGTCAATCCCCCATACGTCAAAGAGCTCTACCTCCAATATACCCTTCAAGGGCATCTCATTTCTCTTGGAAATACTCGCTGGTCCTCTCGGCATTTATCACAATTCATCACCCAAGCTCGGGAGTCCTTGAAAATGGTGGGCCAAAACAACCCGCTTTGCAAAATCTTCATCACGGTCCTCTCACCACCAAAGTGTCCTCCATAGGGTGAGTTGTGGCAGTGGGTCAACACCCCATTAATTTCTTCTTCAGGTATGCACCTCCTCAGAATTCCATCTGAACCCCTTTTGAAAAGATACGGCTCATCCCAAATGTAGAACTTGGCATCATGAATGAGCTTCTTCTGCTGCGCATTGAAGTCCTTGGGAATCTTATTGGCCGCCTTGTAATTTGCAATATCCGCGAACCAAGGTGCCACTTGCACCACAAACAACTGTTCATCCGGAAATTCCTCTTGAATTGGCAACTTTGCTTTCGCTGGACATCCGCTTGTGGGAGCCTCGGACAAATGGTCTGCTACCACATTCTCCACTCCTTTCTTGTCCTTTATTTCCAAATCAAACTCTTGGAGTAGCAAGATCCACCTAATAAGCCTTGGCTTAGCATCCCTGTTTAGTCATCGGATATCTCAAAGCAGAATGATCGGTGTAGACTGTAGTTTTACAACCAATCAAGTAGGATCTAAATTTATCAAAAGCAAATACCACAAAGCAAGCAACTCTTTTTCAGTCGTAGTGTAATTCAATTGGGCATCATTAAGCACACGACTGGCATAATAAATGACATGCAGCACTTTGTTTTTCTTTGGCCCAAAATGGCTCCCACCGCATAGTCACTTGCATCACACATTAGCTCAAAAGGTAAACTCCAAACTGGAGGAGCAATGACTAGTGCGGTGGTGAGTTTTTCTTTCAAAATTTTGAAGGCATGCATGCAATCATCATCAAATATAAAAGGAGTATCAGCTACCAAAAGCTTGCATAAGGGTTTCACTATTTTTGAAAAATCTTTTATGAACCTTCTATAAAAACCCGCATGCCCTAGGAAGCTTCTAACACCTTTCACATTTAAGGGAGGAGGAAGTTTTTCAATCACTTCAATTTTGGCTCTATCAACCTCCATCCCCTCGATGAAATTTTGTGCCCAAGAACTATACCCTCCCTAACCATGAAATGGCATTTTTCCCAATTTAAAACGAGGTTAGTTTCTTGGCACCTTTTTAGGACACAGGCAAGATTATTCAAACAGTTATCAAATGAATCACCAAATACAGAAAAATCGTCCATAAATACCTCAATAAACTTCTCATTCATATCAGAAAATATGGAGAGCATGCACCTTTGAAAAGTGGCGGGTGCATTGCACAACCCGAAAGGCATTCTCCTGTATGCATAGACTCCATAAAGGGCAGGTGAAAGCGGTCTTCTCTTGGTCCTCCGGGTCAACCACAATCTGGTTATACCCGGAGTATCCATCAAGGAAACAATAGAAAGCATGACCCGCCAACCTCTCTAGCATCTGATCAATGAAGGGTAACGGAAAGTGGTCTTTTCTAGTGGCCTCATTCAGTCTTCTGTAGTCAATGCATACCCTCCATCCAGACACGGTCCTGGAGGGAATAAGTTCATTCCTTTCATTCGCTACCACCTGTCATCCCCCCCTTTCTTCTTGACAACTTGGACCTGACTCACCCATGGACTATCGGAGATGGGATAGATAATGCCCGCATCCAACAACTTCACAATCTCCTTCCTCACAACTTCCTTCATATTCGGGTTGAGTCTTCTTTGCGGTTGCCTAACCGGCTTGAATTTTTCCTCCACACGGATTTTGTGCATGCAGAAGGAGGGGCTTATCCCTTTCAAATCGGACATAGACCATCCAATTGCAGATTTGTGCTCCCTAAGCACCCTCAACAGCCTTCTCTTCTTCCAAGGAATTCAACCCACTATCGATGATAATGGGAATGAAGAGTTCATCCCTAGGAAGGCATAACGGAGATGGGATGGCAATTCCTTCAACATTAGCACAGGTGGGTCACCCTTATCTTCAATTCTCACATCTTCCACCACTTTGTCTTCATCAAGTATTCACAACCAGACAAGCCTCCAGAGATTTAATCATGAGATCAACTTCTTCTGCACCTACTTCTTCTTCTACATCCTCTACCATTAGAGCGGCTTCTAACGAATCTTCAAACTTCTGGTGCAAACTCTTGTCAGCTAATGAATCAATGAGGTCCACTATCATGCATGTGTCCTTGTCGCTTGGGTGTTTCATCGCTTCAAACACATTAAAAGTGACCTTTTCGTCTTGTACCAAGCACCAATTCCCCTTGATTGACATCGATCAAGGCTCTACCTGTTGCTAGGAATGGTCTCCCAAGAATCAGGGGGGTATCACCATCTTCAGCCATATCTAACACCACAAAATCTGCTGGAAAAATAAATTTATCTACCTTCACCAACAAATCCTCCACAACACCATAGGGGTATGTAATTGAGCTGATGCGCCAGTTGAAGAGAAATCCCTGTTGGTTTTACTTCACCAATCCCCAGCTTCTTGAAAATGGAGAGCGGCATCAGATTAATACTTGCCCCTAAATCGCACAATGCTCTCCCTATGTTCAGATGACCAATCGTGCATGGGATAGTGAAACTGCCCGGGTCCTTCATTTTTACTGGCAG
This sequence comes from Sophora flavescens, assembly GCA_030762895.1. Taxonomy (NCBI): domain Eukaryota; kingdom Viridiplantae; phylum Streptophyta; class Magnoliopsida; order Fabales; family Fabaceae; genus Sophora; species Sophora flavescens. The sequence continues at coordinate 29,709,467 of CM061063.1, read as the reverse complement.
CTTCCTCTGAATTATAGCATCGCACTCTTGAATAAGCATAATCGTCTCCTCCTTCCACCTTCTTTTGTTTGTAAGGATTTCCTTCATGAATTTTGCGTAAGAAGGCATCTCTTTGTGAGAGCTTCAAAAACGGGATGTTTATTTGTTGCTTTTTGAATACATCCAGGAACTTAGAAAACTGCTGATCTTTTGCTTCTTTCTTCAACCGTTGGGGGTATGGAATTCTGAAATATGGGGGCAGCTCCTTGGGATTATCAGCCTCTTCCAGAATCTGTCTTCTAGTCTTCTTCTTCGCAAATTCTTCATCAACCAGTTTCTCCCTCTGTGGTTCTTCAGCTTCTACATCAATAGGATTAGAGGTAGTACCTTGGGAAGTTCCGGGTTCTTCATTGTTTACCTCTTCAAATTGTCCCTTGTCAATTCCAGCATCACTTGTCTTCTCTTCCTTCTCTTTTTCTTGTGGACTTAACATTCTCCCACTTCTTGTAACAATGGCCTTACAATCTTCCCTTGGGTTCTTCTCGTATCCCCGTGCAATTGTCCTGGAGGTCTCTCTGCCATCTGCCTTTGCTAGTTGGCCCATTTGATGTTCCAAGTTCTTGATTGAAGCATTCTGATTCTTTATAGTCTCTTGAGTAACTTGCATGAACTGGCCTAGAAGGTTCTCCAATTTGCTTGAACTCTCTTGAGGAGGCTTTGCTTGAGTATTTGAACTTTGTCCTTGTCTCCAACTAAAGTTGGGATGATTGCGCCACCCCGGATTGTAGGTGTTGGAGTAGGGATCATTTCTAGGCCCTTGGTTGCCCATATAGTTTACCTCTTCTTGTCCCGAGCTTCCAACCACATTGATCTCACAGTTTCCATTTGCATGGTTGCCTCCACAGAAATCACACACTGAGGCACCTTGAACTTGAACAGCTTGTACTTGAGAGTTCTGCAGTTGAACCGACCCCAGTTGTTTGGTAAGAATAGCCATTTGTGCTTTGAGGGCACCAATTTCATCCAGCTCTAGAACACCTCTATTGACCATTGACCGAGAACTAGGCATTTGATAGTCATTGTTAGCCATGTTCTCAATCAAGTCCTTTGCTTCTTCCGGTGTCTTCTGACTCAATGTTCCTCCTGCAGCCGCTTCAATCATACTTCTAGAATTCCTGTTGAGCCCATTAACAAAAGTTGCGACCTGCTGCCATGTCTCTAGTTCATGATTTGGACAAGCTGTGAGTAAGGACTTGAACCTCTCCCAAGCTTCATATAGTGAATCACCATCCCTCTGCAAAGGCATTGATCTCTGACCTCAGCTTAATCATTCTTGACGGAGGGAAGAATCGAGATAAAAACTTGCTGACTAAGTCGTTCCAGGTGATGATGCTTCCATGAGGATGAGATTGAAGCCATGCCTTGGCTCTATCCCTCAAAGAGAAAGGGAAAAGCCTTAACCGAATGGCCTCATCGGAAGCTCCGTTTAACTTGATGGTGTCACACAGCTCAATGAAGGTACCAATGTGAGCATGAGGATCTTCACTCTCCAACCCTCCAAATTGGTTTTGCTGCACAAGGTGGAGGAGTGAGGCCTTGATTTTGAAATTATTGCAGGCCACTGCAGGTCTCACAATCGGAGTCCCACATCTATCAACTCTAGGGGAAGTGTAGTCCCCCATTGTTCTCCTTGGTGCATTCTCTTCTGCCATGGTGACAGCTGCTATTTCAATTTGTGGTTCTTGCACACTGGGTAACTCAACTTGCTGCTCTTGTCTACTAGAAGATGCTCTTTCTCTGTTCTGTCTTGCCTTGGTTTTCTTTCTATTCCTTCTGCAGAGTTTCTCGATCTCAGGTTCGAATTGGAGTTCACCTGGGTCGATTGTACCTCGCATACACTGAACAAACGGAGTAGCACAGAACAAACAGAAAAACAACACTTGCAGAAATTCACAAAGAAAGATACGTAAATTAAGAACGAAAAACACAAAGAGGAAAACAGTAAAAAAAAATAAAATAAAATGCCTAAATTAGGAGTCCCCTTTGGTACTCGTGATATTGGCACACCGATCCCCGGCAACGGCGCCAAAAACTTGACACGGACTCGGCAAGTGTACCGGTTCGTTGCAAGTAATAAAAACGGTAAGACCGGATATCGTTCTCAGGGATCGTGGACAATTACCACTTCGCAAATTTGACTACTATCTAGGCGATCGAATTTTGGATTGAAGGTTGTTTTAACATCTAGCAAACAAACAAGAAGAAAATATTTTTGTTCTTTTTGGATTTTTCTCAAACAGTTAATGTGAAAACAAAGAGATGAATAACAATGAGATATAATTGCTGGGGTTAAACTAAGCTAATCCTCCCTTGGTTGTTATGAAATGATAACTAACACAGTTCCTAGTTCTAATATGACAATCAAGTCTTTTCAGAGATACTCAAGCCTAATTCCTTAGGTGCATTGAGCCTAAAATCCCAAGTTAAACCCTAATTCCTTAGGTGGATTAACCTGAGATTTTGCATTAAGTAAAGACTTATAAGATTGCAAGCACCTCAAGACCTATTCCTAGGCTCATGAACTACCCGGCATTTGATTCATGAGCAAGCTCTAACACCAACCTTCCAGTTATCTATTAAAGCAACTAATCATTCATAGGGTGATCAAGCCTAAGAAAGCATTAAGCATGGAATCAAACACTCATAAAGAACAAGGAAACTGTATTAAAATCAAATCATTTTTACAACCAAATTCAGATAGCAATAGTCTAACCCCAACAAAAGGGGAGTTTAGCTACACATAATTGAAAGTAAAACAAAAGGAATAATTACAGAGATGAACAAAGGAGAGAGCTCCATGGAATGATGCACACAGCCCAGCAGCAGAGGATTTTCTTTAGGGTTTTCTGAATGAATCTTCTTCTCGTTTCGCTCAGTTTTTCTAGTACTCGTGGCGGTCACGGCCGTGATAGCCATCACGGCCAGGCCGTGATGGTTTTCGACTTGGCACCGCTTCATTTACTGATTCATCACGGCCGTGATACTCATCACGGCTAGGTCGTGATCCTTTCTGACTTTTCCAACAAACAGGTCACGGCCGTGATAGACATCACGGCTAGGCCGTGATCGTCTCTGACTTTTCCAACTGATTTATCACGGCCGTAATATCCATCACGGCTAGGCCGTGACAGCTTCTGACTTTTGGCTCAATTCTTTCTTCAGCTCATCGCTCCTCCTCACGGTAGTGAGGGCCATCACGCAACTAGGCCGTGATACTCTCTGCTTGGCTCAATTTCTTATCTTTCAAAGCTCTAAGTCATCCAAGCTTCATACTTGCTAATTCTTGGGCATTTAATCATGAATATCTGCAAAACAACACACAATACCACCTTATCTGTTCCAAAGGAAAAACTAAACAAAATAAACACTAAAATGGCCTAACTATATGCAAATGCATGCAGAAATGTACATGGAAAATGAGGTGAAATCACACTCATCAGAAATCTCCCCTTCTAGGGCTGGAACCCTATCTCAGCCGCAGCCTCCAAGTCCCCAAGTGCTCTCTCCACCAAAAGCTCCCTCTTTTCTGCCCTAAAACAGCCACTTATACCAGTCAGTGCTGCGCGCATTCGCCTCGCGAGACATGTCTCACGAGACGAATATTAAAAATCTGCTTCAGAGAATTGAGATCTCGCGAGGCGAGAGTTTCTTCGCGACGCGAGACCGAAAGGTTTTTCTTCAATACGCCCGTGAGGAGCATCAGGGCCTGGGCGTGATGGCTTCTGTTTGCAGACTCGCGAGGCGAGACATGGGTTCGCGAGGCGAACCAGAAAGGCTTGCATTTTCTCCAACAGTCAGCTTTTTGGTCGCGGGGCGAATCCAGGCTCGCGGGGCGAATCACCAGAATTCTGCTTGGCTCAATTTCTTCTCTTTTCAGGCTCTTTTCCATCCAAGCTCCATCAAGGCTAATTTTTGGGCATTTTTCCATTAAATCCTGCAAAACAACACACAGAAACCACCTCATCCGTTCCAAAGGAAAAACTATACAAAATCAACACTAAATTGGCCTAACTATATGCAAATGCATGCAGAAATGTACATGGAAAATGAGGTGAAATCACACTCATCAAATCACCCCAAGCTTAAGACTTTGCTCGTCCTCAAGCAAAAACTAAGTCCAGAAGAGATAAACAGTCAAAACATGGATAGTGAACCAAGAACCCGAGTAAATGATCCAAGCAATAGGCAATTCAAACAATTCAGCAAGAGACAATCAATTCAAGTCCAATTAGGGGCTTAAGTTTCCTAGACTCACATTTTCACTGATTCGGGCACTCTTGCTCACTTGAAGCTCACCCCAAGCTTGTTTATTTGCTTGGCTCTCTTTCTTGCCTCACTCACTCAAGTGTTCAAGTATATATAACAATTCGCTCCATTTTCCTCAAGGAATGATTCCTACCATATGCTTGACTATCAACCAATTCTCCACTTTATTTATGAAAACACCTAAGAATCAAGAGGTCTTTATTTGGTTGTAACGTGGCCAAGGGATTAATCTTTAGGTGGGGATAACAAGAAAGGGATATTTCAAAAGGTTACATAAACATAAAGCTTTGCAAACATGACCTTCTAAAATACCTTCTTGGATTTTCAATTCACTTTCCACCTTTCTTTTCTTTCTTTTTCTTTTTATTTCTCACTTTTCTTTTTGTCATCCCCTTCTCTATTTATTTTTATTTTTTTTTCTTTTCTTTTCTTTTCTTTTCTTTTCTTTTATTTGGAGAAGGGGAAATTTTTCATCTCACGAGAATTAATTTTTTCTGATTCTTTCATCCCAAACTTTCAACTACCTTTTTACCCTTTTGTAATACTTTAGAAGGTCCCTTATCAAGTATATGTATCAAAATTTTTCAGGGTACCAAGAAAAGCATTTTATTCATTCAGGCTCAAAATTGGGCAACTAAGGGGTAGCATTTCATCATTCAAAACTCAGAAGGCCAGAAAAATACCTATTGCCTCAATCATTTTCAAAAATGTTTTCAAAAAATTTTAAGCTTTAAAATGGTTTCAAGTCAAGTTCTAGAGAAATTCATCCAAGAGGAGCAACACTCAACACAAAGAACGGGGGCAGATTTAGTGAGTACCCCCTAATGGCTCAAAAGCTCACATTTATCAGTTCAAGAACCAGTAAGAAACACAAGTCTAAATAAACATATGCTAATCATCAACTATCCAAGATCATCTCAAGCATATTCATTTGCAGCCATATCACAAGAATAAACAGAATTGGGTTCAAGAATTCACTATCACAAAAAAAATTGGCACTTAGCTCTCACAATCATAAGCTCAATCTAAGCAAGGGTAACCGAATCATGCGATCATGCAAACTTAAGCCTATATGAATGCAATATTTATAATGCAAGCAAAAAGATTACCCCTACCCCAAGCTTAAAGATTTACATTGTCCCCAATGTAAACAATCAAGTTGGAGGGAGGAAAGAAAAATAAAATAAAACAAAAGAAAAATGGAACGGCTTACCGAGGCGGTAGCGGGTGCTGACTTTACTTTTTCTTTGCCCCTTTTGTTCTTCTCCTTGTCTTCTTGCTCTCCCTTCCTTCCTTCTTTCCCTGAAATCACTTGGCAATTTTATTAGTAAAAGAAAACTCTTGAGCTTCTCAAATTATTCAAGAGTTTGAAAATCAAAAACAAAAACTAACTAAGGAGAAGGGTTAAGAAAAGTTGGGTTGCCTCCCAATAAGCGCTTCTTTAACGTCACTAGCTTGACTCATTAAGAAGCATCCACCTGGATCCCATAACCTATGGTATAAGGACCAAGGGATGCTAACCATGTGAGATCCTTCACCTGGATCCCACGGTTTGCAGCAAAAATGTGGAAGTGAGCGCTCGAAATTCATGCTGACTTCTTCAAATGGGAAGCGCTTTTCAATTCCTCTCGGGTCAAAGATGACCCCTTTATCCACAAAATATTCCCAATAAAAATGGGGTTCAACCTCTTGGACTGGCCATGGTGCCTGCATTTTTAAAGATCCAAAATCTGGGTTCTCAGGCAGAGGGATGAACTCCATTGTTGACTGCTTTAAAATGTGAAGTGGCAAACAATTCGAGAGGATCATTGGTGCTGTTCTGGCTTCTGTACAATCTTCACTCTCAGCATTGCCAAATCCATCACCTTCCAAATATGCAGAAATCTCCGCACAAACCACACAAGTGTTTCTCCCATCACATTCCACACATGCATTGGAACTAATAGCATCATCTAATTCCAAAAGTTCTTCATCATCCCCAAGCATGGTGAAATAGATGTCCTCCAAATGCCTCTTCCTTTCAATCTCTTCAGTCAAGGGTTCAATGGGGGATGGGGCAACTTTGTTCTCACAAACAGGTTCTTCACTTCTTGACTCGGCTGCTCCCACTTCTTCTTCTTCCTCATCATCCATTTTGGCATCATCTTCATCATCATACTTTATTGCATCACCTTCATCATCATCCATCAAGTTCCCTTTTGACATTCCGGATAGTTGGTTAGAGATTTTCTCAATAAGTACCCCGCAACTTCGAATGGTGTTTTCTTGATTCTTTAATTCTTCCATTGTTGTTGCCATGAAGTTCTCCAAAACAGCCTCTAAGTGAGGTCGACTATCCGGGATAGGTTGCTTAACCTCGACTGGGAATGCGGATTTGAAGTTCTCCCAAGCAACTTCCAATGGGGATGGCTCATCTTGATATGAAGGTGTGGAAGATTCCCAATGTTCCTCTTGCTCAATCCAAGTATTGTTTGGAGGGTTCCCCCACCATGGAGTGTAAGTGTTGGGATATTGATTTCCCCATTCAGAACAACCTACCATTGGTGGAGGGGAGATTTATGCCCTTGACAGCTCATCACTCACTTGTTGGATGTTTATGGCCAACTGCAGCATATCTACCCGCATCTGCAGCTCAGATATTTCCATTTCCGCATCAGATGGCTGATAATAGTTGTAGTCCATGATCCTGTCTAATCAATTTTTCACCTCACAGACAATTAAGCCCAAGATCAAAGAAACACAAAAAAGAATATATACAAAACTAACTAAAAAAAAAAAAATCAAATATATACAGAAAAACAAAATAAAAATGTCTAAACTAGTTGTCTCATTTGTTACTACTGATATTGGCAAAGCCAATCCCCGGCAACGGCGCCAAAAACTTGATGCTTGATTTTTAGAATAAAAGGCAAGTGCACCTCGTCGCAATCAAGTAATACGGTGGTGAGACCGGTTATCGTATCCACAGGGATCGGATGTCAATTACCAATTCACAAACTCAACAACTATCTAGACTAAACTATGGTATGAGAGATTAAAACAGAAAATAAAGAAATAAAATATTTTTATCTTTTTGGACTTTTAACAAACACTTGGAGTGCAGAATTTACAAATGGTTGAGATTGTCAGGTTTAGACTACACTAATCCTCCCTTGATTGCAATGAAATGGCTAACAACACAAGTCCTAATTCAATTATGCCAATCAAGCCTTTTCTAAAGTACTCAAGCCTAATGTCTTAGGTGCATTGAGCCTAAAACCCCAAATTAAACCCTAATGTCTTAGGTGGATTAATCTGTGATTTTACATTAAGTCAAGACTTATAAGATTGCAAGCATTCAACACCTATGTCTAGATTCTTGAACTACTTGGCATGTGATTCATGAACATGCCTTAACACCAACCTTCCAGTCATCTATCAAAGCAACATATCATTCCTATGGGTAGCTAATCCAAGGAAAGCATTAAACACAGAATCACATACTCATAAAGAAATAGAAACTTGTATTGAAATCAAATCAAATACAACAAGTTCAGAAAAGCTACATCTAACCCCAACAACGGGGATTTAACTACTCATGATAAAAGGAAATACAAAAGAGAATGAGAAAAGGGATGGAGAACACTCATAGACAAGCTTCCTCCATTCCCAGAGCAAGGAAATCTCCCCTTCTAGGGCTGGAACCCTATCTCAGCCGCAGCCTCCAAGTCCCCAAGTGCTCTCTCCACCAAAAGCTCTCTCTTTTCTGCCCTAAAACAGCCACTTATACCAGTCAGTGCTGCGCGCATTCGCGAGGCGAGACATGTCTCGTGAGGCGAATATTAAAAATCTGCTTCAGATAAATGAGATCTCGCGAGGCGAGAGTTTCTTCGCGACGCGAGACCGAAAGGTTTTTCTTCAATACACCCGTGAGGAGCATCAGGGCCTGGGCGTGATGGCTTCTGTTTGCAGACTCGCGAGGCGAGACATGGGTTCGCGAGGCGAACCAGAAAGGCTTGCATTTTCTCCAACAGTCAGCTTTCAGGGTCGCGGGGCGAATCCAGGCTCGCGGGGCGAATCACCAGAATTCTGCTTGGCTCAATTTCTTCTCTTTTCAGGCTCTTTTTCATCCAAGCTCCATCAAGGCTAATTTTTGGGCATTTTTCCATTAAATCCTGCAAAACAACACACAGAAACCACCTCATCCGTTCCAAAGGAAAAACTATACAAAATCAACACTAAATTGGCCTAACTATATGCAAATGCATGCAGAAATGTACATGGAAAATGAGGTGAAATCATACTCATCAAACACCCATTTGCGTATTCAACATTTTCATATTCAATATAGCTTCCCTATATTGCTGAGTAGCCGACAACTATAAGAACATACACATAAATTAAATTGAGTTTTGTAAATATATTATATAGGACCTATGCCCTTTCTTTCTCTTTCCTCTGACGATTTCCACTACCTTTCATCTAACTTTTTCTTCATCCTTTAGTTTGAGGTTTGAGAGTTTAATTCAAAAAAGTCTAATAATTAATAGTGTTTTATTGCTAAAGCTCTTGTAATCTCAACACAATCAACAAATTACCAAATATAACTCATTCCTTCAAAAAGAAGAATTAGTTACAAGTTAATGTAAAAAGAAAACTGGAATTATTTATAAGTTATATTCCACAATTCCTTAAAAGTAATGCATAATATGTTAATTACTTTAAATAGACCGTGAATAAATAGACCATGGATAACCCTTGGTATAGGATTTCCAACACCAGACAATTTAAAGTCATCTTCACATCTACCAATATGGTGTGATGTGGTTCATACTCCCCCCTTACCTCTTGTTGATGAGGGAAGATCATTTCGTTGGTGCCTCAACAATCAGCTTCCTTCTGAGCGAAGCAACACAAAGCTAAACTCCAACTCGACGTTCCAGTTTCCTATAAACAGTTCTTGTCAACTCCTGAAACATGTGAAACCTGATTCCCCAAGCAAACACAAACACTTTAACATCCCAGAGAGGGAGTCCAAGCATTTTCAACAACCAGACAATTCAAACAACTAGCTACTCATCATCAAACGCTCACTTTAAGTTGATTTAAATACTTAATTTCTCAAAACAGGGTCACATTCAACAGAAATCAGATTTGGGAAAAATAGTGCTCTTCACCACAAATTGGGGAAAATGAGATTTTATCATAAGATTACAAAATCAGTTTGGTAAACATAAACTGACAGTCCCAATTGCATAACAACAAAGTTAATTTCACAATTACAAAACTAATTTCAAATAAAATCATATTTGGGGCTTTAGGGTTCATGATACAAATTGGGGAAAATCAATCTACCCAAACAATGATAAAATCAGTTTAGGATAACACTAATTAACTGCCCTAATTGCCCAAAACAAGGTTCAATTTCAAAATCAAAACAGAAATCAAAAACTAGGGTTAGGGTTTCAATATCAAACTTGGGGTTCTTCTAAATCGGAGACATATAGATGAGATTTCACTCACCCAAGGAGAATGGGAAGAGAACGCGACGACGACCCAAGGTGATGGTGACGGCAGTGACGCGACTCCGGCGAGGTGGTCTGAGTGATGGCCTGAACCGCTTCTGCGCGAACAACACAGGGATGAAGGAGACCCGAATAGAGACGTCGAGGGACCCCTACGGTGAACGGAACAGAGATCCTATGGTGGCGGCATCACAGCGCCGAACAGCAAAGAACGGGGACAGGTCGTATGCGTAGTCGCGTCGTCTTCTCTCCAGCATCGCGGCGGCCTGACGACTCTCTGGAGGTGGTGGCGCGCGCGGTGCTCCTGCGGTCGGACGGTGGCTGGGTGCAAGAGGAAAGAAAGAGAAGTTTTTGTGTGGGTGTTCTTCTATGAAGAGAGGAAAAAGATGAGGGAAGAAAAAGAAGAAGAAGAAAAGAGAAAGGAAAGGGGTTGGGGTCGCGTACGGGGAAAGAGAGGATAAGAGCCTTTTGTTTTGTTTTGTTTTCTTTTTATTTTAGTTAATAGGTAAAATGTGTGGTTGAAATTGATTTTAGAAAAAGGGAAATAATATTAACCCTTAGATCTAAAACAATGAGTGACAAATATATACTTTCAAAATTCAAAATAGAGTAAATATTAATGATTGAACTGGTCAACCAACAAAATCAGTGATCCAAAATTAATCTCCAGTTAACACTAAACTAATTTATTTTCAAATCTAAAATTAAATAGAGTAACATCTGAAAATAAATTCCTTTGAATCATATTCTTTAAAATATTTTTATAAACAAAGAATAATAGTGACAATAACGTAACATTATTGTCTAGCAAGCATGTATACACTGCAGTAACACTGTTAACGCACCCGAGTGTAAATATGTTTTAAATTAGTCTAAATATGTTTTTTTTTCATAAATATTGTTTACTTTTAAATTTATTAAGATCAAATATTTTAATCATATTTGTAAGATAAATTATTTAATATTTTTCAAAAAAAATATAAAAAATGATAAATCCGTGTGAAATCCGTCTCAAATTTTCGGACAGATTTCAGACGGATGGTTAAAAAGACCCAAGATAAAAAAAAAAATATAATACGATCCGTGCGAAATCCATGGAAAATATTTTGGCGCGTTATTGGCGCGAAAGTTTGGAACAAAGTAGAGACGGAATCTCATTGAAAATTACATTCGTCTCAAATCCGTCCGAAATGTTCATAAAATTTCATACGGAAACATTTCCGTCCGAAAATTCCGTTTGAAAATCCAAGTTTTCTAGTATGGTAAACAAATAAAGCTGTAAGAGTTAAGGTCTAGAAGATTCACACAAGATGTTTTATCCTGGTTCACTCTCTTCCGACCAAGAGCTACGTCCAGTCCCTTCTACTTGAAGGTTTTTCTCCACTATTTTCCAAATAGATTACAACCAAGTATTAAACACCTCTCCAGGCTACAAGTATTTCTTTCTTACCAAGCCTCTTCAGGCTCTAACTCTAACAAAGAGATTTAACTTATGATCTTCTTAACTCACTATGTGTGAGGATATAAAAGTTTAAGATCAGTTGAATATTACAACAATATTCAAACTAAAGAATACAAACTCTTGCTCTTGAAAGAATATTAAAATGAGTGGTTATCGATTGACAAAAGTTGTTCTTCAGAACTTGAGGTCTTCTATTTATAGTGAACTTCTTCTTCACTTGTATTTATTCAACGGTTATTTTCAATAATCCCGTTTAGAGATAGCATTGAATGCATGATATCCGTTGTGACTGATAGCTTGATTGTGGCCTTTGTGAAATGTACTCTTGGTTATCATATTTGCACAGAATAGAGGGTCATTGTTTCTGAGCAATTTGTACCTTGAAAACTTTCTTTCCTCCTTTGTGTACAATCCAGCTTTTTCCACCAGTAAAGAAAAATTCGTACAAGTCACTTTTCATTTCCTTGTTGTACTATTTGTTTTTTGTATTTCCTCGATGATACTATAATTTTCTTACAAGGAAACAAAGCATTAACCGGATAAAACAAATGGAAAGAACAAATATTCTATTGAATTAAAAATCAAACATTTGAATTAAATTCATTGTGGGTCAGATTGCATTTATTCATTTTTAGAACAACATATACATAAGAGATAGAAGCTCGTCTATTCAAAAATCCCCGTCCACACCGTTATGTGTAAGAACGTAGTCTATTCACTTTTTCATTTAACTCGTCCACTGTCGTGGCATATTCTCTCGTCTACTGTCAAATCTTTGGACTTGCTATATCTCGGTGAGTTATCTTGATCTCCGTCTAGTGACGTGGTAATTAGAGTTCGTCTACTCGATTAATGAACTCGTCTACTCACATGGCAAGTTAAACTGGTCTATTTGATTTTAAACTTAAAATCCGTCTAGTAAACATTTAATGCCTTGTCTACTTAAAGAAACCAGTCTACTCAATTAAATAAATAAATAACTTTACCAAAACATTGAATTGCCCGTATACACGGGTGAACGTACATTTCTCTTTATGAGTCCAAGCAGATACATATAAAAACTTATTCTAAGTTTCCATGTCTTATAATTTTAAGTGTTCCTGCATAACTAAATAGCACATGTTAGATTTCAACTAACACTTTGTCAAGCAAATTTAATACTTTTGTTAACATCAAAACATATAGATTATTTAATCCAAAATCACTTTGGTTCCAACAGTGCCAGAGCATGATTAACGGCTATTAATATTAATATTGTTTTTTTAAACAATTAATATTAATATTGTTTGAAAAATGCTAGTTACACATAATTATGATTCACATCTCTCACATTGTAGTTTAAGTAACGTAATTAGAATGTATGTCATTGCATGCAAAACAAGAGTGTTCTACTGTTGTGATTGAATAATAAAAGGAATTTAATTATGATATCCAATAAGTGTAAAAAGTTTTTTTTTACATTGTTAATCAATCACAATCATTCTATTTCTGACATTTAAATTAATTATAATAATAATCTATTATTTTTAATGATGTGACAATTTGTAATTGATTGTGAGGTAAAAATTTGTATACTAATAATATTTATCAAATAAATCTAATAAAAATAGTATAAATATAAAATGGTGTGTGTATAAAAATGTGTGTTATTTTAATCACTTAAGACAATGTTAAGTGCAATAAGATATACATGTGTTTCTTTTTACATATAGGTAAGGTTAATGGTAGCGATTGAATACTATAATTTTTTAAATATTTTATTTGACACGCTTTTTATTATTTATTAGAGTTTATGTAAGACTCATTAAAAGTGGATGATTTCATGAGTTTTAATTGGGTCTCACACAAAAATCATTCAATAATAAATTGTGTGTTAATGAAAGTATTGAAAAGAGTGTGTATTTAACATTTTCTATATATAAAAAATAAACAAGAATAGCGTCAATAGTAAAAAATTATATAAATGCAAAGTGATAATGTATGTATAAACACTATTAACTAGCACTATTCTAGTGTTTAAACTTGAAATCTTCTTTGGCCCGTCCTTTTATTTCAAAAACGATAATTTTTTATGAACTATTATAATTAGGGCTTTTGACTGGGAATGACATCTTGAGGTATCCTCACAAGTTTTGATTTTTTGGATCAACCATCGAGACTAATCTCAATCGACTATTTAGAGCAAATAATTAATCCTTAATTTTTGTAACCTCACAACTAAAGTGTTTAACACTAGGGCTCAAACTTATATTTTCCTCCTTAAAGATGTTTACTGCTCGACCAACGCTTGATTGGTTTAAAAATGATAAATTAATGTGTTCAATAATGGAGGTAGTCATGCTTACGGTAGATTATGGCTACCCTAATTTTTTTAAAAAAGAAAATATATATTGCATGCATTTAAAATTAAAAAATAACTTCATCACTTCGTCAAGGAAAAAATTCATTTAAAATGAATTTCCTTTTAAAATGAGCATGTCAGGGTATATATATTTATCCTTATATCATTTAGTGAATTGAATTTTTTATGTATACTTCATTGTATATTAAGGATAGATATACTCTTGATTAGTCGTTTTAGAAAAAAAAAATCACTTTAAATTCACTTCATCAGTATATTTGACCTTTATGGCCCCTAAGAAAAAACTCACCAGCTCCGTCCCTTTGCTGCCAGATTTGATGGGGGTTGAAGGTTGGTGATACACGAGAAAGACATATAGTGGGGTTTACTTACCCTACTTGATAGGGTGAGGCACATGCATGTCGGGTTTTATAATTCCATTAATCCATTCCCTTTCATGCACGCTAGTCTTGGAGAAATTCTTATTTGTTCCTGTGTAAAAAAAATCTCGATATATATTATTTAATAGTATATAGTATCTTTAACTACAACATTATATGCTTAAAAAAAAAAACTACAACATTATAAAAATATGGTTAAGTGAGAAGTAGTAATGACCCACACACATAACTAAGATGATAGACATTAAATGATATATAACAGTTAACTTTTTATACCTTAATAATTTCTCTAAGTTGCACTCCCCTACTACAGTCTACATGCAAAAAAAATTTGTGAGAATTCAATTTTAGAGTATATGAAAATCAAATTTTTAAACTGAAAGGATCTTAGTTAGGGTTTAGGGTCCTTGTCCCAAAACAAAAAATAACGACGACATGCTGCCAAAGATATATATATAAATATATATATATATATATATATATCTATATATATATATATATATATATATATTATAATCTTCCACTCCATGACCGCTTCAATAATTAATATACATTATACGATATAATTCTAGTTACGCAAGATTGTTGAGGTGTGGAATTTTTTTTTTTAAAAAAAACCCAACCATTTACACTATACTTATAAGATTTTATATTTAATCAAAAGTTTGCACCATTTGCATTATACTTATGATAAGATTTTATATTCAATTAAAAGTTTGCACCATTTACATTATACTCATGAGGTTTTATGTTGATCAACAATTATTTTACAAGATTATGATAAATTGTAAATTAGATTAGACTGCTTTTATAAATAATTATTTTATATCTGAGCTTTTATAAAAAAAATATTAAATAGTGTAAATGGGTCAAATTTTATACTTAATATTAATAAATTTACCCAATTACCGAAAAATGAAAATAAAAAAAAACGACAACAGCAATATTGTTAACAATGATGATAATTGAAAAGCAGGAGGAAGAAGATGTGTTACTGTTAACCATACTTTCGATTTACAACATGATGGTTTTTTGTGTTCTTGTACAAAAATTGCCAAAGATGATGTGCGGCAGGTGGAAAAAAGTAGAGGTACTACAAACAAAGTACATATGGATATACTACCAGCAAAATACAAAGTAGAGAGATATTGGTTCTGAGCTGTGACTATAATTGTTATTTCTCTCTCATAGTTATTAAAATAAAAACACACATGTCAAAATATTAGCGGATGTTAGTGTAAAACTTTTTACACTGACAGTGTATACTACTTTAATCCATAAAAAATTAACTAACATATAAAAACAAATTAAATGATACAAATTTGATAATAACTTAATATAATATAAATTACCCAAATAAATTTATATCCAAAACCTTCACTTCTTCAATTATACACACGACGTTCCATATATAGAGTAAAAAATCATCTATTATCATATGTGGTCTATTTTTATCAATTTCTTTTTAATGTAGACAATTGTATCTATCTTAGAATTCTTAGATAGTGTAATTTAAGTGTTTGAAATTGTACTTATTTTAATTAAATTTGAGTCAATCATCTTTTATAAGAGTTAATTGTATATATATATATATATATATATATATATATATATATATATATATATATATATATATATATATATATACATGGGGAGGGAGCCATGGCAACCCTTCGTCCCCCTCCCCCGCCCCAGTGTACAATATATGTTATGGGTCATCACCCTGGATCAACAGTTCAATACAATAGGGGTTGCTTTTAGGGTGAGAAACCATGACAGGTCTCTTACCATGTAACATCATTAATTGCCTTTAGATTCATTTTTACCCCATATCCATATCATACACCCTCCAAACCAGATAATCGCTTTCCTCAACAAGTCCCTCCAGACCCCTCCCCCAGTCCCTCTCAATCATAGCGACGGCGCCAGCATCTTCATTCTCCGGTGCAGGTCTCTGCCAGCCATGCCACACACCAAGCGACGTCCCCTCTCCGGTGCCGGTCTCCCTTCTGCAACCCAGATCTGCAACTTGACCCACTTCCCCTCTCTCTCCATCATTCCAATCGTCCTCCCCTTCCACCGCCTCAGCCACCAACTTGGACCCCTTGAACCTTGACTTACAAAACGAAAACGGAGAAGACGACCAGGGCATGGACGATGGCGAAGGAGACCAACTCGCGGTGGTGAGTCCGGTTCAGCATGGCGGTGGTGGTCAGAACTGTAGTGGAGACGCGGATGCGCGGCGACTGGCACTACAAAAAAATCAGGGATTACCGATGGCCAAAACCCGTCGGAAAAGCAAAAAATCTGTCGGTAATGCACATTTCCGACGGACCATATCCATCAGTATCCGACTCGTAGGAAACGGTTTCCGACGGACGAGCCGAGTCCGTCGGAAACATTACCGACGGATTTCTATTATGTTGATCTAATATAATAATATAATAAATTAATTATAATAAAATAAAAATGTAATATTTTAAATAAAAAAGAATTACTAATTTTTTTAAAAAAATTAAATATTACATACATAAAATATCCGCCTGTCTAGAAAACACAAGTAAATATAAAACTATCATAATAATCATCATCATAATAACATTTATCGTCATCATGTAGGGGGAGTTCACCGGCGTCAACTGACCATAATGCTGTGACGCAGGAGTCACACCGACATCATGCGGCTGTGGTGGTGGCACAGTAGAAGTAGTGGAGGGCTGAGTGGCATGGATGACCCCTGTAGAGCGTTGCGCCTCTCTGGTGGAAGCAAATCGAGTAGAGAGGTCATCATCGTCGACCAAGTCTCCATCTGCTGCTGCTGCTGCATGCGCTCTGCAATCTGCCTCTGCTCCTGCACCTCCTGCCTCAATAGTCGCACCTCCGTGTCCTGTGAGCTGATGTGTGAAATTCCGGCAAGTGTGCCGGATTCGTCGCCAAGTTATAAAAAGATCGATCCCACATGGACCGTGATCTCAAACCACAACTAATTAGTAAATCGATAAAACTGGACTAAGATTTTGAAAAGATTTTGATTTTTGAAATAGGGTCAAGTAACAATCAAATTTAGTTTCGCAATTAAACAAAACAGGAAAGCAATTCAAATTGGGGGTTTTTCAAATTCAAAACGGATTTCCAGGAATTGGGATACCACAAAACTGTTTATGTTACTGAATCGACTCCTCTCCTTGTTAATTTCCAAAATTTGTTTTGAAGGCGAATTTGTCCTAAATTAGCTAATGCTCCCTCTCGGGTTACAAAAACCGTTCCCGACTAAATCAATCCCTACTCTCGTGGTAATTGAATTTAAATCGGACCCCTTGAGTTTTGTAACAATTCGTGAATCCTCGAAGGACCGCTTCTAACTCTCGTGATTTAAGTCCTAAGTTCGATTCCTATAGATCCGATACCTAAGTTCACCGCTAAGTTCGTCCTTAGTGTATCTATGGCACGCAAACAAGTGGCCACCGAATTCGCGAGTAATTAAAGCAATAGGGATCGAATCGAAAACAAATCTGAATTAACAAGAAATCAAAGTCAATACATCACCATAAACAAGTTTTGGGCATAGCCCCAATTCCTAGAAACTATACTACTACTCAAGCCTTGCCACGACTGTAGCAAGCTTGATTGAAAATAACATAAAGAGAAAACAAACCCTAAGAGAAGAGGAGAAGAAGAAGAAGAGAATTTCTAAATTTTTCTAAGGTAAACAGCCCGCCAAAAAGTGCCCAGATTCAAGCTCCTAGGTCCTATTTATAAGATTGGGCAGTTTGAATCCTAAACCAATGCAAAAACCAGATCAATTCGGTTGTTGAAGATCCATGGAATGCGTGTCACAGCCGTGATGGCCATCACGGCCTGTCCGTGACAGCTTCTGCCTTGAATGTTGCTTCAGCAAATGGTCTGTCATGGCTGTGATGGGCATCACGGCCTGGCCGTGATAGATTCTGACTTGTGGGGGGTCTGACTCAATATGCATGTCACGGCCGTGATGAGCATCACGACCTGGCCGTGACAGATTCTGACTTGACCATTCTTCCTTTTCAGCTTCACTTGATCATGGTCGTGATGGACATCACGACCTGGTCGTGATCAGCTCTGTTTGCCTCTTTTTCTTGTTTTCCAAGCTCCCATCTTCGTGCCAGCTCCAACGCGACTGATCCTGAGCATTTTAATCTTCTTTTCCTGCACACAAGCACCACAAAACCACCTTACTCGTTCCAAGGCAAAATTAACTAATAATCAAATAAAATAAGTCTAAACTGTATGAAAATTCATGCAAAATGTCATGGAAATATGAGGTGAAATCACACTCATCATGAGCCAAAGGATGTAGGCTCCCGAATGGTCAAGCTCGGCGTCAAGGCTCGAGTGATGGAACGAGCCATAGTCACGGTACCATAAATGCGACCCTTCTTCTTCCCGCCCGTCACTTCCATCCAGACCTTGGTCTGTAGTCGATCGACCTCGGCGGGGTCCAGTTGGGAAGGATCCGAGGCACCGGAACAGGAGGCAGCCTCAGACGCTACCTGACTGAACCTGGCATTGTACTCTACCTGCGTCAATACATTAAAAAAATTATATTATTAGACTATAATATGGAAAAGATACACTAAATGTAAAAAGATACTTTAATTAGCTCACCACTATCTGCCTCGACCTCTCACCACTTCTGCACGAATATGTGTTTGCTCAAACACAGTAGGGACATCAACCGAGTGGTCAAGCTGTCCTACCTGCAGCCGACAAAGAATAATTATAAAATAATTTTTTAATAAAAATACAAATATACTATTATTTATATGTGCATACCATGTTAATGGCATGCTGCATATGACTAATCGAGCCACCGGTGTGCATGCTCCCACCCTTCTCGAAGGCCCGATTTCTCTTTGCTTGCTCACACTTCGCCTTGTACTCTGGAGTGTCCCAGTACGCACAAAGTTGGGCCCAAATTTTGGGACCGTTGTAATCTGGGCGCACCCGACTTTCCCTAGCCTTCCCGAGCATTTCCCTCAGTCGATTAGACGCTCTGTCATCAAATATGGCGCGTATCTGTGCAGCATGCTCTGGTAACCAGTGCACAAGGGCCTGTTAACAAAGAAGAAATATCAATACCATTATACAAAAAAATTAAAAAATATAAAATACGTGAAATATAAAAATATAAAAATACAGGGAAAAATAAACAAGTTACCTCGAATTGTTTGAAGATACGATCCCGGTCATCCTTCGGTATCCTCCCTCATGATGGCCAGAAGTGACGATATTGCGCCTTGAGGGCGTATGTAACGTTCTTCGATCCCACTTTCGATGGGATGAAGCTGAAAGATTTAAAAATTGATTAATTCAACAATATGACAATCAACAAATATATACTTATTGGATAAATATAAAATAGTCAAAGTTAAAAATTTCTTACGATCCAGAAACAGGTGTGACCCATGGTCGATCCTCAGCTCTGGGAATCCTGGACCACTCAAGCAAGTTCTCTGACTCGACCGTGTGCTGGCCGAAAGTTGTGCATGGAATGTCCGTACCGTGATCATATGCGGTTGCGGATGATGCGGATGGACTGGTAGGGTCAGACTGTGCCGGCACACCAGGAGTTAGCATGAATGATAATCCTGCTAGCTGTGTGGCATATGCAGCTGATGATAGTAGTGCTGGGTGTGGGTGTGGTATAAGTCTAGTAGTGAGCGGCGAGTAGCCGACCAATGAGCCTCGTGGGCCAAAGCGAGTGGGTGGAATTTGTGTGAAGGCTGGGGTAGTGTGGGTCGGGGATGGTGTGGTATGGGTAGGGGATGGTATAGTATGGGTCGGAGACGGTGTAGAATGAGTGGGGGAGGGTGTAGAACGGTCGGGGGATGCTCTTGTAGGTGCCACTAGAGTGGGTGCGTTAGGTGGAGAGGAACCTACACCGAGGCGGGCAAGCACCTGGGATTTAATGGTGTATCGTCCTCGCTTAGCCTTCCCCTTCCCCTTATCACCGCTAGGCAGTGGGGGGCGGGGCGGCTCTCCTCCTGATGCTGACATATCTATTTTTTTATCACTATTATAAGTCAATGTAAAAGCAATAAATCTAACGACGATATTGCGGAATAATCTAATAAGTAAAATTTTAAAATATAACAACATTACAAAAGGATTACATTTAAATGCATAAACAAATATACAAAATACATGATACTATAACTTAACAGTAAAATTCCTATTCAGACTCGGTATCATCATCTGATTGTAAGTCTGACTCATCTTCTTCTAGCATTGAGTCATCACTTTGGATTTCTTCCTCTGATGATACATTCATCGATATCGACGGATTAGCAATGGCCACTTCTTCCCCATCATCAGCAGATCCCAACATGCCAGTAATACGCTCGACCTCAATTACTTCATTGACATGTGACGATTCATCCGCCTGGAAGGGTATATAATCCTCTGCATTATATATTTCTATGCGACCCCTAGGTTTGGTAGTGATAGCAACACACCAACCTCGTTTGTCCGTTCGCATTGCTGGATAAGGGACGTAGTAAACTTGTTTGGCATTGTGAGCAATGATAAATGGATCAAATTGTTGATATTTTCTATCCATGCGAATGTCCACAGTGTCATACTTGGGATCCACCTTTGTGCCTGTCTTCGATGGATCAAACCACTTACAATAAAATAATACTACTTTTTTAGGATAAGTAATAGTATTGTATTATAACTCGTATATGTGTTTTATGACTCCATAAAAATTACCAGTACCTTCACCCTGTACCACAACCCCGCTATTAAAGGTCTTTTTGCCAACGTTCCATTCATCTGTGTAGAATTTGTACCCATTAACAAAGTATGCATGCCATGATCTAACACTGCTATAGGGCTCATACACCAAATCTCTTAAGTGTTGATTTAGCACAGTTAATGGTTGCTGATACACCTACAAATTTATAAGTCATATTAAATAACTACTTTTAAATTAGCAATTAAGCTTAAAATATTGTTTGCTAAGTTATACAACACTTACTTGTTGCTTGAACCATTGAGGAAACCCTGCATGTGTACGAGCAAAAGCATCTTGGTTACTAATTTGATTAATTTGCAGGAACACACTGACAAATTAATAAAATCCGTACAATGCATTAAAAATAGAATATGATAATCCCATATGATACATCATTTAAAATATGAGTCTTTCAAACTTACTCATGGTATAGTTTCACCTCTGTGCAGTTTATCAACACATGAACATGGGTCGACTCATACTCCTCATCACTTAACCAGTAAATAAGCTCTTTGCCCACATGACGGCCAGGAAGATTAAATACAGATAGCATATAAGGATACCCTCCACCATCAGCATCTATCTCGTTCCTAACATTTCTCGGTGCCAACATGAAGCTGTTGAAATAATGGGAATAGAAATAGGTTGTTTCACGGTGTAAGTAGGACGCACAGATTGATCCTTCCACCCTACCCTTGTTTTTCACTGATCGTTTAGAGTCGCCCATGAATCTAATTAATAAAAACTATTAGTGACAAGTCTTTATTCAAGGGACGTTAATTATGTAAATGTGAAAATATAAAAATATTACCTTTCAAACGAATACATTCACCTATATTGTACTGGTCCACCAAGCCTCGCTTCCTATACAAGATGCACAGGGAGATGTTCCGTTGAGTCAAAAAATCCTGGGGGCAATACCCTCTCCATCTTGCAAAGAATTATTGGAATATTTTCTTCCGACTTCTTCAGACCATCCACGCTTAATGTTGCAGAGCATAAATCTTTGAAGAAATGACTGATTTCTTTAAGCGGATTCAAAATGACCGATGGCAATGAGCTGAAAGCAATAGGAAGCAAACACTCCATGAATACATGACAATCATGACTTTTCATCCCGTGAAGCCTCCCGGTTCTTACATCAGCACATCGTGCCAAATTAGAGGAATAACCATCAGGTGTCCTAAGGTCTTTTAACCATCGACAAATTGACTTTGCTTCATCGGCGGTTAGTGTGTAACAAACTTTTGGTTTGACCATTTTTCCATTAGGCTGCGGCTTCAGCTCCAAATCCTTTCATCTATAGTACAGCGCTATGTCCATTCTTGCCTTCTCATTGTCTTTCGTCTTGCCAGACATATTCATAACCGTGTTAAAGATATTGTCAAAGAAATTCTTCTCAATATGCATCACATCAAGGTTATGTCTTAATAGATTATCCTTCAAATACGGTAGTTCCCAAAAAAATGCTTTGTTTTGTCCAATTATGCCATTCTCCATACCCCGATAACTTTGACACACCAGTTTCAGTGACTTTAGGAAGATCCCTAACCCGACCCCATATTTGTTCAGGAGTCAAAAAAGGCGGTGTACCTTCCTCTTCTGTCTGATTCTTTTTGAAAGCTCGGGTATTCCTTCGGAAGGGATGGTCAGGATCTAAGAACCGACGATTGGAATCAAACCAGGAACTTTTGCCACCATATCTCAGGGTAAAAGCCTTTCCATGTTCCATGCAATACGGGCACGCCAATCTACCATGTGTCCCCCAACCAGATAGCATGCCATATGCACGAAAATCATTGATAGTCCACATCAGTGACGCCTCATCATAAAGTTTCGCTTCTTTGAGACGTCATACATTAACACACCATCCCACGAATTCTTCAGATCATCGATCAGAGGTTGCAAATATACATCTATCCCGGTCTTCGGATTAGATGGTCCCGGAATGAGACAAGTCAAAAACATGTACGGTTTTGACATGCACATCTCGGGAGGAAGATTGTACAGTGTAACAATCACTGGCCAACATGAATATGAAGAGGCTGACACCTGAATGTACGGGGTAAAACCATCTGAACACAATCCAAGTCTAACATTGCGAGGATCTGCTGCAAAATCAGGATGCACCTGATCGAAGTGCCTCCAAGCATCACCATCAGAAGGGTGACGTATAAGGCCTGTATTTCTCCTATTTTCATTATGCCACCTCATCTATCCCGCAGTTTACGATGATGCAAATAGTCTTTTCAACCTTGGAATTATTGGCAGATAGAACATTGACTTTGCAGGAACTGGTTTGTTCTTACTACGGTCACTGCTTTGAACACGGTACCTGAGTGTCTGACAAAATTTACATTCTTCCAACATGCTGTCATTTGTACTCGAAGCCCTATCATAATACAACATGCACCCATTTGGACAACAGTCTATTCTTTTAGCCCCCAACCCTAGTTTCGACACCAACCGCTTCGCATAATAATAACTTTTTGGCAACAAGTCTTTGACGGGTGTCACATCTTGAAGCATTTTACAAAAAAACTCCAAACACTGCTCAGGCACATTCCAATTGGACTTGCAAGCTAGAAGCCAAACACAAATTGATAATTTTGAATCTGACGTCCCTTCAAACAACGGCTTATCTGTCTCTAACAAAAGATTGTAGAATCTCTGCGCCGATTAATTAGGAGGCTCTTCCATGTCATCAGACTCATCCGCCTCGAAGTTCCCATGCTGCCCAAGACAATCGTCCACCATCATATGCATTGACTAGAGTCGTTCGACATAGTCGTCATGTAAGCCACTGCTAGATGCACCCATGTGAAGATCGTCACCGCCGACATCATTCAGATTAATATCCGGCAACTCCTCACCATGATCAGTCCATATCCAATAATTAGGCTTGAACCCACGTCGATATAGGTGTACCTTCACGTCATCATCACTCGAAACTACAATTGCACTTTATGCACGGACATCGAATCCCCCCCTTTTTTGCATAATCACAATGTTGTTTGGCTTTCGATATAAACTCCGCAACTCCAACTACAAATGATTGTTTTAGAAGTCATCTCCCAGGCTCATTCCTATCATACACCCAACTACAACTCGGGAGATAATATTCCATCCTTCTGCATATCCAGATGAGTTGACGAATTTTTAAACATGATACTATTATAACCTCGAATCTCTCCCTTTCCTTCAAAGGTGTGACCCTATCCCATTCGAGGAAAAACTTTTTCACCACTGTATTATACTAGTTACCCATCGCTTCTCATGTCTTATAACTGACGAAATTTCGGCAGCATTTCCCATTGGTCTCCAAGTACACGACGTGACCGCAGTAAGATACCACAATCAAGCATGGACCCGGAGAACAAAAGGAAATGCTTTGACCCGAAATTTCATCAACTATATAACAGATGAGAATCAACGAGTGATTAGTATATCAGTGGAGAAATAGTTTTTTTCCCAAACTCTCCCAATTGGACAATTCAAGATTCAATAAAATGAACGATACCATGATCACAAGTACACATGCTCAATAATATTGAACCTTGAACGGGGAGCTACGGTTTTTATCAATTGCGTATTAACTCTATATACCTTCAGATAAAATAAGACTTCAAGTGACACAAATAATTTGCATAAAGATTTTTTTAATCAATTATCAGTATATTAGTTAATTACTTAAATACTAAGATTTTTTAATTATAAGTATATTATTTAATTACATAAATACTAAGATTTTTTAACACAACGACAAGGCATGGAGTAATCATTTTAAGAGGCATATAACAATTTACCTAAATTAAGTATTAATTTAAGTTTTGTAAAAAAAAATACTATTAATTAAAGTTTTATATGACATCAAAAGCTAACGGTGAATTGTACACCACCATAAACCAGCATTAAATGACACATGTTTCTAACCACAATAAAATTCTAAATAACAATATCATAAATAAAACAAAACCAGCATATGCATTTGCAATCCAAACCACAAGTAGATAAAAATTTACTAAATTGATCCAACATATATAACAGTCCAACACACTTAACAATTTACAACATAACAATACAATACACCTAACTATCCAACACAGTTAAAAAAAATCGATCCAACGATACATTACAATACATTTTATCATTGTCCTAACAATTTACAACATCATAATCAACAACTATCCATTCAACATTTAAATTAATAAACAAAAAAATCTAAAAAAAATTAAATTAAATTGGAAACTCACCTGAAACAATCGCACTGGTGGCTGGTGCTCCAAACTGGTGGTTGTTCACTGGAGAAGACAAAGATTGAGTTACTAGCTATAATGCACAAATAGAGGGTTAGAGAAAAAGGTAGCTCACCAGAATGGATGGCGGCGTGCAGCGGGGCAGGTGGCTGAACGATGGTGAGCGGCGGTATATGGCGGCATCGGCGTCGGCTGTTTGGAGGTGGGGGAGAGAAAAGAGAAAGGAAATAAAGGGAGAAGCAGAAGAAGGAGAAAGAGGAAGGGGAAGGGGGCCGGTACGGGGCTACCGGTGGGGGGCTCGGAATCGGAAATGTGAGGTGTTGTGACTCCGGCAAGTGTACCGGGTCGTCGCAAGTAATAAAAACACGGTAAGATTCTACCGAGGTCGAACACAAGGATTGGGTTACCAATTCGACTAAATTGTCAAGAAATCCGATACGTTGGTTAAGCAATAGAAGGTGGTTGAGAGAAAGAGATTGAGATCGTAATTTCAAGAATCAAATCAAATAACGCTACGGTGATTAAATTCAGAAATAAAAGCATCTAAGGTTTCGAATCCACCTACCCAATCATGCAAAGTACCCAAGTGATGATGTTCTCCTCCCTAAGTTCAATTTTAATGTCAACCGGGACCCCTAAATTCTCCTAAATCCACTTCCGTGCTCATTAGGACGTATTCGATGATTTGAGTTAATTACTTGCTAGGTCTCTTAACCCTAATCTCGAATTCTATTAATTCTTGTTCCCTATAGGTTGCATCGATCTCCTACTCACTCTCGTGCAATACTCGACCGATGTTCCCAATTCAAGTTCTAAAACGCGAATCGCCGCTAGGCCTCAACACGCTTAACTAGTCGATCACGCTAGCATATAATCGACACAATGAAAACAGAATTGGAAAACCATAATTGAATTAAAGGAGAGAGAGTTACATTACATGAACACTATGCCGCCATGGGTGGCTTCATCGATCCCCTAGACAAGAGGATTAGTTCCTCATGTCCGTAACAACAACGCACGTACAATCGGAATTCATCCTAAGCCTAAGAATTAAGAGAGGAGAAGAAGAAAAGAAACCCCAGAATAAGGATTACAAAAGGTCTCTCGAAAATTCTGATCCCAAAAGTCCTCTTTTTACGCTCGATCCGCTCTATTTATAAGGAGGCCACGCGTCACGGCCGTGGACGGCCATCACGGCCAGGCCGTGACGGTTTGGTTTCAGCGCGCACTCGGAATTCGAACTCTCGCGACGCTGAATGATGACTTCGCGACGCGAGCCCGCCTTTCACGGCCCGTGATGTGAATCACGGCCGGCCGTGATGTTCTCCGCCTTGTGTGGATCTTGGGTCACGGCCGTGATACATATCACGGCTAGGCCGTGATGGTCTCTGACTCTGGTACTTTTCTGGAATTCACACACTCGCGACGCGAAGGACGTCTCGCGACGCGAACCTTCCTTTCACGCCCCGTGATGTGAATCACGGCTAGGCCATGATGGTCTCTGTCTTCCCAGGTCTTCAAACTCTCGCGGGGCGATCTTCCTCTCGCGGGGCGAGAATCTCCAGAATAGCAATCTCCACTATTTCTTGACTTTCCTTAATTCTTAGAGCTTCACTTATGGACCTGAAAACAACACAAGCAACCACAAGCGTAATTCTATCCAAAAGAAGCTAAAAACTATACAAAAGACGCAAAACGAGTCAAAGTCCAACTTAGGAACAAAAACAAGGCAAATTTGGGCGAAAACGAGAGTGAACTCGAATAAATTGGCACATAAACCCTAGTTCATCTAGTCATAAAACTAGATAAGCCAGAGGCTTATCATGAGGGTGGGGGGGAGGGGCGGGTCAGGAATGGAAATGGGGGCGGGGGACGTGAGGGAGACGAAGGGGGGGATCCGGTTTTAAAAAGACCATGGGGTTACCGACAGACCGAGCTGTCGGTACCTAAAAATCGGTTCAAGTTACCGACGACGGGATCCGACTTTCCGACGAACCCGTCTATCGTTAATATATTTCCTGCCGATATTCTTGGATTTCTGACGGAAATTTCCGTCGGTACAAAAACATTTTCGACGGAAATTCCGTTGGTAACGCGTTTCCAATTTTCAAGATGCATCTTCGACGAAAATTTCCGTCGAAAATATGCCTTTGTCTACTCATCACCGACGGAAATTTCCGTCGGAAATACGACTTTCCCTACTCATCAGCGACGGAAATTTCTGTCGGTAACTTACCGACGGAAATTTCGGTCGGAAATCTGACTTTCCCTACTCATTACCGACGAAAATTTCTGTCGGTAATTTATTCTCGCCACTTTTTCGACGGAATTATCGACGGCTATTTCAGTCGGAAATCACGTTGATTTTTCCCTTCCATATTTTCGACGATTTTTTTGCGTCGGTAATAATAAAATTTCCATCGGAAAAATGTCCGTCGGTAAATGGCCGTCGGTAATTCCATGTATTCTTGTAGTGTGGAAGGATCTACAACGTTTGGAGAACAACGGACCGGGGGTGTGGGGTGGGGGTGACGGTTGCGGTGGGTCACAGTGTCGTTCTGTCACCTCTCCGCATTGACCATTGGATGGAGGAGAGGAAGGAGAAGAATGGAGGTGGCAGGGACGCAATCGAATTGTTGGACTCCGAGGTGGGGTGGGGTGGGGTGGCAGGAGTGGAAGTGAAAGGGGTGCCCACGGTGGTGGCATTGTGATGAAGGAGATGGAGGTGGCAGGGACTATAGGAGGAGTTGGGAGGAGGAATTATTTGGTATAAGGAAGGAATTATTTGGTATATGGAAAAGGTGTATGATGTTATCATGAGGATCAAAATAATCAATGATTAATATTAGGTTAATTATTGAGTTGGTCCCTGAACTATTTGGGAATTTTCAATTAGGTCCCTGAACTAAAACAATTTCTAATTAGGTCCCTAAACTTATATAAAATTTTCAATTAGGTCCCTAAACTAAAATTTTTGTAATTGGATCCCTGAACTTATATAAAATTTTCAATTAGGTCCCTAAAGTAAAAAGGTGACTATATAAAATAAAAATTAATAAAATGATAGATGATGAAATTAGGGAAAAAAATATTGTTTGACATAATAATAAAATGACAAAAGATGAATATTAGAGAAAAACTCACTATTTAAAATAATAATATTAATAATAAATTAAAAATAAAACTTATTGAGAAAAGTTATTGTTTAGCATAATAATTAAATAAAAATAGATAAATAGATAAATTTGAGAGATAAAATTTAGTTCTTGAAATAATAATAACAAAATAATGAAATGTGAAATTGTGCTAGAAAATCCATGTTTTATAACAAAATATTAAGATATTAAACTGATAAACCTCAATTAAAAAAATATAAATAAAATAAAAAAAACATCAATTAAAAACAAAGTTACTATTTTAAATAATAAATAAAATAAAGAATCTAGTTAAGTAAATATCAGATCTTAGTTTGATTGTCAATTTTATTTTGAGTTATTTAATTTATTTTATTATTTATTATGTTATTTTATATTTTAATTGTGGTTTTTCTTAAATTATTTTAATATTTTTTAAATAACATTTTTGCTTGCTATGTCTATTGTTATTATTTTAACATTTTTTAAAATATTAAATATTTGACTCAGTTTAGTAACTTAATATTTTGTTGTAAAACATGATTTTTCTAACAAAATTTCATATTTCATTATTATAATTTTATGAACTAATTTTTGTCTCTCAAATTTATTTATTTATATTTAATTGCTATGCTAAACATTAGTTTTTCTCACTATGTTTTATTTTTTAATTTAAATAGTAGTTTTTTCTCTCAATATTTAAAATAATAATATTAATAATAAATTAAAAATAAAACTTATTGAGAAAATTTATTGTTTAGCATAATAGTTAAATAAAAATAGATAAATAGATAAATTTGAGAGACAAAATTTAGTTCTTGAAATAATAACAACAAAATAATGAAATGTGAAATTATGCTAGAAAATCCATGTTTTATAACAAAATATTAAGATATTAAACAGATAAAGCTCAATTAAAAAAATATAAATAAAATAAAATAAACACCAATTAAAAACAAAGTTATTATTTTAAATAATAAATAAAATAAAGAATCTAGTTAAGTAAATATCAAATCTTAGTTTGATTGTCAATTTTATTTTGAGTTATTTAATTTATTTTATTATTTATTATGTTATTTAATATTTTAATTGTGGTTTTTCTTAAATTATTTTAATATTTTTTAAATAACATTTTTGCTTGCTATGTCTATTGTTATTATTTTAATATTTTTTTAAATATTAAATATTAGACTCAGTTTAGTAACTTAATATTTTGTTATAAAACATGAATTTTCTAACAAAATTTCATATTTCATTATTATAATTTTATGAACTAATTTTTGTCTCTCAAATTTATTTATTTTTATTTAATTGTTATGCTAAACATTAGTTTTTCTCACTATGTTTTATTTTTAAATTTAGATAGTAGTTTTTTATCTCATATTCATCTTTTGTCATTTTATTATTACGTCAAACAATATTATTGTTTTTAAATTTAATCATTTATCATTTTTTTATTTTATATATTCACATTTTTACTTTGGGGACCTAATTGAAAATTTTATATAAGTTCAGGAATCCAATTAGAAACTTTTTAGTTCAGGGATCCAATTGAAATTTTTTTATAAGTTTAAGGACCTAATTAAAAAAAATTTTAATTTAAAGATTTAATTAAAAATTCTCAAATAATTTAAAAACCAACTCAATAATTAAACATTAATATTACTCTCTCGTAACGAGAGATTTAAAATTCACCATACAATAGTTTGGTCACACACATTAAGTCGGTCAGTCACTCAATATTAACGAGTTAGGGTGCGTTTGGGTAAACAACTTAATTAAGAGCTTATCACATAAGACCTTATCTCATGAGAGCTTATGCCATAAGCGCTTAAAGAAATAAAAAGAAAGAAAGGGACGTGAGAGGATTCGAATAGTGAAAAACACAGATAGGGTGTTTAGTGCATAAGCTCTTATGATAATTCCATAAGCTTCTCCCAGTGACTTATGAAAATAAGTCAAAAACTACTTATGAGATGACATAAGTTATTTTTATAAGCTCTGCCAAACATACTGTATAAGAGCTTATGTCATCAGATAAGTCAAAAGAAGCTTAAATAAGCTCTTCCAAATACCACATTAATCAATGACTCGATACCAATTGAGAGTTTAGGCCTCATAGCTAGAGACTAGGGTTGTCACCTTATTCCTACAAAAGTTGGTTGGAGAAGTGGAATAGAGCCAGAAAACCACTAAGAACGTACGGACTGGGCAAGACCAATGTACAATGGACAGAACAAATTATATTTTTTTATTTAATTAAAAATACATTGAAGTTTCAATTCACTAATGATTTAAAGCTGAATACACCCATAATTACTCATTTTACACATAAAATTATTTTAGAGCAACATTATATCCTATTCGTATGACGAATGATGGTCCGTAATGTAAAAAATAGCAGAATGCCATGTGCTAACGTATCTGGTTATAAGGCCCTATAATGTGACTAGTATTTTTTCACCCTGCGAATCACGGGTCATCAAATATTATTATTATTGATAATATTATTATCATTAATAACCTGAATTATGTCTCTATATGTACAAAACTTTTTTTCCTTTATTCTAAATTAAGTCCACCATGTCAAACATTTTTTTGACTTATTTCACACATTGCTTTCAATATTTCCTTCTCATCCATAATGGTGGTACTCATTCATTTCCCAGGCTTTTTATTTATAGACAGAAGTGATCAGCAAAAACCTTGAAACAATTTTATCTATAATTTGAGTGCAAAGAATTGTATATTATTTTTATTTTAAAATGATATTACAATACGTAATGTAACACTATGTGTTAAGTGTTCCTCTTCGATTATTACTAATGATCAACTGATCCTCTTAAATCATGTGGTGCTGACACGTGTCACTTTATTAGAAAATCATCAATTCCCCTTATTAATTATATATATTACTAATATATATATATATATATATATATATATATATATATATATAATTTAAAAATAGAAAAAACAATGGCAAGGATGTAGAAAAAAATATATTAAAAAATATGAATAGCTCTTCCTCTATTTATGTCAATTCAGAGATTATCGTATTTGACTCCCAAAACATTGTACCTTTATCGGTTTGTCAATATTTTAAAACAAAAAAATATATAAATTTTAGAAAATAATTTTTTTTTCATCACTTGACATGTGGCTTGCACCATTGTGCTACACTGAAATCAGTATTTCCCCTTATTAATTAGTATAGATATAGATTTATTATTTAAAATAGAAAAAACAAAGGCAATGATATAGAAAAACAAATACAAAATATGAATAGCTCTGCCACTATTTATGTCAATACAGATAATAGAAAAAATATAAAAAAAAAAGGAAAATAATAATTATAAAAAAATATTCAAAAAAAATAGAAAAATAAAATTAATTAAAAATATTTTAAAAAAATTATTTGTAAAAATAAACATTTTAAAAAAAGTGAATTATTAAAAAACTAATTAGGGAAAAAAAATTTTAAAAATATATTATAAAGAATATATGTTTAAAAAATAAATGAATATATTTAAATAATACAAAATAATCCACTAGTTGACAACTCCTTCTACTGTTATAGGAACGGTAGAAGAAAAATTGTTAATTGATAAAGAGATATACATATTAAATACTAAAATATATATAAATATTAAAATATAATAATTGGTTCGGTTCAAATATAACCGAATTAATAACCATTGAACTTGGTTCAATTCGGAGCCGTAAAAAACATAAATTTTTTAAAAATATTATAAAGAATATATGTTTAAAAAATAAATAAATAAATTTAAATAATTGAAAATAATCCACCAGTTGATAACTCATTCTACTGTTACATGAACAGTAGAAGAAAAGCTGCTAATTAATAAAGTGATATATATATATTGAATATTAAAACATATATAAATATTAAAATTTAGTAATTGGTTCGGTTCCAAAATAATCGAATTAATAACCATTGAGTTTGGTTCAATTCGGAGCCGTGTAGAAAAAAGAAAGAAAAAGAACCAATTTAATTGGTTGTATCGGATTTTCAAATTCATCGAATTATTGGTTCGAGTCTTATGATCCTAAACTTTTTCGAAGAATACGATAGTTTTACTACCTTTCCTGGCTAAAAATATTTAAAAACAAAACAAAATTATAAATTTTAAAAAGTCAATAACATTATTCAAACCAATTAAAATTGGTTTGGTTTGATTCGATTTAAACCAGAAAATATTTAAATATATGTACATATATATATATACAATATAAAATATTAAATTTTAAACTATTAAATTATATATACATTAAAATATAAGTATATAAAAATTAAAATATCAAGAACTCGACAACTCTATTTTTACTGTTTGTCAATTTATTATTGGTCGACAGTGTAAAACAACTTTATACTGTCAGTTCATACAACTAATTTTAAAAAAAGTATTAGCAAAAAAAATTATTAGGAAAAGAATTTTAAAAATTAAGGAAAAAGTAAATAATAATAATAATAATAATAATAATAATAATAATAATAATAATAAACAAAACTAGATATAAAAAATATTTTAAAAGGAAAAAGGAAAATAGAAAAAATTAAACGAAAAATAATTATAAAAAAATTTTATGAAAAAAATTATTTAAAAAAATTTAGGAAAAAATAATTAGGAAAAAATATATTTAAAAAAATTAGAAAAATAAAATTAATTATATAAAAATAAAATTAAGTATACAAAATATATATTTAAAAAAAATTAGGAAAACATATATTAAAAAAATTAGGAAAATAATAATTAGAAAGGAAGATTCAAAAAAATTACAAAAATAAAATTAATTACAAAACAAAAATATTTTTAAAAATATCAATTATAAAATAAACATTTAAAAAAAATAAATTAGAAAAAAAACTAATTCGGGGAAAAAATAAATTTTTAAAAAATATTATAAAGATATATGTTTAAAAAATAAATAAATTTTAATAATCCAAAATAATCCATCTGCTGACAACTCCTTCTACTGTTACAAGAATAGTAGAAAAAAAATTGTTAATTGTTAAAGTGATATACATATTGAATATTAAAATATATATATAAATATTAAAACATAGTAATTGGTTCGGTTCCAAAATAACTGAATTAATGACCATTGAGTTTGATTCAATTCGTAACCGTGCATATAAAAGAAGAAAAAAAGAACCAATTTAATAGGTTGGTTCGGATTTTCAAATTCTTCAAATTATTGGTTCGAGTCTTATGACCCTAAACTTTTTTCGAAAAACAGGGTAGCTTTGCTACCTTTCCTTACTAAAAATATTTAAAAACAAAAAAAATTATAAACTTTAAAAAGTCAATAACAATATCCAAACCAATTAAAATTGGTTTGGTTTGATTCGGTTCGAACCTGAAAATATTAAAAGATATATATATATATATATATGTAAATAAAAAATATTAAATTATATATACATTAAAATATAAGTATGTATAAATTAAAACATCAAGAACATGACAACTGTACTTTTACTGTTTGCCAATTTATGATTGGTTGACAGTGTAAAAAAACTTTACACTGTCAGTGTATACAAATAAATTCAAAAAAAATGTAAAATTAAGGAAAATGTAAAAAAAAATAAACTTAAAAAAAATTTAGAAAAAACTTAAAATAAAAGAAGTAAACGTTAAAAAAAATTACAGTTTTTTTTCAAAAAAGTAATTTTTATTTTATTTTTTTAAAAAAATTAATTTAAAAAAAAGCAGAAAATCATAATATTAACATGTGTATGTACAGTAAAATTGTCTATACAACTTTTATATTAGTATAGATTTCTAAATACCGCTTTCGCATTATCTTCACAGTAATTAACAATAATGCCTAAAATAAATGGCAGGTAATATATCCAGTTGAGGGGGTAGCAATGCATAAGTAGAATATGAAGATATTGGACATTCTACATACATTTATTTTTGCAAGAAACTCATACAGCACACAAGAAGAAATTTAGGTGTTAAGGAGTTTGATCAAAGTAGAAATTATTCCCGTGAATCATATAATTAGAAAGAAATTTTCTCAAAGAACTTTGAATTTAAGTTCTACAATCGGTGTAATAACTAATAACTCTGACATATTAACAAGT
This sequence comes from Sophora flavescens, assembly GCA_030762895.1. Lineage (NCBI taxonomy): Eukaryota > Viridiplantae > Streptophyta > Magnoliopsida > Fabales > Fabaceae > Sophora > Sophora flavescens. The sequence continues at coordinate 29,675,174 of CM061063.1, read as the reverse complement.
AATCAAAGAGAAAGATGTGATGGTAAACCTAATTTTAATTTGTAACTAATCAATTCCCAAAATCCGTGACAAATATAATCTAACTAGCTGAATAGGGAGACTGTTGGATGGGAAAGGAGAACAAGACGTTTGGGTTGGGCTGAGTTTTTGGACACCAACGCAGACCTATTTTCTTTACTCGTTGACCATTCTGTTGACATTTCTTAGATGTAAGGATTGCCGTCCACTCTCAACCAAACTGAAAACCACAGGCCTTATCTTCTTTCTTTGGGCCACGTACTCTTTTTTTATTTTTTTTCCATAAATAATATCCAATAGGGCCCAGCTATATATACGCACCTTGATTTTCTATTCATACACCTTGGACTCCTTTTTTTTTTTATTTGTTATCCCTAAATTACCCTTCGCATAATGTATAAAGCCCGGATGTGTAAAATTTTACGAAAGATCAATTTACACGTCTGGAAATTAAATTCTGGATGTATAACATGAATTTCATATGTGTAAAATTTTTCACGTCTGGAAATTAAATTCCGAATGTATAAAATTTTACGAAAGATCATTTTACACATCCGAAAGGCCATTTTACACGTTCGACAATTAAACTACGGATGTGTAAAATTTTATACGTTCGAAAATTAAATTTCGGTAACTCTAGAAAATACGACATACCATTTTACAGATGCGGACTTTAATTTCTGGAAGGCCATTTTACACATCCAGAAATTAATTTCTGGAAGTGTTCGGGAAAATAAATTCTGGACACTATAAACATAGACAAATCAGGTGTGATTCCATCGTGAGATGAATGGTATTTTGGGAAAAGAAAAAAAAAATTTATATTAAGTATGTGGAGAAAAAACCACATGCCGAAAATAAGGCCCTATCCAATAAATCTTTGAGATTTTTCATTTGAATGGATGAATTTGTTTTTTACACACGCACAAAGAAAGGAGGAGGGCGAAAAAAAGTGGGATACTATTTGAGCTGTCAAAATGAGCCCGGTCTGTTGGGTTGGCCCGAATAGCCCGACATTAAGTATGGACTGGGTTGATAAAATGCATGACCGAAATAATTTTGACCCGACTTGCCTGGCCGGAAAATTCATTGGCCCAATGTGGGCTAGCCCATGATGGGTTGGGCTGGCCCGCTGGCCTGAACATTGAAAATAAAAAATATAAATTGAATTAAAGCATTACATTTTTATACTCCACAATCCACATTCTGACTATTTAGAAAAACAATAAATTAGTGTTTACAAGATAGTAATTCCACCTCCAAGTGTTTTGAATAATATATTTTTACTAGTTAAATTTGTCAAAAAAACTTAAGTAGATAACATTTTAAAAAAGATGTTGTCTTACTCTCTAAAAGAATAAAAGATGTTGTATCGTTCAACATACATTTCTCAGGGAGTTTTATCTTGATACTAAATAAATAATAAAACCTTCCTCCCATGACTCTCGGATGAAAACGCGTAACTTAACACTCAACATACACATTTCTATCTGTACAGCTTAAATGTATGTCTTTCGTGTGATGGTTAAACTTAAATATATGTTTTTTATGACGATGGAGATTTATTATAACCAGTTAACCATGGTACATATCCTCAATTTCTCATCCTTATTGAGGTTTATTATAAAGGAGATTTTTGGTGAATGACATGTTAAATGTTAGTTCATAACCATATGAATGGTAATGAAATTTTCTATTTTAAAAAATGTTTTTTTAAAATCAATAACAATAATTTTAAAAAAACGTTATCGGCCCATGGACCAGCCCGTTTGGCCCGCAGCTCGCATAAGGCTGGGCTGGGTTGGGCTAGGAAATCAGCATCTCGACTTGATTTTGGCCCAGTCTGGTCCAGCCCAAAAGTGTATTGACCCGAATGGGCCAGTCCGAGTGGGCTGGGCCAACCCATTTTGACGGCTCTACAGTAGTGGGGACTCGAACCCGCAACCTTTCAAATACGAGACCTTGTCATGCTTCACTAGACCAACCACTCGGGGTTAAAAAATATTTGTCTTTTATCATAATATCCTAAAAGTCACGCATATAATGATTTGTGATTGATTGACAGTATAAATTTTTACACTGATTGTTAATCAAAATTAAACTCATATAATAAATATAATTGTTGGATAAAAAGTATAAACAACTTAATTAATACGAGATCTTGCATATTCATAAAATGTCTAGATATTTTAATTTTTTATTGTTAAATACATAGTTTAATTTTATAGGATTTAATTATAATATAATGTTGACATAGAGTTTTTTTTTTACATTATCATCCAGTCAAATGACATCATTAAAAATGTTTGAATCTTATAATAATTATATTGAAAGTCATACAAATGATGATATATAATTTGTTTGGATCGGTTTTCAGTTTTCTTCTTAGTCGGATTTTTTCAAGAAAACAATTCAACTTGAACTGAACCGCATGTTGTTGTTTTAATCTTTGTATCACATAACTTTTTGCTTTCAAAGTATATCCAAACCGAACCGCAAATATCCATACCCCTCTCCCCTTGAGGCGGCCTGTCTAGAATTTTTTGACCCAAAAATATCTTTCCCAATATAATGTTTTTTTGACTGAGGAAATTGGCCCTTCCTCAAAGATAAGCCATCTTAGGAAATAATCCAGGCCCAATTCCTCTTCCCTGGTAATTGTAGATATTTACAAAAATCGGGCCTTTTCTCTGGGTCCAATTTGACGATTTCCAATCTACATAACTTACATAGCATTAACAAAAATATAAATTTCCTTTAGTAACAAATCTATCATTAAATATAATTCAGTAACGCTATGTATTGCTTAACGCTCCTATCCTATCGTAACAGGAAAGAAATTTAATGTCTAGTTCCTTAAACATTACATAAAGTGGAAAACGAATTCAGAGAACAGAAAGCATCAGAAGAAACCATATCTAACCATGAAAAACTTCCACTCAACAATTGCTATCGTGCTATTATTTCTGTTTACATGTTGGTATTCGGGCATGTCTACACCTGCTAGACTTTATGTATACAACAACCAGTCACATGAGAACATCTATATTAGTTGTGTAGGCAACAATGCCTATGACGTATCAAAGCTTGTTCCTCCTTCAAATAAAAACGAGATTCCTCTGCCTCCTCACAAAGTAAGGCCACCAGTGGTTTGTAATGGAAAAATTAATGAAGTCTCTTACAAGGAATACCCCTTGTACGTATCTATGTCAAGTGACAGCACCAAGAGATGCAAGAAATCTTGCTACTTCATAGTATCCAACAATTCATTCTACCGCTGGGATCAAGAAAATGAAACATGGGTAATTGTCCCACCTACAGTATGGCATCCCTAGGCACATTATGTTTTACCACTATAGTTTTAATCGGGAACTTATTGGTGTAGATGAGAAAATTTGAATACCGAAATAAAAAGAATATATATATATTTTTTTAGAATGTTAATCAATGTCCTTAGGACATTGACAAAGGAATCAAAACAAGAAAAGTTACATTAAAAAATGGTGTATTCAATATAGGAAAAATGTTACACTTTATTTTTCATTACAAATTTCTTTTTATGATTTCCTTAATGTTCTAAAGAAACTCGTTAGTAAGACTTTTTTTTAATTTGTTTCGGGGTTGTCACGCTGCAAATTGTTAGTTGAAATTAACAGACGTCAATGATTATTAATGGTAGTTGTAAATCGTGAGACATAGAATAAGGCCACTATTTATCAAAATGACAGCACTATTAAGCACATAGACGTTGTATGCAGCGATCCGCAGCTGCAAAGTGTGCTTGTGTTGTGATTTTTAAGCATTCCTTGTCAGCTAAGGTCCTTTTTGACTCAACATTCCACAATGGTGTTTTATGAGTGGTTCATTGAAGCCTAACTGTCTTATTAAGTTGACCTCGGTTCATACTATCTTCTTCAATGCCATAATAATCCTTAGGTATTCCCGATTTCATCTACTAAAAAGTCCGAGGTTCGGGCCCTTGTTTTCATTTTTTTAGATGAATATGCACTTACTTACATATGAAAAGGACGTAATGCTTGTCAATCCCTTGCTATCATATGATATTTGCGCGCACAACTCTATTCATCATAATCATTTGTCAACCGTCCACCAATTTATAAAGTTTAAGACACTTGAATGTTTCCAACCAAATATGACCATACGTGGAGGGAATCAATTGACAAATTGAGTTTGATGAATCCATTAAAACTAGGTTTAAAGTAGTCAATTTTTTTTGGGTCTAAACCTAGTGTTTTCCAATGCTGTCAACGATGGACTAATCACTGTTCGTGGGACGTGGTTTCCGCTGGCCAAACATTATTTTAACACCGCCGGAAATCGAACCCGATAGAAAACCGAGTCGACCCATAGAGTGTCGCAGGGCAAGCCTTACAACCACTGGGCCAAGATAAAGTAGTCAATTTATGTTTGAATACCTTATTATTAAAAGGGAAAAAGTTAACTAGTACCCTTAGTATATTGATTAAGGAATAAAAAAAAAATTCCATTGAAAGTGATGCATTCAAATTCTTGAGAAGTTTTATCTTTCATTTCTCAATGAAAACTTAATTTATTCAATTCTTTAACCAATACCCTTATAGTAAGACCTTGTTAAAAATAGTTTTAATGATATTTGAATTGTATTATTCGAGGTGACTTTTAGACATGTAATTATAAAATTAATTTTAACTTTAATTTTAAATTATTTTTTTTAAAGGCAGTATGAGAAGAGAAGAGTGATAATTTTTCACTTCCCTAATCAAGGTTTGGAGTTCAAACACACCGTTATCTATATGGACTTTTAGTCTTACCAAAATTTTTTTTGTTGTTGATAAAAGTCTTGCCAAATTGTTAAAAAGACTTAAAACTAGATTTGGAGTTTGAAGGTTGCAAAACGGTAACCAAACATGAATGGGAGCTGTTATTTGCACCTTGCATTTTGCTATTTATATCTTGCATTGGTTATTTTTAAAACTCTTTTCCTAAAATGCCATTTTCTATGCACAAAACCTAACCTTACAACACTCTCTTCCCCCACTTTCTTCTCTGCATCGTAACCCACCCACACAGCACCCCATCCGCACCTGCCTTCTTCCTCTCTTGCTTGGGCTCTTTGTTAATGGTAGAAGGGGCATTTGGTCGAGCACTTGGTGTGTCTCAAGGTGTATGAATGTTGACCCCGCCAACACAACCTCACACCACTCCGCGTACCAGATCTGCAAGAGAAGTACCACCCTGGCCTTTTCGCCGCTACCTCGATTGTGTTGTTGTCACTATTTTCAACCCGGATCTATGTTGTTGTGCCACTTTCAAAACAAACCCAACAACTACACCACATTCAACTTTTGTAAAATCTATTCCGGAAGTGCATTTTGTGCAGGAAGAAGTTGATTTTTCGTAGATACCATCCGGATATTCATTCTGGGACCTACCGGATTTTGTTTTCTGAACAATTTCCATAATTCCTTTTCCAGACTCTTTCGGAAACCCTATTGAATCTGCAAATACTACCGGATTTTGTTTTTCGGGTACCAACCGGAATTCCTTTTTCGGATGTCTACCGGATTTCCTTTTCCAGATGCTACCGGAGTTCCTTTTCCGACACCCATGGTGGAAGAAACCGCTCCGGAGAATATGCTTCAAAAGCACAACCTGTGAAGGGTCTAACACTAAGAGAATATGCTGAACTCAAACCCATCGTCAACAAATACCACAAATCCGAACCTATCCCCAACACCTGCGCTTTTTTCATAACACAAAGGATCGATGCTCCAACACACACGGTGTGGCTTTTCGTTCTAAGCTTCGAGAACCCACAGAGGAGACGGTGGCGTTGGCAGCATCCGAGAGGTGACGGTGGTGTCGGGGCTCCCAGTGTCGACCTGCACGGAGAGGCTCGATATTCTAGACGATGAAAAGCACTTATCGAGCTTTAGGGTTGTGGGTGACGAGCACAGGGTTTTCCGGAAAAAGAGTGAGAAGGAAGAAATGTTATGAAGGGTATTTTTGGAAAAAAACTAAAAAAAAAAATTTGCAAGGTGTGGAGAGTAATTTGCAAGGTGCAAACAGCAGGGCACAACATGAATTTAAGGACAAAAGAATGAAGGGACCAAGGCCCGTTTAGGTCCAATTTGAAATGATATCAAGCGTATGTATACTTTTTAAGTTGCGGTAAACATTGAGACATTCTGTCGCTTGCCAAATTGTATAAGTTTATGAGGGGTGCTAGCAACACACTCTCTCCAACACATCTCTTCCAACATACTTCCTCCTATTGGTTAAAATTCATGTGGGTCGCACTATTTTGGAAATGAGTCTCATTAATTCGTGTGGGTCTCACTTGAATTATGTAGGACTCACATGAATTTCAACCAATAAGAGGGAATATGTTAAAAAAAGTGTAATAAAAAATGTGTTGCTAATATTTCTCATAGAAAATGTGTTGCTAATATTTCTCTTACCTTTATACAGAATTTATGCAGCCAAGATAATATAACTCATTAAGGTTACTGATGTTGAAAGTGATTACTGAAAGGATGCCAGTTTTAAATAAAAATAAAATTATTTTCATTTCCTCTTTTATTCGATCTATCACTTTCTAACTCTCCTTGCTCCTTCTCCATCTTTCTATCAAAATAATAATTGGAATAGACATTGAATTGAACCTCATAATGGTGACATAGGTACCTATCTATCTATATTACATGATAACGCATTAAGAACAATCAAATACAAAATTCTCCTATAAGGACTTGACATGGAGTGCTCAGATTATATGTGCATCATTCCCTAAAGAATCTTGCGCGCTGATGTTACTCATTGATGTGTGTCTAATTGATGTTACTGTTTCTCATTCAATTACAACGTTTCATATATACACCTATTTTAAAATTTCTGTGCCTACATGAAAGTTGAGACAATAGGGGTTTTCTTTCCTTCCATCTCTCTACTAGGTAGTATGTGAATCCCCAGTAGCGAATTAGAGAGATAAAGGAACAAAGCACTTCTGCTGTAACAGCCGAACAACAGAGGATTGAGATCCATAGTTAATCTTATATATTTTCCCAGTTTATTTCTCCAAAACATATTCTTTTTGGTATCCAAGACACGACCTAAAGTTGGTTGAAAACAAAAAATGGGGAATTGAGAATGTTATTGGAAAGAATCGCAGACGCATCATATAAAAGATGAGAACATACACAAAATAACTATTGTTAGAAATGTCTCAAAATCAATAATATGAAGTTATAGTCGGAGATAATCAATTATGATGATGGCATAATCGATTATATGTTTGGCAAGAGCAGGTAATCGATTATGGTTAGTATAAAAAAAGGAGCCTGGCAATAGAGATAGCATAATAATTGATTAGTCTCAATGAGATAATTGATCATGGAGCGACAATTTGCAATCACTTGAGGAAGTTGGTGACTTCACAAGGATTGATAACTCATCAAGTTATTATTGAGGATTGTATAAGTCTCTATAGATACATATCATGTAATAGGATGAGTGAAACAAGTGAGACACATAATGTAGAAGGTGGAAAGAAGTGAGGGATTATGAGTGTGATGCAATTCTATCTTAAGAGAAAAATCATGGAGTGATTGTAAGAGATGAAAAAAGTTGTATAGAAGTATAAATGTCAATCTCGGGTGTAGTTCTTGGAGGCATGATATGAGATACATAGGTGTACAAGACTATGTAAGATTGTGAGAGGTTTCTATTGTAAAACACTTTGTATCTCTGGTTTCAAGACAATGAAGATTTGCTGCTATATAGGCTACATTGGTCGAACCACTAATCCTGGTATTCATCTTCTTTTAGTGTTTTTCTTCTATTTTCGATTGTTCTTTGTTCAAGTTTATTTGCATTATTCTTGTGTTTGTTTTCACTGCACTAGAAAGCTCCATGGCCCAATTAACCCAACAATCTAAAGAAAGTAATAGAACACGCAAGAATTTATGTGATTTGTCACCTCTTGTCTACATTCATGGAAACTTCCAACAAAATATTTGCTATCTCAAACACTACTAGAGTGAGTTTCCAATATTCTACAAAATATTACAAGTTTTGTAGAATATTGGAAACTCGCTCTAATAGTGTTTCACTTTTCATACTAAAGTATCCTATATAAGATTTACAGGAAACAATAAACACTCACCAACAAGAGACACTCTCTCATTATAAGTGATTACTCACACTTACTCTCTTCTCTTGAACTTGGATGCTTCAACTCTTTACAAAACTCCCTTTATATAAGAGATTTGTCTCCATTCATGAACGAGGGATGATAAATTTTAATTACTTCTCACATTTTCAAGACCATTGAAAATATCCACTCATTCTTCCAAAAATGAATGTGGGTTTTGACTGTCAAAATAATAATTCCAAGAACATAGCAATTACTATGCATTAAAATCCCTCACTTTAATTAATTGTTTGAAAATTTGAATTGTTTCCCAATAATTAATTATGCCATTGATCCATCACACTTTTAAGAGTGAATCATCATTTTGATCCTTGAAATTATAGGATGGTGACATGTTATATTAAGAAATAAGCAAAATTGTCTCACAAATTGAAACATTCACTATGTTATGGTTCTCAAATTGAAAAATATCATCAAATTGGATTAATATGATTGATTTTTCTCACTTTGGGAGATGTTTTTACATATTTCTTAATATGGGTCTAACTTGTCACTGTCTTACAATTCCAGAAAACAAAGTGGTGAACATTCAAACCACTAATAATTTTGTCAATTGAAGAGAGTATTAGAAATAAAAATATGAATTTAATTGGTATGCGTTAAATATTTTTTACACTATAAACCAATCATAAATTATCTTATTAATGTTTGATTCTAATCATAACTATATTAGAGGTTATATATAAGATTATTTATAAGTGATTGACAAATAAATTGAAATACTTTAATGTGTATCACAATTAAACTCTAAGAGCTTGTTTGGTGGTCAGGATATAACAGGGGCGGATATGATAAGAGAACAAGATAGAAGTATGATATGATATGAGCATGATAAGCTGTTATATTATCCGACGTTTGGTGTCCACCAGATAAACAACCGGATAACATTATAATTTTAGTATAATTTTTAAAAAAAATTCATTTTTATTCTAAATGTTTTCATATTTTAATCGATTTACTTTTTTATAATTTTCATTTTTTTAAAATTATATAAAAAGACAAAATTATCCTTGTGATAAAATTACATATAATTTTTTAAATTTTATAAATATTGTCTAACTTCAATTATTTTTTTTTTATACTTTTAAAAATTCATTTTGAGTTTTTAATTTACATATAGTTAAATTATTAAAATATATCTTTTAATATTTTTCAGTTTTTTAAAATAATATAAATAACAAAATTAGCCTTGTGATAAAATAAAAATTATTTTTAAAATTATTTATTAATATATTTATTATTTTAAATATTTTATATTTCACTAACTTTTTTTTAATCATGTTATATTTTATTATACTTTAAAATATTATTTTATTATACTTTAAATTATCCTATCCCATCATGTTGAGTTCTAACCCAGCTTTTTTCTTATGGTAGAATTTTAGCTAAATGGACATGATAAGATAAGTGACAGGATTGACTTATTTTATTCTATTGGCTCACCAAACAATAGGTTCAAATATGATATGGTAGTTTATCCTAACCCGTCTCTTATCTGACCACCAAACAAATATATTGTTGCAATCTCCCATAACATAATGATTACACGGAACCCCCTCTTCCCCTCGGAATCGATTCCTCTCCATTTACTAGATGGGTCCAGTAGGTGAGAAAAAGACACACTTAATAAAATAATATTATTTTATTAAATATCTCTTTCTCTCTCATAATATAATAGAACTCTCCAGGAACCTGAGAGGACCTTCCCCCCTCTCTCCAGGACGTTTGTTTCTCCTTCTTAATTTTTTTGTTCCTCTGGGGAAGGGATTAATTGGATTGTGTCTGGAGTCAACTAGGCTTGGAGGGGGCATGTGAGTTTTTATTACCCTTGTGGGCTGAGGCTTAAATCCTCACTCTTATTCTAGGAGGATGGATCCTCAAACCATAGCAACCGTTGATTTATTAATAAATAATATGAGGGGTCAGGATTAATTACCGGGAAAGGGAAAAGTCAGTTAACAGCTCCTCCTCCTCCTTTCTCTCTCAAATCTAAAAAAACCTTTCTCTGTAAATCTAACGCCTTCACGTCCAACCCTTCTCTCCGCTCCGCCGCCATCGCCGATCTCCGTGCCGCCCGCGAACGTGACCCAATCTGCGTCTCCTTCTCCCACTGCGTCAATGGACACCAAGAAAGGGAGAAGCTCTCCCTTGTCCTCTCACACAAACTGCACGTGTCTCAACGATGGAACCCACCGCGCCAGCCATGGAGCCTTTGGAAACTTGTGCCGTGGCGGCCGCATGTTCGCATCTACCAAGATCTAGCGCCACCGCCGCCGCCGCCGCAAGATCAACATCAACCAGAAGCGATACGCCGTCGTTTCCGCCATTGCCGGCCTCTGATATCCTCTCTCTCTCACTCCAGCAAAGGCAGAGAAGCCAGCCGAGAAGAAATCGTTGGCGGAGAACAAATCGAGGTGGAGAAGGGTTCATTCCCAGTAAAATGGGGGTGGTGGGGTTGATTTGTGGTATCGGTCTCAGTTTTCCGACCAAACCAGAAAGACAAAAAAGCCCCTTTTAAAAAAAATATATATATATGTCTATCTTTTTAATCTTTTTTGTTTAGTTGTAATGTTTCAACAGTCTATTTGGAGGATTTTCTTTAGAAAGATTGTGTGATGTTTGGTTTGATATTTGGAAACTTGAAAACCTTTGCAGTTTGCATACAAAGTTACAAACCCAGAAATTGTGAATGTTAGTGCAAAGTATGGTGAGCTTGCAGGAGATCGAAGAAGTTATATATGACTCAAATATATTATAAATCCCAGATATGATTTTCTCCTATTCTTTTGATTGAGATGGCAGCAACTAGAGAGAGAGAGAGAGCGGTATATCCGCAACCATGGCGTAGTCCCGGAGAGAAGACGACAAGTTCTTTTAACGAATGTTAAAGAAATGATTTAATAATTTAATTTAATATTTTACCGGATGACCGGCTAGTTTCAGTCACAATATAAGGAGGATCAAAACTCAACTCACTGGAGTGAGTTATAAAGAAGCCGTCTGTAGAAGATAACAATATCAAGCACATCTATTATTTATTTCTCATCAGTTCATTGATATATCATCGTCAATCTACATCATAGAGCCTAGTAAATAGAAACTGACATATATGGCACAGTGGCAACAAGGTCAAATTAAGAATGAGTGATTCGAGTGGAGAATCTGTATATGCTGTTTAAGAGAGGCCACAAACCTCTACGAAGGACTTTGTTGGGGCCTAAGAGTTTCGTTGTCTTCTCTACATTGGCAAGAGTTCCACTTTCCATGTAAACACACGATAAATGATATTTTGATAATTAAATTCAACAACAATATAAAAAATCATGTACATAAATAAATTTTTTGAAAAGAAATTATAAAATATAATTATTTTAAAGATTCCATTATATATGATAATTTTTAGTTGTTAAAATATCTCAACTCTAAACAGAAACCTACTCCATATCTTAACTGGCAAAAGGTAAACTTTCCATACAACTAGAGCCCAACTCCCTTTTTCCTGCGTTCCACGAATGAAACCTAATACATAATTGCATAGTAGGATTTTTGGCATGTGCATTATTCTCACCTAGCTAGCTATCACAACTTAGCATAACATTAACGATTGAATTTCAATGGAATAACAAATATGCACAATTAATTAGCACTTTTTTATAACACTTTCGTCACTTCCAATCAAGACTTTTATGTTGTTTTATTTTTCTTGGTAGCAAAATTATTAAGATATAAGATCACGTCAAAATCATTTCCGTTGTGTTCTATTTCTATATATCATTCATTTGGTAAACAGCTCTTAAGAATAGCCAATTCCCCTGCTTTTGTACTAAATCACTATTGGGTTTGACTTTTGCTCAAAACCTAGAACTTAAACGCTACAACAATTGGCACAGAAGAGATCTCAGCTTTTAAAACAATATCAAAACAGAACCACAACCATGTTTGATTCAGATACAAGCACGAAGATGGGGGTAAATATGATTAGTTGGAATGTCAACGATACACGCGAAACCAAGTTTATGAAATTGAGGTGTTGCATGTGCTATACGGAAGAAACACATTATGGTGGTGCAGTGTGGGGACTAGGGAGCGGTGACAAAGATGTATCTAGATTCTTCGTAATTGGGCTGTTCCCTGTACTACACGTTCTGAATTGCATATGCCAATTGGCTCAATCTGGCTTCTTATTGACCAAACCCATCCATCATTCTGGACATTTCGTGACCAGTTAGTTACTTTTGGTAAGTAGCAATCCGTGCAATGCACTCAGCTTATTAGCTATTCAAGTCTAGGTAGCTACTCAGCTTTTGGTAACGCATGTTATCTACAAGGTATGGATCAAGTGGCTAATAGTGTGAGCTTCTTAATCATATGATCAATATTCTGATGATGGGAATAGAGATGTATATGTGGGCAGGGGAATTGTCCATTAATTGATACATAAATTCTCGAGAGATTAATCTCATGGCTATCGGATGTGGAGATACCATGGTTCCATCTTGAACAAACAAAAAAGTAACCCACGGTGCTTGTTGAGGTGATATATATAGGCGATGATTCTATTGGACCTACTTTGATCGAATATGCTACCTGGGGTCCTCACCCTTCCTCTCAATTCATGTATGTTCTCAATAAAGTTGAGGAAAAAAAAAGGAGTTTCAGTGCGTAAATCATAAATCACGATATACCGATACGTAATTAGTTTAGCCTTTACAATTTATATAGCCTAAGTGACCTCTAATTCCATAAGCCATCATTAGAAATTTACATAGATCATGCTAACCAGTGTTTTTAGTACATTAATTAAGAAAACCAAAAAAAGATAAAGATTCATAAAAAAACCAAGTTCAATACTCTTTAAAATATGGAAGACATCAAGTCCTAATATAAAATTTCTTATTTTAGATCCATAATCAATACTCTAAAAGTACTGGTTAGCATTCTCCATTTATTTAAAACTTTTTTGCGCATAATTTATTGGCTTCCAATTTTTTATATATATGTTAAGGTAACAAAATTGAAATAGTTGCTTAAAAATAGATAAGATAAACAATAATTTAACTGTGAAAAACAATATAAATATAGAATAATATATCTAGAACTATTTAGTAACATTATTACTCCAATTGCTATGGCCAGTCTTAATTTGTCGAAGAAAAGTTCGAAACCAACAGGTCAACTCTTCCCTCTCGCTCTCCTCTCTAACCCCACCTCCAAAACGATGACATCATGTTTCGCGTCATTGATCACGGCTCTTGTCCTGTCTCAAAATAAGTTTCCGCGAATAAGGATCTCATCTCAGTGCCTGTTTATACAGTGTTTCAGAGTTATTGAAACTACGGTTCATCATCAAAATCTCAGTTGCTTCGATAATTATAGTGTTTGGGTATAAAATTTAGTTGGAAATAATTGATTTTTAGAGGTAAAACTAAATTTTGTGGAAGTAAATTTTTTTAGTTTGTTTATTGGAAATAATTGATTTTAGATGTAGGACCCATAAAATTATATATATTGATTTTATTTTATCATCTAAATAAAATCAATTTTTCTAAACCTACTTTTAAAATATTGTTACCAAACACAAATCAATTTTTTTAACCTTGATTTTTTCAAAATCAATTATTTCAAAATCAATTCTATCAAAATTAATTCTATGAATATCTAAAACAAACAGATCCTTAGTAATTTGATCAAATAATAATATCCAAATTTTGTCACTTATATTAACGTTGTGTTTCCGTTTTTTCCTTCTTAATTACACTTTTGGCCACTCTAATATTAGTTATGTGCGATTTTGGTCCGTCAAATTTTTTCGTACACATTTGGTCACTATATTTTTCAATGTTGCAAATTTGGTCCTTATGTTTAATATCTTTCAATATTTTCAATGATCAACATAAAGGAAATGCTTATTTAAGCACACACAACCTCTGGTTAAGGTTCTCTCTTCTCTATGTCCCCGATTCAATATGATCCAGTGATTCCTCTCTTCTATTTAATGGTTTCGTCCCTCTTTTTTCAGGACCTTTTTTGGTTCCACAACATGATCATTTACCACAAAAACTTAAAAAGAAGTTCTATACACTTAGAGCAGCGATTTTGTGTGCTCAGAGAAGCGGTTCCTCGATGTTGAATATCGAAAAATTGACAGAAGGACCAAATTTGCAATAGTGAAAAAAACATAGGGACCAAATGTACACCAAGAAAACCTTTAGGGACCAAAATCACATGACCAATAGAGATGGACAAAAACTGCAATTAAGTCCTTTATTTTTTATTTTTTAGGGTATTCCACGTGCAACTGGATGACATTGAATGACTGACATCTCTCAACTCGATTTTTTCTTATGTAGGAGCTAGTAATCGAACCTCTAACTACTAGCTTAAGGGACCTGAACCTGTTACCACACAAATTAACCACATCTTAGTTATGAAGGTCGTGTTTTTAGTAGAACAATAAGAGAAATGATTTTTGTACATCTAAAAAGGGATACCGATAGGTGTTCTTTTGTTTTTTTGGATATTCTTGAGATACGTGTATACAAAAGATGATAAAAAGAAGTAAGTAATAGATATAAATAAATATATACGATGATCACATACTAATATCTATCTTTGATGTTCAAATATCACAACTAAAAAAAAAAAAGCACTTTCATTAATCAAGTCAACTTTATGGACATCATCCCTTTTTTTTTTGGGTGCTATTATGGACATCATCCTTATTCATCTTATTTATATAAATTTAAGTATTTTATAGTAAAAATCAAAAGTGAAAAATATTTTATCATTATATCTTAAAATAAATTATGTTTATATAGAAATGTGTTATTATATTACGAACAAGATATTAATTGAATTAAAGGAGAAAGCAATATTAATTGAATTAAAAAATTCGTATCTCTTTATCACGTATTTAAGGTAAAATTTATTGGACAAATACCAAGAATACAAAGTCTAAGGCCAACTTGAATGGTCAGTTAAAAAAAAAAAAAAGACTAACTTGAATGGTGAACACCTTCTTGATCTTTCTTATCTGTTTACTATTATTATTATTGGTCTTTTGATCGAGTGTTCAACATGTAAAGTTGAGAGACTAACTTCGAGTTAGGATGATAGTTTTTTTTTAAACCCTTGACCTTATATATTATGAAGTTTGTCTGAGAGAGTGTCCACTTCTACGGCAGCCAAACATGGTCTTTTTATTATAAATAGTATCATTCATTAATACTCTTTTCCAACATAATCTCTTTTTATTGATTAAAATTTAAATACGTCTCATTATTTTAAAGAGAGTTCTACTAATTCATATGGATATAATTTAAATTTTACAACATCGACATAAATTTCAAATAATAAAAAAGAATGTGATTGAAAATAAATGCCAGAGAGTATCTTACTGATATTTCTCTTTCATTATTTCAAGGAAAAGAAATTTCAAATTTGTTGGCTTTTTTTTTTTGTTTTCTTCTGTGTCTCGCACTCTCCCACAGTATTAAATACAGGGCACTCGAGCTTCCATTCACTCTCAATTACACCTTCCTCTTCTTCTCCTTCTGCATCCTTCCTTTCGATCCCACCACGCGCGCCATGTATACACCCTGTAATACCATAACCTCACGCGCCGCCGACTCCACGGGCCATCTCAATGCAGCGACGGCATCACCAATGCAGTACTCCACCACTCCCGAGCAGCAGCAGTTCCCGTACCCAGTGGGCCTCGGAGAATTGGAGACTGTGTTGCAACTGAACTCAGAGATGAGCTACAGTAATAATAATGGTTGTAGCAGTGGAAGTGGGTGCAGCAGCTACATGGGGTCGCCGAGTTACGAGACACAACGAGTCACAAGCTTGATGCAGAGGAGCGTCAGTAGCCATTCGCTGCACAAGACTAATAATGGGGCCCACCATCATCCCTTTTCTGCTCTATTTGCTGAGTTACTCGACTCACACGACGCTCCTGTTAGGAAAGTTTACAGTACCGGTGATCTCCAGGTAATTAAACAACCCTCTACTTTCCAAAATGATTTAATCATGGACAAAACTTATGTATTATAATACATATATTATATTTTCATTGATTAGTTATTACTATAAAATCGCACCTAAAATTTATCTTTTAATTAGTGGTTATAGTTATAATTAAAGTAGGCGTAAAAAATAGAGTAGATTGATAATGAGAATATGATAAATTAACTATTGAATCATGCATGTTTTTGTTTTGACATGCTGTTGTTTTGTACAGACAATTAATGGAATGCAACATTATCATCAGTCAGATAGTCCATTGTCAAGTGAAAGTAGTATGATCATAGAAGGAATGAGCAGGGCCAGTCCTTACAGCCCGGAGGAGAAGAAGGTCAGAATTGAGAGATATAGAAGCAAGAGAAACCAGAGGAACTTCAACAAGAAAATCAAGGTTTAGTCTTTATATATAATTATTAATTATTACTGTACTACCTTATAGAACTAATAGAAGCTTTCTATTTTAAATTTTGTTAAATAAATAAGAACTTCCGTTTGACCAATTAAACCTTTATCCAATAAAATATTGAGTAAATAGTCAATTTGGTTCATGAAACTGTAAGGTCGTATCAATTTGGTCCCTGAAATTTATGAAATTCCAAAAAGGTCCCCGAAACTATAAAACGTTAATCAGGTTAGTCGCTCCGTTAGTCAGGGTTGACTGACGTCGTTAACGACGCTGAGGTGGCACATTAAGTGTCCATGTAGCTGCCATGTCATCCTTCCACGTCATAGGGTCACAGTACCCGCTAATTTTAGGGACCAAATTAACACAAGGGTCAAATTGACACTCAATTTTTTTGAAATCCCTAATGTCTTTCTTCTTCCCCAACCTCTCTGCTTCATCTCTCTCACTCTCTCTACTCTTCGTTTGTTTGTATCTCTGTCTCTCTCACTCTCTCTCTCACTCGCTCTCTGCTACTGCAACTCCACAAATGTGATGTCGATGGGTGGTGGTTCGCCATTACCATACTCAAGACAAACCAAGAAAGCCACAAGCCCCTCTTGGTTGAGTAGCTCTAGGGTTAATGGACCAGAAATCCACAACC
Source organism: Sophora flavescens (assembly GCA_030762895.1). Classification (NCBI taxonomy): domain Eukaryota; kingdom Viridiplantae; phylum Streptophyta; class Magnoliopsida; order Fabales; family Fabaceae; genus Sophora; species Sophora flavescens. The sequence goes on along the minus strand of CM061063.1, from coordinate 29,657,873 downwards.
CCTTAGCTTTGTTTTGCAACTGTGAGAGGAGAGTTGTGTTACAAATCTCTAGGATTCCAGCTCAAGTGCAAGCTCATCCACCATAGCTGCAAGCTCCACCACGGGAAATAGTGCAGAGGGTGAATTACCAGTTGCAAGGACTGAGTTGATTTTATAATTAGATTGTCAGGGACAAATTTGATTTTAAGTGAAATAAATCAGGGACTTATTTGACACTAAAAGGTGCAACTCCTAATGTCCCTGACAAAGCTGAAACTGCACTTAAATTAAGCACCAAAAGGTATCCAAGATCCAAAATTAACATCCCAAATATCCAAAACAAACCAAAGAAAACTTCCAAAATAAACATCCAAAATAACCAAGGATTCCTAAACATCCAATGCCACATCCATTGTACTAAATCATCCAAAATGGTTTCCCAAACAAAAAACGGAAGCACCTATAATGTGCAAGCATATCATTGTACCAAATTATCCAAAATGGTCTTGACTTCATGGATTTCTTGGATGCATCCGTGGCAGCCCTGGAGTTGGAATGAAAGACATAAACCGAGGTTGACCTCCTTTGGATCCAGTTGGTGGTGTTAGAAGTTGGACCATGATAGACCGTGCGGCTAGAATCGGTGGAGGTGGAAGTGTAGCTGGTGGAGCTGGTGCAGATGGATATTGTGCAGATGGAGCTTGCACAGGTGGAGGCGGGTGCGGTGGAGGAGTCTTGATGGGCTCCTGACTGGGGTTTCCTTTGGTATTAGTGGTATAAGAGGACCTCTTATACCATATCTCCTTGCCTGCAGATGTTGAGTTCGAAAATATAGTGTCAAATAAGTCCCTGATTTATTTCACTTAAAATCAAATCCGTCCCTGACAATCTAATTATAAAATCAACTCAGTCCTTGCAACTGGTAACTACCCTCTGCACTATTTCCTGTGGTGGAGCTTGCAGCTATGGTGGATGAGCTTGCACTTGAGCTGGAGTCCTAGAGATTTGTAACACAACTCTCCTCTCACAGTTGCAAAGCAAAGCTAAGGGGTTGTGGATTTCTGCCCCATTAACCCTAGAGCTACTCAACCAAGAGGGGCTTGTGGCTTTCTTGGTTTGTCTTGAGTATGGTAATGGCGAACCACCACCCATCGACATCACATTTGTGGAGTTGCAGTAGCAGAGAGCGAGTGATAGAGAGAGTGAGAGAAATGAAGCAGATAGAGGGAGAAAGATGAAGCAGAGAGGTTGGGGAAGAAGAAGAAGCGGAGACATTAGGGATTTCAAAAAAATCGAGTGTCAATTTGGTCCCTATGTCAATTTGGTCCCTAAAATTAGTGGGTACTGTGACCCTATGATGTGGAAGGATGACATGGCAGCTTCGTGGACACTTAACGTGCCACCCCAACATCGTTAACGGCGTCAGTCAACCAGGACTAACGGAGGGACTAACCCGATTAATGTTTTACAATTTCGGAGACTTTTTGGAATTTTGTAAATTTCAGTTATTTACTCATAAAATATTCATTGCATCAAAAGATGCCAATAATATCTTCTACATAAAAAAATAAAATTATAAAAAGTATAAGAAAGTCAGTTGGACAAATTTCTAAAGAAACACAACCCTCCAATACAATGGACAAAACTTTAGTAAGAAGAAAACCACTGCTGAAAAACCATGCTGTCATGTTGACGTTTCCCGTTTTGCATCACGAATCATGCTAAAATCAAATCCTAGGATGAAGTAAAAGGTCAGTAGAAACAGTAATAATTTTGACAAATCCTATCATATTTAAATCTAACTGTTTTAAATATGGCAGGAGGACCATAATTCTTCATGTTCTTTGCACTACAGAGTCCTGTTGGCCACACAAAACGATACCTGTTATATATAATTAAGTTTTTCTATATTGTGCAATCTTTCAACCTTACACAGATTAAAGAATAAAAAATTAACAATTATTTGTTGAAAAATTAAATATTTTATTTTTAAAAATATAAAATATATAAATTCTTATATGAATTTACTTTTTTAAGTTACTTAATCTGTACTATCTATAGAAAAACCCTACTTAATTATTATGGTTTCAGTAGTTATAGTGTTAGTGTATATTGCAACAGGCCGCGAAATTTTGATTTGTGAACCATGAAAATCTCCTCATGTCTTATTCTATTGATTTCTAGCAACCCCATTACTGTCAGTCTTGGAGGAAATTATAAGTATCAATCCAATGCAGTGTGTACTGTGTATAAGTCTGTTGGTCCACCACGATACTATTCAGTTATGACTCATGACGCAATCACAGTAAAAATATTAACTTGTTTTCTTTTGGTAATTAGTATGCTTGCAGAAAAACTTTGGCAGACAGCAGGCCACGTATCAGGGGACGATTTGCTAGGAATGAGGAAATTGTAATGAACCCTCCAGTTCAGTGGAACCATATTGGTGCTGGGGAGGAAGAGGATCAGGAAGACGAAAATTGGGCCAATTTGTTTAATTCCCTAGTTCCTGAAAATCTTGTTCAGGAGCCTCATTGCAGTTCCTCCTTTGGTGTATTCTATTAGAATAATTGCATGTTGATTTGTTTGCTTTCCCTTTTCAAGTATTGTGGTGCGCTTGTGAACAAAGTAGGTCATGTAAATATACTTAATTGAATCATGGATGTGACCATGTGCAATTTTAGACTTCGACCTAGGGTGAAGTTTTTTAGTGCCCTCTATCTTTTTTTATAGACTAGACCTCAATAGCAGCTAGCAATGTAATAGTGGATAAAAACTTAAGCAAGTTGTACTTGAGGTTTAATTCCTACATGATGTATTTAGAAATGTTATATTATATATATTTTTTAACCCGGATATCCTCTGGTTGGGAGTCAAACACTAATCTCTTAAGATACTGACATCCATTTAAGGGGTTGACTTTTCCTAACAGATGTTCTTCCATACGCAGAACTAGGAATCGAACCCCTGATCAAATGCTTAAGGACTCAGTTATCTATCAACTGTATCATATCACGTTGGTATATTATATTATCCTTTTGTTGATGCGTTTTATGTAAAATATGTAAAAAATAAAAAAGCAACAGTTAAAAGTTGATAGCCTGAAAGTGATAAGAAATGTAGGAGATGGTAAAAATTTATGGTGAGCATCAGTTGCACTATGTGGGTGATGTTATATACCTATCACTTCTTTACAGTGAAATTTAAGACAAACGAAGTGCTCTGTGTTTGTCTTCAAGCTCAGTCATAAAGGCTTTCCACTAAACAAAAGCATACTCGTACTCTTGGATTTGTAGCAGCATAAAAACAGGACACATGAGTAAATAATTGGCTTCTTGATCATTGTTCTTTAATTAGTGCTTATTGGCATTTAAGATTTCAGAGTGGCTACCGGCTATCTTTGAACTTTTTTCTTTGCCAAATGCTAAGCACGGGTGTCATTAGAGTATTGATTAAGGTATTAAAAAAAGAATTTTTGTGTTAGTTGTGTATTCAATATGTTGATAGTTTAAAATTTATTCTTTTCCGTACAAAATTTTCATTTTTTTTCTTCCTTAATCAATGTTGTTAGGATGTTGGTTAGCAAAACTCATTTTTCTTTTTGGAGGAGAAAACTGGAATCGTGCTACAACAACTATGAATTAGATAAATAGACCTTATGAGTGTGGATCCGAGTTATATCTGGATAGTGTTAGATCTAATCTCAGATAGTGGTTGATAGTACTAGATATTATTATATTTTTCATTGATGAATTCTGGAAAATAGTTCATTATATTTTTCGTTTTATAGCTTCCCAATGATCTTTACTAGGATTGTAAACAAATCTGTTAACAATTCCAATTATATGAGCAATATTCGATAGAGTAAAAACCATGACGTACATCAAACTCTCGACAATAATAAATTATAATACTCATATTTTTTTATTCTTTATCTCGAGTGAGACAACGATCCTTTTACTGGGTTTAAAGTTGTTATGGGAGTCCGAGTTATATACTCGGGGCCAACTTGTATACTTGGGGCCGACTTCATTAACAACATGGATCCAACATAGATTTGGGTCCATAAGTAAAAGACTTGGCATTCGAGGCTGAGCTCTTGACTAGCTAGAGGCCCAAGAGTTAGATAAATCACATGGAGAAATCGGATAGGCAGAGGGTGAAACATATAACGACTGAATGACCAACTCATGAATGAAAGATAACGGCAAGTATTAATACCCGCCGTCCGAGTATCATTACCAAGGCGGCAACGGCTATCCGATAGTGAAGAGACCCGGTTATGAGAGGTAAATATGAAGCCTACTATAAGTAGAGGCAGTAGGAATGGAGAAGGGGGGAGACAACACGTTCAATTACACTGAGCCGAGATAACAAATCTTTGGTAAGAACAATTTGGCGCCCATCGTGGGGCTCTGGCAAAACTCTTCCTTCGCCACTCAAGGGAAAGACGAGTCATACTGGAGCTATGGTTATACCGAGTTTATACTCGGGCCGACTTCATACTCGGATCCATCTTGTTTACACTGAAGTCCTAATGGACTTGGAAATGGGAAAGTCTTAATGTATTGCGTTATGGTTATACCGAGTTTATACTCGGGTCGACTTCATACTCGAATCCATCTTGTTTACACCATTGTAGACAAGCCGAGTTTGTAACGCCCTTTGTTACATTAGTAATCCCAAGATAAAATCAATAAAAAAATCCTTTAAAACATTTAATTAAAACATATATCTCATAAAGAAAAATTAAAAAAATATTTAAAGTCTGAAAATACCTCATATTAAATAATATAGTAATAAAATATCCATGTAATGAATATAAATATAAATGAAAAACCACAAGCCTCAAAATCGGGCGTCTAATTACAATCCGAGAAAAACAATACGTAAACAAAAAGAATGTCGTCAGCACCCTCAACCATGCATGCTGCATTACTAACCAACTAAGTGATGAGAAGATGTCTCCTCAGGCCTCTGGGTCCTCAACGGTGATGTCCTCGGTCTCTGAAAACAATACTTATAATGAGATATAAAATCTCAGTGATCAACAATACAGTTTTATAAAATATTTTCGAAAATAGTATTGTTCTCAACCGGCGCGATAACCGGAAAAACTTTCCATGGCACCCGCTAATTTTCCAAAATAATATATATATAAAAAAAGAATACTTTTAATATCAACAATAATCACAACCACTCAATAGCATATAACGTAGTAATGACTTCTCTCAATACATCACATTCCATATACCAAATAAATTCTAGATTAACCCAAGTGGCCCGAAGACCACCTAATTAAATTGGTCTCTTGCCGGCATGCCATAAATTCACACATCACACGACAATGGCGTCACATTGCCCACCCCTACTCACGAGGAGTGTTTCGATGTCACCCTCCTATCGGGGACATTTCCATTTCGATACCTCCCATGTGCACATGGTGGTATTTCTCCTTTTTCGACACCCCATCCTGTGGCGGTGTTACTTTCGATACTCCTTTTTAGGTAGTATTACTCATTTTCGACATCCCAACCACATGGCGATGTTACTTTCGATACCCCATTAAGGTGGTATTTCTCTTCGATACCCCTATCATAGGTGGTATTACGGCAAACATCATACAACTCATCATAAGGCATGAATTTCATGTCTCATACATGTAACAATTCATTTACCATAAATTAAATATTTAATCCTATCATGCATACTAAATAGACTTATGTCATGTCTCCAAGTAAATTTATAATTACACTATGACAATCACGAGCATCAAGACATAACATATGGCATCAAGCATATCATTCAACTAGTACAAATATCAATCATGTATTCAATTCAAATTCCAAAAAAATATAAAGTAGACCCTTCCACACACATACAAATGAGGAATACAGTCCTAAATTTTGTAAGCAAAGCAATGAATTGAAATATGAGTTCATCAATTTTAAATTCACCGTAAACACATAAAAATACCATGGAAAGGGTTCGTAAAAAGTATTGTTACTCACCTCTTGAAGACCTCCAAATAGCTCTAAACGTTTCCTACTGCGAATCCTAACGTTTGCCAAGAGTTATCATCATCTTCCTCTTCCTAGACTCCCTCTTCCACAACTATCTCTTCTTAATCCTTGAATTTATTCTCTTCTTAGTCGTTTCTGAGTTTCTAGGTGTAATTAGGGTTCAAAAACGCACACTAAGAGTGTTAAGATTCTATTTATAGAGCCCCCAATAGCCCAAAACGTGTAAAAATGCGCTAAGCCCGCTTACTCTGCATATGGTACTGTATTTCGCACATATCTTGAGTTATAGACATTCAAAAATTATAAATTTTATATCTTTGTAAAGATAAAAGAATTATCTACAACTGTTATGAAGACCACAAAATCTTAAACCGACGTTTAGATAGTCAAAACGTGGATAGAATTTAAAAAAACGGTTCTGGAGTTGGAACATGAATAGTGTGTACGAATTTGGTCATAACTTGAGGTACAAGAATCCAATTTGGACGAATTTGGTGTCTATGGAAAGCTAAGAGACAGGGCTATATTTCTTATGCAGATCTCGAATTCAAACAGGTTCTCTTTGGTTACAAAATATCCGTCTGAAGTTAGGTATCTAGTCATATTATGCGAAATTGGGCTTAAAACACTCAAAGTATCTATTTATATTGGGTAACACAGCATGGGCCTTGATATGCTTATGTTTCCTATCATTATTGCCGCAATAATTTAGTCCAGGATATGTTCGTATCCTTATTTTTATTTTATTTTATTTAAATCAATTTTACATTATTGTGGAACCCACTGGATTTTTATTATAAAGAAAACAATTATAATAAACTCTTATACTACCATTTTTTTATTAAAATAATTATATTTGAATTTTTAGGATGTTACAGAGTTCATACTTGAATTCATCTTGTTTACACCAAAGTCCTAATGGACTTGGAAATGAGAAAGTCTTAATATATCGCGTTATGGTTAGCCGAGTTTATACTTAGACCGATTTTGTTTACACAAAAGTCCATTCCTCTCTCACGACTTGAGGCCCGGGGACTTATGTTATGGTCAGGCCGAGTTTATACTCGGATCCGTCTTGCTCATACAAAAGTTATACTGGACTTGGAAACAGAAACACTTAATATTGGGGACGAGTTCGTGTTTAGCCCAATATTGAACACATAGGATGACCCTAAAGTCATATCAGAGAGAAAAGAGTTGGAATTAGAAATGGTTAACTTATAAATGTTGATGATTATAGGCATCAATGTCAACCAGTCGACTATTATTACTATGGCGACGACAATTATCCGAGAATAAAGAGGTCTAACTATGGCAATTAACACGAAGCCTAGTATAAGTAGGGACCGAGAGGTTTGAAAAATATGGAATACCTAGTTACTAGACACACTAAACCGAGATTGTAGTATAATCATTCATATCTTTTTTATGCATATTATTACTCTCAATACTATTATTATTATTCTTCAATATCCTTTAAATGACACTAACTACTTATCAATTATTCGGTTATACAAGTATTCAAACCGTGCTGGAAAAGAATTTATTAACTTATAGGTCAACAAGGACATTAAGCCAATCTTTATCTCGGCACCATTAAGTTGAACCTGTGTTTTGGCATTGTAAAGTCCAACTTATGTTTCGGCACCATTAAGCCCGACCTATGTTTCGGTATTCTTAAGCTCGACCTATGTTTCGGCATTCTAAAGCCCGACCTATGATTCGGCATTGTAAAGTCCGACCTATGTTTCAGCTCCATAAAGCCCGACCTATGATTCGACATTGTAAAATCCGACCTATGTTTCAGAATTCTAAAGCCCGACCTATGATTCGACATTGTAAAGTCTTACCTATGTTTCGGTTCTATAAAGCCCGACCTATGATTCGACATTGTAAAATCCGACCTATGTTTCGGCATCATAAAGTTCGACCTATGTTTCGGCATTTTAAAGTCCGACCTGTGTTTCGGAATCATAAAGTTCAACCTATGTTTCGGCACAATAAAATCCGACCTATATTTGGGCACCTTAAAGCTCGACCTATATTTCGACATTGTAGAGTCCGACTTATGTCTCGACAACATGGACCCAACCTATGTTTTTGCACCACAAAACAAAACCTATTTCAACACTTTGATGCCCAACTTATGTCTCGGCAGCGTAAAAGTGTAGTTTATGTCTCGGCCAATAACGATCATAATCTATTTAGAACGTGATGTTCGTTGCTGATTAGATGTCGAGTATTTAAGGCAACCTAATATTATATCATTCAAATAAAAACTTTGATAAATTAGACTGAGGAGCTATGTTCTAGTTTGGGCCATGTATTAATTCGGACCCAACTTATTGTCAAATACATCATATGAGAGAGATTTTAAGCCACTTCTGTTGTTTTGGCTTCAACGACTCAAGAGGGGGGTGAATTGAGTTTTCTTAAAATCTTTCCCTCTTAAATTTTTTTCACAAAACTTAGTTTTCAGATTTGTGGCCTCAGGATCTTTTACAAAATCAATGAAGGGTTTATATAAAATCTTGAATTGGAATATGATGAAGATAAGAAAGATTAATTCAGAATTAATAGATCATAGAAAGGTTCAGGTTCAAAACTTAATAATAACAAAATACAGAAACTGATTAAGCCTTTAAAGATTAAGAACAAGTTATGCAAGTTTCAGATACAAGCATTAACAATCAAGAACAAACTTCCAGGTTTCAGTTTCAGTATATGATGCAAGATTCAATTCAAATATTGATCCTTAATAATAGAATTGAATACACAGTTATTATTACAGTTTACTCCAGATTCAATACTGATTATGTAGTTCAAGAACTGATATCAATTGAATACTTAGTACATCAAGATCACAGTTATATGCACAAGACAGAAATTAAAGAGTTTGAGTTTAGAGATACCACACAGTCAGATTTATCCTGGTTCAGTCACCACCACTGTGACCTACATCCAGTCCCCACTCCACCTGTGGGTTTTCACACATTAACACAACAAGCTTTAGCCAGGTAGCTTGAAAAACCTTTACACCACAGTACACTCTTTCACCTCGAGATACCAGACTCTTGTGAAGAGCCTCAACATTCTTCCTTAGGGATACCTCACCCTAATTACTCAGAGAGACTCCCTCTCTCTTTACAATCAAATAGAACGAAAAATTGATTCCTAAACTCTCAATAGTCAGATATACAAATTGAAGCACTTATGAGAATGAGGCACTCTTTTTCACAATAAAGCTCAAACAAGAAGATGAATGATTTTCACAATTGATTTCTCAAATTGATTTCGTGTAATTCTGATATGTTCAATGAATGAAAGTGTTTCCTTGATCCCTTTATATAAAAAACAAGTTATAGTCATTGGGATCAATTAAAACAGATTTGGTTCTGATAACAGAATCTGTTTTCTTGATTCTGGTTCTTGAAATAAGATTCTACATCGGCGTCGTCTTCAATCCTCAGGGCTCGTAGTTGATAGTAGACAAGCTCCATATGCCACGTCATTGGACGGAGCTTCTTATTAAGGACTTAGCAAGTCCAAATACTTGTGTGGACGAGCGCTTCCGTCACTTGTGTGGACGAGCACTTCCGTCACTTTAGTGGAGATGAGCGTTTCTATCACTTCAGTGGACGAGTGCTTCTGTCACTTATGTTGGAAGAGCGCTTCTATTACTTGGTGGGACGAGCGCTTCTGTCACTTTAGTGGGCGAGCGCTTGTATCACTTTAGTGGATGAGCACTTCTGTCACTTTAGTGGACAAGCGCTTGTATCACTTGAGTGGACGAGCACTTATGTCACTTTAGTGGACGATCGTTTGTATCACTTTAGTGGACGAGCACTTATGTCACTTGTGTTGGACGAGTGCTTCTTATTTCAAAAAATCATTTTCATTAACGAAAACTTACTCCTTTTAATGCAGGTTAATTATGAAAATTGATTTTCTTCTTGCATCTTTTTTAATTGAGCTATTTTGTGACTAAGAGATTTCTTTCTCTTACAAATCATCTAAGACTCAAATCTAAAATTCTCCGTTAAGCTTGGTCTTGATGATCCTTTGATCTTTGATTTTGCTCTTTTGATTTCTACATGCAGCTCTTTGATTCCTTCAAGTTCTTCCTTGAATATTTTCCTTGAATTTGCTTAATGAACTTGTTGATCACTGCTTGATACCTGTCTTTGCAATTTCACACTAAAACACTTGCGCACACATTAAGTTGTATTTGTCATATATCAAAATCTCTAAGTCATTGAGTTTTACAAACTCCCCCTTTTTGAGTATGACAAATCTTCTATTATAAGATCAGAGTATAAGTGTAGCAGAAGCTAAGTGTTTTTTGATAGATTTATATCATGGTATCAGAGCAGAAGTATATCAGAGCAAAAAAATATATTATCATATCAGAATTTGATTTACTCCCCATTAATCATGTAAGCTTATAAGCTCCCCCTCAACATATGCATGTATAATTTGTTATTATCCTTTTTCTCTATATCATACATTTTCCTCCCCCTTATGGCATTATCAAAAAGGTAAAGAAAAGAAACATTCAAAGCAATAGAGAAGGCATGCATTTAAACATTCAAACATTGCATATAAAATTGTTCATGATAGAGGGATAGGTGCAGGGACAAATCAAAAAAAAAAAAGCGTCCATCTAAAATTGTTCCTTTTTGATTTTCTTTTATTTCTTTAGAGATTAGATATATGATTGATCAATTATGCCCAATTCTCTTCTAATGAAAAAGAAGCTTTCCTTGTTCAAGGACTTGGTAAAAATATCATAAAGTTGTTTAGTTGTATCAACATATTCAATCTCAATTTCTCTACTTTGAATAAAAGTTCTTATGATAAAGATCACATTCAAAGTTAATTGTTGCGTAGCAAGCAAAGCGAATCATTCAAGGCTTCATCAATTTTCTTGGATTCAATTTTTAAAACAAAAGCCATATGATTATTAGCATTTCTAATAGATTGTCTAGTAGTTACCCCTTTTTTAATTTCACCAATGATGTTATCAATTGTATGATTTCTGACAGTCCTCCATTCCTTTGGTAGGTCAAGCTGTTGTTCTGTTTCCTCCTCATGCAACAATTCATTCTTTAAGCTTTCATCTTCTTCATTGTCCTGTTTCTCTTCTAGGAGATTTTTCTCAATTGAATCTGCAAGATCATCAATAACAGAATCCTTTCCCAACCTTTTGGGGTTAGACTCATCAAACGTCACATGCACAGATTCCTCAATAGTTTGTGTTCTCTTATTATATATTCTAAATGCTTTACTATATAGAGAGTAACCTAGGAAAATTACTTCATTAGCCTTTGCATCAAATTTTCCAAGATTATTCTTTCCATTAATAAGAACAAAGCATTTGCAACCAAAAACATGAAAATATGCTATATTTGGTTTTCTTCCTTTGTAAAGCTCATGAGGGTTTTTCTTTAAGATTGGTCTTATCAAGACTCTATTTAGCACATAGCAGGCTGTATTGACAGCATCTGCCCAAAAATATTTTGGCAAGCTAGAGTCGTTCAACATAGTTCGTGCTATCTCCTCTAATGATCTATTCTTTCTTTCCACTACTCCATTTTGTTGTGGAGTTCTAGGAGCAGAAAAATTAAGTTGAATGCAATGTTCATTACAAAAGTTTTCAAACACTTCATTTTGAAATTCTCCCCCATGATCACTTCTTATAGAAACAATTATCATGTCCTTTTCATTTTGCACAATTTTTGCCATTTTCTTAAATGTAGCAAATGAATCACTCTTATGAGATAAAAAATATGTCCATGTATATCTAGAGTAATCATCTACTATTACCAATGTATACGAGTTACCACCTTTTTGGTTCTGGATGGACCAAATAAATCCATGTGTAAAAGTTGCAAGGGTCTAGTTGTTGAAACAATGTTCATTGGTTTAAAATAGACCTTAACTTGCTTTCCTTTTTGACATGCATCACATAGTCCATCTTTCACAACTTTCAGTTTAGGAAAACCAACTACAAGATCTTTACGAATCAGTTTATTCAAGTGGTTCATATAAATGTGTGCAATTCTTCTATGCCAAAGTCAGTTCTCTTCTTCTTTTGAAATAAGACAGCATGCAGTATTTGAAGAGATATTATCTAAATCAAGCACATAGATGTTATCTGTCCTATTTTCTTCCTTGAATATTTTCCTTGAATTTGCTTAATGAACTTGTTGATCACTGCTTGATATCTGTCTTTGCAATTTGACACTAAAACACTTGCACACACATTAAGTTGTATTTGTCATATATCAAAATATCTTAGTCATTGAGTCTTACAACTTCGTCGATTCTCGACTGGATCTATGTTATAGTTGGGTCGTGTATTAACTCGGTCCAAACCTTGTGTGGTCGAGTTTATATGCTTGGACCAATTTTATCCTTATGGAAGGTCTGTTGGAGGCTTAGGCTAAGGGACAAGAAGACTTCATATTTGAGGCCAACTTTGTACTATCATCACTCCCTCAACTTAGAACTACGTTAGCCTTGATTCCCATTTGGGATATGAAGGAGCATAATGCTACATTCTATCAGGTTATGTCCACAAATTTCCCTTAGAGTTCATACATAGAAATGTTTATCTACTTTGTATCGGTCATAATTTGATCAACCAAATGTTAGCAAGAACTTACGGCATGGGTCGGGTATTAACTTGGTCTCAACCTTGCTCTTATAGGTTGGACCACGAATAGATCCTATTATGGTATGGTTGGGCCGAGTATGAACTCAGACCCAACCTCCAAATTGTTCTGACCAACTTGTATGAACTTGGGCCCAACCTCTGGAATGTTCTGACCGACTTGTAGAAAATGTAACGGACGTACTTAAGAGACTTTAACGTCCGTCGGCCGAGTAATGATAACTCAATAGGTAAATGGCCAACTCATAAAATCGAATGCTTGGCTACCGTAACGAACAGAAGCCTTAAGATAAATAGGACCCGAGTAGATAATTATGGGCTTGAATTTCCAAGAATATAATTATTAGGTGTACGCTTATTTGAGCCCAATACCGTGAGTGTAAACTCTTAGCAAAAATTAGACTTTAGCATAACATATAAGCCTATTCGTCGCTTACGACTTGAGGCTTGAGGGACTTATGTTACGGGAGTCCGAGTTATATACTCGGGATCGACTTGTATACTTGCGGCCGACTTCATTAACAACACGGATCCAACAGAGATTTGGGCCTAAAAGTAAAAGACTTGGCATTCGAGGCTAAGCTCTTGACTAGCTAGAGGCCCAAGAGTTAGATAAATCACATGGAGAAATCGGATAGGCAGAGAGCGAAACATATAACGGCTGAACGACGAACTCATGAATGAAAGATAACGGCAAGTATTAATACACACCATCCGACTATCATTACCAAGGCGGCAACGGCTATCCGAGAGTGAAGAGACCCAGCTATGAGAGGTAAATATGGAGCCTACTATAAGTACAGGCAGTAGGAATTTGGAAGGGGGGAGACAATGGTCGCGCTGTCGCGCACGCGCCAAAAAGGACGAGCGGGTTTAAAAGTGTAGTATAGTGCGACAACTCGGATGTCGTCTCTAAGGACTCTGAGAATATTACTTTTCACAAAAATAAGTTTTGGGGGGGTTTGGATTGGAATGCAATTAAGAAACAAACAAAACAGAGCAATAAAAAACAAAGCAGTTGAAAAGGGATTATCAGTTATCAAACAACGATTAATCCATGTCAAGAATTCCCAACTATCCTCGGTTAATGTAATCCCAAGCCCTAAGCGGTTCTTATCCCCTTCCGGTTGTAATAGTAATTTACAAGCGAAACTACTACTACAGATACATGTCCCTATTCCCGAATTAAGCAAACGGGATTAAGCCCTTCGTGAACTAAGCGAACACGAAATGTACACACGCAAATTAAGCGAGATGCGATTAATTATAGGAACATGATATCACCAGAGATAAATCAATACAATACAATTATACTCCTGAATTAAGCAAACAGAAATACAAAGTATGGTATTGAAAAGGGAAAAGCAATTAAGATAGGGATTACATAACCTCAAGTATATAGGATCCTCAAACAGTAGATTAATCCTAGGACTTAGTGCTCCATGGCAATAACGAAATCACAAAGGAAAAATGTATATCAGAAAGTTAGAGGAGCAAAAGTCTTTATAAAATATTCAGAACAGCCTTTTATACAATTTCGTATTCGGAGGGCTCGCGAGGCGAGCAAACATTCGCGAGGCGAATTTCATGAACTGTCAGCAACCCTTGGCATTCTCGCGAGGCGAAGTGACTCTCGCGAGGCGAGAATATGAAGAGTTTCCTCCTTACGCCCGTGATGGCCATCAGGGCCTAACCGTGATGCTCTCTGACTTTCAGATTCGCGAGGCGAAGGGATGCTCGCGAGGCGAGACTCTTCGCCTTCAAAACTGCCACGGCCATGACCTTCATCACGGGCAAGCCGTGATCGTCTCTCGACTTTTTCAGGTTTGGAAGACTCGCGGGCGAGACCTTCTTCGCGAGGCGACCAGAGACTTAGCAATTTCTTGGAACAGTAAAGCCGGGGGGTCGCGTGGCGAGCATGGCTTTCGCGGGGCGAATCCCCTGTTCTTTATTTTCTCAACTTCTACTTAACCTGAAAACAAGGAAATAAGCATAAGTGTATTATTTTGACTTAAAACTTGCTAAATTAACTTAAAACTACTCTAGAGACTCAAAACCTTGCTTGAGGACAATCTAATCTAATTTGGGTGAAAATACGATATAATTTGCACAAAACCCTGATCATACTAGCTATAAAACTAGATGAGCCAGAGGCTTATCAACAACATGTTCAATTACACTGTGCCGAGATAACAAATCTTTGGCAAGAACAAAAGTGATTAGTCAATGATGTTCTAATTGGCTTAACATTTTTCATATTGAGTCTCTCTAAAACCCGATTCATGTATCGTTATTATGATAACCATAGCTTTTTAGTCTTTTGGTCTCGCAAAATATGTATGTTTAAATTTGCTTTACAAGGCCTAGATCTTTCATATAAAAGGATTTCGATAACTCTTTTTTTAAATCACAAATCATATATGCATCTTGTCTTGCTATCAATATATTGTATGATATGGCAAAAAATAAAATGATCAATTTGTCAACTGGAAAATGATTTGCATCAGTTTTGGTATATCCATGACTTATCATGCACGAGTCAAAATTTTTGTATTACTTCACTCTGTGCAGACTCTTTTTTAATCTATGAACCGTATGCTCATTTTCAGCTACTTCAAATCATTTTGGTTGATATAGATCTCCACTTTCAATCTCAATTCTTCATGTCTAATTGCCTAAAATCCAAATTCAAGCTAACTATCAATCCATTCCGTCAAAAAAAAATGCTAACTATCAATCCAATTATGACTAGAATGATGTTAGGTACCAGAGTGATGGAATAATATCACGCAACTAAAATAAGAGATGAGAAAAGAGGAACTGAACACACAATATTTACGTGGAAACCCCTCAACAAATAAGGGAAAAACCACGATGCAAGATCAGAAGAATTTCACTATGTGGAAGAAATTACAAGACCCCTCTCTCTAAATACAAGGAGAGAACAATGACACCTTCTCTTGAAAATAGGAGAATACACACTAGGAGAATACACACCAGGAGAAATTTTGCAAAAAAACTATAACTTTTCTCTCTGTTTTTTCTCTCTAGCTACAATTTCTCTCTTGGTTTTGGGATGGTTCATAAGCACCCCTTAAGCCTCCTAATATAAGCTTAAGGGGGCTCACCAATTTAACTCCCACATGATGTGGGACTAACAATTCTCCCACTTGAAGATTTGATTGAGTTAATCATATCATCACACCACTGTTTCTGTCTTGCCATTCCATGTTGCTTACGTTTCCGATAGGCCATAGGAGGATCAACATCATGTAAACTTGTTAGCATTGATTGACTTTGTCATAACATCTGCTAGGTTGTCTTCGGTATGAATCTTCTGCATATCCACACTTCCTTCTTCTACTACTTCTCGAACGAAGTGATATTGAACACCTATGTGCTTTGTCCTGGAATAAAAGGCTGGATTTTTCATGCAATGTGCAAGGCACTCTGACAGTCACAATACACAGTAATTTGCTGCTGCTTGTGCCCGAGTTCTTCCATTAACCTTTGAATCCAAATAGCTTCATTGAAAGCTTGCGTAGTTGCCATGTACTCAGCTTCTGTAGTAGACAAAGCTACGATAGTCTGTAACTTGGATAACCAGCTTACCGCTCCTCCTGCAAGTGTGAACACATAGCCAGTAGTAGATTTTCTCTTATCAAGATCACCTGCAAAATCTGAGTCGACATAACCCCTGACAATGAATTCTGATCCTCCAAAACATAATGCAACATCTGAGGTTCCTTTGATGTATCTCAGGATCCTCTTAACAGTATTCAAATGCTCTCTACCCGGATCTGCCATAAACCGACTAACCACTCCCACTGCTTGCGCAATGTCTGGTCTTGTACATATCATGGCATACATAAGGCTTCCCACCACCGATGCATACGGTACTCGAGACATTTCCATCCTCTCCACTTCACTGCTTGGGCTCATACTTGAGGATAATTTATAACTGACAAAAACTGGGGTAGAAAATGACTTACAATCTTGCATGTTGAAGCACCGCAAGACCTTCCTTAGATAATTCTTTTGAGAAAGCCAAATCTTCCTATCTTTTCTGTCTCGGTGAATTTGCATCCCTAAAATCTTGTTTGTGGGTCCCAAGTCTTTCATATCAAACTCCCTAGCCAACGGTGCCTTCAATTCTTGGACTCGATCTTTGTTGAGGCCTACCACCAACATGTCATCCACATACAACAGCAAAATGATGAAATCATTATCTCCAAACCTCTTGTAGTATGTACAATGGTCTGAACCGAGTTTGTTGTATCCAAGGCTAATAATGAAGGAATCAAATCTCTTGTACCAACATCTAGGCGCCTGCTTTAGACCGTATAGAGATTTGGTCAACCTGCCTTCTGGTTGGAGCATATAAATTTCTTCTTCAAGTTCTCCATGAAGAAAAGCAGTCTTTACATCCAACTGTTCAAAATGTAAATCAAATACAGCACACATAGCCAGTACTACTATGATATTAGTAAGTATGACAACTGGATAAAATATCTCGTTGAAGTCTACACCTTCTTTTTGAGCATATCCCTTAATCAACAGTCTGGCACCATACCTTTCCACTTGATCGTTGTCATCTCGTTTGATCTTATAGATCCATTTGTTCCCGATGGCTTTTCGACCCTTTGGAAGTTCAACAAGTTCCCATGTGTTGTTCCTATACAAGGCTTCCATTTCCTCTTGTATTGTTGTCATCTACAGAGAAGCATCTGGACTGCTTACAGCCTCCTGAAAGGTTGATGGCTCCCCTTATTCTGTTAGAAGACAATATGCATCATGGCTTGCCATAACATAATCTAAGTGCCATGATGGTGTTCTGATCTGACGTGACGATCGTCGAACTTCTGTATCATTGGCTTCATCTTGTACTCGTTCCTCATGCCCTGGTTCTGCCTCAGAAGAATCATCGTCTCCAGGTTTTCTTTCTATCTCAACTGCAGTAGTTTCTTTGGTAGTGTTGTCATTTTTCTGCTCACTTTGCAGTTCATTTTCTGCAAAGACTACATCCACGTTGACAAAAACCTTGCGGGCAGTGGGATCCCACAGGCGATACCCCTTAACACCGTCAGCATAACCCAAGAATATACATTTCCTAGAATTTGGATCCAGGTTCATCCTGTCTTGGGAGTTGTACATCACGTACACAGGATATCCGAACATATGCAGAGAAGAATAATCAGTTGGCTTTCCTTTCCACATCTCCATTGGTGTCTTCAAACCAATCGCTGTTGATGGTGATCGATTTATCATGTAACACGTAGTTTTAACTGCTTCTGCCTAGAAAGATTTGGCCACTCCCACTGTTCTCAGCATGGCTCTTGTTCTATCTAGTAGAGTCCTGTTCATCCGCTCTGCTACACTATTCTGTTGAGGTGTATGTGCAACTATGAATTGTCTTACAATACCCTCTTGTTTGCAAAATGCCAGAAAATTGTCATCTACATATTCTCCTCCATTGTCTGTCATCAAGCACTTAATTCTTTTCCCAATTTCAAGCTCTACTTGTGCTTTGAATTCCTTGAATACTAGAAACACATATGACTTCTTCTTGATTGGGTACACCCATAATCTTCTGGAATAGTCATCAATGAATGACACAAAATATTTTGCTCCTCCCAGAGATATTTCCGGTGATTCCCATACATCAGAATGAATCAAGTATAGTATGTGTTTGCTTTTAGTATTTACTATAGCAAACTTTAATCTATGTTGCTTACTCATCACATAGTGCTCATAGAAAGGTAAATTCACCGACTTGAGCCCGGGCAAGAGATTGCGTTCCGCAAGGACTTTCAAGCCACGTTCCGACATATGGCCTAGTCTGTGATGCCACATCATTGTTGTTTCTTCTTGGCTCGCTGTTGCAACTGATGCATTTGCCTTTTGCAATGTATCTCCTAAAAGCATGTATAGATTACTTGTGATCTTTTCTGCTTTCATCACCACAAGATTGCCTTTCACTACTTTTAAGATCCCACCTTCAATATGGATCTTACATCCGAGGTCATCCAATTGCCCAATGGACAATAAGTTATTCTTCAATCCTTTCAGATGTCGTACCCCTTGTATTTTGCGAACAGTACCATCATGCATCTTTAATCTGACAGTACCAACTCCAACAATTTCTAAGGCATGATCATTTCCCATGAACACAGATCCTTCCAAGATAGGCTCATAAGTGCAAAACCAATCTCGATTTGGAGTCATGTGCCATGTCGTGCCCGAATCCATTATCCAGACATCATTTAGTTGTTTTCCGCCTTTAGAACTACTTGCTGCTTCGCTATATAGGATTTCTCCATCATCTGAGGTACTTGCAACACATCCTTGAGATGTTGCTGCTTCAGAAGCTTTCTCTCCATTCTTGTTGTTATGCCAACACTCCTTCTTCAAGTGCCCTCTCATGCCACAATTGTAGTATTTAAGATTCTTCCTTCTTCGAGATTTTGATCTACCATAATTTTGTCTCCCACTGGAGTCACGTTCCATTGATCTGCCTCTCATCACCGTTAACGCCTCTGCTTGATTTGAACTTTCTGACCTTTCTTCCTTATTGTTGCGCCTGGATTCTTCTTCAAGAATTACACCGGCAACATCATCAAAGTGCAGAGAATCAACAACATTATTATTTGTGATGTTGATGATGAGTTGATCATACGAATCTGGTAAACTCTGAAGTAGAAGTTCTGCACGTTCATTCTCTGCTATTTTCAAATCTGACGCTATGAGCTGAGCAAATAGCGTATTTAGAGTGTTGATGTGATTCGTCACCGACGTGGATTCACTCATTCAAAGAATGTAGAGCCTCCTCTTTAAGAATATTCTGGTGTGAAGAGATTTGACCTCGTACAATTTAACAAGAGTATCCCAGATCTCATTTGCGGTCTTCTTTTCTGGAATACTTGACAATACTGAATCTGCCATTGCTAGGTGCAAATTGGCAACAACGTTGTCATCCATCTCTTTCCACTTTTGATCAGTGATATCCGAGGGTCTACCGTCAATTGCGTCTAGGCAATTATCCTTCCTCAGAACTGCATTTATCTTCAATTTCCACAGAGAGAAATTACTCCCATTGAACTTTTCAATCTCAAATTTTGCTACCATGATTTTACACCAAATTATTCTCGTGTACAGTACCGTAAACTAGAACAATGACCGTAGTCCGTAAATAGTACACCAGGTAAGTTCCCATGAAAGAGAGGTGGTTCACTAATAGACACACTTAAATACCAATTCTTTCCTAGTCAGAACTTTCCTAGACATGCACTTTCATACTACCACACTTTATTTCAAGCAACAAGAATAATTCTTTTCTGATGTGGAAGATCAGACGATACCGCAACTACAGAGCATACTAAGAATTTTCTAATGAACCTGACACCTTATCACTTTGTTGCAGCGGAATAGTGACCACGAACCAATGGTTCTGATACCACTGTTAGGTACCAGAGTGGAGGAATAATATCACGCAGCTAAAATAAGAGATGAGAAAAGATGAACTGAACACACAATATTTATGTGGAAAACCCTCAACAAATAAAGGAAAAACCAACCTCACAAAAAAACTATAAATTTTTTCTCTATTTTTTTCTCTCTAGCTACAATTTCTCTCTTGGTTTTAGGATGGTTCATAAGCACCCCTTAAGCCTCCTTATATAAACTTAAGAGGGGTCACCAATCTAACTCCCACACGATGTGGGACTAACAAATAAAACTCATTTTATCAACGAGAGAGAAATTTATCAAAATGTATTCCTTAGAGGGTATTTGTTTCAGGTTATCTAAACACATTCCCAGAAATGTAGAAGTTGGAAATATGGATTCCCGTGTTTGTTACAATGTTAGAAAATTTATTCCCGAATATAAAGCATTCCTTGGAATAAAATAACTTCCACTTTCCCATGTTTTTATTTCCAATGATGGTGGTGGGAAAAAATATTCCCATGAATGTGGGAATGAATTTTGTGTAACTACGGAGCTACCTATATCCCAATTATTAATGAATCCCAAGAATGTTATAAGTATTAATCAAACACTTTTTAAAAAAATATCCTGGAATAAAATTTTTATCATTATTTTCTCGAGAAAGTTATTGAAATAATTTTTGAAACCATGAAATAGGCGCCCCTACTTTTTTCCCAAGATCTTTATGTCCAAACGAGCTTTCTAAAATGATTATTATCATATTTCATAAGTTTAAACATTTATTTTCTTTTATAAAAAAAACATTTATTTTCAATAATTTTTACCCTTAGGAATTTCCACAACCTCATAAGTATTTTTTTTAAAAAAAATAGAAATCCTTCTCTTCTTTCTTGATTTTGTGCACTGAAATTTGTGCTTGCGAGAGTTGAATTTCTGCACAACCTTTTGTCTGCTCTCTTCGATAAAATAAGGTTTAAATAAATTTTTGTCCCAGATTATCAATTGTAATTTTAGGCTGTTAAAATTTTATCCTTGCAATCTCAAATTTTGTGAACAGTTCATAATGTCATCTTTTTTTCGTTATCTAATACTTTGGGGTGCTGATGTATTTTCATTTTACTATCCGACTTGATATGAAATTTGATAAAAAAATATAAACAAAATCATATATTAGACTACATGGTTAAAATTACTAAATTTCCTTTATTTTGTACGATATTTAATACCCAGAGATACCGATGTAATTTATTGTTTTTATACGGTATACTCCAAAATTTGGTTAGAAAATATAAAAAGTTTATACATTAGAGTAAAATTTACAATTTTTTTTCATGATATGATTTTTAGTATTCAGGAATAACGGTAAGGACTATTACAATTTTTATGAAATTTTTTATGAAATCATAGAGATGAAATCCAAAGCTTTTTACGGGAACTAAAACTAAAATGGAGAAACTTTCATGGACTAAAAATTTATCTAAAAAAAAAGAAATTTGTAGTCAAAATTTGGGTACTTATTGGTTGGATGATTGATTGGATCAGGCTCTCTGATTTCCTGAGCGGTGGTGTAGGAATTTATTCCCCCTCTTGTTCAATGTCTTCTATTTCTCTAACACCATCCGTTTCCATTGCTCACTCATCATCAACCTGATATATTCATTAAAACCTATCATCTGTGCTCGGCCACGAACAAAAAATTGAGGTATTACAAATGCCCTGAAAGGGACTAAAAAAGTCAAAAGGCACGGACGGTTGGGATAATGCACTTTCACTGAAGTAGTCAAGCGCCAAGAGTCAAAATCAAGTCTTTTCGTGATAATGCTTCGTGCTATTTGAGGTCAATTTTTCGGACATTGTTGACGAGTGCAAGAACCTCAGTGGAATTATAATGAAAACGGCAAGAAGCAATCACATAAGTCATAAGAAGATATATAGACATTCAATTTGATGTTATCCCGTTTAATTTCTGGCTGCTAGGTTTCTACCAAAAATCCCAAGTCATTATCAGCTTGATCAAGCAAAACTTCAAGGTTCAATCATGTCTTTGCAAAAGTTTAATAATTTATTTATGGAGACATTTCAAAATTTCAATTACAAGCGCTGGATAAGTTGTAACAATTATCTTTTTATGAAATTGAACTTTGACTTTTTATCAAGGAGTGGAGGTCACCTGCAGTGAACTGATCTATTGATGTAAATCGAAGTGAACCTTCACTAGGCCCTACCAAATGTAGGGTTTTTGCCCAAACTGGGTTCCTTTTAGAAACTATTTATCAGTTCAGGGTTATTCTGAAACTATTTATCAATGGGGGGTCGTTTTGAATATTTTATTATTTTTCGGTCTGACGGGTCAAAGGCACCACTGCAGATGGCGCCTACACTTTTTATTAAAAAAAAAAATCAAAAGGGGAGGCGCCAACTGCAGTGGTGCCCGCTTTTCTGAATCTGATGGCGAGCATGATCAGTAGCGCTCTGTATCTGACCTTTTTTTTTATTTTGACTTTTTAAAAAATAAAAATTTTATTTATAAAAAACCCATTCACCGTAGGATAATGGGTGAATTCACCAGATATTTGTACATGATTCACCAGATATTTGCACATACTTAACCAAAAAATTTATTTCTCAAAAAAACTATTCACCAGATAATGAACTGAATTCACCAGATATTTATACCCGATTCACCAGATATTTGCACATACTTAACCAAAAAAATTATTTCTCAAAAAACCATTCATCAGATAATGAGTTGACCATGTCTAATCCTCTGATCCTAATAAATGAATCCCTTCCTGATCAAGCAACCAACAAACAAAATAAATAAAATAATAGAAAATAATAAAATAACCAATAAAACAGACAAAATAATAAAATAATTGAAATAAAAAAATCCCAAATATTTGTGAGGCCGCCACCTCAGCACTATAGGAGGCATAAAAAAATAATAGCAATAACAATTTACACCAAAAAGCATTCGCTGCCTTCTTCCCACAGAGAGAGAGGAAGCTTTTACTTGGAATCGAACAAAATACAAAGAGAAAAATGTTCGCGGAAGAGAATGGTCTGAAGGGAGACCCAAAGCTCCCAGCCATCTCCCAAGCAAGGAACTGATCTCGATTTTTTGACCAAACTGGGTTCCTTTTTGATAAAGTATCTATATAAAAAAAACAAGAAGTAATAAAAAAAATCACGTAATAATGAGTAGCAAATAATATTGCAGTAGGCATAAAAAAATAATAGCAATAACAATTTACACCAATAAATATTCATCAATTATTACAGTAGTAAAAAAAATTTATTTGGTGAGAGCATTGCAGAAAATCTCCGGAGTGAAATTAAGAAGATGGGTTTACCTGAGATGAATATTCCTTGATCCTGTCACTGATGGTTCCGTCTAAAGCTCTCTCAGCAAGCTCATAATGTACAGTATTGCCTTCGGGACCACTAACTTTGTCCTTCTGTAAGTACCTACCACTATCTTGATAAATGAGTATTTCTGCATATGTGCTAGAAAGTACATAATTCCACCTACAGATTGTCCAAGTTGAAAGACGACTTCAACATTTAAAACAACACATACATGCAGTCTAGCTCTTCTATCTTCTTTCCGTTGGGCAAGAGTCACATACAGAGGTTTGCTTACAACCATTTTGCCATTCATCTCCAAGAGCTACCACACAATAAAGGGAAAAGAAATCATTTTTAAAGTTAAAAACCACTGATTATTTTCAACATGAAAATACCACCTACTTACAGCTTTGGATGCCTCATCAGGAGTTGAGAATGCAACAAATCCTGATCCTGATCCTCGACTTATGCCATTGCACATAGTTTTTTTTTTTACTGAGATTGCACATAGTTAATTATAATGAAAAAATTGGAGGATTAGAGGTTCACCTCCCCTTTTCTTTTTCTTTTTCTTTTTCTATACGTTCGTTCTGCTATCTTTCTTTTTCGGCTTTTTGACCAAACTGGGTTCATTTTAGAAACTATTTACCAGTTTAGATATTTGGTGAATGGGTTTTTTTGAGAAATAGATTTTTTTGGTTAAGTATGTGTAAATATCTGGTGAATTCAGTTCATTATCTGGTGAACGGTTTTTTTGAGAAATATTTTTTTTGGTTAAGTATGTGCAAATATCTTGTGAATCGGGTATAAATATCTGGTAAATTCAGTTCATTATCTGGTGAATAGGTTTTTTTGAGAAATAAATTTTTTGGTTAAGTATCTGCAAATATCTGGTGAATCATGTACAAATATCTGGTGAATTCAGTTCATTATCTGGTGAATGGGTTTTTTTATAAATAAAATTTTTATTTTTTTAAAAAAGTCAAAAAAAAATTTAAAAAAGGGTTGCTACAGTGGCGCTACATTGCGCCATCAGAGCGATTCAATGAAGCGGGCGCCATTGCAGTTGGCGCCTCCCCGTTTTATTTTTTTTTATAAAAAGTGTAGGCGCCATCTGCAGTGGCGCCTTTGACCCGTCAGACCGAAAAATAATAAAATATTCAAAACGACCCCCCATTGGTAAATAGTTTCAGAATAACCCTAAACTGGTAAATAGTTTCTAAAAAGAACCCAGTTTGGTCAAAAACCCCTAAGTGTATCTCTTTCGAGAAAATAAGTAATTTAAGCCAAAAGTCCACCTCAGTGTGTCTGAAATCTTTTTTGACAATATTAACTGTTCTTGTTGAGATCCGATTTGTCGGATCTTAGTTGTAGAACATTGATTAAGGATGGGGTAGGTGTTGTTTTAGAGTATAGCTTGACAGAATACTTGTATTCTGGTCCAACGTATCCCGATGAGAATCAAAGTCGGACGTAGTTCTGAGTTCAATCATTGGCCAAGTGGTGAGTCAATCCCTTAATCTTGTATCCGATGTGCACCAGCGGGCAAAGACTTTTCCTTTTTCTCTTGGTTCGGTCGGCAGCTCTAATATGCTTTAAGAGAGATCACCAAGACTAGCAAAAGTATTTTCCTCTTAGGGTTCTTCCTCCTTTTATAGAGGAGTCATCCGATCCTCCTTTCTAGGATCGGGTTTATCTCTTATTATCACTTATCTCTTTAGCCAAACTTCAACCCTCTCCTTATCTGATAAGGTTTATCCCTTATCTAAGATGAACTTGTTAGTTGAGTTCTAGATAAATATTATCATTAATTAATTGGGTTTTCGAGCTCGACGGCCGAGCTTGTCACCTCAGTCAATACATTAACTTTTCGAAAAAATTTGAAATCGGTATTTTGTTTTGTTTTAGGCTTCTAGCATGTAAAGCATCCTCCAATTTTTATATTGCTGACTTTATAGCTTGTTGTTTTCTATAAGAATGATTAATTTAAACTCAGATGGGCTATGTTTCTACTTTTTGTTAATCATTAATTAGGTAGTCGTACACATTACTGTAACAAGTAGTGAAATTGAGGATTGATACAGGAATATTACAGTATATAAATATACACTCTAAGCACGGTGAGGTTTTGACACCATGTTCCTCTCAAAGCTAGAAGGCTATAGTTCTAAGGTAATATCAAGGGTAGGCAGAGAACAGCCCTATTCATCTTTGCAAGCCGGCGGTGTGTTAGCCACTAGGTTTATGGGCGGCGTTTAAATATCCAAAAATGCAAACAAGGATAAAAGTGAAATCCAATAACTATTGCTCTTGTTTGGTTTGTTATTATTTTTATTTGAAATAATTTTTTATAAGCAACTTTAGGGAAAGGTTAATTTGGACCATTGCAAGGTTAGAGCAAGTCGCCATGTGAGCAAAATTCACATATTTTTTTACCAATTTTTTTTATAATCCTATTAGTTGATAAGTTGTCGTTGATTAATTTTATTTCAAAACCATTGCTAATTATGATGTCTTTTTCATCAGTGTTTTAAAGTTCGGATTTTTTTTTGTGGGGTACAAATAAAGTTCGGATTTTGACTTTTTATCCTCTCTCAAGTCACTTCAGAAACCACTGCCAGGTTCTAGATACACAATTACATCAACTACTGCATACATACTCGCACAGGAGGAGGTAATGTTTTTTGTTTTTTTTTATACAAACAAGTATTAATATATTAGTTGTTAGTTTTTTTTTTTCCTTCAACATCTTATATTCTTAACTTAAATCAGTTGAGTCTTCCCATCCTCTTTTGGAAGAAAATGTTGGTGATTACAAATTCAGAAATTGCAACAGCATGCACGAAGCACCGAGGGAAAAAGGTCAACATCATTCCCAAGTCCAAGTGCAATTTCCTTTCCCTTATGTTGGGCGCAGCTCCACACGGTTGATGCTCAATTATGGGAATCCCACCCCCTCAGCTAAAAAGAACAAATAAGTGCATCATATCATATATAGATAATGGTTATGCCATCATACTGACCTACGAGCTATATATGAATGCAACAGCTACAATGTTGGAAAAGGCTTTCTTAATCATCGTGATTCAACTTGTTAACGCCAAAATGACCATGAGATTGGAGTAGGGGGGGCCGCTTCCAAATAAGCACAGATGTTGCCTAAGAAAGATGCATGAAAGTGATGTAAGTATAAACAATTAAATGAATATATAAAAGAGCACATGGAGAGCAATACCAGTCTGCAGGTGCAATAGGAACTAGCACTAGGTGGAAATTGGAAGCTTCCCTTTTCTCTCTCACACACACTGTCATAGACACTTTGGAACTTTTACCAGTTTTGCGTGATCTACCACCAACAAACTGAAACAAGTAAGAAAACCATCTTCGCCATCCATGCGAATATGTAATTGAGGTTGGTAAAAAAGAAGAGGAGGGAATTTCTTATTTTATTCTATTACATTGATTTTTCATATGGATTGATTCTTATTTTGTACTGTTTGTAAATTCATAGTAGTATTCAAGAAAAAATTGTTCTAACCATATGTGTAGCAAAGGTTTTACGTGAATTGTGAATTGTTGAAATATATTAGTAAGAGTTTAATTGGTATGTATTATTAGTGTAAAGTTTTTTACACTGTCAACCAATCACAAATCATGATATGAACGATTTTTAATGTGATTTGGATAAGAATAAAAGATTTTCAATGACGTGACAATTTATTATTGGTTGACAATATAAAAAACATTTATACTGACAGTATATACCAATTAAACTCTATTAGTAATTAATGTCTTATTATTAAATACTAGTAAGGTACCCGTGCATTCGCACGGGTCACTTTTGTTTTTACGCATGTTCAAAACGGCATGTTCGTAAACAATCTATTATATTATATAGCCATATGTTTGTCTACTCTAAATCAATGTATACTAACAACTGTTTTGAAGAAAACAAAGATTGCATCAACAATATAGCAACTTTTCAGTTCGTAAAAATTTACATATGCTCTATACATTCATGACAATATAAAATTGATATGTGGTCAAATACAATGAAGCTATATCGACAAACTCAATCCAAACCAAAGCATGCTTCTGGGTGTATATATCTTCACGACAATGCTTCTTGGGACGTATATATCCAACCCAAAACATGTTTCTCATACATATTTGAAAACACATTGAATATTCCCATGTGTAACAAACAATAGCATTAGATATAAATGATACGAAAGGTCATGAAATGTTATAGTTTTTTTTTGGACAGGAAATAAACTTTCAATTAAGCTAACAAAGAGTCATTACAAATGATATGAAGCACTTGGTCTGGGACATTTCCCACCCAAAGTCTGGAGCCTACATTTTTTGCTACTCCTACCAAGGCATGTGCAGCCACATTTCTCTCCCTATTTATGCTGATAACAGAGGTGTTTTGCATCAGAGAAAAAATATCTTTACCGTCTTGGATCAGGTTTTCAATGCAAGCAATTTTGGATGGACCCTTCAGGCATTTGGAAACCATTTCTGCATCAATCTCAATGACTAGGCTTTCAAAGTTCTCATCCTGCCCCCACTGAAGACACCATCTCAGCCCCAAAACTTCAGCAACTAGAGGACTCACCTGGATTTTTTCTTTTTTAGTAGAAGCAAACTGTACCTGCCCCATATGGTCCCTAACTAACATGCCCCAACCTGTTGAACCATCCCCAAAACAGCCAGCATCTACATTTAATTTCAAGGTGCCAACCATGGGAGCTTCCCACTTCAAGTGTTCTTTCCTCCTTTTATCTTTATGAGCAATCTTGTTTACTGCATTATACTAAAAAATGAACTCAAATAGTTCCAGCAATGAAAACAGGATCAAACTTTGCGCTTTTAAAAACTACTTGGTTCCTAAACTTCCAAAATTTCCAGAGAGTAATATTGAAAAGTTGAACGGCTAAGGGATCAGAATCAGTTAGCCACTGCATTAGCCATTTGTTGAGGCTTACCATATTTGGAACATGCAGCCCGAGATGAGTAGTGAACCAGAGAACTTGGGACAGCTGACAGTACATAAACAGGTGTTCTTGAGTCTCTTCATGCTCCAAGCAGATTGGGCAAATGGTGTCCATCCGTATTCCTTTCCTTCCCAAATTGCTTCTAGTTGGAAGGATGTTCCTTGCAAGTCTCCACAAGAAATTTTTCACACTGTTAGGGACAAGGGCTTTCCAGATATTTTTCCACAGCCCTCGATCACACAGCTCAGAGGACTCAGGCAAATTCCTGTCTCGTGCATCACAGAGCAGGTGGTAGGCTGATCTTACTGAAAAATTCCCATCTTTTTCCCAATGCCATGTTAGACAGTCACCAGGTAGTCTCAGTGAGATGGGAATATTGAGAATCTGTTTGGCTTCATATGGATTGAAGACGTTATAGATCAGGTCCCTCTTCCATCTCTTGGTGTCTTCATCAATTAACTCACTCACTGTTGCTTCTGGATGGAGGTTAGTGACTGGGCTCCATACCTTGAAACCTAATTGCTCAAGCAGCCAGTTATCCTTCCACATTCTTGCTGATTTCCCATCCCCAATCATCCACCTAGTACCCAAATTTATGACATCTTTTGCCTGCAACATGCTTCTCCAAGCATAACTTGGTTGGCAACCAATTTTTGCCTCCAAAAAACTGTTTCTAGGGAAGTACCTACCCTTGAAAACCTTTGCCATCAGAGAGCTTTCATCAATCATAAGTCTCCAGCATTGTTTCCTAATACGGCTCTGTTGAATTCAGAAAAGCCCCTGAAGCCCATGCCTCCCTTTTCCTTTGCTCTTCCCATTCTTTCCCAACTTAGCCAGTGCATCTTCCTGCTAGATTCAGTTGTGCCCCACCAGAACTTTGCTATCAAAGATTCAATGTCTTGGCAACAACCTTCAGGAATTTTATAGCAGCTCATTATGTAATTTGGGATGACTTGAGCTACAGACTTAATAAGGATTTCCTTCCCCGCTCTAGATAGACACTTCTCCTTCCACCCATTTAGCTTTTTCCAAACCCTTTCTCGGACAAAAGCAAAGACATCTTACTTGGATCTTCCAAACACTATCGGGAGCCCAAGATATCTTGAGAGAATAGTCACAGTCTTTGTTCCCATCTTGTTACAGATCATGTTTTGCTCAATTGGAGGCACATTTCGACTAAATAACACTTCTGATTTGTCTAGATTCACCAATTGGCCCGAAGCCAACTGATAAACCTTGAGACTTGGGTGATGGAATCAGCTTCTTTTTGGTTGGCTCTAGCAAAAAGGAGGCTGTCATCGGCGAAGAGAAGGTGAGTAATCTGAGGGGCTTTTCTTGCCACTTGAATGTCGTGGATAGAACCTTTAGCCTCTTCTTTATGTAGAAGTCCCGAGAGAACATTTGCACAAAGGATGAAGATGTAAGGTGAGAGTGGATCACCTTGTCTAGTGCCCCTTTCTGGGAAGAAACTTCTACTAGGCTGTCCATTAATGAGAATTTGGTATGAAACCGTGGTAATGCAGGACATGATCAGCTTTGTGATTTTTGGGGGAAAGCCCATGTGGACCAAGACATAATTTACAAAAGACCATTCCACTCTATCATAAGCCTTGGCCATGTCAAGCTTCAGCCCCATCATTCCTTTTTTACCTCATGTTTTCTTTTTGAGCCAATGAAAACACTCCATAGCCATCAACGCATTATCTGTGATCAGTCTCCCTCTCACAAAAGCACTTTGTTCTTCATCAATCACTTCCGGGAGGACTTCCTTGATTCTGTTGGCGACCACCTTCGTGACTATTTTCATCACCACATTGCACAAGCTTATTAGTCTAAAGTGTTTTGGGGAGTTTGGGTTCTTACACTTTGGGATGAGGGCAATGAAAGTTTTGTTGATGGATGCCGGGGATTTATCTTCATTTAGGATTCCAAGGACCATAGATTGAATCTCCTCCCCTACAATATGCCAATACTTCTGGTAAAACAGTGCAGGGATTCCATCCGAACCAGGAGCCTTTAGAGGGTGCATTTGATTTATGGCTTCTCCGATCTCCCCTATTGAGAAGGTTTGATCACACCATCTTTTATGATCCTCACCTAGTCTTTTTTGGATTGCCATACAAGCTTGGTCAATGCCATTCGGGTTTGAGGTAGAGAAAAGCTCTGTAAAGAAATTTAGGAAAACCCTTTCAATATTCTCCTCTCCATGCCACCAGACCCCATCCTCATCTTTGAGTTTCTTCACCTCATTCACCTTCCTACGTTGATTAGCTTTGCAATGGAAGAATTTTGTATTCTTGCCCCTGTCTTTTAGCCAGGTAGCCCTGCTTCTTTGGCGCCACAACGTCTCCTCGGTTTTAAGGAGCTCCGCATGCTTTTTTCGCAGCTCTTTATACTCCTTGATACTTTCAGGCGATTCTGACCACATGCAGCTTTCCTTAGGTTTGGATTCGGTTTTGACAATTTCCTGTCTAATCTCCTTTATTCTGTACTCTTTGAATTCAACATCCAGAGCTTGGAGATTTGCTAATTTTTCTTCACAGGGGGGATTACCATTAGACCAAATCCTTCTTACCAAATCTTCACACTTGCTGTCCTTTGTCCAACACTCCTCAAATCTGAATAGATGAATTCGTTTCTTTAGGAAACTGTGCGGGGAGGCCTCAAAACAAATCAGCAACGGAGTATGATCTGATCCGAAACGAGGTAAATGAGTTACCTGGATAGGACTGAATCTGTTTATGAAGAGATCAGTAGCAAGGGCTCTGTCGAGTCTACATTGAATTTGCTCCTCTCCTTGTCTCCCATTACTCCAAGTGAATGGATAACCAATAAAACCCAAATCTTGAAGGCCACAATCAGCAATAATATTTCTTCCCAAACTCAACTGTTCAAAGCTTCGAGAGTTTCTCATCGTTCCATCCGGAAAACCATAAATGCCAGAGCAATGCCACAACTCCCCACTTTCTTCATCTTCCACTTTCGCAAATACATGATTAAGAGAATAGGAAATAATAGTGATATCCACTTGATCATTCCACAATAGGGCCAAGCCACCAAATCTTACTAGTTGAGGATTTTCCAAACGGATGAGCCTTTGCAGGGCTCGAACTACCCGAGGGCTCCCCAAACCTCGGCAGTTCCAGCTAATGGTTTTCATTGTTTTAGGCGATGTTGGTCCTCCAACACCACCTCTGGTTCAGGTTTTTCAATATCCATTGCCACGAATTGTCTCTTCTTCTCCTTAAACTTGAAGTCTTTCGGGTTCCCTTCTGAAATCAACACATCCACAAGTTGTCTCTTGCCTAGGCTCTTTGAGGTTTTTTCCTGGCTGCTACCTCATTTCGGTTTGGTGACCTTCTGTCCGCTCCATTTTCGCTGTTTACCACAGCTGGACTTCCCTCCACTCTCAGAGTAGTGAGCTTTTGGGGTTAAATCAAAGGATCCTAAAGTCTCAGCCACCCTTTCAATCTCTTTGGTTGTTGCTCCAGTAGTCTGCTTCTCTATACTCAGGAGAGTCTTCTCCTTCTCCTTTGATTTGAGGGTTTGTTCCACCTTCGTTTCCACATTTCTGTGATCTGAAGAAACCATCTTACTGTTACTTGTACCAGCAAATAGGCTTTTGCTATAGGCACTTGAGCTGCTGTCTCTTTTCTGTTCAGGTGCAAACTTTGGTAGAGGTGAAGCTCGAAGCCATGGCCCAAAAGGTAAATCTTTCTCCTCAACTTCTTCATAGCCCTCTTCATCTTGGTCCTCTGCCTCCTCACAGTCTTCCAGCTGGTGACCCAATCTCCCACAAGCAAAACAAAAGTTTGGGAGTCTCTCATATCTGAAGAAAACTCGTAAGTCTTTACCTTGGTAACGTATCACGGTTCCTCTTTTTAGGGGTTTCTTGAGATCAATCTCCACTTTGATTCTAAGAAATTTCCCAAATCTGTTAGAATCCTTGTTGTCCGCCTCCTCAAAAACTCCTATTATCTCCCCCAGTCTTCGCGCCATTGCATCTGATCTGAGTTTCAAGGGTAGGTCATAAATCCTAGCCCAAAACGAGGAAGTATGTAGATCCATCTCAAATGGTTGTTTAGTTCCAGAAATCATTTTTAGAATTAGAAGGTACCTATCGAAGCTCCAAGGCCCTCCTTCAAGGACATTCTCCAGATCTCTCTTGTTGGAGAAACGAAAGAGATAGAGATTCTTGCCTAAATCCTGAATTTCTACTGGAGTTTTTAGTCTCCATAAGTCAGTGATGACTTGCTTAAATGCCTTGACATTATAGGGGTTTGCAGACCACAACGTACCTACCAAATTCACCCTCTTCGAGCGTTTCTTCATCTTCAACAACAATCCCCGCTCCTTCCTATTCCGAAAGGGGTAGATTCTTCCATGTATCCATTAGAATGTTGAAACGAGGAATAAACAGACTAAGGTAGAAAGAAAACTGACTAGGATAGACCCGGGAAAAGATCCAAAGGATGGATGAGTGAAAATCAGGATGCCTTGAGAGTAGCCGCCACTTAGTTCCTAGGAAACCCTAGGAGAGCGGAATTGGTTTTTTTTCCCTTTTCATGAAATGTTATAGTTGACTGGAAAGCATAATAACCAAAAATTTCCAGAGCCATTAATATTCAAAGAGAAAACATTTCTTGTCACATAATTAGCTTTGTCATTTCCTAGAAATACTCCCGTGCAACTATAAGAAATCCTTAATATAATTAAACATTAGAATTATTAATGATTAAAAAAATAAGAGGAGCAAATTTTAAATTATATTTTGTCCTGTGATATGCCAATCA
Organism: Sophora flavescens; assembly: GCA_030762895.1. NCBI lineage: Eukaryota > Viridiplantae > Streptophyta > Magnoliopsida > Fabales > Fabaceae > Sophora > Sophora flavescens. The sequence continues at coordinate 29,624,608 of CM061063.1, read as the reverse complement.
CATTTATTGTGGTTGTATATATTACACGCAATTTCTAACAAAAAATCAACAGTTTTCATGTTGTTACAATCAATCAAAATTAGTTTTAATAAAATTAAAACACAAAAGTAATATCAAACGGTGCCATGTCCACCAATGGCTTGAATCGAACTTATAGGTATAACTCTTCAATTTATGTCAAGTCGGACAGAAGGATCAAATACTGACCATACCTGATGTATCCACCAAAGCATATTCAGAGAGAGAGAGTCATTGTGTATAACGTATAACTCTTAATCTTATAATGCATTCTACCCAGGGTATACAACGTAGTCTTTGAGAAGAGCAAAGAAAACATATAATTCTGATTATAATTGACCCAATAGAATAAGCTTAGTAGCAGCAAATTCTAACCCCCTAAATATAATTTTAGATCTCGATGAAAAGATATTTTTTTGAGACAATTAGTCTACTGTGAATTAGAGTTAATGAATAACTTCAAGGAAGAACAAAAGCAACAATTTTGAAAGCTAGACTGATGAAAAGTAAAGCAATAATTTCAAGAACCTCTGAAGTTCCGAGAACTGGTTTTGGCTTCTGAACTCCAAATTGAGACGCTTCAGCTAGACATTCATTCACAATTTCAACCATTGCTTCTAACAGTCCATATGCAATAGCCTTGGAGAGAATTTTTACATCTACTTTAGCTACAATTGAGATATTTTCACTCCCTAAATACTTTAGACAATATCCAACTGACAGCTTGTGGACTCCAGTCTATTTAAATATCATAATGATTAATGAAGAGTACTGACAGCTTGTGGACTCCAGTCTATTTAAACATGATTGTAAGTATGAATGTAAACTCTCTAGCTGCCAGTAATATACTGATCAATCAAGCACAAAAAAGATTTAATTACAATTCCCAAGCAAATAAGATTCAACCATCAAATGACCAAAGTAGTAACGAAATATTATGAAGGACACAACATAAAGTAATAAAATAACATTAATGAGGGAAAAATATAAATAAAATGACATTAATGATATTTTTTTTCTTCAAAAGCTAAACAAATGGGTTTCATCATAAATGACCCTTAGGTTTCAAAAGGAAGTTTGAGCTTATTCAATAGTAATCGGTTTTGGTTGCACCTAAACTAATGAATCCTGTTTTAACTCTTCAACTTCCAAAATCATAAAGTTCTGCAAGCTTGTCACACTTGTTTCCAAGCTTTCGAGTTCTCTCTTGCTTATTTTGTCTACATTGTTATCCATTTCAAGTACATGAATTATAAGAGATTAACACTATCCCTTTACCCATAATTTAACCACAAAAACAGATTAAAGCTTTAGAGCATCCTGGCTCTTATGATATCTCAACAAAAACAGGTCAAAGAATTCTAAAATAAATAAACTAACCTATACCTCAAAAAAAAAAATTTATTAAAAAAAATTAATTTTGATAAGATAAGAAGAGCTTCACTCAAACAAAACAATTTCATTGCTTTGCTTAAAGAAGGAGAAGGGGAACTCAGTTCCTTCTATTAGACACGACACAACAATTACCTGTCACAAATAGATAAAGCAATCTGCAGGCATAATTGGTCACACTCAAAAAGAGTTGGGGTAGACCATTTGCAACAATTATTACCAAAAAGAGCATGATATAAAGAGCAAATGTAGTATTTGATATAAAGACCAGGAACAAACATGAAATCCAAGCCAAAGCATGATAAACACATAAAAAGAGCAAATCTCATTCAGAAAAACTTCTTATCGTAGAGAAAAAAAATGGCCAATGATGACCCAATGTAGAAATGGCATATTAAAAAAACAAATTGGAACCCTTTAAATCCTAAATGAACATAAAATATAATAATTGCATTAGGATGATATTGACATTTAGTTGTATTAGAATACCTTGGATTGTAAAATTAAGCTTCGACAGTTGGACATTACTCCCAATCTCGATGGCTTAATCACCCTTTCAAAGGACAACTCCCAGTCAATGTTCTGCTTTCATCTCCAAAGAGCACACCTATAGCTCTATAAAAAGAAAAAAAATGAATAAATAAATTGTGAGCTTCTTAAGGTATCTTGGATTATACCATCGTATCGATTATGGTGACCATTGGCTATGAGACATAACATGGTTTAAGGAACAACTAAAATAAGTCCATAAATCCAAAAAAAAAATAAAAATAACAGGATCAACCACAAAATAGTATGCAAAGCCAGCAGATATTATACTTCAAGATCTATTCATTGCCTTGGATCTCTCAAGTTTTAGAGACAACATTCACATGATGAAGGGACACTCGATTTGGATCTCAGATACATAAATTCACTGAAATTCTTATGATCATAAGCCACCAAAGCAACATCTATCTTCTCTTTTTGGTCATAAAAAGAGGCAACATTACAAATCAGTCCTCTATCATTTATCAAGCTATCAGCAAATGGCTATTATTTAAGGGGTTTTTTTTCCCAATGCAAGTAAAATGTAAACTATATGCATAAAGCATTTGACAGTTGCTCCTCTGATAGATCATTTATATCATTATCAGCACTTCATCATCATATTCAGAAAATGCTTTAGCCAAATCCTATACAATGGATAGCACAGCAGTACATTCTTCATTTCCTCCTCTGATAGTCTGATACATAGCCAGTATAACCATATCAAAACAGAAACAGTTTTCTATGCAACCTAATCTTTTATACACTTTAAAAAAAAAAATGTACCAATGTTAAAAACAAAGACAAAATTACCCATATAAATATGAAAGTAGTGAAATTTCTTCTTCATTTGGTGCTTCAAGAATCTGAGTCACACAAAAGAGTTAACCTGCGGTTAAATTCCATAAATTAACTAATATAAAGCTCAGCCACTGTAAATAGAATATCACTGAAAGTAGATTACAATCTGTTGAGAATTGTGTCACAACACATGTAGTTTGTATTAAAGGGAGATATAAAATCCATGTTGAATCTTTGTTACATTTATGCAATCATATTGTAAACATGTCCCTACCAATGAACTCTGCAATAAAGCTTCCCTTGGCTGGCTTCATCATGCTGTTCGTATCTTCAGACCATCGTTACTTTCTTTTCAAAGCATAAGTGACCTATGAATCAATTTAAATAAGGATATCATCGTAAGGTCCACTAAAACAGGAGAGAATCTATATGGATCCATTTGATAACAACACTGCTTAGGAAATTAAATATGTTAACATTTCATGTTCAACAATATAAAATGAAAATGTGGTGTGCTAGGAACCACTGTGAATTTTGAGGGGTTCAAACCACTAAAAACTTTCATCAGACATGTGGTGGGCTAGGAAGGGGAAAAAAACCTTGCAACCCATTTTACCCACAATAACATATGATCCATCATTAAGGTAATCATCCATTAGTGGAAGCAATTACTATGATACAAAGAAAATAATTGTGAAATGAATACCTAAGTTTATACATTGTAGATACTCATTTTTTGAAGAAGGAACCATCCATTAGTGGAAGCAATTACTATGATCACGTCTTTGCTCTTTTTCAGATGTGGTATTGCATAAAAAGTGCCATAAATTGTTCCCCCTAAATTTATGTCCTGTCAATGGAGATAGAAAGTTAGCTTACCACGGGTCGTAATTTAGTACGCAGATGCACAATTAATCTAAGGATGTATCGATGAGATGATGAGATCATAGGATTATTTCCAAAAATGATAGCAAAAATGATACAACCACTCAACAATCCCTACCTTATCTATGAGGAAAGGATAATATCTATCTGTCCGAGCATATCATTTCGTACGAAATGCTTAAAAATCAAAAACATGTTGCAGTTTCACATGTTTAAGAAATCTATACCAATTACTAACAAATAATCCACACAGAATTCACTTGTTAGTATATTATAGTTCCATTTCATCAAAATCTTTTGAGATTTTCACTTGAAACAAAAGTTAACAACTTACATTAACCGGGGTTAATTCTTATCGATATTCAACTTCTTATCTTCATCTTCATTGTTTGATCTATTTAAAGGCTTCAAGCAAGAGATCCGTTTAGACACAGCTTCAGAAAATGTGTTCTTTTGATTTAAGCTTCTGAGACACCATTAATGCAGAGTCGTTCTGTATAAACATTAAATACTTGGGAACGTTGAGCTTTGACAAGGTTGTCCAAGGTTACACTTTATTCTGAATCAGCTATTGTTATTAGAGTATGCAGCAGCGGACTTCTTGTTCTTGCAGCAGAGAGCTTTCCTTTTTCAGTACAACAGTCAGTTCACTTTTCAGAAAGTACTTTTACTTTGTCCTAAAAACATCTAAAAGGTTACTGCAGTGGTACAGATGTTGCGTGTTTATTCCTTGAAACCTTGAAATGACGTTTTTTAACCTTTGTCCTTTGAGATATTGTCCAGAGGTCTTCGAGATCCTTAAGGAAGGCATTTAATTTGAATAAGATGAATTGGACTTCATTTCTTACAAACTGACATCATAGCAGAGTTGAAAAAATTTGACGGGTGAGAGGCAATCAGAAATCAGACGAGTTCTCAAGCAGTCCAAAAACTAGACGGGTGTGACCGCGCTGTCGCCACGCGCCAAAAAGAACGAGCGTTTACAAAATAATGCAGATAGGGAGCGACAACTCGAGTATCGTCTTTCAAGGACTCTTTAGTTGTGGTTATTATTAACAGAAAATTAATTTTGGGGGTTGTTTGGATTGGAATAAAATAAAGAAAACAAAGCAATAAAAACAGGCAGTTTAAGAGACTAACAAATAAGCTAAAGAACGATTAACCTACTGTTCTCGGTTTCCCACTATCATTGGTTCATATAAATCCAAGCCCTAAGCAGATTCTAATCCCCTTTCAGTTGTAGCAACAATTAACAAACGAAATCACTACTACGGATGTATGTTCCTATTCCCGAATTATACAAACGGGGTTAAGCCCTTCGTGAACTAAACGAACACGAAACGAACACACGCGAATTAAACAAACGCGATTAAGTATAGAAACATAACATCACCGAAATGAATCAATACAACACTATACATTCCCGAAATAACAAAAACGAAACATATAGCATTGAATTGAAAAGAGAAAAGCAAATAAAACAGGAATTATAGAACCTCAAATGTAATAGAAACCAATCACAGTAGATTGATATAGGAGACTAGTTCTCAATTACAAAGGAAAAACAAAAGACAAGAATTAAACTAATGAAAGCTACTACTATCTTGTCTAAGACTAGCCAAAAGCGGCTAACTCGACTAGCCTCCTCGGTTCCGCCTAAGACTGTCTTATATACACGTTTCGGAATCGGGAGGACTCGCGAGGCGAAGCCTCTCTCGCGACGCGAAAATTGTGAACGATCTGCGACTTTTGATCTTCTCGCGGGCGAGCATATCCTTCGCGAGGCGAATCTCTTGAGATCCCAAAGCGTAACGCCCGTGACCTTCAAAATGCGCAAACCGTGATGGCTTCTGGTCTTCCAAGGCTCGCGAGGCGAATGGATGCTCGCGAGGCGAACGCTTCAACTTCAAAACTGCCACAGTCGTGATCTTCAACACGGGTAAACCGTGATCGTCTTTGACTTTTCAGGCTTGCGTGACTCGCGGGGCGAGAGCTTCTTCGCGGGGCGAGTGACTCCAGATTTATTTTATTTTATTAACCTGAAAAACAGAAAATAACATAAGTACTTTATTTAACTCTAAATCAACTAAATTAACCTAAAAACACTTTACAGACTCAAAATACTACTTAAGGACAATCAAGTCTAATTTGGGTGAAAATGATATAAAATAAGCACAAAGCCAAGGTCTTTACTAGTTATAAAACCAGTCAAACAGAGGCTCATCAAAATACCCCAAACTTAAACTTTGCTTGTCCCCAAGCAAACTAAAACTTAAAAACTTAAAAAGACTAAAGACCTGGCAAGCTTAAGAATTCAATCAACTTTCCACAGATTTCAAGCAATTTATCAAAACTATTTTCCTTCAATGTTCCCCCCTTTACAAACAAAGCAACCCCCACATGCATTTATTCTAAACAGTTGAGAATTTTATCATTCAAACAATTATTAATCTAAGCAGGGGATCCAAGTCACATACAAAAGAGAGATCACCATATCCAAACAACTGCCTTCCTCACAAGGGAAATTTGTGTTTCACTCAATCGCTCAGTTTGTGTCAGGCTATCAACAATTCACTCAATTTCACTTTTAAGAGCACTTCCCATAAATTTGATTTTCATCTCAAAATGATTCCCACAGAAAACATGCAAGCAACATCAAAAGGTCTTTTATGGGTTGTAGTGGGGCCTGGCTAAGGGTAGGATATACAAAGGAACTAGGCTGAAGACCCTAGGAACTAAGAGAGCATGAACTTTATTTACACTTTGAAAATCACTCAAGTTCCTTTCTTAATTTTTTCTTTATGCTTCTGGGTGGCTAAAGCCTTTTTATTTCCAACAGCCTTTTTGGCATTTTTGTATTTTTTATTTTTTTTTTCTGCTTTTCTCTTTTTTTCTTTTTTTCTTTTCTATTTTTTTTCACAAATTTTTTTTTCTCAATCCCAAACAACACATTACACCTTGCAGCCACCCCAAACTTAGTTCTTGTACCCATTCTAAGATTCCATGCTCTCCTAATCCTAAGATCGGGTTAACATGGTTTTCCAGATTTTTGGGCTTATAACATTAGGTTATCAAGAAGCAATAGGCTAATCAGGCTCAAAGGGCTAACTAGGGAACATGCATCAGGAATTGGTTATTTTAGGCCAAGTAGCTATTTACAAAGAAAATGCCTAAATCATGTGAAGCAAACACATAATCATGCAAATCAAAAAGAGATTCAAGCAAATTCAGGAAAGTGCAACTCAAAAGTGATTTTCACACAGTCAAAAACATGTTGGAGGCTCAAAACCTCACCTGGACATTTTTGCAAATTATTTGACAGAGATTCTATCCCTAGTGTGTGCTTCCTATCACCCCAAACTTATCATAAATCATGCCATCATAATAAAATCTCAAAGTTCAGTTTTCAATCATATGGGGATCATTTTTCAAAAATTTTTCATATCCTAGGGGGAAAACAGTCAACACATAACATGCAATCATCTATGCAAATTCAACCAAATCCATCAAACTTGCCATAACCAAGACACAAACACAACTCCTGAGCTTCTCAAATTATTCAGGAGCTTTATTCAAAGAAAAGGAAAAACTACAACTAGTTCCCTCCCCCACACTTAAAATATACATTGTCCCCAATGAAACAACATAACAATAAAATCAGAGTGAGGGAAAGGAAAACTCATTGGAGGGCGGTTCCGCCAGGATCCCATTGCTTGTAGCATAAGGCCCACGTGATGGACAAAGAGTGGGAGTTCATTCCATGCTTCCCTAACTTGCAGCCTTAATGTGGGAGTGAGCACTTGACAATTATGATGACTTCGCCGAGTGCGGCGGACTTCTCACTCCCCCCGGGTCACACGACTGACCTCTTTATCTACAAAGTCTCCCCAATAGAAGTGGGGCTCAACCTCTTGGACCGGCCATGGTGCAAAATCCAAGGGTGCAAAATCCAGAGCTTTTGGTTCCACAGGGGGAGGTGGCAAACAGTTAGCTAGGGTTACTGGTGCTGCTTCAACTCCTGCAAGGTCTTCATTCACTGCACTAACAAAGTTATCACCTGCTATACATGCAGAAATTTCAGCACACACCACACAAAAGTTAGAGTTAGTAGAGTAAGTACATATATCACAATAAAATGAATCAGAAAAAGTTAGAATGTCTGGAAATTCATCAATCAATTCATCCACCCCATTACTCTCAACACATGCATTTGATTTAATTGCATCATCTACTTCCAAAGGTTCTTCATCATCCTCAAGAACGGGGAAGCAGATGTCCTCCTGATCCTCCTGATCCTCATTTTCTACATTTCCTGAACAGAATAAAGCTGCATAACAGTGTATACACAAAGCAGCAGTGCCATCACAATAACAATCATCACATGCATTAGAGTCAGGGGATTCAACACACAATTCATCATCAACAGAAATATTATCAGAATTATCATCAGAAATATTTTCAAGAATAACTTGTGACTCTGTATGTTCTTCAAGTGGCTGTGGAGTTAGCATTGCAGCCGAGTTGGCGACAACTTGATCAATTAGAGCGGATAACTTCTGAGATTCAGCTTGGCTCCTCTGGTATTCAGCCTCCATCCTCTGTTGGAATTCAAGATTTTGTTGTGCCATCTGTTTTATCATTTCTTCCGTTTGTGCAGTTATCTGTTTGAACAGGTCCTCTAGCGATGGTTCGGAAGGTGCAGCTCTGAAGGCAGGATAGTATCTAAACAGGAAGGCTTCCTTCAAATCAAACCAGCTTGAGATGGAATTCTCATCAAGACAATACAGCCAATCCCTTGCAGCGCCTTCAAGTGAGAACTGGAAAGCTTCCATCTTGATGTGATCTTCTGTTATTCCTGCAGGTCTCAGCATTATAGAACAAATAGCCTGGAATTCCCTCAGATGCTCCTGCGGATTCTCACCTGCAAAACCACTAAACCTTGGCAACCAGTGTGATAAACCAAGAAAATCAGGAAAATATATACATGGTGGTTGCTCATAGTAAACATTTGGCATGTAACCATACATGTGATTATCCATGGGGGGTGCTAAAATTCACAGCCAGACAAACAGACAAAACTAATTAGCAAAGAGAATTTTTTTTTCTTTTTTTTTCCTGCTAATAACAACAAACAAGAGTCCCCGGCAACGGCGCCAATTTTTGACCGCGCTGTCGCCACGCGCCAAAAAGAACGAGCGTTTACAAAATAATGCAGATAGGGAGCGACAGCTCGAGTATCGTCTCTCAAGGACTCTTTAGTTGTGGTTATTATTAACAGAAAATTAATTTTGGGGGGTTGTTTGGATTGGAATAAAATAAAGAAAACAAAGCAATAAAAACAGGCAGTTTAAGAGACTAACAAATAAGCTAAAGAACGATTAACCTACTGTTCTCGGTTTCCCACTATCATTGGTTCATATAAATCCAAGCCCTAAGCAGATTCTAATCCCCTTTCAGTTGTAGCAACAATTAACAAACGAAATCACTACTACGGATGTATGTTCCTATTCCCGAATTAAACAAACGGGGTTAAGCCCTTCGTGAACTAAACGAACACGAAACGAACACACGCGAATTAAACAAACGCGATTAAGTATAGAAACATAACATCACCGAAATGAATCAATACAACACTATACATTCCTGAAATAACAAACAGAAACATATAGCATTGCATTGAAAAGAGAAAAGCAAATAAAACAAGAATTATAGAACCTCAAATGTAATAGAAACCAATCACAGTAGATTGATCTAGGAGACTAGTTCTCCATTACAAAGGAAAAACAAAAGACAAGAATTAAACTACTGAAAGCTACTACTACTGTCTAAGACTAGCCAAAACTGGCTAACTCTGACTAGCCTCCTCAGTTCTGCCTAAGACTGTCTTATATACACGTTTCTGGAATCAGAGGACTCGCGAGGCGAAGCCTCTCTCGCGACGCGAAAATTGTGAACAGTCTGCGACTTTTGATCTTCTCGCGGGGCGAGCATATCCTTCGCGAGGCGAATCTCTTCAGATCCCAAACTGTAACGCCCGTGACCTTCAAAATGCGCAAACCGTGATGGCTTCTGGTCTTCCAAGGCTCGCGAGGCGAATGGATGCTCGCGAGGCGAACGCTTCAACTTCAAAACTGCCACAGTCGTGATCTTCAACACGGGTAAACCGTGATCGTCTCTGACTTTTCAGGCTTGCGTGACTCGCGGGGCGAGAGCTTCTTCGCGGGGCGAGTGGCTCCAGATTTATTTTATTTTATTAACCTGAAAAACAGAAAATAACATAAGTACTTTATTTAACTCTAAATCAACTAAATTAACCTAAAAACACTTTACAGACTCAAAATACTACTTAAGGACAATCAAGTCTAATTTGGGTGAAAATGATATAAAATAAGCACAAAGCCAAGGTCTTTACTAGTTATAAAACCAGTCAAACAGAGGCTCATCAGGTGCTAGCGTATTCCAAAGTCAGACGGGGTGATCCATTGAGTCTTGCCACATCATCAAGCATGTTCACATCTTGACTTGGCGTAGCCTTGGTATTTGACTAAATATCAGACGAGTGATTTTCAGACAAGTCTAAAAACTGAGCATGACCAAAAAGCAGACGAGTCAAAAATCAGACGAGTTGTCTTTAAGTCTATTTTCCTGCACACTTATCAGATTTGTGAGTAATTTCATATGGTTCAATATTACCATACTTAATCTATTTGGAATCATCAAAACTTAGAGAATTTACACATTGAATGTGTTTCAGACTTATGAGGTCTCAACATTCTCCCCCTTTTTGATGATGACAAATGATTTTTTTGATTTTATTGAACATCAAAAAGCAATAAGAGAAATTTCAGAAGATATAATTTTTAATGCTCCCCCTAAATTTGTCCATCAGATAAAAGCAGATACCGGAGCAGACTATATCAGAGCATAACTTAAACTTTGTATAATACATATAGATTGGACAAAGACAGAGCAATAATTAATTTCTATATATCTCTATATTTCCAATTTCTCGATATTTTCCTCCCCCTTTTGGCATCAATCAAAAAGTAAAGAAAGGCAAAGAGATTGAAACTAAAAGCCAAAAGGTATAGTAAAACTTCAATTCATTTCATATAATCAAAGATAAGTACAATTGTTGAACATCACAGACCAGTACATTGCATGACTTAAAAATACTAAGTCCTAAATGCTAAGAGCTAGGTCCTCCTTGGCTTTTAAAGAAAGCTTCCATCATTCTCTACATTTCTTCCTGTTGAGCCAGCATCTGGGCTTGAAATGCATTTTGTTGGGCAATGACTATATTTTGTCTCTGAATGACAGTCTGTAGGCTTGATGCCATTTCATCCAACCTTTGATGAGCAGCAGGGTCATAAGCAACCACTAGAGCGGTGGAATCAGATGTGGCCAGTGTAGTTGCAGAAGCAGAAGAACGAGGTGGACTAGGAGGAGGGGTAGGAGGTAACTCTTCAACAAAAATGTGGTCCTCAAGATGAGGGTCAAGAAAGACATTTGTTGAAAGAGTGGTGACAAAGTCATTATTGGGGTAAAACTCTTCTAAAAAAGCATGAATAAGCTCATGATGTAGAGGTGAGTCTAAAACTGAAAGAAGGAATTCATAAGATCTCCTAATGAGATTGATATGATTAACAGGGGTAGATTCAGGAAAGTTCAGAAGAAAGAAGGGAAGAACCATAAAGAAAGGAGGTAAGGTATAGATGGAGGGTGAAAAGGGATAGAGAACATAGGCTTGTTGGTGAGCCGCCGAACTCACTCAAATTACAGAACAAATCCCTACTAGCTTGTAGTATAAGGAATGACTCAAATCGTCTCTCAAAAGACATGAGTGCTATTCAATCATATCAAGACTCAACACAAAAATTGGGGGGGGGGGGGAGGGGGGGTGATTTTAGATTGCAAAAGATAAATTTAGACTATGAGAAATCAACCAATCCAAGACACTTCACCAGAATTCCAATTTTGGCTATCATAGACCACGGAATACTCAAACTGAATCCAAGTAATGGTTAATTCAATTTCAACCGAGATCTCTGCATCGAAATTGAGGTTCACTACTAGATAATCATCTAGGATTTAACTGACAATCGATTTTACAAATCTATAAAATCAGTGCAAGTTTAAATACAAGAACCAATTAACCTTAAACCACAAATTGTAGTTTAATTTACTTCAACTCAGAGAATGAGATATTGAATTATCAATCAATATCACATTCCCAATTCATAATTTCGAATACACAAACAGTAATCACCATTCATGCATCACGAATTCTGATTAGTAAAGAGAAGAGAAGATAAAAACTACTTGAATTCAAAATGAAAGTTGAAGTACAAAAGTCTCAAGCCAAACAAAATTCCTTCAAGCACCTTGGATTGATTTCAGAATTAGCCTTCCATGGCTACAGTCCAAGGAGGCTTGAGGAAGAGAAAAGAAAAATACGAAAACAATAACAAACAACTTAAGTAAGTAGCAGAAAACTAAAAGAACCCCAGTCTCCTATTCTGGCTCCTATTTATACAAATTCTCTCAAGACCTCCTCTCAATATCTGAATGCTCCTTCAATTAACTTAAACCTCTGCCTCTTAGCTTTCCAAAGCCACTTAATTTGCTTAATTACGAATTAAGATGAGAGAGTTATGTCCACATTCAACTCGTAGGGCAACTGAAATGACCTCTGACTTCACATGGATTGCAGCCCCTCAAAACGACTCTGTTTGGAACAATGGTCTTCATGAGAGTTAAAGCTCTGTGTTTGGTATTTCATTTGCCACCGGTTTTAGTTCCAAACGACATCTACAACCCAAGTTATGGCCCAATCTTCATGACCAGTTCAGGTTCCAGCGACAGCAATTATGTTCTGTTTTCAAGGCCCAATTTGACCCACTATACATCCAATTCAGCATCTAAGTTCTTCATGAAAGTTGTTGGGCTTCCTTTTAGCTTTCCTACAATATAAAGTTCATAATTTTTAGATGCCCGGAACTCAAGATATGGCTAAAATACAGAGTCAACGTCTATAATCATGAATTAGTGAAAATTTGTAATAAAGCCCAATGAGGCCCAAACTCATAAATCATTGCTAGACTAAATCAATTATGCACATTTATCTTGTAAAAAAGTACTCAAAATGAGGGATCTTCAATGCATGCAAATAATGTTTATCACATTCCCCCACACTTAGCTCTTGCACGTCCCGGGCAAACTTGAAATTGAAACACAACACCAAGAACAAAACACAAAACCTAAAAACTCTACAAGACTCAATTTCCAAAGATATTCAACAAGGCAAAAGTCCATGAGCAAGGTAACCATCAAAGCCAAGAGATCACAACATCAATGAAATTACATTTCCTTTCATCTCAAATCAACAAGGTAACTTTAATTGGAAAGCATAGATCAAGAATGGTAGATCCTCACACAAGATACACTCTCAATCCCTCAAGTGTTTAGAAGGTAAAGATTTCACTCAAATCAACTCATGAAAATTGCACTACCATAAGCTTGCTCATATTCTACTTCTCTACTATTAAAAACACATGCACACACAAATCAAGAGGACTTTATCAAGGTTGCAATGAGGTCAAAAGCAAAGGAAATGATATGGCAAGTTAAGAACCAAAGAGAGTAAAAGAGCATTGGAGAAGGACTCAATTAGCAAAAGGTGAAAATTTACCCAAAAAAATTCACAAAAATGCGCAATCTTTCACATTTTCCTTTATTGATCTTCACAACCGTGTGACTGTATTCTTGTTTGTTTCTTTTTCTTCTCGTTTTTTTCTTTTCTAAATGCGCAATATATATATATATATATTTAGAACCCAATTTCACCAAATGCCAGCATTTCACCCCCCCCCCCCACACACACACACACACACACACACACACACTTGGACCATTGCTTGTCCGCAAGAAATAAGAATGCCTCCAAAGAAACAATGCTCTCTCACTCGCTTAGGTTGGGTCAAAACATGGTTTTTCACTTAAGGCAAGAAATGAGCTAAAAACAATGAGTAGACAATTAGGCTCAAGGGGGCTAATCAAGGGGAAAATGATGCAAGGTAGGCTTATTTGGCCAAAGTAGCTAAGCAAGAAGAATGCTTCAATCATGTCCATGTATGCAAGCAGAGATATAGCTTCAAAAAGAAATAAAGCAAGTTCTAGAGTAACAAAAATCATGAGTGACAACCACACAGGAAAGGGAAAAAATGGTACAAACGCATAAACCATTCAACAATAGGCTCAAAATCTCACAAGGCATGGATGAATCTACCAAACTCAAACCAGCAAACCAAAAACCATAACGAAACCTGTGATTATGATGAAAGACAATAAATTCCACACATGTTATGACACTTAACTTTAAAATGAAACCAAACTCACAACTTTCACACATCTTACACATCAATGGAAACAACTTTAAAAGACAATAACAGAAAAAATGCAAAAACAGAAAATAAAATGCAGAAACAGTAAAAACAGAAAACAGTTAAAAGGAAAAGAGTGGAAAGAGGCGCCCTCATGGTGGATATATAGCATCTAGCAAGGCCACCTCCTCCATGGTGGACTCTGGCACGTTCTCATAAAAGTGCTTGAGCCGATGCCCGTTAACCTTGAAAATCCGCTTTGTTGTCACATCCTGAAGTTCAACTGCACCATAAGGAAAAACATTAGTAACAACAAAGGGACCTTCCCACATAGACCTCGATTTACCAGGCATCAACTTAAGTCGGGAATTAAACAACAAGACTTTCTGGCCGACCACAAATTCTTTTTGTGTAAGCATCCTATCATGGAAAACTTTGGTCTTCTCCTTGTAGAGGCGAGAGCTCTCATAGGCCTCCAATCGGATCTCTTCCAATTCCTGTAAGTGGAGCTTCCTTTCCACACCCGCCTGGTGTAAGTCCATATTGCACTGCTTAACCGCCCAGAATGCTCTATGCTCAATCTCCACCGGTAGGTGGCATGCCTTCCCAAACACAATCCGATATGGGGACATCCCAATCGGAGTCTTGTAGGCGGTCCTGTAAGCCCATAAAGCATCTTCAAGCCTCAAACTCCAATCCTTCCTGTTAGGTTGGACTGTCTTCTCAAGGATATGCTTGATCTCGCGGTTGGAAACCTCGGCTTGTCCATTGGTCTGGGGGTGGTAAGGTGTAGACACCTTGTGCAACACTCCATACTTCCTCATCAAAGCCTCCATGCTCTGGTTGCAGAAGTGTGAACCCTGATCACTGATGATGACCCTCGGGATTCCAAACCTGCATAAAATATGTGATCTAAAAAAATGCACAACAACTTTGGAATCATCAGTCCGAGTGGCTTTTGCCTCCACCTATTTAGATACATAATCAACAACCAGCAATATGTAAACAAAACCAAAAGAAACAGGAAAAGGTCCCATGAAATCAATACCCCATACGTCGAATATCTCACAAAACAGCAAAGGCTGCTGGGGCATCTCATTCCTGCGAGAAATGTTTCCTGTTCTGACACTGTTCACAAGACTTACAAAACAAATATACATCATGAAATAAGGCAGGCCAATATAATCCAGAATCTAACACCTTCCTAGCTGTACGTTGGGGACCGAAATGCCCACCACATGCTAATGAATGACAAAAACTAAGAACAGAATGAAACTCATGATTAGGCACACATCTCCTAATAACCTGATCACTACAAATCTCCACAGATAAGGATCATCCCACACATAATACTTAGACTCACTTTTTCACTTATCGACCGAGCCCTAGTGGAATATGCAGGTAACACTCTAGCAACCAAGAAATTAACTAAGTCAGCAAACCAAGGAGAGGGGACCTTACCCTGTAGCTGCAAAAGCTGCTCATCTGGGAAAGAATCCTGAATCGGCACGGGATCTAAGGTCCTCTCAATCCTACTCAAGTGATCCGCCACTAGGTTCTCTGCTCCACTCCTATCTCGGATCTCCAGATGAAACTCATGAAGCAGTAGCATCCATCTAATTAGACGTGGATTGGCGTCTGGCTTCTTTAAAAGGAACTTTAGACTTGCATGATCAGAAAATACAACAACTTTAGAGCCAAGCAAATACGATCTAAACTTATCTAAAGCAAAAACAATTGCTAAAAGCTGTTTCTCAGTGGTTGTGTAATTGGCTTGAGCAGCGTCCAAAGTCCTGGAAGCATAATAAATCACATGAGATGGTCTCCCCACTCTTTGTGCTAAAATTGCTCCCACAACGTAATTAGAAGCGTCACACATCAGCTCAAATGGAAGGGTCCAATCCAGTGACTGAATAATGGGTGTGCTGGTCAAAGTTTGCTTCAGATGGTCGAATGTTGCCTTGCATTTCTCATCAAAAACAAAATCCACATCTTTTTGCAACAAGTGGGATAGAGGAAGGGCTATTTTGCTAAAATTTGCAATGAAACGCCTGTAGAAACCTGCATGACCAAGAAATGAACGCACCTCCCGCACGCATGTGGGGTAAGATAAACAGGTAATAACATCTATCTTAGCAGGGTCTACTTCAATACCCTTACTAGATACTACATGGCCTAATACTATACCCTGTTCTACCATGAAATGACATTTCTCAAAATTAAGAACAAGGTTAGTCTCAATGCACCTATGCAGCACCCTAGACAAGTTATGCAAACATGAATCAAAAGAAGAACCATACACAGTAAAGTCATCCATAAATACCTCCATGCACTCCTCTAAGAAATCAGAAAATATGCTCACCATGCACCGCTGGAAGGTACCGGGGGCATTGCAGAGGCCGAAAGGCATGCGTCTGTAGGCAAAGGTGCCGAAGGGACAGGTAAATGCGGTATTCTCTTGATCTTCTGGGGCAATGTGAATCTGGAAGTAGCCAATGTAGCCATTCAGAAAGCAATAATGGGACTTACCAGCCAGCCGCTCCAACATCTGATCAATGAATGGAAGGGGGTAATGGTACTTCCGAGTGGCTTGGTTGAGGCGTCTGTAGTCAATGCAAACTCTCCAGCTATTCTGCACTCGGGTCAGAATAAGCTCATTCTTCTGGTTTGTCACTACTGTCACTCCAGATTTCTTGGGAACTACTTGCACTGGGCTCACCCACTTGCTGTCAGATATAGGGTAGATGATACCGACTGCAAAGAGCTTGGTCACCTCTTTCTTCACCACATCTAGAATGAGAGGATTTAGCCTCCTCTGGGGTTGCCTCACTGGTTTAGCTTCATCTTCAAGTAGTATCCGATGCATGCAGGTGGAAGGGCTTATACCAAGAATGTCTGCAAGTGTCCATCCTATTGCTCTCTGATTCTCCCTCAGAATCCCCAACAGCTTCTTCTCCTGTTCAGCAAGGAGGTTCTTGGCCACAATCACCGGAAGCTTCTCATGATCTGCTACGTAGGCATACTTCAGATGTGCAGGCAGTGGTTTTAGCTTCAATTTGGGTGGTTACACTGTAGAGGGAAGTAATATGGTTGGCTGCACATCTTCTGCAGATTTAAGCTGTGCAAAATCAGAATTTCCTGCATAATCTGCACCAGTTTTATCAGTTATGAAAACAGAATCATCAACACTTAAGAATGTAGCAATTTCATTACATGCATCACATAAAACAGTTCCATCACAACCGATCAAAGCATACGGAATCGGATAAATCAAGTAAAACCATCAAAATCGGTAAAATCCACAAAGACATAGTTCATCACATGCAGCATCAATTAATTCGGTAAGGACATCAATATGAAAAACAGAATGCTCTTCCATGGGATGCTTCATAGCATCAAAAATGTTAAATTGAACAATTGAGTCTCCAAACTCCATGGAAAGAGTTCCTGCATGCACATCAATCTTGGTCCGAGCTGTCTTAAGGAAAGGTCTTCCTAGAATGAGTGGGGCCTTGCTGGTTAGGGACTCGCCCTCCATCTCCAAGATGTAGAAGTCTGCAGGAAAGATCAGCTCATCCACTCGTACTAATACATCCTCAATCAGTCCAGCTGGATATGCATTGCTCCTGTTTGCCAATTGAATCACCACACCTATAGAATGAAAAGGTCCAAGTCCAAGAGAATTAAAAACAGACATAGGCATTACATTAATTGAAGCACCTAAGTCCAGCATGGCATTCTCAAATCTAGAATTTCCTATTATGCATGGAATTGTAAAAGTCCCTGGATCTTTGCATTTCTGAGGCATAGGTTGAATGAGAGCCGAAATGTTGCGACTCGTGCTAATTCGTTCATTTCCTTTCAGCCTCCTCTTGTGGGTGCAGAGTTCCTTCAGAAACTTGGCATATTTAGGAATTTGTTTGATTGCATCCAACAATGGAATGTTGACTTCTACCTTCCTAAAGGTCTCTAAAAGTTCCTTATCTTTCTCAACTTCATCTACCTTCTTGGATACGACTGTTCGATGTGGGAATGGGAGTGGAATTGCACAATCTGACTTCTGCTGCATTGTGACATGATCTGCAGATTTGGAATTTTCTGCTGCAGAGTTGGATTGACGGTTTTCTGCAGAATCTTGGGCTACTTCTTTGAAGTCTGCAGAATTCGAATTTGCTACTCCTTCATCTGAATTTTCTGCAGAATTCTGCTTCCTTGACTTGCATGGTGGTTGGGGGTCAGTTGCCACAATCTTTCCAGTTCTCAGCATAATGGCACTTGCATTACCTTTTGGATTAGGAATGGTCTGCGCAGGAAGTTGGCCACTGCCTTGGCTTTGTAGCTGATTCATGGAGGAAGCTAGTTGCCCAATTTGACTCTCCAAATTCTGAATTGTAGCTTCTATTCTCTGATGGAATTGGAGATTGTTGGTGGCCATTTGCTTCACTAGATCTTCAAATGAAATGTCCGATTTTGGTGCTGCAGTAGCTTGATTCTGCATTGGCTGCTGTTGGAATGGCCTACTTGGTCCAGCTTGAGTTTGAAACTGGTTTTGCCTTATTGGTTGCTGCTGGAATGGTTGCCTATATCGTTGTTGTTGAGGTTCTTCATTGTGCATTACCATATCTCAAGTTGGGGTGGTCTCTCCAGCCAGGATTATAGGTGTTGGAAAAGGGATCATACCTTCTTTGTCTGCTGAAACCGAGGCTTACCGGGAAACACACCATTGCGGCTACAAACTGGTCTTGGAGTGCAACATTGTCTTCTTGCAAAGTGGGACACGAATCTGTGATATGAGATGGATTGGAGCATATGTTGCAGACTCTTGCATTGGTCTGCATAGATGTAGGTTGTTGTCCCATAGCCATTTGCCTCACCAAGGAAGTCAGCTCATCAAGTCTATGCTCCATTCTTTGTTGATCAGTAGTTGAAACTTGGACCTCATTGACTCCTCTGGTGGAACTCATCATTCTGGTGCCAAACTGTTGAGAGTTGGCAGCCATGTTGGCAATTAAATCTCTTGCAGCAGATGGGGTTTTATCAACTAAAGCACCACCACTAGAAGCATCAACCATGCTCCTTTCCATAGACATCAACCCCTCATAAAAATATTGGATTAGCAGTTGGTCACTAATATGGTGATGAGGGCAGCTTGCACACAATTTCTTGAACCTCTCCCAATACTCATGCAAAGTTTCATCACCATTCTGCCTAATCCCACAAATGTCTTTTCGGATTGCAGCAGCTTTAGATGCAGGGAAGAACTTCTCCAGAAGCAGCCTTTTCATGTCATTCCAGCATGCTATGGAGGCTGGTTGAAGGTAGTAAAGCCAATCCTTGGCTGCACCATCCAATGAGAAAGGAAATTCCCTAAGCTTGATGTGATCTTCAGGAACAGCATGTGGTCTCATGGTGGAACAAACCACATGAAACTCTTTTAAATGCTTATGTGGGTCTTCACCTGCCAAACCATGAAACTTAGGCAAAAGGTGTATTAATCCAGATTTTAATTCAAAATCAACCTCAAGAGTAGGATATTGGATACATAATGGTTGGTAGTTCACATCAGGTGCAGCAAGTTCTTTCAGAGTTCTATTGTTAGCCATGTTAGCACAATTATTAGTTAAATCAGAATCAAAAACAACAGAATCATAAACAACAGAATTATCAAATTGATCAAGTAATCTCCTCTGAGTCCTATTCAACTGATGCAAGGTCCTTTCAATCTCAGGGTCGTATGCAACTAAATCACCAGGTTGGGACCTAGTCATACACACATATAGGCCAGGAGAGCAAGAACCATCTCAAAACACTACAAGTACAAATGCTAAAAAGACACAAATTGGAAAATCGTACCAAATAAATTTTAAAAAATATAAGATCACCACAGAAAAGCTCTAAAAAGTCAGCAAAGCAAATACAATTTTTTTTTTGGAATTTTTAAAAAATGGTAAAATACTTTTAAAAAAATTTAGAAAAGTGGCCTAAACGATGGAATTTTGGCTCCGGAGGCCCTATGTCCCAAAGTACTCCGTACTATTGGGAGTTCTATTTCCTGATTTTTTTCGGATTTTCTGGGAAAATTTGAGAGCAATCGGAGCACAAAAATTATGACAGCAAAATATTACCAAAATGTCACTGGTTTCACTACAAACAGCAATTCAGTGGATAGACAGGTTAGAAATTAATATAAACGCTATCTAATATGATTGAATACTCAAAATGGTCCCTGGCAACGATGCCAAAATTTGGTGAGCCGCCGAACTCACTCAAATTACAGAACAAATCCCTACTAGCTTGTAGTATAAGGAATGACTCAGATCGTCCTCAAAAGACCATGAGTGCTATTCAATCATATCAAGACTCAACACAAAAATTGGGGGGGGGGGGGGGGGGATTGTGATTTTAGACTGCAAAAGACTAAGAGAAATCAAGTGAGAAATCAACCAATCCAAGACACTTAATCAGAATTCCAATTTTGGCTATCATAGACCACGGAATACTCAAACTGAATTCAAGTAATGGTTAATTCAACTTCAACCGAGATCTCTGCATCGGAATTGAGGTTCACTACTAGATAATCATCTAGGATTTAACTGACAAACGATTTTACAAATCTATAAAATCAGTGCAAGTTTAAATACAATAATCAATTAACCTTAAACCACAAATTTGTAGTTTAATTTACTTCAACTCAGAGAATGAGATATTGAATTATCAATCAATATCACATTCCCAATTCATAATTTCGAATACACAAACAGTAATCACCATTCATGCATCACGAATTCTGTTTAGTAAGGAGAAGAGAAGATAAAAACTACTTGAATTCAAAATGAAAGTTGAAGTACAAAAGTCTCAAGCCAAACAAAATTCCTTCAAGCACCTTGGATTGATTTCAGAATTAGCCTTCCATGGCTACAGTCCAAGGAGGCTTGAGGAAGAGAAAAGGAAAATACGAAAACAATAACAAACAACTTAATTAAGCAGCAGAAAACTAAAAGAACCCTAGTCTCCTATTCTGGCTCCTATTTATACAAATTCTCTCAAGACCTCCTCTCAATATCTGAATGCTCCTTCAATTAACTTCAACCTCTGCCTCTTAGATTTCCAAAGCCACTTAATTTTCTTAATTACGAATTAAGATGAGAGAGTTATGTCCACATTCAACTCATAGGGCAGCTGAAACGACCTCTGACTTCACATGGATTGAAGCCCCTCAAAACGACTCTGTTTGGAACAATGGTCTTCATGAGAGTTAAAGCTCTGTGTTTGATCTTTCATTTGCCACCAGTTTCAGTTCCAAACGACATCTACATCCCAAGTTATGGCCCAATCTTCATGACTAGTTCAGGTTCCAGCGACAGCAATTATGTTCTGACTTCAAGGCCCAATGTGGCCCACTATACATCCAATTCAGCATCTGAGTTCTCCATGAAAGTTGTTGGGCTTCCTTTTAGATTTCCTACAATATAAAGTTCATAATTTTTAGATTCCCGGAACTCAAGATATGGCTAAAATACAGAGTCAACGTCTATAATCATGAATTAGTGAAAATTTGCAATAAAGCCCAATGAGGCCCAAACTCATAAATCATTGCTAGACTAAATCAATTATGCACATTTAGCTTGTAAAAAGTACTAAAATTGAGGGATCTTCAATGCATGCAAATAATGTTTATCACTTGTATACCTCTGATTGGAATGGTTTTCTTCTCTTCTTCAGACATTCCAGAGCTAGAGCCACATCTCCAGTAGATGTCTCTGACCTTTAGAAACTTGTGATGAGTCTCGGTAGTGAACAATCTCAGTCTGAATTTGCATTTGTTGTCTTTGAGCTTGATTAGACAATATTGTTGTTCTCCAGGCAAATTAATGATTTTTTCCTTTGTCTTTAGGGTCATTGAGTCGGGTATCACTTTGAGCTCAGTAGAGGGTCTCATGAAAATGTGAGGATTGAAAAGTCATTTGTTTACTGGCTTTTGTTTTCTGGCAAGCTTATCAAGCTACCTTTCAGCTTTAAGGAAAGCAATGACATCCAAGTCTTTGTTGCTGAGAAAATTTGAGCAAGACTCGTATGTGACAAAGAAATGAGTGGTTCTGGATGATAGGTGGTATGGAGGTAAGGTGGATAAGGTGAGTGGGTTGTGTCTTGTTTCATAGAATAAATCCGGAAAGATTATCTTAACCACTGGAATGCTCAGTCCTTCATTAGCAGGGGCAACAGATGTTGATGCTTCGGCAATATAAGGTTCCGCTATAGGTTGAAGTTGTATTTTCATCAAAGACAAGGTCTTTGAATTTATCTCTGTGCAGAGATTAGCATGGAAGGCTTGTGACATGTTGTTCAAAGAGTTGGCCCTGAAGATTTTTGTCATAAGCATGTCATAGGGATATCCACCTTTGCACTTCCCTTTAATAGTTTTCAGCATGTGTCCAAAAATTAAATCTATGATATCTATTTTGATTCTTTGGACTAAGTGGTAGATAGAAAATTTTTATATCTTACTCACATCATCCCTAGAGCCAGCTTTAGGTATCACACAGTTAATCAGAAGAACATGAAGAAATCTTGCCTTAGGAGTTAGAAACTTTGGATCAAAGTCTTTGGCTTGGGAACTCCATACAGTATGAGATTTACAGTCGTTTCCCCACCTTGATTTTTCACCCAGTTTTTGTCGTATCTAGCTCCTTCTCTAGGGCACTTAGTCACTTCAGCGAGTGACTCGTGGGTAATGAAGACATGGTCTTCATCAACATCTCCAGAGATCATGAAGGTTGTGCTGTCCTTGGTGACTTTAGGGTTTTTCCAGAAGTCCACAACCAAGGAAGGATAGACATCTTCCATAATTTGGAAGAATGGTAGCCACCCAGCATACACAATTTCTGGCTTAACATCTAATCCTCTGTTCTTCAACCCAGCGAAGTTAGGGACCCTTCCAGGGTGCACTTTCTTTAGTTCTTTTAAAGAGAGTCTGGATCTTTCAGCAACTTCTTCAAGAAAACTTTTGGGTGCCATTGTTTCAGAGGAGAAGATTTTTAGGGTTTGGAAAGGAAAGGTTTCGAAGGAATGAAGACGAAGAGAATTACGAGAGAGATTGTGAGCAAGAGATTTTGAGTGGGTAGTTTTGAAACGACACGAATTCCTTTTGTTAAAATACTTGAGTGTTTTTTGCGTTGGGAACGAGGAGAGAGATTATTGCTATAAACAACAATAAATTTTGAAAATATAGTTGTTAATCAAATGAAACGTTTTTCAGAAAAGGAGGGAAAAATGTATTGTTCACGTGTCTCAGTCACGGTTTAGCACTGAGTGCTTTTAGTCGCGTCATCAAATGCTTAGCTTAAAATAGACGAGTTAAGCATATATAAAATTTAGACAAGTAAAATGTTCACACATATCAGCAAACACCCATTCAGACACATTATGCATATTAAGATTCTTTCTAATAAAAACGAATCTATCTTCACTTAATGGGTTTTGTAAAGATGTATGCCCACTGATATTCAGTGTTTACAAACTTAATTTCAAAAACACCCTTTTGAACATAATCTCTATTGAAATGATGCTTTATTTCTATATGATTTGCTCTAGAATGTTGTATGGGATTCTTAGACAGATTAATAGCACTAGTATTATCACACCAAACAGATATATTATGCTCAAACATTGAATAATCTTCAAGTTGGTATTTTACCCAAAGCAGTTGTGAACAACAACTAGCTGCAGATATATATTCAGCCCCAACAGTTGATAGAGCAATGGTACTTTGCCTTTTGCTTGACCAGGAGATCATATTTGCTCCAATGAAGTGACATCCTCCACTGGTGCTTTTTCTATCAACTCTATCTCCAGTAAAATCAGCATCACATAATCCAGCTAACCTGAAATCTCCAGATTTCTTATATAACAGACCAAGGTTGGTGGTTCCAATTAAATATCTGAAAATTCTTTTAGCAGCCTTATGATGAGATTCTTTAGGGTCTGATTGAAATCTTGCACAAAGACAAACACTGAATTGAATATCAGGTCTGTTAGCAGTTAGGTATAGAAGAGATCCAATCATACCTCGGTAGACAGTTTCATCTACCTTTTAACCTTCCTCATCCTAGTTCAGAACAATTGATGGATGCATAGGTGTATACTCATAGGTTTTGAGTTTTCCATTTTGTACTTTTTCAGAAGTTCCTTGGTGTACTTCTGCTGATGAATATGTATTACATCACTTGTCTGTATTATTTGAAGACCAATGAAGAACTTCAGCTCTCCCATCATGCTCATTTCAAATTCATTCTGCATCAACTCAGAACTCTTTGCAGAGCTTTTCATTAGTAGCACCAAATATAATATCATCAACATAAATCTGTACTACTATGAAGTCTTTCTTTGAGCATTTCTTGAAAAGTGTAGTGTCTACTTTTCCTCTAATGAAATTATTTTCCATTAGATGTGTGCTTAGCCTATCATACCAAGCTCTTGGAGCTTGTTTGAGTCCATATAGAGGTTTCTTAAGCTTATAGACATGGTGAGGATTTTCAGAGTCCTCAAAACCAGGAGGTTACTTTACAAACACTTCCTCCTCAATTATTCCATTTATAAATGCACTTTTAACATTCATTTGATAAAGATTTATATCATGTTGAGCAGCATATGACATGAGAATTCTAATTGCTTCTAATCTAGCTACATGTGCAAAAGTTTCAGTAAAATCAATACCTTCTTGTTGATTATAACCTTGAGCAACTAATCTTGCTTTGTTTCTTACCATTTTTCCATCTTCGTCCAGTTTGTTTCTAAATACTCATTTGGTTCCAATAACAGATTTCTCTTTGGGTTTAGAAACTAGAGTCCAAGCATCATTTCTCTTGAACTGCTTTAGTTCTTCTTGCAAGGCTAGAATCCAGCTTTCATCTTGTAAAGCTTCTTCAATCTTTTTAGGTTCCAAATCTGATATGAATGCCATGGTGTTGATTTCTTTCAAAGCAGATCTGGTTCTAACTCCTTGAGATGGACTTCCAATGACAAGATCTTCTGGATAAAAGGTCTTCAATTTCCAATCCTTCTTCAAATTCTGGGTTTCAGACGTGTCAGCACTTGTCTGATTTTCAGACATGTCTACTTTTAACTTGTCTAAAGATTCTTCTACTACAGGATTAAGTTCAATACCTGCAACATCATCCTCTAGGTCTGATAGTTCCCTATCAGTCTTCAAACCATCATTAAACTTTACATGAATTGATTATTCTACCACCGAGGTTCTAGAATTAAAGATTCTGAAAGCTTTAGACATTTCAGAATATCCAATAAATATGCCTTTATCTACTTTTGAGTCAAATTTGCCAAGATGATCTTTTTTATTAAGAATATAACATTCACATCCAAATGCATGAAAGTATGATATGTTGGGTTTTCTACCTTTCCACAATTCACAAGGAGTCTTATTTAGGATAGGTCTGATCAGTATTTTGTTTTGCACATAACAAGCAGTGTTAATGGCTTCTGCCCAGGAGTACTTAGGAAGATTATTCTCATTAAGCATCATTCTTCCCATCTCTTGAAGAGATCTGTTCTTTCTCTCAATCACTCCATTTTGCTGTGGAGTTCTGGGTGCAGAGAAATTGTGAGAAATTTCATTTTCCTCACAAAACAGTTTGAACTGCTCATTTTCAAATTCTCCTCCATGATCACTTCGAATAGCAGAAATACAGAAACCTTGCTCATTCTGTACTTTCTTACTGAATACTTTAAAGGCCTTATAAGACTCATCCTTGTGGGTTAAGAAGAGTACCCAAGTGAATCTAAAATAAAATCAACTATGACAAAACCATATTTCTTTCCACCTAGGCTAGCTACACTGACTAGTCCAAACAGATCCATATGTAACAGTTGCAAAGGTTTAGAGGAGGTAACTTCCTTTTTTTTGAAACTTGATTTTACTTGTTTACCTCTCTGACATGCATCACACAAAACATCTTTCTCAAAAGAAATATCAGGCAATCCTCTCACAAGGTTATGCTTTTTCAATTTAGAAATTTGTTTCATACTAACATGTCCTAGTTTTTTATGCCATAGCCATTTTTCATCCTCTGTAGACATAAAGCATGTTACATTTTGATATGAAAGTTCAGACAGGTTAATCTTATACAGATTGTTTTGCCTTTTAGCAGAAAAGAGAGTCTTTCCACTATTGTCATTGACTAAGCATGCATCATTAGAAAAAGATACAGAAAATCCACTATCACACAATTGACTTATGCTGAGCAGATTATGTTTTAACCCTTTCACATATAAAACATCACAGATAATAGGCAAGGGAGGTTTACCACCAATTTTACCTACACCAAAAACTTTTCATTTCTGGTTACCACCAAAAGTTACATGTCCACCTTTCTTAGGTTGGAGGTCTAGGAACATAGACCTTTCTCCTGTAATGTGTCGCGAGCATCCACTGTCCAGGTACCATGACAAGTGTTTCTTTTGTCCTGTTAAGTAAGTCTGCAACAGGAATGATCATGGACTTAGGTACCCATATTTTCTTGGGTCCTTTTCTGTTAGTATAAGGGGTCAGTGAAGACTTATTTCTCTTTTTGTGGATACACTTAGACATGATATGTTTAGCTTTTCCATAGTACGTGCATATAGATTTATTTGAGCCAGCTGACATAGATTTGATAGTTATTTTTGAGAACTTTGTTGATTCTTTATGATGTTCTTCACTGGAATAACCTATGCCTTCTTTGTTAAGAGAGTACCTCCGACTTCCCAAAAGTTTAGTCAGATTATCTCTGCCATTAACAAATTTGGCAAGATCTGAGGTGAGCTCTTCTACTTTCTGTTGAAGTTTAGTTGCTTCTTCAGAAGGTAAAGTTTCAACTAAGATCTCAGCTCTTGACTTTTCAGTCTTAAGCCTACTATTTTCTTCAGCTATCTTCTCACACTCTTGAGATTTCTGTGTATACTTATTTGAGAGTTTAACATACTGTCTCTTGAGGGATTTGAAAGCTTTAGACATATAGTTTGATTCTTCCAACAGTTCATCATAGGCATCATTCAATTTCTCAAGTTCAGAATGTACCTCAGTTTCTAACTCAAAATCAGTATTTGCCATAAGACAGATTTGCTTCAAGTTAATCTCATTCACTTTCAGTGGAACTTTCATCAAGATCTTCCCAAGTAGTCATCATTCCTTTCTTCTTTTTGTTGAAGAACTTCTTAGGAGTTTGCTTATTGAGTTGAGGACATTATGCCTTGATGTGACCGGGCTTTTTGCATTCATAGCATACAATGACATTTCTGTCATTAGATCCACCATCTTTGCTGTATTTTTCTTTGTTGAAGCATCTGAAGGTCTCATCCTTTCTAAGGTTTCTTTTCTTCCATAACTTTTTCATTTTTCTGGTGAAAAGAGAAAGTTCATCATCTTCATCATCACAATAGTTACAAGTGGTCTCCATTGTTTTGGAAGACTTATGAGAATCTTTTGAATATGTTCCTCGGTCTTGTAAACTTTTCCCAATAATCTCAATCCATTGGTTATGGTTTGAAATCATCCATACATTTGGCCAATAGTTTCTCCTTCCTCCATTTTGAACAGCTCATACTTTTTGACCAACATGCTGACTTTGGTCTCTTTGACTTTGCTGGTTCCTTCATGAGCAATGGCTAGTGAATCCCACATTTCTTTTGCAGATTCGCAAGCACACACCTTTTCAAATTCTTCTATGCTTAAGGCACACTTGATTGCATATCTAGCTTTGGCATTTGATTGACATTTTGTCTTTTGCTCAGAGGTCATGTTGGCCTTAGGAATCTCAACTCATTTGTCATCTTTAGGGATATAGGGGCCATCTTCAATGAAATCCCAAAGATCATAGGAAGTGGATTGTAAGAACCACTTCATCTTTTCTTTCTAGTAGATGTAATCCTCTCCATTGAAGTAAGGAGGTCTCGACATTGAGGATCCTTCTCCATCATGGTTTTTGGTTGTACTGACTTCTCCTGCCATTTCCAAGATCTTTTCCTCTACACTGCTAAGTGATCAACAGTCAACCCAGAGGCTGAGCTCTGATACCAACTGAAATAACCAAAGTTAACACAAGAAGGGGGGGTTGAATTGTGTTTACCAACTTTTTTGGTTACTTTAAAAAGGATTTTCACAGGAACAACAAGCTGTACTTAGATGAGAGAAAATTAGACGAGTGAATCGTCTAATATTCAAATAAGGCACACGGGCAGACAGAGAAGGGTAAAACAAGGATTGGTATTTGTAGCCTAGCTCCCCAGGCTAAAAACTTTAAAAAAAAAAGATACTTAACAAAACAATGGTATAAGGGAAGAGAGATATCACTCAAGATATTTATACTGGTTCACCCCTAAATTCACAGGACTACGTCCAGTTTCTTGGCAACACAAAGTTTCTACTATAATTGAGTAATTTACAGTACAAGTATTCTTTGCACACCTAGCCTCTTCGGGCTCAACACTCAAACAAGCATTGTTTGCTCACCTAGCCTTTTCAGGCTCAACTCAGTAAAGAATATAATGGTTTTGTGTAATTAATACAACTTGCAAGTCTTTCAGATCACACTCAGAGAGTGAAATAAATATGAGGTATGAAAGACTGCGAATTAATATCAAATGATTGAAAGTATATTCAATGAAAGAATGGAGAAGTTAATGAAGAGAGTAAATGCTTCATCGCAGTGTTCTTAATGATATTCAACTTCTTATCTTCATCATCATTGTTTGATCTATTTAAAGGCTTCAAGCAAGAGATCCGTTTAGACACAACTTTAGAAAATGTGTTCTTTTGATTTGAGCTTCTGAGACACCATTAATGCTAAAGAATCGTTTTGTATAAACATTAAATGCTTGGGAACGTTAAGCTTTGACAAGGTTGTTGATCAGCCTCTGGCTCATCTAGTTTTATGACTAGTATGACCGTGGTTTTGTGTTAATTGTATCTCATTTTCGCCCGAATTAGACTTGATTGTCCTCAAGCAAGGTTTTGAGTCCTTTAAGTAGTTTTAGGGTAATTTAGCCAGTTTTGAGTCAAATAAAGCACTTATGGCTATCTCATGTTTTCAGGTTAACTTAGAGTCAAGGGAATGAAGAAAACAGTGGAAATTGCAATCCTGGAAGTATTCGCCCCACGAGAGGCTATTCGCCTCGCGAGACTGAAGACCAGCCTGAACAGCAGAATGTCATCCTTTCTGTCTCGCCCCGCGAGAAGACACTCGCCTCGCGAGCCTGGAAGTCAGAAAGCATCACGGTTTGCCCGTGATTCTCATCACGGGCGTGATGAGAAGACCCTGGAGGACAGAGACCATCACGGCCATGATAGATAAGCACCCAAAGTCAGGAGTGATCATGGCTTGGCCGTGATAGGTATCACGGCTGTGACAAACTAGAATTTGAAGTCTCGCCTCGCGAGAGCCCAAATTTGAACTGGCGCCATTTTAATATTCGCCTCGCGAGCGTGCGCAGTTTCTGAAAGTTATAAATAGCTGTTTTAGGGCAGAACAGAGGGATCTTTGGCTAATCCTTGTTTACGAATTTCTCTGATTGTATTGCGTTTTTGATGGAGAACTAATCTCCCTAGATTAATCTGCTGTAATCGGCTTCCGCCGACACTTGAGGTCTTGTAATTCCCGATTGAATTTCCTTCTCTCCTTCAATACTATTCTCTATTCTCTGTTTGCTTAATTCAGTTTGTATCGAATTAGTGTTGATTTATTTTCGATGATTTTATGTTCCTAAACTAAATCGCATTTGCTTAATTCGCGTGCGTTCAATCGTGTTTGCTTAATTCACGAGTGCTTCACCCCGTTTGCTTAATTCGGGAATTAGGAACATATGACCCGTAGCGTCGATTTCGCTTGTTAATTGATGCTACAATCGAAAAGGGATTAGAATCTGCTTAGGGCATGGAATTACATGAACCGATGATAGTGGGAAACCGAACAACAGATTGATCGTCTTTGTCTTATTTGATAACCACTTAAATTGCTCTGTCTTTGTTCTGTTTTTTTTAATCGACTTCCAAATCAACCCCCCCCCCCCCCCCCCCCAAAAAAAAACCGAGCTTCTGCGAATAACACCACAAGAGTCCGCGAGAGACGATACCCGAGTTGTCGCACCCTCACTACAGTTTTACAAACCGCTCGCTTTTTGACCCGCGCGCGACAGCGTGTCAGTTGTCCAAGGTTACACTTTATTCTGAATTAACTGTTGTTATCAGAGCATGCAACAGCGGGCTTCTTGTTCTTGCAGCAGAGAGCTTTCCTTTTTCAGTGCAACTGTCAGTTCATTTTCCAGAAAGCACTTTTACTTTGTACTAAAAACAGCTAAAAGGTTACTGCAGTGGTACAGAAGTTGCGTATTTATTCCTTAAAACCTTTAAACAACGTTTTTTAACCTTTGTCCTTTGAGCTATTGTCCAGAGGTCTTCGAGATCCTTAAGGAAGGCATTTAATTTGAATAAGATGACTTGGACTTCATTTGTGACAAACTGACATCATAGCATAGTTGAAAAAATTAGATGGGCGAGAGGCAATCAGAAATCAGACGAGTTCTCAAGCAGTCCAAAAACTAGACGGGTGCTAGCGTATTCTAAAGTCAGAAGGGTGATCCACCGAGTCTTGCCACGTCATCAAGCATGTTCAGATCTTGACTCGGTGTAGCCTTGGTATTTGACTAAATATCAGATGAGTGATTTTTAGACAAGTCTAAAAACTGAGCTTGACCAAAAAGCAGACGAGTCAAAAATCAGACGAGTTGTCTTTAAGTCTATTTTCCTGCACACTTATCAGATTTGTCAGTAATTTCATATGGTTCAATATTACCATACTTAATCTATTTGGAATCATCAAAACTTAGAGAATTTACACATTGAATGTGTTTCAGACTTATGAGGTCTCAACATGTGTGTGTGAGGGAGAAGAAACGTGGATCTGCCATGAAAGAGCCGAAGAGGAAAAAGAAGCAGTGAGCGAAGAGATATGTACGAAGCAAAATGAGAGTGAGAAACTTTGAAGTGGGCCAAAATGACGAAGATAGTAGGATGTGTGTTTTTTGAGAGTGAGAAACTTTGTAGATATGTGTGTTTTTCAACAAAGGGGTTTGTTTTCTTAGAGCAGAAGGAAGAGAGAAATAAATTTCAAAACCTGGAATTTGAAATGGTGAAAGAGAGAGGGGGAAATGTTTTTTAACGGAGAGGATAGTATATAGATGAGCGGGAAAATGAGAATGAATAAGAGTGTCACAAGTGACAAAAGGAACCAAATTTTATTAAATAGGTAATAGGTAATTGATTTATCAGGTAGATGTATAACTTCATTTTTTTCAATGGTTATAACGGATTAACCTATTTTTTTTATTCTCTATACTCTATATAATCCTGCCTATGTTGTGCTTTGTGACAAAGCTAAACATAGCCGGTCCCAAGCCCGAATAAAAGGAGAGGGTTGTGTTAGGCCATCGACAGCCAACGTAAAACTTAGTCGAATCTCTATGACATGGATCAACGACATAATAATGTTAATGCTAGGTCGTTGCCCAAAAGCAACACGCTGTATAGCTCGAGTACAGTGTCAAAAGAGCAAGGGCCGCTGCATCGCCGCCTGGATGTAGTGAAAAATAAGCAACGGTTCCCACATTTTTGTGAACGAGTGTGGGTAAAGAAGCTAGCTCACGAGAGTAGGATTCGTTTTGGAACTTGGAATATAGGCACACTTACAGGTAAATCAATGGAAATAGTTGACACTATGATTAGGAGGAGGATCAATTTCATGTGCCTACAAGAAACTAAGTGGGTGGGAGAAAAGGCAAAGGAATTAGACTCTTCGGGTTTTAAGCTTTGGTACACTGGCAAAGTAAAATCGAGAAATGGGGTGGGCATAATTGTGGATAAATATTGGAAGAATGATATTGTGGATGTAAAAAGGGTTGGAGATAGGATCATTGCCCTAAAATTTGTAGTGGAACAAGACACCTTTAATGTGATTAGTGCTTACGCACCGCAGGTAGGGTTAGAAGAACACTTCAAGGTAAAATTTTGGGAGGATTTGGAAGGCCTAATTCAGGAAATACCGCTAGGTGAAAAGATTTTCTTAGGAGGTGATCTAAATGGGCATGTAGGGAGGGCACCTAGAGGTTACGACGGTTTGCATGGGGGATATGGCCTAGGGGAGGTAAATGGTGAGGGCAAGTCTATTTTGGACTTTTCATCTGCCTTCGATCTTACTATAGCCAATACGTGTTTTAGGAAACGTGAGGAGCATCTTATCACGTACAAAAGTGGGGTGACAAGCTCTCAAATAGATTTCTTTCTTATTAGGAGATCGGATAGAAAGATTTGCTTGGACTGTAAAGTCATACCTGGAGAGAGCTTGACTACCCAACATAGAGTCTTGGTCATGGATGTAAGAGTTAAAAGGAGTGTGAAGAGAAGAGGCCACGAAAAGGTTTCAAGGATCAAGTGGTGGCAACTGAAGGGTGAAAAACAAAGGATCTTTCAACACAAGGTTTTGGAGGGAGGGTTTTGGGAGGCAAACGGAAGTGCAAATGTTATGTGTGACAAGATGGCCAAGGGGATTAGGAAGGTAGCTATAGAGACGCTTGGTGAATCAAGAGGATTCGGACCTAAGGGTAAAGAATCCTGGTGGTGGGATGAAAGTGTGCAAGCTAAGGTTCGGGTTAAAAGGGAATGTTTTAAAGTTTGGTCTTTATGTAGAAATGCTGAAAATTGGGAAAATTATAAGGTGATCAAAAAAGAGACCAAGAAGGCAGTGAGCGAAGCTAGAACTAAAGCTTTTGACGGGTTGTACCAATCTTTAGGCACCAAAGATGGTGAGAAATCTATTTATAGGCTTGCTAAAAATAGGGAAAGAAAGACAAGAGACTTGGACCAAGTGAAGTGTATTAAGGATGTAGAAGGTAAAGTTTTGGTTAAGGAACAAGATATTAAAGATAGATGGAAGAATTATTTCCACAAGTTATTTAACGAAGGATTTGAAGTTTTATCATGCTCACAGGTGCTTGACATCAGAGAGGAGGACCAAAATTACACTTTTTATCGTAGAATCCAAGAGCATGAGGTAAAAGAAGCTTTGAGAAGGATGGATAATGGCAAGGCAGTTGGACCGGACAATATACCTGTGGAGGTATGGAAGAGTCTAGGAAATAGAGGCATTAGTTGGCTCACGAAGTTTTTTAACGAGATTATGAGGTCAAAGAAAATGCCGAACGAATGGAGGAGAAGCACTTTAGTTCCGATTTACAAGAACAAGGGAGATATACAAAATTGCGCAAATTATAGGGGGATTAAGCTTATGAGTCATACTATGAAGCTATGGGAAAGGGTGCTTGAACGGAGACTAAGAAAAGAAACCAAAATCACCAACAACCAATTTGGTTTTATGCCCGGGAGGTCGACCATGGAAGCAATTTACTTGCTACGACGACTGATGGAACAATATCAAAGGGATCAAAAAGATTTACACATGGCCTTCATTGATTTGGAGATAGCATATGATAGGGTGTCAAGAGAGGTTTTGTGGAAAGCCCTAGAAAAGAAAGGTGTTCGGATTGCCTATATTCGAGCTATCAAGGATATGTATGAGGGGGCCACGACTAGTGTGAGAACGCAGGGTGGAGCCACAGAAGATTTCCCAATAACCATAGGCACAAGGGGTCAGCTTTAAGCCCCTATCTTTTTACCTTGGTCTTGGATGTACTTACGGAGCACATTCAAGAGCCAGCACCGCGATGCATGCTTTTCGCTGACGATATAGTCCTAGTTGGAGAGTCGAGAGATGATATAAATGGAAGGTTGGAGACTTGGAGACAAGCTTTAGAAGCACATGGCTTCCGCTTGAGTAGAAGCAAGACGGAGTATATGGAATGTAAGTTTAGCAAAAGGCGAAACACCTCTAGCTTAGAGGTGAAAGTTGGAGACCACAACATACCACAAGTCACACGGTTTAAATATCTTGGGTCTATTATACAAAATGACGGAGAAATTGAGGGAGATGTAAACCATCGGATTCAATCAGGGTGGTCGAAATGGAGGAAGGCTTCGGGTTTTTTGTGTGATAAAAAGGTACCTCTTAAGCTAAAGGGAAAATTTTACCGTACAGCTATTAGACCGGCGATGTTGTATGGGACGGAGTGTTGGGCGGTAAAAAATCAACACGAGAGTAAAATCAATGTAGCAGAGATGAGAATGTTGCATTTGGATGAGCGGAAAAACTAGACGTGATAGGATTAGGAATGATAGCATTAGAGAGAGAGTTGGGGTAGCACCTATTGTAGAAAAGATGGTTGAATCTCGACTTAGGTGGTTTGGGCATGTATGGAGGAGACCTTTAGATTCTGTAGTAAGGAGAATGGACCAAGTGGAAGGCAATCCAATAGCTAGAGGCAGAGGTAGGCCAAGAAAAACTATAGGAGAAACTATTAAGAAAGATTTGGAGGCCAATGATTTAACTATTAACATGATTCATGATAGAACATTATGGCGCCGTATGATCCATGTAGCCGACCCCACCTAATGAGATAAGGCTTGGTTGTTGTTGTATACTCTATATGCTATAAGTATTTATATTTATTTCTATCACTTTAAGAAACATTATACATAAAAGACGCATGAAAAAAAAGTACATTTCAATATATATTTTTTTGGTGCTTTACATTTGAATAATGGATTAAAGTAATATACAATTGTAAGTGTAAATTTTTTTATACTGACGTCCACTAACATCTTGGCATATGTGTATTTATTTTAATAACTAAAATAGGAAAATAACAATAATACTAATTTGTCAAGATATGATGGATTGTCATGTAAAAATATTTTACACTGACAATGTATAAAAATTAAACTATAAATTTATATTAGACTCTAATTTTACACAAAAAAAAAGTATAAATATATTTATGCAAGAAAAATATTCAAAACACTATTTGTAGGCCCGATTTTCGGGATTGGTAACGCAGCAGCAATATTCGGTGCTGGAAATCACATATGATTTTAGTGATGAGCCCGATAGGTGATAAGTTTTTTTGAGCAATATGAAATGAGCACCTTATAATATTTTGTCCAATAAAAAATTTTGGGCGCTGCATTGAACCCAAACGAACAGGGTAGAATTCGGCGGGGTCCAAACTGCCAAGGCGCCAATCCACAGGAGCCACTTTATGATTTCTATTTCATATTTCAAATTCAAATATTTCAAACAGTACAGTCGAAATGGTAATAATTGGGTCACACACTTACCCCATCCACGTCATCGATCCGCACGCAGTCCTATTTCACATCGCAACCGTACATCAAGCATCCATCGACCGTCCAACACGCTTCACCGAAACCCAATCACACGGATCCACCTACTGTCCCCAACCCCTAACGCCCCATATATATATATATATATACAAAAATTGCGTTGTCCGTAATTAAGCAGTACCACAAAACTCTCACATAGCAAATTATCTCTATTGTTGGTTTGGTGCGCTGCAGATTCTGGTCGGTAGAAGAAGATGTCTGGGAGAGGAAAGGGAGGGAAGGGATTGGGAAAGGGAGGAGCGAAACGTCACCGTAAGGTGTTGCGCGATAACATCCAGGGTATCACCAAACCCGCCATTCGCCGTTTGGCTCGCAGAGGCGGAGTGAAGCGTATCAGTGGTCTCATTTACGAAGAGACACGTGGCGTCCTCAAGATCTTTCTAGAGAACGTCATTCGCGATGCCGTCACTTACACCGAGCACGCGAGGAGGAAGACTGTCACCGCCATGGATGTCGTCTACGCTCTCAAGAGGCAGGGAAGGACCCTCTATGGATTTGGGGGTTAGGGTTCTCTGTTTTTATCTTTTCGGTTTTAATTTCTTTGTTTTAGCAGTTATTTAATGCGGAAGATTAGGAATGAGGAAACAAAAGTCTTGCTGTCAAGAAAAACAACTAGAAGCAAGGATTTGATATGATGGGGTTGGTGGTGTTTTAGGGATAGGAATTAGGAGCAATCAAATGTGTTGTGTGTAGTGAGTAAATTTAAATGCATCTCGCAATTCTGTAATTTAATCACTGCTCTATATTGCAATGTCACCTTCTTGTGCCTCTCTTGTTTTATACTTATCCTGGAACTTGGGCTTGATTTATATTTACGCTTGTATTTGGTTTTGCTATATTAATACGCTTGAATTTAGATTTGCGTTGCATTTACGCTGGAATTTAGATTTGGATTCGCTTTATCCTTACGCTTGAATTTCGACCATAAATTATGCTGAGACGGAGAGATTGGAGTGTCCGGCTTGAGCATGGTTTGAGAGTTTGGGGCATTGGAGCTCACCTCCAACAGATATGCACGACTTGCTGCTAAAAGATGCTATGCGATGGTATGGTAGTGCAATGTTTCCGTTAGTTGCTTTATTATCTTGTTTCGTTTTCCTTAGTTCTATTTGTTCTCAAAGAAAGAACGCCATTGGCCTAAAAAACCGTAATGCACTGGAAGTTGTATATGAAATAGGAGGTAGAGGTCAAGGAGAGATGGGCATTCTACTGAGAACTTTGTCTTTGGGTCATTTTACCAAACTTAAAGCATTTGTGGAATAAGGATCGTCAAGGAAGTGTCAGGTTTCAAAACCTGTTTATGGTAAAAGCTACTAAATTTTGCCTTAAACATGTCTTGTCACTGTCTGTGGCCAAAGATTTCTGCAACTCCAAGTCATTGAGATAAGTGATTTGGGGTAGAGGAAATCATTGCCAAGGATCAAGGAGGGGTAGAGGTAGTTTATAAGACTGGGATGACAGAGAATCGATATTCAGAATCAACAACGAAGGTTGACCAAGGCTATAACTAATATATACCTGTTATTTGTCAGTTCTCACCATGGAATTTGTCCCATAATTTTGACATGGTACATGAGCTCTGCCGAGAAGAAAGAAATTTCCAACATTCGCAGCATTGTTAAAGCCCTACAAGCCCTGAATCAATGTTGTTCTCTCGTGACACAAAATCCAGAATAATTAAAAGCATAAATGAAGGTAAGACATAACTTGCTTAATCACAGAATTTTATCCAGCAAAGAAAGGGTTTGACAGACATTACTGGTCACGTTTGGAAAGCTGAGAGAACTTTCAGAGAGATGAGCTTGATAGCAGGTGAATGTACACAAAAAATCAATTAATATATAAAGTTAAAGAAGTATTAACAGTGCAGCTGTGCAACTCTATTAACCGCAGAGAATAACAAAGACAGCATACTGAATGACCAAATTTCAGAGAAATTGCATCCTATGCAATTGGCTAAAAACTCCATCATGTCCTTGTACAAAAAAGAAACCCAACTCAATGTGGCAGTTTAATATAAGAACTCGGCAAATCTTTAGGTTCAGATGTTCCTCTGGCTGGTAAGGTTTCTATAGAATATATTTGCAGACCTTGCATTCAGTTTTCAACACGATCCAGTCCAAACCTCACAAATCAGTTTGGTTACTAACTAAGCAAACATGTATCATTTAACTTGTCTTTGTTTACAAATCTATAAGGTGCCTTAATCCTCTACAGGGTAGGGGAAGAGAACAACTGTTCAGAAAACAAACCACCAAAATCATACAAGAAGATTAGTGTAAATGTGTAATGCAGTATTTAGAAGATATAATATTCAAAGTCACCTCCCCTCAGACTTCACCAACTGTGAGAATACCCTACTCATAGAAACACCAGACAGATCATCTAGACTTGAACCTTCAAATTGTGCAACAGAAACACTTGTGTCATGGTTGAAGTTGTTGATCTGTGGAGAGAGTTCACCAATCATATTGGTACTGTTTTCTTCAGGATCACCTTGAACAACAGCCTCTTGAAGTTGGAGAGCATACTCCAAATTCCACAAGACATCTCCCATTGAAGGTCTGTCAACACCAAAGTCAGCCAAGCATTTTTCAGCAGTTTCTCCATACTTCCTAAGAGAATCTGGTCTGATTTTCCCTGCAAGTGTTGGGTCTATTATTTGCTCCAATTGCCTTCTTTTCTGCCACTTCATTGCCCATTCTGCCAAGTTCACCATTTCTCTAGGAAGGGATGGATCTATAACAGGTCTAGCACAAAGAACCTCAAACAGAACTACCCCAAATGAATACACATCTGACTTTTCTGTTAATTGTTGCCTCCTGAAATACTCAGGATCAAGGTACCCAAAACTCCCTTTGACAGCCGTGCTCACATGCGTCTGATCAATTTCAGGTCCAGTCTTTGATAGCCCAAAATCAGCTACTTTGGCCATGAGGTTCTCATCAAGCAAGATATTTGCAGACTTCACATCACGGTGAATAACTGCCTTCGCATAGCCGGTATGAAGGTAATGGAGTCCTCTAGCAGCTCCAATGCATATCTGAAGTCTTTCCTTCCAACTTAAGCTTGGGAGATCTGAACCATACAGATGACTCTTGAGAGTTCCATTCTCCATATATTCATATATCAAGATCATTTCATTCTTTTCATCACAATAACCAATCAATGACACCAGATGGCGATGTCGGAACTGAGATAACATCTCAATTTCAGTTCGAATTCTGCAAGCCCCTGCTGGGACCTAGGATTCCCCCTCTTAACTGCAACTTTAGTGCCATCACTTAATTCTCCCTTGTAAACTTTACCAAAACCACCTATGCCAATAACCCGATTCTCATCAAAACTGTTTGTAGCTTCCTGAACTGCTGCAAAAGGGATGCGATACCCTAAGTTTGAAGCCGCGCTTGCAGTTGTGCCACTAGAATATTTACTTCCCATCGTGTGAGATGTTCCATCATTGATAGATAAGGGAACCCATGTCTTTGAATGCCCTTGTCGTGCCAACCGTCTTCTTTTCCTGCAAAGTACAAAGAAAACTCCAACCAAGACCACCGCACTAAATGTCCCAAGACTCACCCCAGCTATCATGCCAACTTTCTTAGATTTTGACCCAGAGGTACCAGACAAAGGCACAGCTGCTGCTGCACTGAGACTTCTCATAGAGTTGTTCATTTTCATGATCTCAAGCCCATTCAAAATGGCATTAGGATAATCCCTATTTATGGTAGAAGGGCCAATACTTACAAGAATTCTATTGCTGGCAGTTGGGGCTGTAACCAAATCCTTATAATATGGAGTAGCCAAAACATTATTATTTGATAAACTGAGATCAAGATCCTTGGCAGCCAACCAGGAGTCAACGTATACATTGAAGTAGAGTTCATTCAGACCTTTACTGACTATATCACAGAAGTGAAGTCTAACAAGGTACTGAAATCCAGGTTCGACATCAAACTGCCAGGTGACATTGAAATTACTACGCGGGTCATCATCTGAGTTCATCTCAGTCAGAGTACCATAGACAGCAGGTGGAGCAGTATTTTCCGTCGGCCCGCCCGTTACATATTTAACAGCACCAATATTTGAAACATTAGTGGCAAGGTTAGGTTGTATGAGGAACCTTTGATCTGGAACCCAAGTTCGATGAAGGGGGTCACTGCCAGAGGACACAGTTGGACCACCCATGTTAACCCTGAAAACTGTCTCCAGTGCTTGTGTCATCAACCCAGAGTAGGTTGCTAATGGATTTAAGGTGAAAGCATCATCAGCAATCAGTTCATCAGGGACTGAAACAACTTCAATTGCATTCACGAAAGCAATGGAATTGTTCGAAGGGGTAAAGGTGATCACAAGGGTGTCTGAGGTGACATTTACTGAGTACTCCTTCATAATAGGATTTTTCTGAACACTGAAGTTACTGAGAAGGATGTTATTTTGGGTGGTAACAGCAAAGTTTGCAGCACTTAAATTGTAATTTTCATAGGAAAATGGAAAGAAATAAAGACGGATCCAATGTCTCCCCTTCTGATTAATTGGAAATTTGTATTTTGAGGATCCAGTGAATACTCTTGCTGTTTGATAGAGAGGCGAATCCCCGCCGGCAGAGGTAATTGATTTCAAGGATGTGTTGGCAATAATATCTTGTTGGGTGGAAAGGAAATACTTAAAGAAGTTATCTGCTGTGAAATTGCGGCTACCAACTGAGGTATTGTAAGATGCTCCACAGTCTATAAGATAATTGTCTACAGGAACAAAGTTGGCAGAAAAGCATACCAAGGGAAAGATTGATAAGGCATAGATGAATAAGCCAACTTCTCTGCAATCCCACATCTTTAGGAATTCAATGAAAACCACTGAGAATTATGTATTTCCTTTTCTCTATCAAAATTTTCTCTTTGCAGCCTTGTAATTTTATCCTAGCAAGAGTAATAAACAACTTATCAATCACAAAACCAAAGAAATAAAAAAAAAACATAAATAGAATAAGAATAAAGATTAAAGACTGAAGAGAAAAGATGGCACCTTTAAATTTAACACCTTCAGTGCTCCACTATAACCTGGAAAGACTCGAACCAGAGAGCAGAAGACAAATCTGAAGTACCCTCTTCGTCATATTGAAAGGAATTCAATGCAAATGATGGAATGAGAAAATCAAAAGCACGTTCAACACGAATCTAGGTGGTATAAACTGATGACAGCACGAAACAAAAGCATGTTCTAGATTATTTTATGCACTAAATTTTTTTATTATTTTATTTTACATAAAGAGGGAGAGATAAAAGAGCAGGCTGAAACTGAAACATGGTCAAAAGGGTTGGTGCAAGATCGAAATACCAGCTTAGGCATCAGAGGGCTGACCTGGTTTCTGGGGTGAGGCCACGATTGACGAATCTCATGTCTCTCAAGGAAAAATAAAAATGAAAATGAAAGGAAATAAATTAAGAGAGATGAGTTGGTAACTCGCTGAAAA
Organism: Sophora flavescens; assembly: GCA_030762895.1. Lineage (NCBI taxonomy): Eukaryota > Viridiplantae > Streptophyta > Magnoliopsida > Fabales > Fabaceae > Sophora > Sophora flavescens. Next base: position 29,583,789 of record CM061063.1, on the reverse strand, counting down.
GCAATAAAAGAAAGAGTTATTGATACAGTTATGTTATGCAATGATATTGGCAAGGAGAGTAAGTAACAGATTAATGTGTATATATCATATCCCTACTTATGGCTCTTCCGGCTGGTGGGCGGTGGGCCTGTGAGTGAATACAAATGAACCGGAAAAGTTTGGTAAAGTCATGCAGTCTACTATAATTGTATAATGCATACCATGATTTATTTTTGGTGAATTCTTCGGTACCAAATCAATTTTTTTTGGTTAGACTTGGTCCAATCAAGCAAAGACATCTAATGCCACATCATTTATACTATGACACATCACTCCTAACTAAGTTTGATAAGATTTCTTTACTTAATAACCCTTCATATTTTCCAACTTTTCACTTCAACCACTGAGGGCCAAAACCGCAAAATAAAAAGTTAAAAGATTAAAAAGTTAAAATGTTCATTTACTGTATCAATTTACTGTCAGCTTATTACAACCCACATTTGCTTAATGAACCCTAATCTTCACATCTTTGATCACTTGTCTAATCTTCGATTGTTCTTCCTCTTCATTCTCATTTTAAAATCATTAAGTTTTTTATTTGAAGAACCTGGAGCCCTAACTTATACCATTTTCTCGTTACCCCGACCATTTTATATCGTTGTTGAGAGGAGGTATTGTGTTCGAGGTTGTAAGTTGTATGTTTAGAGTCGATTCGTTCGTCTTCGGTGTTCTGTCGTCAACGTGCTGGGGATTTCATATTTATTGGGTAAGTGCATTGTTATTTGATTGTGTGTTATTTGGTAATGAGGAAGTTAGAGGTTTGAAAGTGGTAAAGAATATCTACAAATTAGGGTTTCTGAGGCAACGGATTATTGTTGTCGTTTATGTGTGTCTTTCACGTGACTTGATAGGGCAGAATAGTTATTGATTCATCCCATCGATAATGTTATTATTTGTTCAATTTTTGAATAATTTAGAAAGAATTTGTAAATTTTGGGGGATCCTAGTGTCAGGTGGCTAATCTCCATTTTTCTTTGGCAATGGGGATATTGGAATAGTCAGTTCTATCATCTTTGTTTGCCAACATAGTCTTGTGTTGCCTCTTGTATTGCTTTAATTGTCATTACTCATTATGTTCTAGCTTAGTCAAGCACAGCTGGTGGCTGATTCTAGTTTTTCATGCTATGAATTTTTTTTTTAATCAAATGGTTCTAGAGGATCTCTAAATCTAATACTTTTTATGGATTGTTTGGCCTTTTCTAATTTTATTGTATTATTGTAGAGTTAGCTGCAATTTAAAGGGTCATTTACATTTTTGTTTTTGTTTTTTTTGTTGTTTTTTTTGTTGTGATTTGGCTTTAATTTTGATGCTGCTGTTAGTAAATGGGGTATGGATCTGCAACAAAGAAGAAGAAAATAATGGTAATACGCAATCTCCAAGGCGTGTGAGGACACTAGGCTTTAGGTTCGATTCGCCCCCACCAATCTCTCCTCGTAGATTGAATGCAACAGGTGTAACTGGCGAATCCCCTTCAGGATACAATGGAGAACCTTGGTTTGGTTTGCACACCCTAAACCAAGCGTATCGACAATGACAGTTTACAGAACAATAGTCTCCTTAACTCTCTCTGCGCATAAGGGAGTAAAGAAGATGATTTGGAGTGAAGAATGGTTGAGAGATTCTGAGTTTTTCGTGTCAATTACTGCATGCAGATGGTTTTATTTATAGACCAACTCATGTCACTTGGTGAAAGGAAACAACTCTTCAAAAGTTTCAAAAACGGTCAAATTCCATACATAAGTAGTATTAACGTTCATTAACTATCACAAGACATCAGTTGGCCTAGTGGCCAACAGATGTGTCCATTCCCTCACAGAGCCAGGTTCGAATCTGCTCAACAGCATTTTATCATTTTATTTTTCCAGAACGTTAAACAACAGTCATAATATTCAACAAAAATGAGGGACATAGGATTCAAACACTGACCAAGGCATCAAATCAATGAAGTCGCTACCGCTAGGCTACGCGACCAAGTAGTGACAATTAGGCGCCATTAATTAGATTTAACCGTTTAAGAATTTTGAAAATTTCTCACAATCCCCCATCATTTTCAAAATAAATCCAAATCCCATTATTCCGGAAATCGCATGCTTTCAGACAAAGGTATCTTGGAGATTTGAACATTTGCTTAGTAAACCATGGGTTTCACTCATCCCTGAATAAAATGGTAGACAAGCTTTGAACCAAATATTCCTTAGAATAAGCGTGCATGACTTACACATGAAATCTTGGTACCATTGAACGACGTGGTAGTGTGACACATTTGATAAGGCCTTGTGTCGTGTATCCTTTTCATGAGAGCTTACAGAGTCAAGCCCAACTCTAAGAAGCGGCCACACTTCACTCTCACATAGGTGGACTTTACCAGAAGCACCCCCATAAGTTGGGCACCTCAGCACATATGTGCTATAGGTCCATTAAGAGCAAAAGCTCACCCTTTTCTTTATTGTCCTTTTGGTTTCCAAGTACTTTTAAACCTTGGGATGTATCTCTTTGTCAAGTACTTGCAATCACTCTCATAGTGTACTTTGACCCATTGAACTCAAGACTTGATGCTACTCAAGTGTGAGTCGGGTTTCCACCATTGGTGATCATGTAGATATGGGCTTGAGTCCCATCCTTAATCAAATGGTTCTAGAGGATCTCTAAATCTAATACTTTTTATGGATTGTTTGGCCTTTTCTAATTTTATTGTATTATTGTAGAGTTAGCTGCAATTTAAAGGGTCATTTACATTTTTGTTTTTGTTTTTTTTTGTTTTTTTTGTGATTTGGCTTTAATTTTGATGCTGCTCCTGGTTGTTTTACTTGTTGCTATTGAAAACCTGTCAATTTACTTTTTGGTGGGGCCATTGATGTTTTTGCGTTTAACCATGTGTGGTTTATTTTTTTCATTCACCAAGTATAGATGGTTAGGTGAGGATGTCCTTGAACCTCCAGATCAAGTGATTTACTTTGGCTTGTCATTTTATTACTACTCGAACTGAAAAGAAATGGGCAGAAATTGTTAAATCATGGGACTCCAACCAAGAGAAGGCAATATTCCAACAATATAATGTTGTTCAAAGTACCATAGAGGCTCTCTTCTGCAGGAATATATCAAGAGTTTCAACTTGGACCACAACCAAGCAATAGACTTCAGAAGAAGATATGCTGCTAATGCCAGTTCAATGAGAAACAATTGTAGCACAAATAAACCAACACTAGTAGCAACTCCTCAGTCGCACAGACAGCAATGTTATTTCTCCCAATTGGCACACAACTCTTTGAAGCCATTAAGCCTTAATGTGATTGAAATCACTACACAGTCAGAATTGATGTCCTATTGTAGGCATAAGTAGTAGAAGCTATAGTGAATTAGGAATACTATTGTTTTTATAGTAGAACTTTTGTGCATATGCGAGGCACAAGTTGTTAATGTATTACATTGTAATTTTTGAGCGATGATTGAATGAACAGACTTATATTGTTGTCAAATCGATGTGATCAATATTTAAGCTCCATGCTTACCTATCTCCTAATGTGCAATCCAAATCAGTGCCATTTTCTAATTCTTGATTTAGACTCACGTATATGTCATGAGGAACTTATATATCACCTATATAATTTTTAGTGAAAAATTAATTCCAGGACCATGTTAATACAGTGGCAACATGTCATGTTTTAATTAGATGAATCAGAAGCACCCAGTGCCAAGCAACAATGAAACAATGACCAATACTTTAGCAATTGTTGTGATCAACACTTGTTTATTGGTTGATCGTAATTGTTGGTATACCATGACTAGTTCTTAAGCAATTTTTGTGATCAATAGTTGTGTTTTTTGAGTTTGGTTCATTCATCATGTCAGTTACTTGTTTTTTATAGTAAGACCCAAAGGTTTCAATACATGCCACAATAAGGCAGCCCCGTTTCTATTCTCCAAACTTATTAATAGGTATTTTGCAGGCACCAATTTAACAGCACAAAGGAGAAAGAAAAAACGATAAACATGTTTTAATCACAATGACATAAAACAGAGCACATAATTAACAAAAAGTGGCTTGCACATTAATTGATTGACAAAATGACACCACAATCATCACTAATTTGTAGATCAAATGACACCATAATTGTAACCAGTGTATCAAACTTGTCCAACATCACCATAAAAAAAAAACTTAACAGACCAAAGTAACAAAAAGGGACAGAAACGAAGTTCCAAATTAATTACTGACAAAATACAAAACAACTGATTTTAAAAAAAAAAAAACTTCCAAAGAGACACAATTCTAAAGAACACCGAAGACGAACGAATCGACTCTGAACATACAACTTACAACCTCGGACACAACGCCTCCTCTCAACAACGATTTAAAATGGTTAGGGTAACGGGAAAATGGTACAAGTTTGGGCTCCAGGTTCTTTAGATAATTTTTTTTAATGATTTTAAAATGAGGATGAACGAGAAGAACAACCGAAGATTAGACAAGTGATCGAAGATGTGAAGATTAGGGTTCAATATGTAATAAGCTGATAGTAAATTGATACATTAAATGATTTTTTTAACTTTTTATTTTGTAGTTTGGCCCTCAGTGGTTGAAGTGAAAAGTTGGAAAATGTGAAGGGTCCTTAAGTAAAGAAATCCGGTCAAACTTAGTTAGGAGTGATGTGTCATAGTGTAAATGATGTGGCATGAGGTGTCCCTTCCTGATTGGGCCAGGTAAAAAAATTGTTTTTATAGAAGAATTCACCTTTATTTTTTTAAAAATGATATTTCTTCAAACTCACGGATAATTAACTACCAGTAAGTTTTTTTTTATACTAACCAACCAATAAGTTAATAATCAACAAAATATTCACCAAAAAAAAATCAACAAAATATTTTATAATTGTCCTAGTGAAGTACCTTTGTTTGTTTTTTATTTTATTTTTGTTGTTGAGAGAAGTACTAGTACCTTAGTTTGTTAAGTGTCAACTGTCTAGAGAATTATGAAAAGTGAAGAGGGGGTGATTCCTCTGTATAACGGTCCAATCCTTCTCATCTCTTTTTCTCCCAACTCTTTAGTTTCAATAGAAGGACACGCAAGAGGCCAAGAGCCCTATTACAAAGCCACTCGACCAGGTCCCAGGTACTCATAAAAATACTTTGGAATTAATCAAGGTAATAGCCTGAAAATGAAAAACTTGAGCAAGGGAGTAAGATATAGAAGCTTCTTGACAAAAGTAACTGAGAAATTGATATATAAAATCAAATCAAGTGTAATCAAAATAACGTCAAACTGAAGTTTCACGTTGGCCATTATTAAAAACAACAAAATCCTTTTGATTCTAGGAAGTAAGATCTTAGAAACACACTGTCAAAAAAAAAAAAATCTTAGAAACACACCTTGTTAAGTCTGCCATAAAAGATTAAACACGAACGTTTTTTTTTGGGTTTTTTTTATATGATAAAATTTAGATCGGGGGAATGTATGCCCCATAGCAAGGACAGAGAATATCACCAACCTCGACCGAGGATTTATAGTGGAATTTACATATTGCTTACCAACACGGGAGAAAATCGAACCTAATCAACAGCTAGTGTGAGCGGAGGATTTGACCAGACGTGTCAACCCCTGTTTTATACACATCATGTAACTCCTTGTCAAGCTTTTTCTCCAGGTCATCAAGGAATGGATTTCTGCCGTAACCAGGAGCTCTTTGAATGCCATTTAGTCTCGCAATAAGAGATTTGTTTCTGAAGCTGATGTTGCCAAAAATATTTTTGTTCCAATCCGGGAGGATAGAGGCTAAATAAGAGATATTTTCTAGCAGAGAATTCGAAGGTGTCTAATTATTGTTGATGAAGTCTGGGAAGTTTTAATGGTTGAGCCTTGAGCCATGCAGCTTCAAACCTGAAGGGTTGATTAGTAGGTTGTGGAGCAAAACCATCCATTCGAATAAGGAGAGGGTGGTGGTCAGATTGAGTGCGAGCAAGAGTCGTAAGGGTAGTTTCATGGAATCTAGTTATCCAAGCATGATTGCAAAGGCTACGATCTAGCCTTTTGAAGACCCTATCTAGCCCTTGCCAAAGAGGTCCTCTCCAAGTAAATTTTGAACCGATGTAACCCAGATCTATTAGATTACACTCATTGATCCAGTTTGTGAAAGCCTCACATCTATGGAATGGATATCAACCTGAGCTCCTCCTTTCTTCTCGGATATGTCTGCTATTTCATTGAAGTCCCCTACCATCATCCATTCAGTATTAATATTCCTTGCTGTGTTAGCAATATTTTGCCAAAGAACTTCCCTTTCGGATTGTCTGGGGCTTGCATAAACAACGGTTAAGTTAACAGCCAAGGAGTATGGTTCTCTTCTCTTTAATCTCAGTGTGGATGTATTGGTCTTGCTTTTCAATTGGGGAGACATATATATCATCCCTGGTCCAAAGCAATTACCAAATACCACCCGCAAAACCTCTAGCTTCAACAGTTAGATTATAATTGAAACCTAAATTTTTAATGATTCTCTGAGCTTGTAAACCACTACACCTAGGTTCTTGAAGGAACACTAAGTCAGGTTTGTTGGTTCTAACAGCGTTTACCAGCAGCTCCTCTAGCATTCCAATCATTAAAAACATGGTATAAGGAGGGAAAGAGAAAAAGACTCTTAAAATCAGAAATTAAACTTGCATGGCATCAGCCATGCATGTACCGTTTGGGGTCTGTTGGATAGCAGTGGTGGTCTGCATGGGAACCTGTTAGGAAAACTTTCTTTGGGTTTCCATTGGAGTTGGCTTCTTTGCTTTTATCTTGGGTTTCTTGGTTGTTAGTTGCACTTTTGAAGATCATGACCTGTTCTTGTGGTGTCTTCTTATGATTGGCCTTTTGCAGGAGAGGGTTTTTGGTTTCTATAGTCTTTACAGCATTGTTTGGATCATTGATGTAGATTTATCATGGCCATAGATACCACAGTGAAAGCATATTTGGTGTATGCCTTCGTATTCGATGGGCATGGTTTTGCCTTTCATATTTTTCCCCAGTGGTCTGATGATGATGGTTTTCCTCCAAGGGTTTCAAGTTCTTGATCGCTGGGTATCACATTCGGGTCTTTCTTGGGATCATATTCAATCTTGTATCTTGGTTGATTCCAGATGCTACCTGCTTTTTCTGGTTATCAATGTTTTCAGTGTTGAAGGAAGGAGTGCCTAGCAGAGAGTCTAGGTAAGATTTTTTTTTCCTTCTTCATCTCCTTGCGCTCCTGTAGGGTTTCCTTCCGTTCTGGTTTCTTCCCTCGCAGCAAGAGGGGTCGGAACAGTAATAGCTTCATCTTCATCAACTCTTTAACAAACCTTTTTCTTGCTCCTTTGCACTAGATCGATTTCTTCTTCCGAGGGTTCAGCAACTCCTTGAGGATTTTCAGAGAGCCATGGCCACGGATTATTTGTTTTATGTTGAAAATATGTTATATTTTTTTTAAAAAAATTAATGTTTTGTATCTGTCGTCATTTTAACCCATTTTACTGTAAAATATTAAATATTATGTAATGTAATTTAAACAATTCAATTTTTAAACTTAATTATTTCAACATCAATTCTACCAAAATTTAAAACAAACGAACCCTTAATATATTGGAAACTGAAAATACTTACTTTATTGGATTAGGCGTCTTAAAATGAGCAAAAGTGTCAAAAGAGAAAAAAAGCTTATATTCACCTTAATTAATTAAAGTGCATTAAGATCTTAAGGTCATTCTAACAAATCAATATTGGTGGATATATATCCTTGCTTTCTCACTTTATACTTTTATTTACTTTACTTTAAAGGAGCTTTATCCTATTTTTTTATTCAAAACTTTCTATTTTAGTTTTCTTTAATAGCTATTTTTAGGGCACTTTAGCATGAACCTTAGGTTTTGTTTGTGAGTTTTGTTTTGGAGGGGAAGCAAGGGAAAGGGAAATGGAAATGGAAATGGAAATGGAAGGTTTGTGAGAATCTCTTTCTTGTCTGTGAGTTAAAAAAATTGTGGGGGAATGTTTTGAGGCCAAACCTCTCCTCATCTCAATTTTTTGATTTACTCCAATTTGAGGTTTTTTTTTGGAGGGGGAATAATTAAATTATTATTTTATCCTTACGGTCTTTACACATTATTTTTACTTTTCAGATAAGCACAAAAATATATTTATCTGTTCTATTCTTGTACAGAAAAAGCGTAGGATGATAGGAGATTCTGGTTACTTTTTTTTTGGAGAAGAATCAAACGAAATACACACATTATATTCATAGATTTTTTTTAACCAAGAAAACTAGTGTATTTTATTAATAATCAAATATCCAATGCATATAAGGATATCAGAAAAGAATTGAGAGCTAGTATAAGAAATAGTCACCTTAACTAAGTTATAAACAATTATTATAACTTGTCTCCTAATAAACTCAATACGAGAGTTTTAATAAAAAGAAACAAACAAATTCTTACAAGAGAAGATTATTGAACCAAACTCCAGAAATTGAACCATGATCCCGGCCCATCGACAACTAACTTTGAATCTATCTCAAACTTATTAGCACTAACCAAAGTTTCAAGCAAAAAAAAAAAAAAAGTCCAGCTTATGTCACCGAATAAGGTTTTTAAGATAGGAACAGCACTCAGATGAACAGATTGTGATTACTCCCGATAGACATGGACAACATGAGCTACTAATAAAAAACGATTCACATTGACAACATCACCACTACCCGAACTGGAAGAACCAGCAGCTTCCCTTCTCCTTTTACGCTCAATTTGCAATTCATTCGCCACCTCAGCGCCAAGAGTCATAACAGTATCCAACGAATTAATGGCCAGAGTAGTATCAAGGGAATTAATTAAAGTCAAGGCCCTTTTGGTTAATATGCTGATTCGGTGCTCCACTATTTGAGGAAATAATTGATTTTCCGTATCCAGATGATGATAGAACTGAAACAGGTACAGCCCCTTTTCCGTTTCCGATATCGTGACCCTTTTCCCTGGTCTCCAAACACTCGCCATAACCTCCGTCATCACCTTCAGCCGAATACTCTTATCAGTTAAAAAACGCCCGATTAGGCAGAGCTTTAGGTTTGGTTCGAGTCTCTGCCCATCGTGCCTAGGACCTTCCTCCCTGATGAAAACTCCCCCCTCCGCCTCATCTTCTCCCAACGATAGACTATCCAGGTTCATCGCCATAACAGTAGACCATAGGAGTTCCCTAGGTCAGAGAGAGAGAACAAACGCTCTCGAGGCTACTCATGAAATGTTGACAGCTTAATATAATGACATAATTACTTTGTTAATTTATCATAGATCAGGTGCTTCAAGTTATTATTCCATTTTGTGCATCTTATTCCTTGAAATTTTTGGATTTCTTTGAAACTCACATTATATTCATAGATGAGATGATTGTTTTGCAACTATATTTGGTGCGTTTACTGATCTGTGTAAAGTAGTTGAATTTAACTTCCTATTACAGAGATGCCATTGGCCCATTGGTCCTAGTACGTACTGGGTTTATCTGTATAGTGATAAATGACATTTTAAATTAAGAAATTCAAGTGGTTCAATGCAAGACTGATATATCATATTTTGATTGGTTTGTTGATTGAGTAACGTGGCATATTAAAATAAAAATTTTGTGACTGTGGTTTATTTTGTATTTAATAAAAATAAATTAATTTTTTTGTCAATCATGTAAAAGCTAAAATTTTATTTTTAATTTATTCTTGATTTAATAATGAAATATATAATAAATAAGTAATATATATTTAATTTTTAGAGAGAAATATAATATTTTTAGATAGAAAGAAATAAAAATAAAAAATTTCTCTGTTAATTTTTAGAGGAAAAGGAATAAAAAAAATTTGGATTAAATTTTTATTTTTTTGAAAGGTGTATTAATATTATTTAAAAAGTATTACTTATGTTAATTTTCTAAAATAAGGATAAGATTGTAAGAGTATGTTATAAACCCTTCATTTACTTCCTCTGATACAATATGCACTCACAAACAAGGGGAGGGATAACACCCTCCCTCCCCTCCCCTCCCTCCCTCCCTCCCTCCCTCTTCCTTCCCCTTTGATCCCCTCCATTTCCCTCCCCTCCAAAATCACAAGCAAAGCCTTAGGTTTCAGTGTAGATGATAAAATCGGAACTACAATTCAACATTTTAAACCTAATTCTTTCAACACCATTTCTACCAATATCTAAAACAAACAGACCTTTAATATATTGGAAACTAAAAATACTTACTTTTTTGGATTAAGAGCCTCAAAACGAGCAAAAGTGTCAAAAGAGAAAGTAAGCGTATATTCACCTTAATCAATTAAAGTACATTAAGATCTTAAGGACATTCTAACAAATCAATGGTGGATATATCCTTATTTTCCCACTTTACACTTTTACTTACCGAGCTTTATCCTATTTTTTCATTTAAAACTTTCTACTTTAGTTTCCTTTAAAGCTACTTTCAGGACACTTTAGCATGATCCTAAGGTTCAGTGTAGATGATAAAATTGGAACTATAGTTCAGAATTCTAATTTAGATTCTACTTTTTTTAGAACAAGATTTCACTAAAAACTTGGTTGTTTTTTAGTTTTGTTATTTGAATATCAAATTTTGGACACAATATTTGATGCTATATATATGTGTTTATCTCTACTATTTTTCACAAGCCAAACTCAAGTTTCAACACTCGGTTAGACTTGTTTACACCCCGAGTTAACAATACTTGATTTTTAATAATTACTTTGTTAAAATAACGGCCAACAATAATTACGTTATCAATCACCTGCAAAGGAAACTTAATGAAGAGGATAACGCTCTCCTTTTAGCTCCATTTTCTGATGATGATTTCAAATATGCTACTCTTAATATGCATCCTGACAAATCCTCAGGTCCTGATGGTCTTAATGCATCTTTTTACCAACATTTTTGGAATATTTGTGGTGCTGATGTTATCACTGCTTGTAGGAAATGGTTGCAGGATGGTTCTTTGCCTCATGATATTAATGATACTAATATTGCTCTGGTTCCTAAATGCGAGCACCCCGCATAGACCTTAGGCCAATTTCGCTTTGCAATGTTATTTACAAAATTTTATCCAAGACTCTTGCAAATAGATTGGCTATGGTTATTGCAAAGTGTGTGTCAGAAGAACAGTCTGCTTTTGTCTCGGGTAGATCTATAGTGGATAATGCCTTGATAGCCACCGAGTCGCTCCATTATATGAAATGTAAGAAGAGAGGTGTCTCAGGTGATGTTGCTCTAAAGCTTGATGTGAGTAAAGCTTATGATCATGTTAGTTGGGACTATCTGCATGCTGTTATGATTAAAATGGGTTTTAACATTCAGTGGGTGAATTGGATGATGATGTGTGTGTCTTCTGTTCAATATTCGGTCCTTATGAATAATGAGAAAGCAGGTTCAGTTATCCCAGGTTGGGGCCTTCGCCAGGGTGATCTGTTATCTCCTTATCTCTATATTCTGTGTACGGAAGGCTTGTCCTCTCTTATTAAATCAGTCGAGAGAGGTGGTTACATTCATGGTATCAAAATTTGTAGGAGAGCTCCTATTGTATCTCACCTTCTTTTTGCGGATGATAGTCTTTTATTCATGATAGCAGTGGATCAAGAAGTGGAATCTGTGAAAGATTTACTTCATAGATACGAGTGGCATCGGGGCAAGAAATTAATTTTGATAAATCTGCCATGATTTTTAGCAACAATGTCCAGCAACAAAGGCGTCGATCGCTTGCTGTAATTTTGGGTGTGCAAGAGAAAACTGATGTTGGTAATTACCTTGGAATCCTGTCCCTTATCGGCAAAAATAAAAGACAAATTTTCCAATATATTAAGGACCGTATTTGGAAAAAGGCGAGCTCTTGGAAGGGGAAGACATTATCAATGGCAGGGAGAGAGATTTTGATTAAATCAGTGGCCCAAGCTATTCCTGCTTATTGTATGAGTATGTATCTTCTTCCTCCTTCTCTTGGTGATGAAATACAAAAAATGCTAAATTCCTTCTGGTGGGGTGCGAAAAACGGAGAAAATAAAGGAATTAAATGGTTGTCTTGGGATAAACCTTCTATGCCTAAAATATGGGGTGGTCTTGGTTTCCGTAATATGTATGCCTTTAACTTGGCTATGCTAGGCAAACAAGCTTGGAAATTTGTAGTGCAACCTGATGCCCTTGTGACTATGATCTTTAAAGCCAAATATTTTTCACATGGTGACTTCTTGGATGCAGACTAGGGACATAATCCCTCTTATTCTTGGAGGAGTATATGGATGTCCAGGGCTTTGGTGAAGCAAGGAGTGAGATGGATGATAAGCCTCTGGCTCATCTAGTTTTATAGCTAGTATGACCAGGGTTTTGTGCAAATTATATCGTATTTTCACCCAAATTAGATTAGATTGCCCTCAAGCAAGATTTTGAGTCTCCAGAGTAGTTTTAAGTTAATTTAGCTAGTTTTAAGTCAAAATAATACACTTATGCTTATTTCCTTGTTTTTGTGTTAAGTAGAAGTTGAGAAAATAAAGAACAGGGGATTCGCCCCGAAAGCCATGCTCGCCACGCGACCCGGCTTGATTGTTCCAAGAAATTGCTAAGTCTCCGGTTCGCCTCGCGAAGAAGGTCTCGCCCGCGAGTCTTCCAAACCTGAAGAAGTCAGAGACGATCACGGCTTGCCCGTGTTGAAGGTCATGGCCGTGGTAGTTTTGAAGTCGAAGAGTCTCGCCTCGCGAGCATCCCTTCGCCACGCGGATCGAAAGTCGAGAGCATCACGGTTAGGCCACGATGGCCATCACGGGCGTAAGGAGGAAACTCTTCATATCCTCGCCTCGCGAGAGTCACTTCGCCTCGCGAGAATGCCAAGGGTTGCTTGACAGTTCATGAAATTCGCCTCGCGAATGTGCGCTCGCCTCGCGAGCCCTCCAATTCTGAATTTGTATAAAAGGCTGTTCTGAATATTTTGTAAAGGACTTTTGCTTCTCCAACTTTCGAATATACATTTTTCTCTGTGATTTCGTTGTTGCCATGGAGCACTAAGTCCTAGGATTAGTCTACTGTTTGAGGATCCTATATACTTGAGGTTATTTCAGGAGTGTGTAATATTGTATTGATTTGTTTCAGTGATGTAAATTTCCTATACATAATCGCGTTTGTTAATTCGCGTGTGTTCATTCATGATCGTTTGATCATGAGCGCTTAATCCCGTTTGTTATTTCGGGAATAGGAATTTGCATCCATAGTAGCAATTACGTTGTTAGTTGTTACTGTAACTGAAAGGGGATTAGAATCTGCTTAGGGCTTGGGTTCACATTAACCAAGGATAGTTGGGAATTCTTGACAGTAGATTAATCGTTATTTGATAATTGACAATCCCTTTTCAACTGCCTTGTTTTTTTTTATTGCTCTGTTTTGTTTGTTTCTTATTTTGCACTCCAATCCAAACCCCCCACAAAAACTTATTTTTGTGAAAAGTAATATTCTCAGAGTCCTTGAGGGACGACATCCGAGTTGTTGCACTATACTACACTTTTAAACCCGCTCGTCCTTTTTGGCGCGTGCGCGACAGCGCGACCAAAAATTGGCGCCGTTGCCGGGGACTCTGAGTTGTTATTTTTCTCAGCTTGTTTTTATTTTATTTTCTTTTCTTTCTTTTATTTTCTGTCTGTTTTGAATTGGTCTGGCTACTAGGTCTCATTGCCCTGAACTGTGTGATTTTGACCCGGAAATTGAAAGAACATTGTACACACTCCGTAGGGAATTTCGGGCTAGCACTAGTAGTAATTCCAATTTTAAAACTGCTTTTGAAAACATGGGAGACCAGAGGACATTAAGGCAGCTTGCTGCCCCTGATGTCAACTATAATGGATTATGTATTTCTTATCCTGGTGCTGACACCCCTTTTGAACTAAAATCTGGTTTTATTCACCTGTTGCCCAAGTTTAATGGTCTTGCAGGTGAGGATCCACACAAGCACTTGAAAGAATTCCAAGTTGTATGCTCCACAACCTCGAGAGCAGAGGGAGTCACTGAGGACAGTATTAAGCTGAAGGCTTTTCCATTTTCACTCCAAGGAGCTGCAAAGGATTGGCTATTGTACCTTGAGCCTAACTCCATCACAACTTGGAATGATTTGAAGAGGGTGTTTCTAGAAAGGTATTTTCCTGCTTCAAGAGCTGCTTCAATAAGGAAAGAGATATGTGGCATAAGGCAAGGGAACGAGTCACTAGCTGAATACTGGGAAAGGTTCAAACACTTGGTCTCTAGTTGCCCCCAGCATCAAATTTCTTAACAACTCCTGGTCCAATACTATTATGAAGCATTGTTGCCTATGGATAGGAATCGTTGGATGTTTGCTAGTGGGGAGCATTAGTTGATAAGACCCCATTCTGCTGCTAAGCAACTTATTGAGAATATGTCGTTGAATTCCCAGCAGTTCTCTACAAGAAGAAATTCAGTTGAGCCAAGAGGCGTGCATGAGATTCATAGTTCATCTTCTAACCAGGCCGCCCTTGAGAATAGATTGGATGAGCTGACCTCCTTTGTAAGACAATTGGCAATAGACAAGGTTCATCCGGCAAAGTTATGTAGCATGTGCAATGCACCTGAGCATCCTTTTGATCCATGCCCAATCCAGAGAGAAGAGTTTGTCAGTGAAGTACCTCAGGCTTATGCAGTGAACCCCTATAATCAAGGAGGCAGTAAGAATCGGTACAGCATTCCAGACCTCTCTACTAATAGGTACCATCCTAGCTGGAGAAATCACCCTAATCTGCGGTATGGGAATTCTTCCCAACAACAAACTGATGGCACCTCGTAATCATCCTCCGGTGACTACTACTGCACCTTACGGACCATCATTAGAAGACTTGGTAAAGCAAATGGCTGCATCTAGTGTACGATTTCAAAGAGAGGACAGATGCTAGTATTCAAGATTTGAGGACTCATATTGGACAGTTGGCCACATCCATGAATAGCATACAACAAGGTCAAGGGACAAACCAGCCTGCCCGCACGACCCGGTGATAAATCCTAATGCCTCCAACCCTAATGTGAGTGTCATCTCTCTGAGATCTGGAAAGGTTGTTGAGGCCACTTCTGGAAAGGATGAAGAAATTGTTAAGGCTACTCCTGAGCCTACTGATGAGGCTACTCCTGAGCCGGTGGTTGAAGTTGAAACTGAGAGAGTATATAGACCACCCATTCCATTCCCACACAGAATTCAGAAAAATTTGAAGATGGGTGGTGAGAATAAAGAGAAGGAGATTCTTGATGTTTTCAGAAAAGTAGCTGTTAACATCCCACTGTTGGATGTGATCAAGCAAGTACCCAGATATGCTAAATTTCCGAAGGACCTATGCACTAACAAGAGGAAGATGAAGACTAATGAGAGGGTTGACTTGGGAATGAATGTCTCAGCGCTTATCCAGTAAACTATAGAGAGAGTTGCTTCTATAGGCCCTAATCAAATCATCGCCACAAAAGTGCAAGGATCCAGGCACCTTCACTATCCCATGCACTATTGGGGACAAGAAGTTTGAGAACTGTATGTTGGACTTGGCAGCATCAATCAATGTCATGCCTACCTCCATCTTTAATAACCTTGATATGGGGCTATTGCAGATATCAGGTCTTACCATTCGGTTGGCTAATGGGACCGAGTGCCCGACCCATGGGGATGGTAGAGGATGTCCTAGTGCAAGTTGATGATTTGATATTCCCTGCGGATTTCTATATCCTAGATATGGCAGGAGAGACTCGATCAAGTAGATCACCCATAATCTTGGGGAGACCGTTCATGATGACATCCAAGACCAAGATTGATGTTTATGATGGGACTATGTCGATGGAGTTTGGTGGTATCGTGGCCAAATTCAAGATTTTTGATGCTATGAAGCACCAAGAGAGGAGCACTCAAGTATTCCACTTAGAGTTCTTTGTCTCGAGCTCATTGAGGACACTCATGATGACCTTATTTCCGATTTTCCTGTTATTTCTGGTTTTGATGATGTATATACTTGTACTAACCGCACTAACACTAACCCATGTTCTGTTTGCTCACGAGTTTTTGGATTTAACATTGCGGGGTGAGGATGATAGTGAAAGTGATAATGAGAGTGAAGTCTGTTTACTTAGCAAAAGTCCTTGACCCTATGGCTGCTCCCAATGCTCCATCCGTTGAGCGGCCGCCTCCTTTGGAACTCAAACCACTTCCCGAGAACTTAAAGTATGCCTACTTGGGGAGGGATGCAACATTGCCGATCATCATTTCCTCCGACCTCAACTCTCGATCGGGAAGACAAGCTTTTAGAAGTTCCGAGGAAGAACAAGAAGGCCATTGGGTGGACATTGGCCGATATTCCGAGAATTAGCCCCTCCGGATGCATGCACAGAATTTTCTTGGAGGATGGGGCTAAGCCAGTCAGGACGAGCCCAAAGGTGACTTAACCCATCGATTCTCGGATGTGGTAAAGAAAGAGGTGACCAAGCTTCTACAGCGGGTATTATCTATCCCATTTCTGATAGTTCTTGGGTAAGTCCGGTTCAAGTTGTACCAAAGAAATCTGGTTTAACAGTAGTTAGGAATGAAAATAATGAACTTGTGCCTACTAGAGTCCAGAATAGCTGGAGAGTTTGTATAGACTATAGGAAGCTAAACCAGGTCACCCGAAAGGATCATTTTCCTTTGCCGTTCATAGATCAGATGCTAGATCGGCTGGCTGGTCAGTCCCAGGCGTGTGTTCTAGATGGCTTTTCCGGGTATTTCCAGATTCATATTGCCCCTGAGGATCAGGAAAAGACCACCTTCACGTGCCCCTTCGGTACGTTTCTTATAGGAGGATGCCATTTGGCCTCTGTAATGCTCTTGGCACCTTTCAAAGATGCATGCTTAGTATATTCTCTGATTTTATTGAAAACTGCATAGAGGTGTTTATGGATGATTTTACTGTGTATGGCTCCTCTTTTGATGCTTGTTTGCATAGTCTAGATCTAGTTCTTCAAAGATGCATTGATACTGATTTGATTCTGAATTATGAGAAATGTCATTTCATGGTAGAACAGGGGATAGTATTGGGTCATGTAATTTCCAAAGAGGGTATTTCTGTGGATCCTGCAAAAATAAATGTAATTGCTTCATTGCCTTACCCATCTTGCGTACGCGAGATACGTTCCTTTCTTGGAAATGCAGGTTTCTACAGGCGCTTTATAAAGGACTTGACAAGATAGCACTTGCCATTGTCAAATCTGCTGAAAAATGATGCCTGTTCAGTTTGATGAAAAGTGCAAAGAGTCGTTTGACCATCCGAAGAAGGCGCCGACTTCTACCCCTGTCATCCAGCCCCCAGGATTGGACACTACCTTTTGAACTGATGTGTGATGCCTCAAATTTTTCTTGTAGGGGCAGTTCGGCACAAAGGGTGGGCAAGGTTGCCCATGTAATTCACTATGCTTCTAGGACCCTAGATGCCGCATGTGCAAATTACACCACCATCGAGAAAGAGCTGCTAGCTATTGTATTTGCACTTGACAAGTTTAGGTCTTATTTGTTAGGTTCTAGGGTAACTGTTTTTCTTGACCATGCAGCTTTGAAATACCTGTGAAGAAGCCGGAAGCTAAGCCAAGACCGATTAGGTGGATGCTTTTGCTTGGGAATTCAATGTGGAGATAAAGGATAAAAGTGGAGTGAAAATCTGCAGTAGCAGATCATTTGAGTAGGATAGCAAGGGATGAGGATACATTTCCCATCCAAGATGATTTCCCGATGAGAGATTGTTACATATGTATGGGGTAACCCCCTGGTTTCTTGACATTGTAAATTTTCTAGTTCTTTGGTGTTGTTCCCGCAGTACAAGTAGACAGAAGTTCCATAAGCTGAAGAGCGATGCAAAGTATTATGTGTGGGATGACCCCTATCTGTGGAAGTTTTGCAGTGACCAAGTCATTCGGAGGTGTGTACCCGAGCATGAGACAGAGTCCATCCTGCATTTCTCACATGCATCTCCAGTTGGAGGACACTTTGGACCTCAAAGGACAGCAAGAAAAGTCCTGGACTCCGGGTTCTACTGGCCCAAACTTTTTAGGGATTCATATGAGGCATATAAGAGTTGTAAATAATGTCAAATAACAGGCCCGGCAATCACTCGTAGGAGTGAGATGCCCCAACAGCCCATGCTCTTTTGTGAAGTTTTTGATGTGTGGGGGATGGACTTCATGGGTCCCTTCCTCCTTCTTTTGGTTTTGTATATATTTTGTTGGCTGTAGATTATGTTTCAAAGTGGGTGGAAGCAGTCCCCACTAGGACTAACGATGCTCAGATTGTTTCAAAATTTGTTAGGTCCAACATTTTTTGCAGGTTTGGTATACCCAAGGCCATCATCAGTGACCAGGGCACGCATTTTTGCAACAGAACCACGGAGGCCCTACTTAGAAAATATGGGGTTGTACATAGAGTGTCTCACCGCTTACCACCCCCAAACCAATGGCCAAGTTGAAATATCCAACAGGGAGATCAAGCAAATTCTGGAGAAGATGGTGCAGCCTAATAGAAAGGAATGGAGCCGCCGTCTGGAAGACGACTTGTGGGCACAAAGGACTGCTTTCAAGACCCCTATAGGGATGTCCCCATTTCGGCTAGTTTTTGGTAAGGCATGTCACCTCCCGGTGGAGGTTGAGCATAGAGCATATTAGGCGGTAAAGTGTTGTAATATGGATATGAATAAATCTGGTGTTGAAAGAAAAGCTGCAGTTGCAGCAACTTGAGGAGCTTAGGCTTGAAGCCTATGAAAGCTCCAAGATTTATAAAGAAAAGACAAAACAATTTCATGATAGAATGATTGTTAGGAAATAGTTTTTTGTGGGCCAGCTAGTATTATTGTTTAACTCCCGCTTGAAACTGATGGCTGGGAAACTTAGGTCCAAATGGGATGGCCCCTTTGTCATTACTAATGTGTTTCCTTATGGTGCAAAGAGAGATTACACGTGCAGGTACACACAAGCCTTTCAAGGTTAATGGGCAGAGGTTGAAGCCGTTCCATAGTGTGGATGCTGCTGACCATGCGGATGCCAATGTTGAGGAGCTATCTTTGGATGCTCCAACCTACACTGATGCTTGATCAGGGAGTTTCTTTTCCTTTCCCTCACTCTGATTGTAAAGTCTGTTGTTGTTCATTGAGGACAATGCCTGTTTTAAGTGTGGGGGAGGGAACTAGTTGTAGTTTTTCTCTTCTTTGAATAAAGTTTTCTTTTCTTTGAATAAAGCTCCTGAATAATTTGAGAAGCTCAGGAGCATTTGGGTGTTGAGTCTTTTGATTGGCAAGTTTGTTAGATTTTGATTGATGTTGCACAGATTGCTTGCATGATTAATATGTGATGATTCCCCTAGGCTGAAAAATGTTGAAAAATTGATCCCCATATGATTGAAAACTGAACTTTGGGATTTTGTTATGATAGCATGATGAATGATAAGTTTGGGGTGATAGGAAGCACACACTAGGGATAGTATCTCTTTCCAACAATTTGCATGAATGTCCAGGTGAGGTTTTGAGCCTCCAACATGTTTTAAAATGTGTGAAAATCACTTTCAAGTTGCACTTCCCTGGATTTGATTGAATCTCTTTTTGGTTTGCATGATTATATGTGAGTAGCAAATGATTTAGGCAGTTTCTTTGTAAATAGCTACTTGGCCTGAATAAACTAATTCCTATTGCATGTTCCCTAGTTAGCCCTTTTGAGCCTATTAGCCTATTAGTTCTTGATAACCTAATGTTATAAGCCCAAAAATCTGGAAAACCATGTTAACCCGATCTTAGGATTAGGAGAGCATGTAATCTTAGAATGGGTGCAAGAAACTAAGTTTGGGGTGGCTGCAAGGTGTAATATGTTGTTGGGATTGAAAAAAAAAAAAAGAAAAAAAAAGAAGCCAAAAGCTTGTGAAAGAAAAAGTGTACAAATGTTGAAAAAAAAAAAAGACAAAAAAAAAAATTACAAATATACAAAAATGCCAAAAAGAAATAAAGAGAGCTGTAGCCACCCAGAAGTGTAAAGAAAAAAAATAAAGAAAGGAACTTGAGTGAAATTCAAAGTGTAAATATAGTTCATGCTCTCTTAGTTCCTAGGGTCTCAGCTTAGTTTCTTTGTATATCCTACCCTTAGCCAGGCCCCATTACAACCCAATAAAGACCTTCGATCTTTGCTTGCTTGTTTTTCTCGTGGGAGCCATTTTGAGATGAAAAGCAAATTTTTTGGGAAGTGTACTTGAAAAGTGAAACTGAGTGCAAGTTGTTAGCCTGACATAAACTGAGTGAATGAGTGAACAAATAATGCCCTTGTGAGGAAGGCAGTTGTTTGGATTTGGTGATCTCCCTCTTGTGTGTGACTTAGATCCCCTGCTTAGATTCTGATTGTTTTCATGATGAAACTCTCAAATGTTTAGAATAAATGAATTTGGGGATTGCTCTGTTTAAAAAGGGGGAAACAATGAAGAAAAACTGTTTTTGATGTATTGCTTGAATGTGTGCAATGTTGATTTAATCTTTTGAGCTTGCCAGGTCTTGAGTCTTTTTGATTTTTGAGTCTTAGTTTGCTTGGGGACAAGCAAAGTTTAAGTTTGGGGTATTTTGATAAGCCTCTGGCTCATCTAGTTTTATAGCTAGTATGACCAGGGTTTTGTGCAAATTATATCGTATTTTCACCCAAATTAGATTAGATTGCCCTCAAGCAAGATTTTGAGTCTCCAGAGTAGTTTTAAGTTAATTTAGCTAGTTTTAAGTCAAAATAATACACTTATGCTTATTTCCTTGTTTTCAGGTTAAGTAGAAGTTGAGAAAATAAAGAACAGGGGATTCGCCCCGTGAAAGCCATGCTCGCCACGCGACCCCGAAGCCTGACTGTTCCAAGAAATTGCTAAGTCTCTAGTTCGCCTTGCGAAGAAGGTCTCGCCCCGCGAGTCTTCCAAACCTGAAGAAGTCAGAGACGATCACGGCTTGCCCGTGTTGAAGGTCATGGCCGTGGCAGTTTTGAAGCTGAAGAGTCTCGCCTCGCGAGCATCCCTTCGCCACGCGGATCTAAAAGTCAGAGAGCATCACGGTTAGGCCCTGATGGCCATCACGGGCGTAAGGAGGAAACTCTTCATATCCTCGCCTCGCGAGAGTCACTTCGCCTCGCGAGAATGCCAAGGGTTGCTGACAGTTCATGAAATTCGCCTCGCGAATGTCTGCTCGCCTCGCGAGCCCTCTGAATTCTGAATTTGTATAAAAGGCTGTTCTGAATATTTTGTACGGACTTTTGCTTCTCCAACTTTCGAATATACATTTTCTCTGTGATTTCGTTGTTGCCATGGAGCACTAAGTCCTAGGATTAGTCTACTGTTTGAGGATCCTATATACTTGAGGTTATGTAAATCCCTATTTTAATTGCTTTTCCCTTTTCAATATCATATTGCATATTTCTGTTTGTTATTTCAGGAGTGTGTAATATTGTATTGATTTGTTTTGATGATGTAAATTTCCTATACATAATCGCGTTTGTTAATTCGCGTGTGTTCATTCATGATCGTTTGATCATGAGCGCTTAATCCCGTTTGTTATTTCGGGAATAGGAATTTGCATCCATAGTAGCAATTACGTTGTTAGTTGTTCTGTAGAATCGAAAAGGGATTAGAATCTGCTTAGGGCTTGGGTTCACATTAACCAAGGATAGTTGGGAATTCTTGACAGTAGATTAATCGTTATTTGATAATTGACAATCCCTTTTCAACTGCCTTGTTTTTTTTTTTATTGCTCTGTTTTGTTTGTTTCTTATTTTGCACTCCAATCCAAACCCCCCCCCCCCAAAAACTTATTTTTGTGAAAAGTAATATTCTCAGAGTCCTTGAGAGACGACATCCGAGTTGTCGCACTATACTACACTTTTAAACCCGCTCGTCCTTTTTTGGCGCGTCGCTGACAATAGCGACCAATGGAGCATTGGAAGTGGTGACACAATCCCTTTGTGGGATGCCCCCTGGTTACGTGATGGGGAGAGGATTTCTTGTCCCATGGGTTTGCCTTTTGAATTTCAAAATCTAGCAATTAGTGATTTATGGATTCATGGTCTAAAATGTTGGAACCAACCCCTTATTGACAGTTTTCTACCTACTCACCTAGCACAAAAATTTTTAAACACCCCCCTTAATGAGCTAGTGAGCGAGGATAGAATTATTTGGGGACCTAGTAACAATGGGCTTTACTCAGTTAAAACTGCATATCAAGCTGCTTTGAACAATCTTGCAGATACGAGTCATTTGAAAATAGATGGAGATTGGTCCTTGATCTGGAAGCTCAAAGTGCCACCTAGAGTGAAGTTTTTTCTATGGAGAGCTTGTAGGGATTGTCTACCTACTAGAGTCCAACTTCAATATAAAGGAGTTAGCTGCTCAAGCACTTGTGTTTTCTGTGAACAAGAGTATGAAAATATTTGGCATCTTTTGATTACTTGCAATATTAGCAAAGAATATTGGGTGAGACAACGAGTCTGAGATTTTATTTTTCCTCAACTGCAGGTTGCCCAGAATTTTCGTGAATTACTCTTCACTGTGCTTAGTTCATTGGATGTGGGTAGGAGGGTGTCATTTGCGATGTCCCTTTGGGCCATTTGGAGCGCAAGAAATGATCAACTCTGGGAGGGAAGGACACTAACATTGGATGTTATTATTCACAGATCCTCCAATTTTTATCTGGATTGGAAGCATGCAAATTCATCATGCACTCAACTTCAAAGTGTTGGACGCAATTTGGGTGCTACAACATGGGAAGCTCCACCTCCAGGTTATTATAAATGTAATGTTGATGCAAGTTTCTTTGAAGATGTAGGGAAAACTAGTTTTGGTATGTGTATTAGAGATGATCATGGTGCTTTTATTCAAGCCAGGACTGATTGGGTGCCCTCTTATCTGCCAGTTCTTGAGGGGGAAGCCATGGGCCTTCTCAAAGCTATTCAATGGGTCCATGAGTTGAATTTAGACCATGTTATTTTTGAGCTAGATTGCCAAGTAGTGGTCAACCATGCCAAATCTCCTAAAGTTGACATCTCCGAATATGGAGTAACTATTAGAGCATGTTATGACTTTCTTAGTTCTTTTCCAAACTTTGGGATAAGTTTTGTTAGAAGACAAACGAACAGAGTAGCTCATTCGTTAGCTAGGGCGACTCTTTTCACGGCCGGTCCCCGTATTTTCTATCATGTTCCCCTTGTATTGTTGTTTTGATCGCTAATGAGATTCCTTGAGCTTCTTTTCTCAACAAAAAAAAAGATATAATTTAAGGGTATTTACTTTTAAATTTTCATTTAAAGGCCAATTTTGTAGAACAAATTAGTGATGAGCTGGGGGGAGGGTTATGAATATATTCAAATAATTTTACTGGGTTAAAAGCTGGAATATTTTATTTGAATTTGAAAAGATATTCTTCATACGGAAATTCTTTTCTGTCAATAAAAACAAAAAAACCTAAAGAGAAGTTTAATTTATTTCGATGAAAATTGATTAGAGAAATTCTAGAGGTGCTTCATTTAGGAAATGCTTACTCGATCTGGTCTTCGTCATCGTCATTATCATTGTTTTCTACTCAAGCCATGAACAATATTTTAGTAACAATTTTTCAAAATTAAAGAACCATTTCCACCCTCAAAAAAAAAAAAAAACACCAAGATTGAGCAATGACTAATGTTTGTGATATGCAACTTATCCTCACCTAAAATTAATTTCATTAAAAAAAAAACCAAGATTATAGTCGTAGACATAAGATAGTAATATATGATATTATTTATTCACATTAGACTATTTATTCAACTTGAACAGGGTAGGCTCAATTGCATCATATATTCCGTAGTGATTTCGTATCGAGCTCTTTTATCAGGGAACATGGGAAGTAGCCAATTAGGAAAAACGAATTTGTTAGGAAAGAATAAAAAAGGAGCATCTCTCTCCCTCTCTAACCCGCCAAATACTTGATAAAAAAATATATGATGTTTAAAGAAAATATATATATCTTCATTATAAAAAAAAAAGAAAAAAAAATCTTCTAAATAATGTTTATAACCTTTAATAATCTTAAATATATACTAATGACTTTTAATGGAAATTTAACTACAATTTATGTTAATATCATCATTAACTATTCTGTTATTATTCACGAGTGCACAAAAGGGATTCCACGTCGGTTATTTTTGGCTTTCCACATCGGTTTTGAAATTGATGTGGAAACGACCGATGTGGTTTATTGCCACTTTACACATCGGTTTTAAAACCGATGTTTAAAGTATATTTTAAACATCGGTTTTATACTAACCGATGTGTAAAATTAATTTAGCAATTGTTAAGCAGTTTTAAATTTAACTTTCTACATCGGTTTTGCTTAAAACCGATGTGTAAAATTGACTTTCTACATCGGTTTTCTAAAGAACCGATGTGTAAAGTTAAATTTACACATCGGTTTTAAGCAAAACCGATGTATAAAGTTAAATATACACATCGGTTATTGAGAACCGATGTGTAAAATCTCATTTTTTTAATCTATTATTTACATTTCAATCATTCCTGTTTCACTAATGCAGATCAATAAACAAACCAAAGTACCCTCGATCTAACAAGAAACAACAACAGAACACCAAACCAGTTTTGACACAATCATTCAAAAGCAAAACATACTTCAGTCAATTTTCTTAGCACAGCCCATTTGCTCTTCCACATATGGTTAAAAATACTGACATTTCATCAAATGACTAGTGAGCACAGAATCTGAAAACAGAGGGCATCAGGCCTAATTAATTTCGAATGAATGAAAACAACACTTTATCAAAGCTACATCAAAACACGAGAGAAGAAGAATTGAACCAGACCTGAGCACTAATACATATCATCAGTCAAAGGTACGTACACTATAGCTGGTATATGAAAAGTTTTTAAACTAACTACATATATACAAACTATGGGTGGTACACTTCAAGAAAGAAAGTTGCCCAACGCCTCTTTATGATGTTGATGTCAGAATCAGACAATGGAGATGGATTGTTGAATATCTGCAAGTTTAATTGGACAAAAGATTATATCTTTTAAGTAATAAACTAACATAAAACATATAACGAATCTATACTATTACTTCTAATTGTGTCAATTAACATTTACCTCACTCCATCTTTCAGTGATCCCGGAGGAGATAATTTCCAACATCCACTGCATCACATAGTAGCCACATTCTCATGACCCACGTTGTATACGTGACTACGTACAAATGAAACCCAATTAGAATATGAGGAATTAAATAAAATAGAAATCAATTATTGTACCCACTGCATTTGATGCATTTGAACTAATAAATATCTTACGCTGGGAATAATCCATCTGATAGCCCGAGTACGCCTTTCACCACGCTGCATGTGGGATGCATTAATAGACCTATCATGACAAAAACATTAATTAAAGTATATATAATAGATTTTGAGATAATTAAAACAACTGCATTCATCGATTATAAAGTATTTTAACGCTTACGTTTCGATGATCGTCTTGATTGATTCGCGACGCTTATGTCCCAATGAGCGAGAAGAAGACCACGATGTTCATTCTTGGGTACAAGAGCAACAGATTGCCAATGCTTGCTGTATTTGCGGAACAATTAGTGATTTGTAAGTCATATATAGTTATACTTAAATTAATAACCGGTACTTACTTATTGAGATAAGGCGCAAGATAGAATTGATGATTGTCTCGGGCAAGTATATCACGTATGGTAGTGACCGGGTCTTCCGATGCTACGAGAACATCACCCTGAATGAACATGGGGTCAATGAACCCATAAAGGGCGAGGTTACCCTGATCGACTAACATACGATGCAGATACCTAATATATTGGAAAAACATGTTAATTATCATTGTATTTAAAAATTAATTACGTACTTAACTTATAAATAAAATGTACTTACGTGCACCAAAATGATATGTGTGCAGAACTGGCCATTTCTTTATTGAGTGCCATCTCCATAAGTTCTTTCTTTGGTATATACAGTTCACTGGGGTGGCATCATGTTCCAACGTTACCAATGCTGCATCATCCTCCATGGTGACAACTCTGTATAGCAAGATCTTTGAAAACATCACCATGGCCAGGTGCCCCTTTGTCGATCCCCTAAACAACATAGATATATATTAGTAATCACGGATAATTAAGTTATTTAATTCGTTATGAACTAAATGGTCAAATGAATACCTTGACAGAGCGAGACATCTCTCGGTCTTCCTAGATCCGACCTTTTAGGCACAATATCATTTCCAACATCCTATAACAAATACAAATAAAGCATTATCTTTAAACAATAATAAATATATTTCAACTATGAATATAGAAAAACACAACTAACCGAATACCTCAGATGCAACAAGAAAGTCGACCAGTCTTCTTGGCCGGAGGATGAAGTTATCAGGGGCCCGACCCCTTGTTTGAAACTCCTCAGTGGGCACAGGGACTCGAGCATCAGCATCTCGAATAATCTCAACAGACACCCTCAGATGATCATCCGGTAATAACCGATGGTGTATGGTATTACCTAACTTATTATATGCCCTACCCAATGCCACTAAGCGGCGATGATGATGATGATCATCAACATACAGCTCACACCTATCAGGGTCGTCATCATCATCATCATCATCATCATCATCAGCAGCATCATCATCATTTTCAGGATGATGAGGAGGATCACATGAGCCCTTAGTGCTCACATGGACAGAGGGTTGGACACCGGCTGTCATCTGCTGGGACAAAGAAGTAAATATTGCCATCTCATTTGGGCAAACTGCTCGTTCATCTCCTGTCGAAGCTCAGCTGCAATCTCCTGTTTTAGTTGTGCTCTATCTGCAACTAGAATCACCATCCTTCACTTTGTAGCGTGATACCCCACACCTGGGGCACTCGTGCATCTCTTCAAACTCTTTCCTGTACAATATGCAATCATTGGGGCAAGCGTGTATTTTCTTATACTCCATACCCATCGGACACAATATCTTCTTCACCTCATAGTTTCGAGATGGCAATGTGTTGCCTTCTGGAAGCATTTCTTTCAACAACTCAAGCAATTCGGTAAATCTTTTATCGCTCCACCCATTTCTCGCCTTCACATTGAACAATCTTAACACCACCGACAACCGTGTGAAATTAGTGCACCGGATACAAAGCCACTTGCGCATCACCGCACAAAGTATCATACACATGTGCGCGCCGAAAAGACTCTTGCCCAACATCACGGATCATGTCCTCTAGTCCATCGTCCATTTCCACGTCATCAACTTCCTCTCTATCCGACACCCTCTACTGTCTAACGATTCACCATGGCATATCCATGTTGTATAACTCTTGCAAATCCCCTCACAAATAAGATGATCACGTATCTCCTCGCCTTCTAGTCGTCTCTCATTCAAACAGTTAACACAAGGACAATAAAACCTTCCGTTACCACTATCGGGAGCATTTGTTTTTGCAAATCGTAGAAAATCTTCCACTCCATTCTCATACTCATCACTTGTCCGTCTAGCATTCATCCAACCGCGATCCATGACTAAACCAATACCTTCGTACTTAGTCCAACATATTCATCAACCACTTCTTATGACAGGGTATGGCCCTATCCCATTCGAGAAGAAACTTTTCCAACATTCGGTTAACAGTTAGTCCTTAACTCTCATGCTCATACTCGACAAAATTTCGGCAGCATTTCCCGCGGTCTCCGACGTACACTACTTGAACGCGATGACATCCACCACGATAAAGTATGCACCGGAGAACGAAAGGAAATGTATCAATCCGAACTTTCATCAAGTATATAACATTAGAACCAATGAATAACTATTTTAACTGAATTAAGAAAAAGTTTTTTCCCAAACTGTCCAACTTTGGACAATTCAAGATCCAACACAATGAGCGGTACATTAAGCACGTACACGTACGCTCATTAGTATTGCATCTCAAACGGGAAACTAAGGCTTTACTATTTATGTAGCTTGCATGAAGATGGGGCTTGAAAAGTGAAGAAAATTAGCCAAACAGAGCCCTTCACGGCCTAGCCTTGAAAGTCATCACGGTCGTGATCGAGTATAGCTTAAAAGAAAGAATGGAAAAGTCAGAACTGGTCACGGCCATCCCGTGATGCCCATCACGGTCGTGACATGTCACCGTACCAGCACCCTCACAGCAGAAACCGATCACGGCCAGCCGTGATGGTGGTCACGGCCGTGATGCACCAACCAGTGAAGCAACCTCCAAGGCAGAACCTATCACGGCCGTGACATCACTACCGTGACATGCCAATCGAACCAGACCCTAACAGGCAGAACTGATCACGGCCCAGCCGTGATGGTGGTCACGCCGCGTGACAGACCAACCAGTGAAGCAACCTCCAAGGCGAGAACCTATCACGGCACTGGCCGTGATGGCCATCACGGCCGTGACATGCCAATCGAACCAGACCTCACAGGCAGAATCGATCACGGCTGCCGTGATGGTGAACAAGAACAAAGTGAAGCAACCTCCAGGCAGAATCCGTCACGGCCTAGCCGTGACAGCGAAAGACGGCTGTGACGGGTGATACCACCACTGGAAAAATCCAGTCTTGGAGTAACTGAACAACACATGCAAGTATATTATCCAACCATTTCGAGTCAAAGTTCATAACTTTTCTAAACAAGAAACAAATATATACCTGAGGGACGAGCAAAAATGGCGCTCTTCACGCAAACGAGGGTAGCTCGCGGATGATCGTTATCTGTGGTTCTCTTACGAAGCAGAAAATGAAGGCTCGTGATGCAGTGGTCTTCTTTGTCTACGATTGAAAAGGGAAAAAGGACGTGAAGAAGGGAGCGAGAGAGAGAAAGAGAAAGAAAGAGAGAGAATGAGAAGAAGGAAATGCAGAGAGAGAGAATGAGAAGAAGGAAATGCAGAGAGAGAATGAGAATGAGAGAGAGAGAGACGCATACCTGAGGGTAGCTCGCGGATGTGAGTGCAGTGAGAGAGATGGAAAAGCAGTGACAACGCAGAACAGAAACAAGCCGCGCGTTAGCAGAGGGAGGGAGTGTTGTGTTTTAGGGTACGTTCAGAAACTGAAGAATGAGGGCACAAAACACAAGGAGGGAAATAGAAAAATTGGGACTATTACACATCGGTTATAAGGAAAACCGATGTGTTAAACATCTTATACACATCGGTTATGACAAAACCGATGTGTAAACATTAAACTTTTAAATTCTGATTTTTTTCTTTTAAATTTTATACATCGGTTAATAAAAACCGATGTGTAAAAGTAAAATCTAAATTTCTATTTTTTTTTCTTTATAATTTTATACATCGGTTATTTAAAAACCGATGTGGTTACTCACCATTTTACACATCGGTTTTAAAAGAACCGATGTTGAATGTTAAAAATTCCGAGTTTTAATTTTTTTTATTTTAATTTTACACATCGATTATAAATAACCGATGTGGAAAAGTTTTACACATCGGTTATTCTCTAAACCGATGTGTAATACTTTCGTTTTAATTTCAAAAATGCCACCGCCTCGTTTTACACATCGGTTTATACTAAACCGATGTGTAAACTCCGATGTAGAATCCCTTTTCTGCACTAGTGATTATTATTAAAATCACTTCAATATACATTATTATAATAAATTCAGAATTAAATTAATTATTAACAATGAAATAATATAGGGTTATTATCACCCCTTATTCCTCCCCACATTCTACATTTTGTTTAAAAGGAAACTCTTGAGTTACAATATTTTTTTTTGGTCCAGGGTCTTTGACCCCCGCCCCGGTGTCCAGTGTCTCTGATCCTGACTAATCCGGGGTACGGCCGGGAGGTAAGTAAAGTCTGGCCAAGAGTTGTTGTTGCCAAGGATCGAACTCGTACAAAGGACGAACCATTCGTTTTTAACAACAACACATTAACCACTTGTGCCCAACTGCTTGGTCATGAGTTACAATATTAGGACTCACACCATTTCCTTTCTTTCTTTTTATAATCAAAAAGTGTATTATTAATTTATTATATATCAAGAGTGCTAGGAGTACTCATCCATGTACAATGTGACCTCTAAGTTACAACACAACCCACTAATATAAAACAGCCAACATTAAAAACTTAATAGCCACAACCAGTAAACATCACCAAAAAAGCACAAGAAGACTCCTACATAACACATCACACCTTTACTTACATTTGCAGGAATTCTATATCCCCCAAAAAGATCATCGAACTAACCCACAAACAACCCTTCCCCTTCACCATAAACTAAAAGTTCTTTCTCATTTTTGTCTTCATCAAACACCACCTTCATGAAAGCCATTGTAGGTAGAGTAAATGGTGGTGGTCCTGATTCCATTCCATTTCATGGAAGTGGAAATAGAAAGGTCACAAACCCTTCCATGTGTCGTTCAGGTCCTCCTTTAACAGCCATAGAGAGGTTCTTATGGGGTCAACACCATTATAATGTTGCAAGGAACAACAACAATGCAAGTGTTTTTGGAGAAGAGTTCTACACTTTTGGTTGTTCGGGTGGTTCAACTTATAGGTTTTTGTGGACAGACCAATTTCCTGCATTATGTTTGAAAGAAGATGCACAAGTTTTAGGGAAGAATGTCAAAGTGGTGGGAAGAAGGCCTAAAAAAGGGTCTTCTCTTTCTTTGATCAAAGGACAATGGACTGAAGAAGAAGACAGGTTGAGTACAATGAACAATTTTTTTTATATGTATCTATATATTATAGATTGATTATTGTATATTTTCACTAAACTTTTAAGGTGTTTTTTGACTTATATATAATTGAAGGAAATTGTTAAAGTTGGTGAAGCAATATGGTATAACAAAATGGTCTCAAATAGCTGAGAAATTGGAGGGAAGGGCTGGCAAGCAGTGTCGAGAGAGGTGGCATAATCATCTGCGACCAGATATAAAGGTTTGTTACTCCCTCATCAATCCTTGTTTATTTTGGTATGCATTTTGATGCTAATTTCTGCTCATGTTCTATGTTTGTTAAGTAAGTTTCAATTTGGACATGTTGTCTTCCAAGTTTTGAGAAATAGACATTATAACCAATTAGAATTTAACAAAGATTTTTTAGGATTAACATGAAATCTATATTTCCTTAAATTGTGGAACAACTAGATATAGGTTCAGATTTAAAAAAATATGTTCTTGCTACCTCCATGTTGATCACTCCACATCTATTTTGTTACTTGAGAGACATGAACCAAGTCACAAGTATACTGAACTTATTCCACTTCAATATATAATCCAGAGTCTTATGACTCTTTAACTCATAAAAATTATATTGCCCGGTTTCAGAATAAAAAAAATATTGTAGAAAGCCTTTTTATAATATTATGCCCAACAGGATATATTTTGTTCTCATGCAACACGAATATGCGTCCTATTTTGTGCAATGGCATTGTGGTTGTTAAGGCATTCTGCATATATATGCCATCACTGTCATGTACATTAACAATCGATCTTTTATTAATAATGGTTTTTACGTAATAAAAAAAATCTAATCTTTTAACTAACTATGACTAACATCTCATTCTCAATATTGCTCACTGATTTCTGTTCATTAGATAATATTTATGCCATTGATTGCCATTTTTTTTCTTCCCTACCAATAACGGTAATTCTAGAAAACCAACACAAATTAAAGAAGATACGAACTGATTTCCTACAATTTCAAGATCCTATATCTAGAATCATTATGTGCCTATTCTTCTCCTGATTATTATCGAAGTATACCTTAATGGATTAGCATGTATTTTAATTGGATTAAGACATGCATCTTTCAAATGCACAAGTTACTTTGTTTTTTATTTCACAAATCCTTTACCCTCACTCAATCTTATCTTTATATATTTAGATGTTGCTTCCTCTCACAATTTCTTATGTTCCTCCTGAAATCATGTTTGCATTATTAATACAACATTTTTTTTTGTTATGTATTATTAATACAGGTTTATTTTAACCCAAATAACATTTCAACGATATGTTAACTGGTTTAGTCAAACATCAATGTGTGTATTGTTTACAAGTAATGCTCAATTGTATGAATGTTTAATTTCGTCACTTACAAAAGTTTTTGATTGGTTAGTGTTCTTTTGCTTTTTTATCATTCCCATGTATTTTTCTTTAAGGTTTTAAATTACGGTTGCATTGTGGTTGCGTACTTTCATCGCAATCACAGATAATTGTGGGAAAATACGACAGATACGACCACAATTGCTGTTGTGTTTTAATTTCTGAGACCTTTGTTTCTCTTCAAAAATATCATCACCCCTCTTCTTTTCTATTACCAGCTATAAAATACGAATTTTTGAACTATACAACACCTCTCATTTTTTATTTTGTTTTTGCTTCCATATATATATATATATATTTTGTGTTCGTTGGTACTCAATTTGTATGGAAAAAATGGCAATTATATCATGTTTCCTCGGCTACTTGTTGTAGAAAGATAGTTGGGGTGAAGAAGAGGAGAGGATCTTAGTAGAAACCCATGCAAAGGTTGGAAATCGTTGGGCAGAGATAGCAAAGTGCATTCCTGGAAGAACTGAGAATGCCATAAAGAACCATTGGAATGCCACCAAAAGGAGACAGAACTCAAAGAGAAAGAACAAAAGGCCATCAAGCTCAAATGGAAAGCCACAATCAACAATACTTCAAGACTATATCAGATGCAAGACTCTTACTAGCACCAAGGACACTGAAGCAGCAAGCCAATTAAGTCTCTTGTTATCTCAACCCTCTGAATCTGTTACCATTGACAATAATATCTTATCATCACCACTGATAGATCATGAATCATATGATGATGAGATACTCTTCATGCAACAACTTTTCAAGGAGAATAATCAGACCCGGAAAAGACATGTTCATGTTGTTGAACACTCCAAGAGTTCTTCACCATGCTACAACAGCTTCTTGGGTTATTGCCAAACTAATAATGGTGATCAGATCCTCACCGATGTGACTGAGTGTGGTTTTGTCCATTCTAATCCAAACCCAAATCCATATAACATGCTCTTTGATGTGAGTGATCTCAACCCTAGAAAGACTCTCACTCCAACTCCTCCAATCAATTACCTTGATCTCTATCTCTCAAACTTGCTGAATGGAGCTTCCAGTTCTTCATCACATTGCTGTGACTATGGGAATCAAAATCTTAACAGTGATTTGAAGCTGTGGGATGATCAAGATTGTTCAGAAGGAAAGAGAGAGATGGATTTGATAGAAATGGTTTCATCCAAGTTTTTCCACTAGCAGCTTTTATTCCGATGAATCTAAATTAGGATTTGCTTTAGTCATGGCTTTTATTCTAGTAGGCTTTGGAATAATATGTTGGTCCTATTAGTGGGATTTTGGTTAATATCTTGCATGGGAAACAAAATAGATGTCACACGATGTTAGGCTGTTGCCTAATGCTGTTACTTTCATAGGATTGCCTTAATAAGCAGGGTCTTGTATATGGTTGTTTCTAGTCTTATTTTAATAAAAGGGTTTTGTGATTTTGTCTATACTGATTAAGAAATTCAATAAAAAAAAATTTATTAGAAAAATAAATATTATATTAAAAAATTTGAATATATCATTTTTCATTGAAAACTTTTTTGGACACTGATTAATTCTTATTTAGCAAGTGATAATGTTTCATTTAGTTGCTATGGCTAAATTAGTTGCAATATTATTTGCAGTTTGTTTTTATTTTAAACTAATGGTAAATAGCAACAAGAGCAAGACCAAAAGTGGAGTCTCATTTGACCAAATTATATGCAACCAGTATTTGCCCTTTCCTTCACATTCTATTTCCAATCATCAGAAATAAATGGCACTTTCTGCAAAAATTAAAAGAAAGGCACTTTCTGCTCAAGTTCTTTGGTATTCAGCGGCCCCAAGTCTTCTCCTAGAAGGTTTCTGCAGCAACAGACAGATGCAATGGTCATGACAATTAAATCCAGCTGATGCAACTGGTAAACTGTTAATGAAAAAGATAAATTTCTCTGTGGTAGCTAAATGACCGCTAGAAGTTTTTCTCGCACCTTAATCTGTAAGAAATCTATACTAATATAAAATTTGGATAAACAATTTTACTTTACATACACATGTCAACACTAGGATTTTTTGTTTGTTTTATAAAAAAAAATAATTTTTTAAAAAATAAATAAATTTGTCTTTTAACTTTTTTTAAAAAAAATTTAATTTTTTTTTATTTTAAAATTGTTTTTTTTTAAGTTTTTGTATTATTTTCATGTTTTCCTTAATTGTTTAATTTTTTTTCCTAAGACTTTTTTTTTTGCTAATACTTTTTTTTTTGAATTTATTTGTATACTCTGACAGTCTAAAGTTTTTTTTCCTGTCAACCAATCATAAATTACCAAACAGTAAAAGTATAGTTGTCATGTTCTTAATGTTTTAATTTTTACATACTTATATTTTAATGTATATATAATTTAATATTTTTTATATTTTTTATTTATATATATATATATATTATATATATATATATTTTATATATATATATATATATATATTTTAATATTTTCTGATTCGAACCAAATCAAACCAAACCAATTTTAATTGGTTCGGATATTGTTATTGACTTTTAAAGTTAATAATTTTTTTTTGTTTTTAAATATTTTTAGGCAGGATGGGTAGCAAAGCTACCCTGTTCTTCCAAAAAATTTAGGGTCGTAAGACTCGAACCAATAATTCGATGAATTTGAAAATCCGAACCAACCAATTAAATTGATTCGTTTTTTTTCTTTTTTATGCACGGATCCGAATTGAACCAAACCCAAAGGTCATTAATTCGGTTATTTTGGAATCGAACCATTGACTATATTTTAATATTTATATATATTTTAAAATTCAATATGTATATCACTTTATCAATTAACAATTTTTCATCTACTGTTCCTGTAACAGTAGAAGAAGTTGTCAACCGATGGACTATTTTGGATTATTTAAATTTATTTATTTATTTTTTAAACATACATTCTTTACAATATTTTAAAAAAAAAAATATTTTTTCCCCTAATTAGTTTTTTTCCAATTTACTTTTTTTTAAATGTTTATTTTATAATTGATTTTTTTAAATTTTTTTTGTTTTCTAATTAATTTTTTTGAATATTTTTTTCTAACTATTATTTTCCTAAATATTTCTTTTATACTTTTTCTTATTCTTTTTCAAATCTTTTCATAATTTACTTTATTATTTATTTATTTTATAATTTTTGTAAATATATTTTTTCCTAATTTATTATATATTTTTTAAAATATATTTTTTTTATAATTAATTTCTATTTTTATTATAATTAATTTTATTTTTCTGATTTTTTAAATCTATTTTTTCCAAATTATTTTGATTTTTTTTTCATAATATTTTTTCTAATTATTTTCGTTTAATTTTTTTCTAATTTAATTTTTCTTTTTCCTGTTAAAATAATTTTTTTATAATTAAATTTTGTTATTACTAATTTTTTTTATGTTTTCCATAAATTTTTTAAAAAATTTCCTAATAAATTTTTTTTGCTAATACTTTTTTTTTAAAATTTATTTCTATTAACTAACAGTGTAAAGTTTCTTACATTGCCGACCAATAATAAATTGGCAAACAGTAAAAGTAGAGTTGTCGTGTTCTTGATGTTTTAATTTTATATACTTATATTTTAATGTATATATAATTTAATAATTTAAAATTTTATATATTTTTTTATTTATATATATATATATTTATATTTAAATTTATTTATTTATTTTTTAAATATTTATTCTTTATAATAGTTTTTTTAAAAATTTGTTTTTTTACCTGAATAAGTTTTTTTCTAATTTAATTTTTTAAATGTTTATTTTATAATTGATTTTTTTAAAATAATTTTATTTTCTAATTAATATAATTTTTTTTTTTGAATATTTTTTCTAATTATTAATTTCCTAATTTTTAAAAAATATTTTTTATATACTTTTTTCTATTTTAGTTACCAATTTACTTTTTCTATTTTTTTTATAATTTTATAAAATATATTATCTCCTAAC
Source organism: Sophora flavescens (assembly GCA_030762895.1). Lineage (NCBI taxonomy): Eukaryota > Viridiplantae > Streptophyta > Magnoliopsida > Fabales > Fabaceae > Sophora > Sophora flavescens. The sequence continues at coordinate 29,547,665 of CM061063.1, read as the reverse complement.
TTTTTTTAAATACATATTTTTTCTAATTAATTTATATTTGTTTTTATAAATTTTTTTCTATTTTTTTTAAATCTATTTTTTCATAAATATTTTTCTAATTATTTTTCGTTTAATTTTTTTCTAATTTATTTTATTCTTTTTCCTTTTAAAATATTTTTTTACAATTAAATTTTTTATTAATATTTTATTTTTGTTATGTTTTCCTTAATTTATTAAAAAATTTCCTATTCATTTTTTTTTACTAATACTTATTTTTTAAAATTTATTTGTATAAACTGACAATGTAAATTTTTTTTACACTGTCAACTAATAATAAATTGGCAAACAGTAAAAGTAGAGTTCTCGTGTTCTTGATGTTTTATTTCTTATATAATTATATTTTAATGTATATATAATTTAATAGTTTAAAATTTATATATTTTTTTATATTTTTTATTTATATATATATGTATATATAATTTAATATTTTTCGGTTCGAAACGATTCAAACCAAACCAATTTTACTTTGTTCGGATAGTGTTATTGACATTTTAAAGTTTATATATATATTTTTTTTTGTTTTTAAATATTTTTAACCAGGAAATGTAGCAAAGCTACTGTAACACCCTCATTGGGCATTACTTCTTAACACGTGCGGAAATAAATTAAAAAGTAATTTACTGGTTGCTTTCGGAAAATTAATTTATTTGAGGTCAGAAAACTTGGGTGTAAAAATTTTCTTCTGCGGAAAACTTTGGAACACCATGATACATACACTAAAACAGTACAATCAAATTCGTAACGAGGTCACTACGACATATAATTTTTCTCAAAAAGTTTCAATTTTAAAAAAGGAGAAAATTAAACCAAAGACTAATTACAACCCCACAGTAACCGACCTTTTCTAACTTACAACCCAACCAAGATTCCTAAGCTGGTCACTCTACAAGACATTTATTTGGAAAGACCCATGTGGTCATTCCCACGAACAAATGCTTCTTCAAGCATCTAGAGATTAAGTCCGCAAGCAACTTAAAGAACTCCTCCGCTTCATCTGTACTAGTATCCCAAGATACAACGGCAATTACCAGAAGAACCTGATATATTTGTAAGGGTGAGACGTCAATATATGGATTTAACACAATAACCGCATGAGTGACACAAAAGCAAACATATATACATATACATTTCCATAAATAAACAAGCAGTCTATCACTGAGTTTCATACCCGATCACAGTCTTTTGAAAAAATGCATCAACACTTCAATATTCAGGCTCTAATCTAATACCTAATCTCCGGAGACCCCAACACCAAATAAATGAGTTGATCACACTCAATTGTCAGGTATATTAGCCACTTCGTGGCATGGAATACTTTATTCATCAAAGCACCATACATACTTCGTAGCAAGGAATACCTTATTTATCAAGGCACCGTACATAACTTTGTAGCATGGAATACCTTATTCACCAAGGCACCATACATAACTTCGTAGCATAGAATACCTTATTCACCAAGGCACCATACATAACTTCATAGCCCGAATACCCTATCATTAAGGTATCAGACATAGAACGTGGGCACGTCTGCCAATGCATGCATATAAAACATTTTGTTCTCGTTATTTTTCTTTCTGTTCATTCTTCTTTTGTCGAAGCTCAAGATGGCTTACAACTATTCATAAATTTTAACGTGATAGATTTCTTAACACTAACACAGGACATGAAGTCCGAATGCTCAATCACAAAACCTTAGACCTTGCAATCAATCTTCGAGTATAAAACCTATTTATTTTGAAAATTTTCAAAATAACCTATATCGTTGGAAATGGGATATAAAATCTATTCATTTCCTTCTCGGGCCAAAATTAGGTTTTCCGATCAGTAAAATCTTACTCTCAATAAAAACGTAGACCGGGTTCCGTCTGAATTTTCAGTAAAAAATTTTACCGTATACTTATAAAAATAAGCATGATATGAATATGACTTTGGTTTTCCCAAAATCATTTTCTAAATTTTATATAAAAATATAAACGTTTATTTATATTTATACCGATCTTAGAAAGCAAAAAAATCGGGGTGTTACAGCTACTGTGTACTTCGAAAAAGTTTTGGGTCGTAAGACTCGAACCAATAATTCGATGAATTTGAAAGTCCAAAACAACCAATTAAATTGGTTCTTTTTTTCTTTTTTGTGCACGGCTCCGAATTCAACCAAACTCAAAGTTTTCATTAATTCGGTTATTTTGGAACCGAACCAATTACTATATTTTAATATTCAATATGTATATCACTTAATGAATTAACAACTTTTCTTCTACTGTTCATCTAACAGTAGAAGGAGTTGTCAACTGGTGGTTTAATTGGATTATTTAAATTTATTTATTTATTTTTAAACACGTATATTCTTTATAATATTTTTTTAAAAATTTATTTTTTTACGGCTCCGAATTGAACCAAACTCAATGGTCATTAATTCGGTTATTTTTGAACCGAACCAATTACTATATTTTAATATTTATATATTTTAGTATTCAATATGTATATCATTTTATCAATTAACAACTTTTCTTCTACCGTTCCTATAACAGTAGAAGGAGTTGTCAACTGTTGGATTATTTTGGATTATTTAAATTTATTTATTTATTTTTTAAACACATATTCTTTATAATATTTTTTTTTTAAATTTTTTCCCCGAATTAGTTTTTTTCTAATTTACTTTTTATAAAATGATTATTTTTATAATTGATTTTTTAAAATATTTTTGTTTTCTAATTAATTTTATTTTTCTAATTATTATTTTCCTATTTTTTAAAATACTTTTTGTATATACTTTTCTAATTGTTTTTAAAAAAAATCGTTTTTTTCTAATTTACTTTTTTATTTTTCTAATATATGTATTGACATAAATAAAGGCAGGGCTATTTATATTTTGTATTTTTTTTTTGTACGTCATTGCCTTTGTTTTTTCTATTTTAACTAATAAATCTATATCTATACAAATTAATAAGGGGGAATGCTGATTTTTAATGTAGCACAATGGTGCAAGCCACATGTCAAGTGATAAATTTTTTTTATTTATTATTTTCTAAAATTTGTATATATTTTGTGTTTTAAAATATTTACAAACCGGTAAAGGTACAATGTTTTGGGAGTCAAACACGACAATCTCTGAATTGACATAAATAGAGGTAGAGCTATTCATATTTTCTAATCTATTTTTTTCTACATCATTGCCTTTGTTTTTTCTATTTTAAATAATAAATCTATATCTATATTAATCAATAAGGAGAATTGATGATTTTCTAATAAAGTGACACGTATCAGCACCACGTGATTTAAGAGGATTGGTTGATCATTAGTAATAATCGACGAGGAAGACTTAACACATAGTTTTACATTACGTATTGTAATATCATTTTAAAATAAAATTAATATTCAATTCTTTGCACTCAAATTATAGATAAAATTGTTTCAAGGTTTTTGCTGATCACTTCTGTCTATAAATAAAAAGCCTTGGAGATGAATGAGTACCACCATTATGGGTGAGAAGGAAATATTGAAAGCAATGTGCGAAATAAGTCAAGAAAATATTTGTCATAGTGGACTTAATTTAGAATAAAGGAAAAAAAAGTTTCATACATATAGAGACACAATTCAGGTTATTAATTATAACAATTATATCAATAATAATAGTAATTGATGACCCGTGCATCGCACGGGTGCAAAAATACTAGTAGACATGATAAATAAAGAGAAAATGATATTTGTTTTATGATGAGACGTGCAATGGCCAAAATGGTGGTGGCTCCGATGGCGGCGAGACATGCTCCTCGAAAGTTTGTAACAGAGAAGAAGGGTGGCCATGAGTCGGTGACAGTGTGGCTTGCTCCAGAGAGGCGAGGCGTGGTGTGCTTCGACGGCATCCTGTTGTGCTCCGGCGAGTCGTGGCGTGCTAGTAAGGCAGCGGCGCGTGGTGTTCTTCGACAGCAGCGTGGCATGGCGTGGGGTCAACGACCTCGAAACAACTGAACAGAGAAGGTATTGGCGGCGAAGAAAGGGTCGAGAACGAAGCATGGGGGGAAAGAAAGGAAAAGGGTCACGTGATTGTTTTCTAAGTAATTTTTATTTTCTTAAGACAGGGGACACCGTGGAACATCTATATCAATATCTATATACTTAATATATGTGGAACACATATTCACTATTCATAACCGATTTGTTGAGGAGCTAACACATGACGTTACTGTAACGCTACAATAATTTTTTTTAAATTTAAATTCTGTCTTTCTTTTTAAAATAAAAAAAATTATTTTTTAATTAAAAAATATTTTTTTAAAAAAATTCCGAATTTTTTTTAAAATAAATTTTTTTATTAAAAAATAATAGCACAACTGTATCGTTTTTTGTTTTGTTTTTTTTAAAACTTAAATATTGTCTTTCTTTTTAAAATAAAAAAAAATATTTTCAATTTTTTAATTAAAATTAAATATATATAAAAAAAATTCCGATTTTTTTAAAATAATATTTTTTTTACATTTTTATTAAAAAAAATTCTTTTAACTTTGTTTAATTAAAAAAATTATTTTTTTTACTGAAAAATTTTTTAATAATTTTTTTTATAATTTTTGTAAAATAATAAATTTTCAATTTAGTTTTTTTTTTAAAATTTAAATTAAAAATTATTTATTTTAAATTGTTTAATATTAGATATTTTGATTAAAACAAATGGTTGCTTGATTTTAAAATATTTTTGTAATCAATCAACATATACAATTGGGAAGTATTCGGACCGAAATTTGAGGCTTTTTTATATTTTTATTTTGTTTTGAAATAAATTTAATTTATATATATATATATTTTTGTACGTTTATTTTTTTTAGTTTGTTATTTTATTTTTTACTCTTTTTTAAAAAATATTAATTTTTTAAGTTTAAATTTTTTACATTTTTTGTTACTTTAAATTTTTTTTTACTTTTTAAATAATTTTTTTAATTTTTCCTTACTTTTAAAAATTTATTTTTGTAATATTTTTTTTTTGAATTTAATTTGTATACACTGACAGTTTAAAGTTTTTTTATACCATCAGCCAATCATAAATTGGCAAACAGTAAAAGTAGAGTTGTCATGTTCTTGATGTTTTAATTTTTATATACTTATATTTTAATATATATATATATATAATTGAATAGTTTAAAATTTAAAATTTATATTTTTTATTTATATATATATATATTATAATATTTTCGTGTTCGAACCAAATCAAACCGCACCAATTTTAATTGGTTCGGATATTGTTATTGACTTTTTAAAGTTTATATTTTTTTTGTCTTTAAATGTTTTAACCATGAAAGGTTGCAAAGCTACTGTGTTCTTCGGAAAAGTTCAGGGACGTGAGACCTGAACCAATAATTTGATGAACTCAAAAATCTGAACATAACCAATTATATTGGTTTGTATTTTTTTGTGTTAGGGACCGAACCAAACCTAATCAAACCAGAAAACCTGAACATGTAATGACTGAACCGCTTCTTTCCGGTAGCACAACTGTGCTTCCAGGTGTCACTTTCTCCATCAACATTTGGTTTCATTAGTTTTTTTTTCCAGTTTTTTAATTTTTTTTAAATGATAAAATGGGTGATTTTTTGGCTTCATCAATTGGCAAATCAAAAGGGCACTTGCGTGGCTGACAAAATCTACAACAATAATAAAATAAAATAAAATAATATAAAGTTAGGTAGAATTTTTTTATTAATTTAAATAATAATAAAATAATAGAATATAAAATTTACAAAATAATTCACTATTTATATTAACAATAAAATAGTAAAAGATAAATATGAGTAGAGATATGATTAAAATAATATGAATTGTTAGTGTAAAAAATTTTACACTGACATCCACAAATATTTTAATATTTATGCTTTTATTTTAATAATTAAGAAAGAAGAACAACATTAATACTCATGAAGCATGATATCATTGGATGCCAGCATAAAACTCCTTTATACTAACGATGTATAAAAATCAAACTCTTATAAATAATCATTATTTAAAATAGGGTTAAATATGTTTTTAGTCCATAATTTTTTTAATTAAGATTTTAAAAAAAAAAACCTTTTTTATTAAAAAAGCTTTTAAATAAAAAACTATTTATTTTAAATATTATATATTAGATATTTTGTTTAAAACAAATGGTAGCTTGATTTTAAAATGTTTTTTTAATCAATCAACATATACAATTGGGAAGTGCCCGGTTACTGTTACAGTAACAGCAACCAGACAAGTGTCAGCACCAGAAATTTGTGATTTTTTTAATTTGTTTTAAAAAAAAATTATATTTTTTTTAACCTTTATTTTTTTTTTACTTTTTTACTTTTTTTAATTTGTTTTAAAAAAAATTATATCTTTTTTAACCTTTTTTTTTTTTTTTACTTTTTTCAAAAAAAAGTAATTTTTAAATTTTTTTAAAATGTTTGTACAATTTTTTGTTTTTTTAATTTTTTTTTACATTTTCCTTAATTTTAATTTTTTTTCTAATAGTTTTTTTTTTGCTAATACTTTTTTTTTGAATTTAATTTGTATACACTGACAGTGTGAAGTTGCTTTACACTGTCAACCAATCATAAATTGGCAAACATTAAAAGTAGAGTTGTCATGTTCTTGATGTGTTAATTTTTATATACTTATATTTTAATGTATATATAATTTAATTGTTTAAAACTTAATATTTATATATTTTTTATTTATATATATATTTTAATATTTTCCGGTTCAAACCAAATCAAACCAAACCAATTTTAATTGGTTCTGATATTGTTATTGACTTTTAAAGTTTATAATTTTTTTTTGTTTTTAAATATTTTTAGCCAGGAAAGATAGCAAAGCTACCGTGTTCTTCGAAAAAGTTTAAGGTCGTAAGACTCGAACCAATAATTCGATGAATTTCAAAATCCGAACCAACCAACTAAATTGACTCGTTTTTTTCTTTTTTGTGTACGGCTCCGAATTGAACCAAACCCAATTGTCATTAGTTCGGTTATTTTGGAACCGAACCAATTACTATATTTTAATATTTATATATATTTTAATATTCAATATGTATATCACTCTATCAATTGACAACTTTTCTTGTATTGTTCCTGTAAGAGTAGAAGGAGTTGTCAATCGATAGGTTATTTTGGATTATTTAAATTTATTTATTTATTTTTTAAACATATATTTTGTTGGTTTTAGCTACCATTTTCTTCAAAAAAGTTTAGGGTCGTAAGACTCGAACCAATAATTCGATGAATTTGAAAATCCAAGCCAACCAATTAAATTGGTTCTTTTTTTTTTGTGTGTTTGGCTCTGAATTGAACCAAACCCAATGGTCATTAGTTTGGTTTTTTTTTTGCTAATACTTTTTTTAAATTTAATTTGTATTCACAAACACAAAGTTTATTACAATCAACTAACCATAAGTTGACAATTTTAATTGATTCTAATTAAATCAAACCAAACCAATTTTAATTGGTTCGTAATAATTTTTTTTTTTAAAGTATGTATTTTTTTCCTTAAATGTTTTAACAATAATTTTTCGGAAAAGTTTAGGGACGTGAGATATGAACCAATAATTTGATGAACTCAAAAATATGAACATAACCAATTATATTGGTTTGTACTTTTTTGTGTTAGAGTTTGAACCGAACCTAACCAAACCCGAAAATCTGAACATGTAATTAATGGGTGAATCGCTTTTTTCTAGCAGCACAATAGTGCTTCCAGGTGTCACTTTCTCCATCAACATTTGATTTCATTAGCTTTTTTTCAGTTTTTATTTTTTTAAAAATGATAAATGGGTGATTTTTTGGCTTCATCAATTGACAATTCCAAAAGGCACTTGTGTGGCTGACACTATCTACAACAATAATAAAATAAAATAATATAAAGTTAGGTAGAATTTTTTTATTAATTTAAATAATAATTAAATAAAAGAATATAAAATTTACAAAATAATTCACTATTTATATTAACAATAAAATAGTAAAAGATAAATATGAGTAGAGATATGATTAAAATAGTATGAATTGTTTACACTGACATCCACTAATATTTTAATATTTATGCTTTTATTTTAATAATTAAGAAAGAAAAAACAACATTAATATTGATGAAGCATGATATCATTGGATGATAGCGTAAAATTCCTTTATACTAACGATGTATAGAAATCAAATTCTTAGAAATAATCATTATTTAAAATAGGGTTAGGTATGTTTTTAGTCCCTCATTATTTACAAAAGTTGGTTTTAGTCCCCCGTTTGGAAAATGTACTTTTTTTAGTCTCCTGTTTTTTTAAATGTGTCAGAAATGATCCCTACAACACACTTCCAATTAAATTGGTTCGTATTTTTTTGTGTCAGGAAGTGAACCAAACTCGATGGTCATTGGTTCAGTTATCAGGTTTAAGGATTACGGAAACGAACCAATTAATATATTTTAATATGTATATATATATTTATTTAATATTTCTATATTTATATATAGTGTAATAGTTTACTATTTTAATATTTTTATTTATATGTTTATATATATATATATATATTAATATTTTCAGGTCTGAACTGAACCAATTTTGATTGGTTTGGCTTTTATATTATTTTATTATTGACTTTTTAAAGTTTATATTTTTTTGTTTTTAAATGTTTTTAACCTCGAAAGGTAGCAAGCTACCATGTTCTTCGAGAAGTTTGGAGGCATAAAACTATGTATGTCTTGATTTTGATGCTAGGTCTAGATTTAAAACCACTTGCTGTTTATATTTTCATTAGTATAATATAATTATAGTATGAACAATTTAAATATTTTGTTTCAATCAATAAAATATAATATTATTATATTTCAAAATAAAAATAACAATTACAACGGGGTTTGAATTAAATATTGTTATAATTTATTTTGCAAGAAAATTTACTCGTGAACGTAGGGATAAACTACACTAGTATTATACAATACTTAAGCATGGTTAATTTAAAAAAAAACCAAGATTAAGCAATGACTAAAGTTTGTGATATGAAACTTATCCCCACCTAAACTTTAATTTTATTAAAAAAAATCCAAGATTATAGTACACACGATTGTATTTCCTTAAAAAAAAAAAAAAAGACATACGATTGTATTATATGGTATTAATTTATTCACATTAGACTATTTATTCAATAGATGAACAACAAGCTCAATTGTATCATATATTCCATAGTGAATTCATATCAAGCTCTTCTAAGTGGGTGAACATGGGAACTAGCCAATTAGAAAAAACTAACTCGTTATTAGGAAAGAATAAAAAACAAGCATCTCTCTCTTCCCTCTCTAACCCGCCAAATACTTGATAAAAAAAATGATGTTTAAAGAAAAATATATCTTCAGAAAATTGTTTATAACCTTTAATAATTTTAAATATATACTAATGACTTTTTATGGAAACTTAACTTTAATTTATGTTAATATCGTCATTAATTAGTGCATTATTATTATTAAAAACACTTCAATATCCATTACTACAATGAATTCAGAATTAAAATAACCCACTTATTCCTTCCCACATTCTACATTTTGTCCAAAAGGAAACTTAGGAGTTACAATATTACGGCTTGGAGTAAGCTTCACACCATTTTCCCTTCACAAACAACCCTTTGACGTCACCATAAACCAAGTTCTTTCCCATTTTTGTCTCCATCAAACACCTTCATGAAAGCCATTGTAGGTAGAGTAAATCATGATTCCATTCCATTTCATGGAAGTGGAAATAGAAAGGTCACAAATCCATGTGTAGTTTAGGTCCTCCTTTAACAGCCACAGAGAGGTTCTTATGAGGTCAACACCACTTCTCTCATAAGCAACAACAGCCTCATATGTTGCAAAGAACAATAACCATGCAAGTGTTTTTGGAGAAGAGTTTTATGGTTTTGGTTGTTCGAGTGGTTCAACTTATAGGTTTTTGTGGCGTAACACTCAAGAAGGAAGTTTGTTTGGTGAATTCATAGCAAATGAAGAGGCTTTGAATTGGACAGACCAATTTCCTGGGTTATGTTTGAAAGAAGATGTGCAAGTTTTAGGGAAGAATTTGAAAGTGGCGGGAAGAACGCCTAAGAAAGGATCTTCTCTTTCTTTGATCAAAGGATAGTGGACTGAAGAAGAATACATGTTGAGTACAATGACCATTTTTTTTTTTAATCTTATATGTATGTATAACTAAACTTTTAAGGTGATTTTTTATTTATATATAATTGAAGGAAATTGTTAAAGTTGGTGAAGCAATATGATATAACAAAATGGTCTCAAATAGCTGAGAAATTGGAGGGAAAGACTGGCAAGCAGTGTCGAGAGAGGTGGCATATTCATCTTCGACCAGATATAAAGGTTTGCTACTCCCTCGTCGGTCCTTGTTTATTATGGTATGCATTTTGATGCTAATTTCTGTTCATTTTGTGGCCTAGCTAACACTCAAGAAGGAATTTTTTTTGGTGAACTCATAGCAAATTTCTTGCGTTATGTTTGAAAGAAGATGTGCAAGTTTTAGGGAATAATGTGAAAGTGGAGGGAAGAAAGCGTAAGATAGGGTCTTCTCTTTCTAAGAAGAGAGGTTGGGTACAATGAAATAAGGGCTTGAATTAAGGTTCACACCATTTTTATCTCACAAATTAAACAACCATTTAACCTTACCATAAACCAAGTCCTTTCCCATTTTAATTAGTCTCCATCAAACACTTTCATGAAAACCATAGTAGGTAGAGTAAATGGTGGTGGTGTGTTGTGTTTTTTTTGTTGGGTGAAGTTGCTATGTTAATATTAGACTAGATATCTCAATAAATAGATGGTGATCATTTTCTTTTTTTGATAGGCAAATGTTAGTATTTTTGTTAGTGGGTGAGGTTTGAACTCTCAACCTCCTTATCACTCCACTCCTTAACTCCTCCACTCAAACCACCTTGATCACCTTATGACTCCTTAAATAGGTGGTGGTCATGTTTTTTAAATTTAGACTCATGCTTTTGTAATGGTTAAGCTTAAATGGTATGTTTGAATTCATGTTTTTGTAATGGTCAAGCTTAAATTATATTTGACAGGTGCATGTTTTTAGGATGCTCTAAGCTTTTTAAGTTTCTTTTTTGTAGTAGCTAATAAATCTTGAATTTCACATACTATATGTTAAGTACATATCTCTATTTTTATAAAATATCATATAATATTAAGAGTTTAATGGCTATACACTAACAGTGTAAAGTTTTTTAACACTGTCAATCAATTACCAATCATGGTTTAAATGACTTTTAAAGTAGTTATGATAAGAATAAAAAAAATTCACTGACGTGGCAATAGGGATGACAATTTGGACCCTACCCTATGGGTACCCGCAAAAATACCCACAACGGTAGGGTAATTACCCGTTTTATGGGTATGAGTTCGGGTATGGGTAATTACCCACAAATAAGAGATGTTATGGGTGCGGGTATGGGTACTAGTACCCACCCCTCCCCGCATATAATTATAATTATATATCAATTTTTAAGAATAAAATTAAAAAAGTTCTAAACCAGGGACTCGCTAGTGTTTTTCCTTTTCCAGACTTACAAGTTTATGAATTTATTGTTTTGAATGTTTATTATGATATTTATTCGTTTTGGATGTTTTTATTTAGTTTAATACTTTGGTTTGTAATGTTTCATGAGTAGATCTGAAAGATCTTTGGATGATTTTAAATTGAGTTATAATGTTCTTTATGTTCTTTATTGTTTTTTCTTATTTTAAAGGCAGGTAACGAGTGCCGGTATGGGTACTTAGGTACCTGTAGGGTACGAGTAAGGGTACTAAAGTTGCTACCCATGCGGGTATGGGTCCGGATAATTTTTTTAAACGCTGGTATGGAGACGGGTACTATAGTACCCTACCCAGACTCTATTCATTACCATCCCTACATGGCAATTTATAATTGAATGTCTGTGTAAAGCTTTACACTTCAGTTTATAGATATTAAAATCTTTATTAAGTACTATGATGAAATTAAAAAATAATTAAAGAAAAATGTTTCATAAATGAAAAAATAATTAAATTATAAATGAGTTAAACAAGTCAAACTCAGTTTTTATTATTTTTAAACAAGTCAAGTTCAAGCTTTTAGTTAAGCTCATTTAAGCCAAACTTAAGCTTCACTATTTATTGACAAATCAAGCTCAAACTTCAAGTGCTCGGCTCAGCTCAACTCGTTTACACCCTAGTCAACAATACTTGATTTTTAATGATTAATTTGTTGAAATAACGGCTAACAATAATAAAGTTATAAGTTAAGAGTTCAGGGTATTTAGTTTTAAATTTTCATATAAAGGGCAATTATGTAGAACAAATTAGTGATGGGTTATGAATAGAGAAATGATATTTTGACACCAACTTTTGACACCACCAATCAAGGTGAGTTTAGAAAAGAAAAAGATGAAAGATGAGAGAGAAATAATGAATAAATATATGGGAAAAGTATAAAAGTAGGTATTGGTGTTGGTGTTGGTGTTGGTGTTTGGTTTTGGTGTCAAAATAACACTCCTCTTATAAATACATTCAAATAATTTTACTGGGTTTAAAAGCTGGAATATTTCATTTGAATTTGAAAAGATATCTTTCATACATAAATTATTTTCTATCAATATAAAAAAAAACCTATAGTGAAGTTTATTTCAATGAAAATTGATTAGAAAAATTCTAGGGCTTATGCTTGCTCGATCTGGTCATATTCATTATATATATATTTTTTGATAAGCAAAAAATTGTATTAGTAGAATACCAGAAGTAATCAAACCGAATACAATAAGGACATAAATACAGGAGGAAAATCAGGTAAGTATTCAACCACGAGTAAATCCTACCAACTAGGTTGGAAATGTAACTCATAAAACCTCATTTTATTTCCCAACAAAAAGCCATCACCCATCGGCCATCACCCATACAGAGAAAGCCAGCGAGTTCCATACAAAGTAATTAAAACTAGCAAGTTAATTCATTTAACCATCCTAACTAAGGCACCTGAACTTTAGTCCCCCCATAATAAAGAAAAAACTTTGTTTTCTACTCAAGCCAAGAACAATATTTTAGTATCAATTTTTCAAAATTAAAGAACCATTTCCACCCTCATAGTTTTTCCTTTTTTTAGTAACAATATTCGCTATTAGTTTATAAAAAAATACATTTAATACAATTCATGACAATCTTTTTAATTTTCACACATTGTTATTTATATAGTATAGGTTTTTCAGTAATTCAAAATAGAAAGTTTTGAATGAAAACTTTGGATTACAGAGGGTCCAAAATCACGCATGCTTCCAGTAAAAGTGATTTTTGAATTTTGAAGGTGTTTGTTTTAAATTTTGCTTTCAATAAAATCATTTATGGGTTGTATATATAGAATTGATTTGAAGAAAAACAAGAATTTCTAGCTTTTCTGTTGAGTAGAATCGATTCTATGTGTGAGACTTACAATATTCCTTATATTTACACTTAAAAATGATTTTACTTTATCATTCAAACAAAATCAATTCTTCTAAACACACTTTTAAAATATCATTACCAAATAGAAATCAAATTTTTTAAACTTAATTCTTCAATTCTACCCAAAATCTAATTAAAACAAAAGAACCTTTAATCTATTGGATAGGCCCGTACAAACACTATATTTCCCATTTGATTACAAGGATAGCATATTTGCAAATGCAAATGAAAATGAAGAAAACGTTGTCTCTTCTAAATTTATCCCAACATGCTTTAGTTGCCTAAGTTGGTGGGGGATTACATCAACTAAGGTAAGAATTTGTATTTCCATACCATAAATAATTTTTTCCATAAAATTAGAACTTATAAACTTTTCTTTGGATGTATGTTTCTGATATGCTCAAAATTAAGTATTTTGAACTGCTTCCACCATGATTATGGATAGAGTGTTGAATAATGTGCAGGTATCTTATGTATGAGATATGATTTTACTCAATCTTATGTATGTCATTAGCATGATGTGGTTTTTTTGTTTTTTTATTTTTTATTGTAATCAAGCAAGACTCATGTAGTACGAACTCTACTACTTTTGCGGTAAAGGTTTTTCAGCATAATGCGAAAAAGACCAGACACTCATTGGTTTGGTTTATTGCTTTTTTTTAAATTTTTTTTTTGCTTACATGTTGTTTTTTATTATTATACAATTTAAAATTTGAAATCTGCAAACCAGGGAGAAGTTTTATAGTTATAGCATCCTCTTTTCCCTCTCTAATAATCCGTCAAATACTTGAAAAAAAAATATATGATGTTTAAATGGAAAATATATCTTCAAAAAACTGTTTATAACCTTTAATAATTTTAAATATAGACTAATGACTTTTAATGGAAATTTAATTACAATTTATGTTAAATTATTCTATTATTATTATTATTAAAATCACTTCAATATACATTACTACAATAAATTCAGAATTAAATTAATTATTAACAATGAAATAATATAGGGTTATTATCACCCACTTATTCCTCCCCACATTCTACATTTTGTTCAAATTTAAAGGAAACTCAGGAGTTACAATATTAGGACTCACACCATTTCCTTTTTTTTAATTATCAAAAGGTGTATTTATATATCAAGAGTACTAGGAGTACTCATCCATGTACAATGTAACCTCTAAGTTAATTACAACACAACCTACTAAAACAGCCGGCCAGCCAGCATTGAAAACTTAATAGCCACAACCAGTAAACATCGCCAAAAAAGCACAAGAACCAGACTCCTACATAACACATCACACCTTTACTTACATTTGCAGGAATTCTATATACCCCAAAAAGATCATCGAACTAACCCACAAACAACCCTTCCAAAACTAAAAGTTCTTTCTCATTTTTGTCTTCATCAAACACCACCTTCATGAAAGCCATTGTAGGTAGAGTAGATGGTGGTGGTTCCGATTCCATTCCATTTCATGGAATTGGAAATAGAAAGGTCACAAACCCTTTCATGTGTCGTTCAAGTCCTCCTTTAACAGCCATGTACTGGCCGAGGTTATTAACCCGGCCACCGAGCTCAAGTACCCGGCCCAGTCCGGAAATTAAGGATAATAAATCAAAGATCACTCAATTAAAGGAAGAAGATATTGGTATTAAATCCTGATATTATCTAAAATAACCTTATCTGGTTAAAAGAGATAATATCCCTTAAATTAAGGAATCATATCTCAAAAGAGATATCAAGAGATAAATCAGATCTCTAAGAGATAGGGGAATCCTATTATAAAAGGAGGAGTACCCCTCATAAGAAAGACACTTTTTCACTGAATCCGGTGAATCCCTGTGACTCTCCCTTAAGCGTATTAGAGGAACTAGCGTCGACCAAGAGACTCGGAGACAGTCCTTGCTCCCTAGTACTCATCCGATACCAAATTAGGGGATTGAGATCACCGGCCCGTCAAGGGTTGAACTTAGAACTACGTTTGCTTTGATTCCCATTTGGATACGTAGGAGCAGAATCCACATTCTGTCAAGCACAATCCAAAAACACCCCACTAATCCTCGTTCGGCCGAGTATCTCACATCCGAGGTATTTGGACGGAACAAGCCATAAAGAGGTTCTTATGGGGTCAACACCACTTCTCTCAGAAGCAACAAAAGCCCCATAATGTTGCAAAGAACAACAACAATGCAAGTGTTTTTGCAGACGAGTTCTATACTTTTGGTTGTTCGAATGGTTCAAGTTATAGGTTTTTGTGGCCTAACACTCAAGAAGGAATTTTGTTTGGTGAACTCATAGCAAATGAAGAGGCTTTGAATTGGACAGACCAATTTCCCGAGTTATATATGTTTGAAAGAAGATGTGCAAGATTTAGGGAAGAATGTGAAAGTGACGGGAAAAAGGCCTAAGAAAGGGTCTTCTCTTTCTTTGATCAAAGGACGGTGGACTGAAGAAGACAGGTTGAGTACAATGAACAATTTATTTTAATCTTATATGTATCTATATATTATAGATTGATTATTGTTATATATTTTCACTAAACTTTTAAGGTGATTTTTGTTTTATATATAATTGAAGGAAATTGTTAAAGTTGGTGAAGCAATATGGTATAACAAAATGGTCTCAAATAGCTGAGAAATTGGAGGGAAGGGCTGGCAAGCAGTGTTGAGAGAGGAGGCATAATCATCTGCGACCTGATATAAAGGTTTGCTACTGCCTCATCAATCCTTGTTTATTATGGTATACATTTTGATACTAATTTCTGCTCATGTTCTATGTATGCTAGGTGGACATGTTCTCATCCAAGTTTTGAGCAATAGACATTATAACCAATTAGAATTTAACAAAGATTTTTTAGTTTTATCATGAAATCTATATTTCCTTTAAATTGTGGAACTACTAGATATAGGTTCAGATTTTAAAAAATCTTTTTTTTTTACTGGCTAAAAATCTTTTCTTGGTACCTCCATGTTTATCACTCCACATCTATTTTGTTTATATATCTTCTTAATTGCTAGCATGTAAACTTGTTTAGTCAAAAATCGATATTGGGTCATATTGATATTTTTGTAATTAATCATCATATGTTTCATATTTTACTATTTAGATATTGGTTCCACTCACAATTTCTTATTTTCCTCCAAAAATCATGTTTGCATTATTAAAACAACGTTTTTTTTGTTAAGTATTATTAATACAAAGTTTAATTTATTATTTTAACCCAAATAACATTTCAACGATATGTTAACTGGTTTAGTCAAACATCAATGTGTGTATTGTTTACAAGTAATGCTCAAATGTATGAATGTTAATTTCGTCACTGACAAAAGTTTTTGATTGGTTAGTGTTTTTTTGCTTTTTATCATTCTCATGTATTTCTCTTCAAGCTTTTAAATTGTGGTTGTCATGTGGTTGCATGCTTTTATCGCAACCAAGAACAATTACTGGAAATTACTGTCAAAGCGGTCATAATTATGGACACGTTTCGGTTTCGGAGACCTCTAAAACCTAAACATTGTGGGGACCTATGGTAACCTTGTTTCTCTTCAAAAATATCATTATCCCTCTTCTTTTCTATTGCTGGATATCCAATCCGAATTTTTGTACTATATAACACCTCTCATTTTTTACTTTTTATTTTTTGCTTTCATTGTATATATATATTTTGTGTTTATTGGTACTCAATTTGTATGAAATAATGGCAATTATATATCATGTTCCTCGGCTGCTTGTTGCAGAAAGATAGTTGGAGTGAAGAAGAGGAGAGTATCTTAGTAGAATCCCATGCAAAGGTTGGAAATCGTTGGGCAGAGATAGCAAAGTGCATTCCTGGAAGAACTGAGAATGCCATAAAGAACCATTGGAATGCCACCAAAAGGAGACAGAACTCAAAGAGAAATAACAAAAGGCCATCAAGCTCAAATGGATCAAAGCCACAATCAACAATACTTGAAGACTATATCAGATGCAAGACTCTTACTAGCACTAAGGACATTGAAGCAGCAAGCCAATTAAGTCTCTTGCTATCTCAACCCTCTGAATCTGTTACCATTGACAATAATATATCATCATCACCACTGATAGATCATGAATCATATGATGATGAGATGCTCTTCATGCAACAACTTTTCAAGGAGAATAATCAGACCCAGAAAAGACATGTTAATGTTGTTGAACACTCCAAGAGTTCTTCACCACGCTACAACAGCTGCTTGGGTTATTGCCAAACTAATAATGGTGATCAGATACTCACTGAAGTGACTGAGTGTGGTTTTGTCAATTCCAATCCAAACCCAAATCCATATAACATGTTCTTTGATGAGAGTCTCAACCCTAGAAAGACTCTCACTCCAACTCCTCCAATCAACTACCTTGATCTCTATCTCTTAAACTTGCTGAATGAAGCTTCCAGTTCTTCATCACATTAATTGTTATGATTATGGGAATCAAAATCTTAACACTGATTTGAAGCTGGGGGATGATCAAGATTGTTCAGAAGGAAAGAGAGAGATGGATTTGATAGAAATGTGGTTTCATCTAAGTTTTTCCACTAACAGCTTTTGTTCTGATGAATCTAAATTAGGATTTGCTTTAGCATGGTTTTTACTCTAGTCGACTTTGGAATAATATACTGGTCGTATTAGTGGGTTAACATTTTGGTTAATATCTTGCATGAGAAATAAAATAGATATTACACGATGTTGGGCTGTTGTGGTGTTACTTTCATAAGATTGGCTTAATAAGCAGGGTCCTGTATATATGGTCATTTCTGGTCTTATTTTAATAAAAGGGTTTTGTCTATACTGATTAAGAAATTCAATAAAAAAAGTTTTTAACAGAAAAATAAATATTATATTTAAAATTTTGAATATATCATTTTTTAATGAAAACATTTTTGGACACTGAATAATTCTTATTTAGCAAGTGATAATGTTTCATTTAGTTGTATGGCCAAATTAGTTGCAATATTATTTGCA
Source organism: Sophora flavescens (assembly GCA_030762895.1). Lineage (NCBI taxonomy): Eukaryota > Viridiplantae > Streptophyta > Magnoliopsida > Fabales > Fabaceae > Sophora > Sophora flavescens. Next base: position 29,529,197 of record CM061063.1, on the reverse strand, counting down.
GTTTGTTTTTATTTTAAACTAATGGCAAAGTTCTTTTGTTTAGTTATTATGACTAAACTGCAACATTATTTTTGTCACTACTTGTATAAAAGACATGGACCATTGAGGTGTACAACCAAATGAAATTACCATAGTGAATGCTTTGGTTGCCTGTGCCGGTGGTTATGGAGATCGGCAGTTCCCGTGGTGGCTAAGGTAAAGATGTGGAAGGGACAAGGGAACCAAACGTTAAAAAAAAAACTCTAAACAAATTACCAGTAAAAGATCTGGACCCTTGTTTTATTTAAATAATAAATCTACGGCTGAAATGATCAATGGAGGATCATTCCTTCACTTCTTCTAGGGTGGATGTTAGAACTTGCCTACTAATAGAATCCGCAAACTCAATCACCAAGTCCTCCCGTTCAATTTATTTACTCATAATTTGTAAGATTTTATATAATAATTTTTTTAATATTTTATTCGAATTTGAAAAGATATTTTTCATACAGAAATTCTTTTATATCAATAATAAAAAAACAAAAACAAAAACCTATAGAGAAGTTTATTTCGATGAAAATTGATTAAAGAAATTCTAGAGGTGCTTCATTTTCGAATTGCTTGCTCAACCTGGTCATCACCATTATCATTGTTTTATACTCAAGCCACGAACAATATTTTAGTACCAATTTTTAAAAATTAAAGAACCATTTCCACCGTCGTAGTTTTCCCTTTTTTTAGTAACTATATTTGCTATTATATTATAAAAAAATATATTTAATACTATTCATGACAATCTTTTTAATTTTTCACACGTTATTTATATAGTATAGGTTTTTCAATAATTCAAAATAGAAAGTTTTGATCAAAACAATGCATTTAGCCCTTGTTTGATTTAGATTCTGGACGTTCAATAATCACGTTTGCTCCAACCAAGAATTGATTTTAAGATAAGCAATAATTTTTAGCTTTTTCGTTGAATAAAATTGATTCTAGGTGTGATACATAAAATTCAAAAGTGATTTTACTTTATCATTCAAACAAAATCAATTTTTCTAAACTCACTTTTAAAATATCGTTACCAATTACAAATCAATTTTTTAAAAACTCAATTATTTTAAAATCAATTCCACCTAAATCTAAAACAAACAAACATTTACATTGGAAAGTAAAAATACTTTACTTTTTTGTATTAGGCTCCTTAAATTGAGCAAAAGTGTCAAAAGAGAAAGTACGTAAATTTAATTAAAGTGAATCGAGATCTTACAACCATTCTAACAAATCAACGGTGGATATATCATTACCTTCTCACTTTACACTTTTACACACTTTAAATGAGATTTATCCTATTTTTTAATTCAAAACTTTCTATTTTGGTTTCCTTTAATAGTTACTTTTAGTTGTTTTTGAGTCCTGTTTTCTAGTTCTGCTATTTTCAAGAAGTGTAGGATCATCTTTTGATGTAGCTGATAACACACAGCAATTGCTGCATGCCTTGCCTTGATTTTTGTTGCTACAAAATCATCAATACTGCTACAAGTTGGTAAAAATCCACCTCAGTTTTATACTCAGGATCCAAATAGCAGTAAATTCCACTATGAATAATGCTTGTCCAATTCAAATAGCAACAAGAGCAAGACCAAAAGTGGAGTCTCATTTGACCAAATTATATGCAACCAGTATTTGCCCTTTCCTTCACATTCTATTTCCAATCATCAGAAATAAATGGCACTTTCTGCAAAAATTAAAAGAAAGGCAGTGAGCAATATGCTACCAAGAAGAACTGGAACAAGCAAAAGTTAACAGTAGCCAGTCTTCTTTTGAAAAGAATTCATGTCTTGGCTAGGAACAATTATCTTAGCTCCTTTCAGAAGCCCTGCATTCCCACTGGAATCTGCCTCATCATTAGCAGTAAGTGTGTTCTTGCTGATAATTCGGTATATCCCAGTTAGAATGGTCAAAAAGGCAGTTTCAACATTAGTGGACTCAAGGACTGATTTCCAATATTATGCATCATATATGGAAGCAAGCCTAAAAACATAACTCTATCCACTGTTCTTTGAGACTTAAAAGTCACAACACATACTACTAATCTCCACTATTCTGTGAGACTAACTTACAATACAATACATGCTTGTTATGATCCATAACCATAACAATAATACTAAGTTTGAGAATTTTCCTTTCTTTCCCAGCATTTATAGCTTATAAATTGATCCATAATTTTGTGGATGATTATATAAAATTACCTTCATGGTCAAGGTTCTATTTGCTTCTACCAACATCTGCTCCTGTAACGAAACAATAGCTTGAAATTATTAGGCACACATAAGGTTTATTTATTCCTATAGTTATGTCAACACCATGTACCTTATTTTGTAGATCAGCTAACTGGTCCAGCATGAATTGTGTCTGCATAATGATGTTCCAGACAGTGCCAAATAACCAGCAAGAGTTAAAAATGCGCTTATCTTTAGGAATTTCACAGTAATGCAAAATTAGAAGAATACAATCACAATAAATCACATCTTTCTACCCCATGTGTAAATTTATGAATTATCAAAAACTGGACATGTAATTTCTTGACACTACATTTTCTTCACATCTCAAAATGTCAAAATCATCAATGAAGAGTAAATCCTATCCTATTTGTGTCAGTTTTCTATAACCTAATTCAAAATGTTTGAACTCCTAATGCAGCAAAAAACAAAAATCAGTAATAAAAGTTTCATGTGTCATAATATCATAAATCGCCTTTATCATATAGTAATTGAGGCATCAACCATATATTTGCAAAAAAGTTATAGATAAAAAATGATATGAAATCAAATTGAGAAAATTACATTAGGCTGCTGCAAAAACTAATTGATAAGTTTTATCTATATAATTTTCTGAAAAAAAACTTATTTCTTAAACACAAATACTTTGTTACCTTTGTGGACCTCACTTGCTTGACAGAGGAATCCAATTGCCGTTCAAGCTGCTCAAGTTCTTTGGTATTCAGCGGTCCCAAGTCTTCTCCTAGAAGGTTTCTGCAGCAACAGACAAATGCAATGGTCATGACAATTAAATCCAGCTGATGCAACTGGTAAACTGTTAATGAAAAAGATAAATTTCTCTGTGGTAGCTAACTGACCGCTAGAAGTTTTTCTCACACCTTAATCTGCAAGAAATCTATGCTAATATAAAATTTGGATAAACAATTTTACTTTACATACACATGTCAACACTAGGATTTTTTGTTTGTTTTATAAAAAAAATAATTTTTAAAAAAATAAATAAATTTGTTTTTTAACTTTTTTTTAAAAAAAACTTTAATTTTTTTATTTTAAAATTGTTTTAATTTTTTTTTAAGTTTTTGTATTATTTTCATGTTTTCCTTAATTGTTTAATTTTTTTTCTTAAGACTTTTTTTTTTTTGCTAATACTTTTTTTTTGAATTTATTTGTATACACTGACAGTCTAAAGTTTTTTTCCCTGTCAACCAATCATAAATTGCCAAACAGTAAAAGTAGAGTTGTCATGTTCTTAATGTTTTAATTTTTACATACTTATATTTTAATGTATATATAAGTTAATATTTTTTATATTTTATATTTATATATATATATATATATATTATATATATATATATATATATATTTTAATATTTTCTGGTTCGAACCGAATCAAACCAAACCAATTTTAATTGGTTCGGATATTGTTATTGACTTTTGAAGTTTATAATTTTTTTTTTGTTTTAAAATATTTTTAGGCAGGAAGGGTACCAAAGCTACCCTGTTCTTCCAAAAAATTTAGGGTCGTAAGACTCGAACCAATAATTCGATGAATTTGAAAATCCGAACCAACCAATTAAATTGATTCGTTTTTTTTCTTTTTTATGCACGGATCCGAATTGAACCAAACCCAAAGGTCATTAATTTGGTTATTTTGGAATCGAACCATTGACTATATTTTAATATTTATATATATTTTAAAATTCAATATGTATATCACTTTATCAATTAACAATTTTTCATCTACTGTTCCTGTAACAGTAGAAGAAGTTGTCAACCGATGGACTATTTTGGATTATTTAAATTTATTTATTTATTTTTTAAACATACATTCTTTATAATATTTTAAAAACAATTATTTTTTTCCCCGAATTAGTTTTTTTCCAATTTTCTTTTTTTTAAATGTTTATTTTATAATTGATTTTTTAAAAAAAAAATTGTTTTCTAATTAATTTTTTTAATAATTTTTTTGAATATTTTTTTCTAACTATTATTTTCCTAAATATTTCTTTTATACTTTTTCTTATTATTTTTCTAATTTTTTTCATAATTTACTTTATTATTTATTTATTTTATAATTTTTGTAAATATATTTTTTCCTAATTTGTTTTATATTTTTTTAAATATATATATTTTTTATAATTAATTTCTATTTTTATTATAATTAATTTTTTTTTCTAATTTTTTAAATCTATTTTTCCTAATTATTTTGATTTTTTTTCATAATATTTTATCTAATTATTTTTCGTTTAATTTTTTTCTAATTTAATTTTTTCTTTTTCCTTTTAAAATAATTTTTTTTTAATTAAATTTTGTTATTACTAATTTTTTTTATGTTTTCCATAAATTTTTTAAAAAATTTCCTAATAGATTTTTTTTGCTAATACTTTTTTTAAAAAAATTATTTCTATTAACTAACAGTGTAAAGTTTCTTACATTGCCGACCAATAATAAATTGGCAAACAGTAAAAGTAGAGTTGTCGTGTTCTTGATGTTTTAATTTTTATATACTTATATTTTAATGTATATATAATTTAATAGTTTAAAATTTTATATATTTTCTTATTTATATATATATATATATTTTTTAATATTTTTCGGTTCGAATTGAATCAAACCAAACCAATTTTAATTGGTTCGGATATTGATATTGACTTTTTAAAGTTTATAAATTTTTTTGTTTTTAAATATTTTTAGCCAGGAAAGGTAGCAAAGCTACCATGTTTTTCGAAAAATTTTAGGGTCGTAAGACTCGAACCAATAAATCGATGATTTTGAAAATCCGAACCAACCAATTAAATTGGTTCGTTTTTTTTTCTTTTTTATGCATGACTCCGAATTGAACCAATCCCAAGGGTCATTAATTCGGTTATTTTGGAATCGAACCAATTACTATGTTTTAATATTTATATATATTTTAATATTCAATATGTATATCACTTTATCAATTAACAATTTTTCTTCTACTGTTCCTGTTACGGTAGAAGGAGTTGTCAACTGATGGATTATTTTGGATTATTTAAATTTATTTATTTATTTTTTAAATATTTATTCTTTATAATATTTTTTTAAAAATTTGTTTTTTTTACCTGAATTAGTTTTTTTCTAATTTAATTTTTTAAATGTTTATTTTATAATTGATTTTTTTAAAATAATTATATTTTCTAATTAATATAATTTTTTATTTTTTTTGAATATTTTTTTTAATTATTAATTTCCTAATTTTTTAAAAATATTTTTATATACTTTTTACTATTTTAGTTACTAATTTACTTTTTCTATTTTTTTATATAATTTTATAAAATATATTATCGCCTAACTTTTTTTAAATACATATTTTTTCTAATTAATTTATATTTGTTTTTATAAATTTTTTTTCTAATTTTTTTAAATCTATTTTTTCATAAATATTTTTCTAATTATTTTTCGTTTAATTTTTTTCTAATTTATTTTATTCTTCTACCTTTTAAAATATTTTTTACAATTAAATTTTTTTATTAATATTTTATTTTTGTTATGTTTTCCTTAATTTATTAAAAAAAATTCCAATTCATTTTTTTTTACTAATACTTCTTTTTTAAAATTTATTTGTATAAACTGACAGTGTAAATTTTTTTTACACTGTCGACTAATAATAAATTGGCAAACAGTAAAAGTAGAGTTGTCGTGTTCTTGATTTTTATTTCTTATATAATTATATTTTAATGTATATATAATTTAATAGTTTAAAATTTATATATTTTTTATATTTTTTATTTATATATATATATGTATATATAATTTAATTTTTTTTGGTTCGAAACGAATCAAACCAAACCAATTTTACTTTGTTCGGATAGTGTTATTGACTTTTTAAAGTTTATATATAATTTTTTTTTGTTTTTAAATATTTTTAACCAGGAAATGTAGCAAAGCTACTGTAACACCCTCATTGGGCATTACTTCTGTACTGGCCGAGGTTATTAACCCGGCCACCGAGCTCAAGTACCCGGCCCAGTCCGGAAATTAAGGATAATAAATCAAAGATCATTTAATTAAAGAAATAAGATATTGATATTAAATCCTGATATTATCTAAAATAACCTTATCTGGTTAAAAGAGATAATATCCCTTAAATTAAGGAATCATATCTCAAAAGAGATATCAAGAGACAAATCATATCTCAAAAGAGATATTAAGAGATAAATCAAATCTCTGAATGATATTAAGAGATAAATCAGATCTCTAAGAGATAGGGGAATCCCATTATAAAAGGAGGAGTACCCCTCATAAGAAACTCACTTTCACTGAACACCGGTGACTCTCCCTTAAGCGTGTTAGAGGAACTAGCGTCGACCAAGAGACTATCAAACAGTCTTTGCTCCCTAGTACTCGTCCGATACAAAATTAAGGGATCGAGATCACCGCCCCGCCAAGGGATGAACCTAGAACTACGTCGGGATTTGATTCCCACTGGGATACGTATGACCGGAATCACTGAATTCTGTCAAGCCCAAATCATAAAACAATCCCCTTGGTTTAACGTTCTACGGCGAGATCCCGACAAAACGGATCTCAGCAGGAACATTTGGCACCCACCGTGGGGCCGAGGCAAACTTTCCCCACGCCGCAACTCCAATACTCTTAACCCATGACCCGGATCCGAACCTGAATACAACCGCACTTCATAATCTTTCCTTGCTCCGAACCCGAATTGATTCTCTGCATCAATTCCTATCCAATTCCACCAACCACCAAATCACCACTGTCTCAAACGACATCGTTTCCGCCATCCACCACATCATAGTCAACGGCGCCGCCCTAGTCTCCTACTCCCAAAATCTCGCCGCCGCTGCAAACCCGCCGGATCCACCGGCGACCGACAACGGAGAACACGTGCTCGATTTGAAAACAGAGGTTCCAGAAAACGACGATGTCGAAGATTGCAACGACGACAATTGCGAGATCGTTGAGCTCGACGTCATGGAACTTCTCGCCGAGAACATTCACTTCTGCGAAATTTACGGAAAAGGTTTCAGGCGCGATGCGAATCTGCGAATGCACATGCGCGCGCACGGCGATCAATTCAAGACGCCGGAAGCGTTGGCGAAGCCGGAAGGCGCGATCGACTCCACGCGCCGCCGTGCGACGACGCGATTCTCGTGCCCGTTCGAAGGTTGCAACAGGAACAAGCTGCACGAGAAGTTCAAGGCGTTGAAATCTATGGTTTGCGTGAAGAGCCACTTCAAAAGAAGCCACTGCCCGAAGATGTATTCGTGTGACCGTTGCCAGAAGAAGAATTTCGCGGTGGTCTCGGATTTGAGGAGTCACATGAAGCAGTGCGGGGAATCGAAGGGGAAGTGCTCTTGCGGAACCACGTTTTCGAGGAAGGATAAGTTGTTCGGGCACATGGCGCCTTTTGAGGGTCACATGCCCGCTCTTGGAGGGAGACAGTTATTGTCACCGAAAAATCAGGAGTACTGCATCCAAATGAGTGCATGGAGAGACAATTAATGTGGCCAAGAAACATGGTCCTTGACGTGGCTAACAACCAGCTTTGGGGCAAAAAGTCTCCAACTGAATGAAGTTCATTCTCCTGCTCTCACCGACAAATTCGGTTCCCAAGTGCCAGCCAAAATGGAGGTAACTCTTCTGCTGATAAAAGCATATATGGCAATGATTGCCTACAAAAATATACAAGCTGCAAACAACTCGAACTCCACAATTCCTTGGCATCGATAAAATCGCAGACCGGCTCCTGGCGATATCTTAGAGAGCTCGACCATATGGGCTTGAGAGAATGCCTAAATCAGAGGCCGCGAAATGCTTCGGTGATATTGTTCTTTAAATCTAGTTTAAATCTAATATGATTCGATATGTTTTGCTCCACGCATTTAATGTTGTGTTATGTAGCATCATATCATGTTATTTATTTGAGCAAAGTGATGCTCGGCTGATACCACTCCCAGAGCTCGACCATAGCAACTTCAGGGAATGCCTAGATCAGAGGCCGCAAAGTGCCCAGGTGATATTATTCCTTAAATCTAGCTTAAAACTAATATGTTTTGTATGTTTTGCTCCACACCTTTAATGTTGTGTTATGTAGCATCATATCAAGTTATTTATTTGAGCAAAGTGATGCTCGGCTGATACCACTCCCAGGGTCACAAGATTTGCGGCTACAAAGTGATTGAGCTCCGGCTCCCGAAAGATCAAGCTCTCCCTTGGAAAATAAAATTCCATCGGCTTCAGCACACAGACATCACACTTGACTCCTAAGCAGGAGATGAAGCCTAAACAGGCACTTGACTCCTAAGCAAGAGGAAAAACTACTTGACTCCTAAGCAAGAGGAAAAACTACTTGACTCCTAAGCAGGAGATAAAGCCTAAGCAGGCACTTGACTCCTAAGCAAGAGAAAAAACTACTTGACTCCTAAGCAGGAGATAAAGCCTAAGCAGGCACTTGACTCCTAAGCAAGAGGAAAAACTACTTGACTCCTAAGCAAGAGGAAAAACTACTTGACTCCTAAGCATGAGATAAAGCCTAAGCAGGCACTTGACTCCTAAGCAGGAGATAACACCTAAGCAGGTGCTAAACCCTGAAGAGGCCAACCGAAGCCTCTACAGGTACTTGACTCCTAAGCAGGAGACTCCTAAGCAGGAGATAAAGCCTAAGCAGGCACTTGACTCCTAAGCAGGAGATAACACCTAAAGGTGCTAAACCCTGAAGAGGCCAACCGAAGCCTCTAAAGGTACTTGACTCCTAAGCAGGAGACTCCTAAGCAGGTGCTAAACCCTGAAGAGGTCAACCAAAGCCTCTAAAGGTGCTCGAATCCTAAGCAAGAGCCACATTCGACCGATCAGGGTTGAAGTGCCGAGCCTATATAAATATATCAAGTTGATAAGTGATCAATCAGGATCAACCCATAAAACATCAGAAAATTCACCAAAGTATAAATAAATCCACAAGTAAAATAAGAAATTTTAGGGGCAAGTCCCCAAGTACATAAAGTCTTACAAAAACAAAGATATTTCTAAACCGCTTATACAATTTCAGGAATCTAGGTTCTCCTCCGCCTCGGAAGGAACGGTATTAATCTGGCCAGTTTGGCCCACTTCACCTTCGGGTCCCTCCTCGTCCAATTGATCCTCGCCCTCTTCTCCAGGAGTTGCGGCCTCATCCTCATCCTCCAGCTCGGCCAATGCCACAAGGATCCCGTCTCGGTTGAAATTCTTGTCCACATCGGCACTGAAGAAGTCGGTAGTAAGGTTGAAGTGCTGGAGTTGCTTCACGGCTCGAGAGAAACCGTTAACATGCTCCCTCATGATTGAAGTCTCAGCTTCAGCTAGATCAGCACGGAGCCTCCGGTTCTCCTCCTTCTCGACCTCCAGCAACTTCCGCAACTCCCCGGGTCAAGCTTCTGTCTCGGCTTCCAGCCCTTTCACTACATTTTGAAGATTAAGTCGGTCAGTTCTCTCCGCTTCTAGCTCTGGTCGTAAGAATAGCTTGGCCTTCTTCCACCTGCACCTTTCGGGCCTTCAATCGACCGATGACCCGCCTTGTTCCTCACACTTGGCCGAGCTCCGAGCATTCTCATCCTCCTCATCCTCTAGCTCGGACATTGGAACTAGGATTCCATCTCGGGTAAAATCCTTGTCCACGTCAAAGACAGGAGAAGTCGAGATTCGGATTGAAATTGTCAAGCCGCTTCACGGCTCGGGAAAAGCCATTAACATCCTCCCCTCATGCTAAGCCTCGACTTCACCGGATCGAGAATAGAGCCTCGATTCTCCCCATTCTCGGATTCCAAGAACTTCCACAACTCAAGATGGCTTCCTTCGCGGCTTGAAGCCCTTCCACGACCCTCTTAAGGTTGAGCCGGTCGGTTATTTTCATTTTCCAGCTCGGTCATAAGGTAGTATTGCCCTTTTTCAGCTCCACCTTTTGGGCTTTCAACTGCCCGATTAGCCGAGCTTGCTCTTCACACTTTGCCATGGCTTCTTTAAGCTCATCCCCAGTGCGCAAAGTTCGGGCAGCTTCCGCCTTCATACTTTTCATTATTAGAAAGCTCGCGGCTCGAAGAACAGATAATGGAGGAGACTCAGAAGAGCGTAAGCGACCGCAGCTTTCCTACTCGCATCATGGACCAATTCTAGTAAAAGCCGAGCATATGCTGGCTTAACAACTAGAGAACCCACTATAGGGCCAGAGTTAAAATCATCCAGTTAAGAACAAAGGGCAGAAGCCCAGAAAGCCGAGGTCGAGCATTGCCCCCTCACACCAAAAAGTCGAGGTCGAGCTATGCTCCTCGCACTATGCATCGGAAAAAGTCGAAATCGAGCAATGTTTCCCTCCGCACAAAAAATCCGAGCAAAGTGTTTCGGCCAAGCAAGACGATAACCCAAGAAAGGATTGGTTCTACAAAAAACAGATTTCCGAGCAATGCTTCCTAGAATCATAGTCCAAAGTCCTCGGCACCAAAAGGCGTGTTAAGCTCTTTCGCTTATTTCAAGCTCGGAGCTTGGGGGGCTAACGGGGATAAAGGAAGGATATCACTTAGCCTACAACTCGAAGAACCTGTATGAAAACTATTTTCTCATACAAAAGATATTAGGAAATTTTATTCTGAGACACACCTTCAAGATCGGGAAAAATAATTCAAGGTTAGTGGGTATTTCAAAATCCACCAAATGAAAGGGTTATGAGCTACTCGAAGAAAATGTTAAGAGCTTTCAAGAACTTCAAAGACCAAGCTACATTCGGCAAAAGGCAGGTCAAATTCAAACTCTCAAGATAAGCATCTTGAAAGCATCAAAAGTTAAAGGATGAAATACAAGCACCGAGGTAAATTCCTAATGAACGAGTTTGAACTTGACTCTTCAAAAGATCGGTTCAAACCTGAACCACTGCTAAATCGAATCTCAGCTACCAGCTTCTAAACTTGTCTTAAACAAAGGTAAGATTGAAGTATCTTATGTTCAAAGCATGTTACTGGCCGAGATGTGAACCTCAACCACTAAACTCGAGTACTGCCCGAGAGGTATTAACCGAAGTAAGAAGATCTATGCAAATCCAGTACCTTATCAACACCAAGGACAAGCTCAGCTTCATTCACAAAACTCTTTCGCTTATTCCGAGCTCAAAGCTTGGAGAGCTTATATACTGATCGAAATATTAAAATCGGCCACTGAGCCCACCAAACTAAAATATTGAATGAGAAATAAAGCTAGATCTCCAAACCCAAACAATCAAAGGGAAATGATTACTAGACTCGCCCACCGAGTCCGTTGAACTTAAGAATTGGCCGAAATGTGAAGCTCGGCAACTTGAAACGAGAAGCTCAGGCTCTCGACCACTCGGTTGAGCTCCGGCTCCCGACTGCTCGATTGAGATCCGGCTCTCGACTTATCGTTCGAGCACGCAACTACAGCGCAAGCCTCAGAAATGATGCCGTGAAGGCCACGTGTCACACACAGTAACGTCTCTTTTCCATCTCGGGAACCAAGAAAGTATGGCCTCAACAGGAGACGAGTAACCATCCCCACCTCGGCTCGATACCTCGAAAGCGTCAAGCTCGGTCACCCGAGATGCTCACCGAGTTGGAGGATGTGAACACATATATAAGGTATGAAGCTCGGCCACTCACCTCACCGAGACGAAAGATCAAAAGGTGAAACCAAGTTCCTAGCCTCGGCTCCTTCGAAAAAGCTTCCACGTGATCAGCTCGAAGCTTGGGGGGCTTGTGTATGGACCGAGATACAGAGCTCGGCTAAAACATCATGAAAGCTTCTACGCCTAATCAGCTCAAAGCTTGGGGGGCTTGTGTACTGGCCGAGGTTATTAACCCGGCCACCGAGCTCAAGTATCCGGCCCAGTCCGGAAATTAAGGATAATAAATCAAAGATCATTTAATTAAAGAAATAAGATATTGATATTAAATCCTGATATTATCTAAAATAACCTTATCTGGTTAAAAGAGATAATATCCCTTAAATTAAGGAATCATATCTCAAAAGAGATATCAAGAGACAAATCATATCTCAAAAGAGATATTAAGAGATAAATCAAATCTCTGAAAGATATTAAGAGATAAATCAGATTTCTAAGAGATAGGGGAATCCCATTATAAAAGGAGGAGTACCTCTCATAAGAAACTCACTTTCACTGAACACCGGTGACTCTCCCTTAAGCGTGTTAGAGGAACTAGCGTCGACCAAGAGACTATCAAACAGTCCTTGCTCCCTAGTACTCGTCCGATACAAAATTAAGGGATCGAGATCACCGCCCCGCCAAGGGATGAACCTAGAACTACGTCGGGCTTTGATTCCCACTGGGATACGTAGGACCGGAATCACTGAATTCTGTCAAGCCCAAATCATAAAACAATCCCCTTGGTTTAACGTTCTATGGCGAGATCCCGACAAAACGGATCTCAGCAGGAACAACTTCTTAACACGTGCGGAAATAAATTAAAAAGTAATTTACTGGTTGCTTTCGGAAAATTAATTTATTTGAGGTCAGAAAACTTGGGTGTAAAAATTTTCTTCTGCGGAAAACTTTGGAACACCATGATACATACACTAAAACAGTAAAATCAAATTCTTAACGAGGTCACTACGACATATAATTTTTCTCAAAAAGTTTCAATTTTTAAAAAAGAGAAAATTAAACCAAAGACTAATTACAACCCCACAGTTACCGACCTTTTCTAACTTACAACCCAACCAAGACTCCTAAGCTGGTCACTCTACAAGACATTTATTTGGAAAGACCCATGTGGTCATTCCCACGAACAAATGCTTCTTCAAGCATCTAGAGATTAAGTCCGCAAGCAACTTAAAGAACTCATCCGCTTCATCTGTACTAGTATCCCAAGATACAACGGCAATTACCAGAAGAACCTGATATATTTGTAAGGGTGAGACGTCAATATATGGATTTAACACAATAACCGCATGAGTGACACAAAAGCAAACATATATACATATACATTTCCATAAATAAACAAGCAGTCTATCACTGGGTTTCATACCCGATCACAGTCTTTTGAAAAAAATGCATGAACACTTCAATATTCAGGCTCTAATTTAATACCTAATCTCCGGAGACCCCAACACCAAATAAATGAGTTGATCACACTCAATTGCCAGGTATATTAGGCACTTCGTGGCATGGAATACTTTATTCATCAAAGCACCATACATACTTCGTAGCAAGGAATATCTTATTTATCAAGGCACCGTACATAACTTTGTAGCATGGAATACCTTATTCACCAAGGCACCATACATAACTTCGTAGCATAGAATACCTTATTCACCAAGGCACCATACATAACTTCATAGCCCGAATACCCTATCATTAAGGTATCAGACATAGAACGTGGGCACGTCTGCCAATGCATGCATATAAAACATTTTGTTCTCGTTATTTTTCTTTCTGTTCATTCTTCTTTTGTCGAAGCTCAAGATGGCTTACAACTATTCATAAATTTTAACGTAATAGATTTCTCAACACTAACACAGGACATGAAGTCCGAATGCTCAATCACAAAACCTTAGACCTTGCAATCAATCTTGAGTATAAAACCTATTTATTTTGAAAATTATCAAAATAACCTATATCGTTGGAAATGAGATATAAAATCTATTCATTTCCTTCTCGGGCCAAAATTAGGTTTTTCGATCAGTAAAATCTTACTGTCAATAAAAACGTAGACCGGGTTCCGTCTGAATTTTCAATAAAAAATTTTACCGTATACTTATAAAAATAAGTATGATATGAATATGACTTTGGTTTTCCCAAAATCATTTTCTAATTTTTATATAAAAATATAAACGTTTATTTATATTTATACCGATCTTAGAAAGCAAAAAAATCGGGGTGTTACAGCTACTGTATTCTTCGAAAAAGTTTTGGATCGTAAGACTCGAACCAATAATTCGATGAATTTGAAAGTCCAAAACAACCAATTAAATTGGTTCTTTTTTTCTTTTTTGTGCACGGCTCCGAATTCAACCAAACTCAAAGTTTTCATTAATTCGGTTATTTTGGAACCGAACCAATTACTATATTTTAATATTCAATATGTATATCACTTAATGAATTAATAACTTTTCTTCTACTGTTCATGTAACAGTAGAAGGAGTTGTCAACTGGTGGTTTAATTGGATTATTTAAATTTATTTATTTATTTTTAAACACATATATTCTTTATAATATTTTTTTAAAAATTTATTTTTTTACTGCTCCGAATTGAACCAAACTCAATGGTCATTAATTCGGTTATTTTTGAACCGAACCAATTACTGTATTTTAATATTTATATATATTTTAGTATTCAATATGTATATCATTTTATCAATTAACAACTTTTCTTCTACCATTCCTATAACAATAGAATGAGTTGTCAACTGTTGGATTATTTTGGATTATTTAAATTTCTTTATTTCTTTATTTTTTAAACACATATTCTTTATAATATATTTTTTTAAATTTTTTTCCCCGAATTAGTTTTTTTATAATTTACTTTTTATAAACTGATTATTTTTATAATTGATTTTTTAAAATATTTTTGTTTTCTAATTAATTTTATTTTTCTAATTATTATTTTCCTATTTTTTAAATATTTTTTGTATATACTTTTCTAATTGTTTTAAAAAAAACGTTTTTTTCTAATTTACTTTTTTATTTTTTTAATATATGTATTGACATAAATATAGGCAGGGCTATTTATATTTTGTATTTTTTTTGTATGTCATTGCCTTTGTTTTTTCTATTTTAACTAATAAATCTATATCTATACAAATTAATAAGGGGGAATGCTGATTTTTAATGTAGCACAATGGTGCAAGCCACATGTCAAGTGATAAATTTTTTTATTTATTATTTTCTAAAATTTGTATATATTTTTTGTTTTAAAATATTTACAAACCGATAAAGGTACAATGTTTTGGGAGTCAAACACGACAATCTCTGAATTGACATAAATAGAGGTAGAGCTATTCATATTTTCTAATCTATTTTTTTCTACATCATTGCCTTTGTTTTTTCTATTTTAAATAATAAATCTATATCTATATTAATTAATAAGGAGAATTGATGATTTTCTAATAAAGTGACACGTGTCAGCACCACGTGATTTAAGAGGATTGGTTGATCATTAGTAATAATCGACGAGGAAGACTTAACACATAGTGTTACATTACGTATTGTAATATCATTTTAAAATAAAAATAATATTCAATTCTTTGCACTCAAATTATAGATAAAATTGTTTCAAGGTTTTTGCTGACCACTTCTGTCTATAAATAAAAAGCCTTGGAGATGAATGAGTACCACCATTATGGGTGAGAAGGAAATATTGAAAGCAATGTGCGAAATAAGTCAATAAAATATTTGTCATAGTGGACTTAATTTGGAATAAAGGAAAAAAAAGTTTCATACATATAGAGACACAATTCAGGTTATTAATTATAACAATTCTATCAATAATAATAGTAATTGATGACCCGTGCATCGCACGGTGCAAAAATACTAGTAGACATAATAAATAAAGAGAAAATGATATTTGTTTTATGATGAGACGTGCAATGGCCAAAATGGTGGTGGCTCCGATGGCGGCGAGACATGCTCCTCGAAAGTTTGTAACAGAGAAGAAGGG
This sequence comes from Sophora flavescens, assembly GCA_030762895.1. Classification (NCBI taxonomy): domain Eukaryota; kingdom Viridiplantae; phylum Streptophyta; class Magnoliopsida; order Fabales; family Fabaceae; genus Sophora; species Sophora flavescens. Next base: position 29,513,299 of record CM061063.1, on the reverse strand, counting down.
TGCCCATGAGTCGGTGACAGTGTGGCTTGCTCCGGAGAGGCGAGGCGTGGTGTGCTTCGACGGCATCCTGTTGTGCTCCGGCGAGTCGTGGCGTGCTAGTAAGGCGACGGCGCGTGGTGTTCTTCGACGGCAGCGTGGCATGGCGTGGGGTCAACGACCTCGAAACAACTGAACAGAGAAGGTATTGGCGGCGAAGAAAGGGTCGAGAACGAAGCATGGGGGGAAAGAAAGGAAAAGGGTCACGTGATTGTTTTCTAAGTAATTTTTATTTTCTTAAGACAGGGGACACCATGGAACATCTATATCAATATCTATATACTTAATATATGTGGAACACATATTCACTATTCATAACCGGTTTGTTGAGGAGCTAACACGTGACGTTACTGTAGCGCTACAATAAATTTTTTTAAATTTAAATTCTGTCTTTCTTTTTAAAATAAAAAAAATATTTTTTAATGAAAAAATATTTTTTAAAAAAAATTCCGAATTTTTTTTATTAAAAAATAATAGCACAACTGTATCATTTTTTGTTTTGTTTTTTTTTTAAACTTAAATATTGTCTTTCTTTTTAAAATAAAATAAAAAAAATTCAATTTTTTTTAATTAAAATTAAATATATATAAAAAAAATTCCGATTTTTTTTAAATAATCTTTTTTTACATTTTTATTAAAAAAAATTCTTTTAACTTTGTTTAATTAAAAAATTATTTTTTTTACTGAAAATTTTTTTACTAATTTTTTTTATAATTTTTGTAAAATAATAAATTTTCAATTTAGTTTTTTTTAAAATTTAAATTAAAAATTATTTATTTTAAATTGTTTAATATTAGATATTTTGATTAAAACAAATGGTAGCTTGATTTTAAAATATTTTTGTAATCAATCAACATATACAATTGGGAAGTATTTGGACCGAAATTTGAGGCTTTTTTATATTTTTATTTTGTTTTGAAATAAATTTAATATATATATATATATATATATTGTACGTTTATTTTTTTTAGTTTGTTATTTTATTTTTTACTCTTTTTTAAAAAATATTAATTTTTTAAGTTTAATTTTTTTACATTTTTTGTTACTTTAATTTTTTTTTACTTTTTAAATAATTTTTTTAAATTTTTCCTTACTTTTAAAATTTATTTTTCTAATATTTTTTTTTTGAATTTAATTTGTATACACTGATAGTTTAAAATTTTTTTATACCATCAGTCAATCATAAATTGGCAAACAGTAAAAGTAGAGTTGTCATGTTCTTGATGTTTTAATTTTTATATACTTATATTTTAATATATATATATATATATATAATTTAATAGTTTAAAATTTAAAATTTATATTTTATATATATATATATATATATTTTAATATTTTCGTGTTCGAACCGAATCAAACCGCACCAATTTTAATTGGTTCGGATATTGTTATTGACTTTTTAAAGTTTATATTTTTTTTGTCTTTAAATGCTTTAACCATGAAAGGTTGCAAAGCTACTGTGTTCTTCGGAAAAGTTTAGGGGCGTGAGACCTGAACCAATAATTTGATGAACTCAAAAATCTGAACATAACCAATTATATTGGTTTGTATTTTTTTGTGTTAGGGACCGAGCCAAACCTAACCAAACCAGAAAACCTGAACATGTAATGACTGAACCGCTTCTTTCCGGTAGCACAACAGTGCTTCCAGGTGTCACTTTCTCCATCAACATTTGGTTTCATTAGTTTTTTTTCCAGTTTTTTATTTTTTTTTTAAATGATAAAATGGGTGATTTTTTGGCTTCATCAATTGGCAAATCAAAAGGGCACTTGTGTGGCTGACAAAATCTACAACAATAATAAAATAAAATAAAATAATATAAAGTTAGGTAGAATTTTATTATTAATTTAAATAATAATAAAATAATAGAATATAAAATTTACAAAATAATTCACTATTTATATTAACAATAAAATAGTAAAAGATAAATATGAGTAGAGATATGATTAAAATAATATGAATTGTTAGTGTAAAAAATTTTACACTGACATCCACAAATATTTTAATATTTATGCTTTTATTTTAATAATTAAGAAAGAAGAACAACATTAATACTCAAGATGCATGATATCATTGGATGCCAGCATAAAACTCCTTTATACTAACGATGTATAAAAATCAAACTCTTAGAAATAATCATTATTTAAAATAGGGTTAAATATGTTTTTAGTACATAATTTTTTAATTAAGTTTTTTTAAAAAAACCTTTTTTATTAAAAAAGCTTTTAAATAAAAAATTATTTATTTTAAATATTATATATTAGATATTTTGTTTAAAACAAATGGTAGCTTGATTTTAAAATATTTTTTTAATCAATCAACATATACAATTGGGAAGTGTCCGGTTACTGTTACAGTAACAGTAACCAGACAAGTGTCATCACCAGAAATTTGTGATTTTTTTAAATTTGTTTTAAAAAAATTTATATTTTTTTAACCTTTATTTTTTTTTACTTTTTTACTTTTTTCAAAAAAAAGTATTTTTAAAATTTTTTAAAAATGTTTGTACAATTTTTTGTTTTTTAAAATTTTTTTTTATGTTTTCCTTAATTTTATTTTTTTTTTCTAATAGTTTTTTTTTGCTAATACTTTTTTTTTGAATTTAATTTGTATACACTGACAGTGTAAAGTTGTTTTACACTGTCAATCAATCATAAATTGGCAAACATTAAAAGTAGAGTTGTCATGTTCTTGATGTTTTAATTTTTATATACTTATATTTTAATGTATATATAATTTAATTGTTTAAAACTTAATATTTATATATTTTTTATTTATATATATATATATATATATATATATATATATTTTAATATTTTCCGGTTCAAACCGAATCAAACCAAACCAATTTTAATTGGTTCGGATATTGTTATTGACTTTTAAAGTTTATAATTTTTTTTGTTTTTAAATATTTTTAGCCAGGAAAGATAGCAAAGCTACCGTGTTCTTCGAAAAAGTTTAAGGTCGTAAGACTCGAACCAATAATTCGATGAATTTGAAAATCCGAACCAACCAACTAAATTGACTCGTTTTTTTTCTTTTTTGTGTACGGCTCCGAATTGAACCAAACCCAATTGTCATTAGTTCGGTTATTTTGGAACCGAACCAATTACTATATTTTAATATTTATATATATTTTAATATTCAATATGTATATCACTCTATCAATTGACAACTTTTCTTGTACTGTTCCTGTAACAGTAGAAGGAGTTGTCAATCGATAGGTTATTTTGGATTATTTAAATTTATTTATTTATTTCTTAAACATATATTTTGTTGGTTTTAGCTACCATTTTCTTCAAAAAAGTTTAGGGTCGTAAGACTCGAACCAATAATTCGATGAATTTGAAAATCCAAACCAACCAATTAAATTGGTTCATTTTTTTTTTGTGTTTGGCTCTGAATTGAACCAAACCCAATGGTCATTAGTTTGGTTTTTTTTTGCTAATACTTTTTTTAAATTTAATTTGTATATACTGACAGTGTAAAGTTTTTTTACACTATCAACTAATCATAAGTTGGCAATTTTAATTGGTTCTAACTGAATCAAACCAAACCAATTTTAATTGGTTCGGATATTGTTATTGACTTTTTTAAAGTTTATATTTTTTTTCCTTAAATGTTTTAACCATGAAAGATTGCAAATCTACCGTGTTTTTCGGAAAAGTTTAGGGACGTGAGATATGAACCAATAATTTGATGAACCCAAAAATATGAACATAACCAATTATATTGGTTTGTACTTTTTTGTGTTAGAGTCTGAACCGAACCTAAGCAAACCCGAAAATCTGAACATGTAATTAATGGTTGAATCGCTTTTTTTCTAGCAGCACAATAGTGCTTCCAGGTGTCACTTTCTCCATCAACATTTGATTTCATTAGCTTTTTTTCAGTTTTTATTTTTTTTAAATGATAAATGGGTGATTTTTTGGCTTCATCAATTGACAATTCCAAAAGGCACTTGTGTGGCTGACACTATCTACAACAATAATAAAATAAAATAATATAAAGTTAGGTAGAATTTTTTTATTAATTTAAATAATAATTAAATAAAAGAATATAAAATTTACAAAATAATTCACTATTTATATTAACAATAAAATAGTAAAAGATAGATATGAGTAGAGATGTGATTAAAATAGTATGAATTGTTTACACTGACATCCACTAATATTTTAATATTTATGCTTTTATTTTAATAATTAAGAAAGAAAAAACAACATTAATATTGATGAAGCATGATATCATTGGATGATAACGTAAAATTCCTTTATACTAACGATGTATAGAAATCAAATTCTTAGAAATAATCATTATTTAAAATAGGGTTAGATATGTTTTTAGTCCCTCATTATTTACAAAAGTTGGTTTTAGTCCCCCGTTTGGAAAATGTACTTTTTTTAGTCTCCTGTTTTTTAAAATGTGTCAGAAATGGTCTCTACAACACACTTCCAATTAAATTGGTTCGTATTTTTTTGTGTCAGGAAGTGAACCAAACTCGATGGTCATTGGTTCAGTTATCAGGTTCAAGGATTACGGAAACGAACCAATTAATATATTTTAATATGTATATGTATATATTTAATATTTCTATATTTATATATAGTGTAATAGTTTACTATTTTAATATTTTTTATTTATATGTTTATATATATATATTAATATTTTCAGGTCTGAACTGAACCAATTTGATTGGTTTGGCTTTTATATTATTTTATTATTGACTTTTTAAAGTTTATATTTTTTTTGTTTTTAAATGTTTTTAACCTCGAAAGGTAGCAAGCTACCATGTTCTTCGAGAAGTTTGGGGGCATAAAACCATGTATGTCTTGATTTTGATGCTAGGTCCAGATTTAAAACCACTTGCTGTTTATATTTTCATTAGTATAATATAATTATAGTATGAACAATTTAAATATTTTGTTTCAATCAATAAAATATAATATTATTATATTTCAAAATAAAAATAACAATTACAACGGGGTTTGAATTAAATATTGCTATAATTTATTTTGCAAGAAAATTTACCTAGAACGTAGGGGTAAACTACACTAGTATTATACAATACTTAAGCATGGTTAATTTAAAAAAAAACAAGATTAAGCAATGACTAAAGTTTGTGATATGAAACTTATCCCCACCTAAACTTTAATTTTATTAAAAAAAATCCAAGATTATAGTACACACGATTGTATTTCCTTAAAAAAAAAAAAAAGACATACGATTGTATTATATGGTATTAATTTATTCACATTAGACTATTTATTCAATAGATGAACAGCAAGCTCAATTGTATCATATATTCCATAGTGAATTCATATCAAGCTCTTCTAACTGGGTGAACATGGGAACTAGCCAATTAGAAAAAACTAACTCGTTATTAGGAAAGAATAAAAAAGAAGCATCTCTCTCTTCCCTCTCTAACCCGCCAAATACTTGATAAAAAAAATGATGTTTAAAGAAAAATATATCTTCAGAAAATTGTTTATAACCTTTAATAATTTTAAATATATACTAATGACTTTTTATGGAAACTTAACTTTAATTTATGTTAATATCGTCATTAATTAGTCCATTATTATTATTAAAAACACTTCAATATCCATTACTACAATGAATTCAGAATTAAAATAACCCACTTATTCCTTCCCACATTCTACATTTTGTCCAAAAGGAAACTTAGGAGTTACAATATTACGGCTTGGAGTAAGCTTCACACCATTTTCCCTTCACAAACAACCCTTTAACGTCACCATAAACCAAGTTCTTTCCCATTTTTGTCTCCATCAAACACCTTCACGAAAGCCATTGTAGGTAGAGTAAATCATGATTCCATTCCATTTCATGGAAGTGGAAATAGAAAGATCACAAACCTGTCCATGTGTAGTTTAGGCCCTCCTTTAACAGCCATAGAGAGGTTCTTATGAGGTCAACACCACTTCTCTCATAAGCAACAACAGCCTCATATGTTGCAAAGAACAATAACCATGCAAGTGTTTTTGGAGAAGAGTTTTACGGTTTTGGTTGTTCGAGTGGTTCAACTTATAGGTTTTTGTGGCCTAACACTCAAGAAGGAAGTTTGTTTGGTGAATTCATAGCAAATGAAGAGGCTTTGAATTGGACAGACCAATTTCCTGGGTTATGTTTGAAAGAAGATGTGCAAGTTTTAGGGAAGAATGTGAAAGTGGCGGGAAGAACGCCTAAGAAAGGATCTTCTCTTTCTTTGATCAAAGGATAGTGGACTGAAGAAGAATACATGTTGAGTACAATGACCAATTTTTTTTTAATCTTATATGTATGTATAACTAAACTTTTAAGGTGATTTCTTATTTATATATAATTGAAGGAAATTGTTAAAGTTGGTGAAGCAATATGATATAACAAAATGGTCTCAAATAGCTGAGAAATTAGGGGGAAAGACTGGCAAGCAGTGTCGAGAGAGGTGGCATATTCATCTTCGACCAGATATAAAGGTTTGCTACTCCCTCGTCGGTCCTTGTTTATTATGGTATGCATTTTGATGCTAATTTTTGTTCATTTTGTGGCCTAGCTAACACTCAAGAAGGAATTTTTTTTGGTGAACTCATAGCAAATTTCCTGCGTTATGTTTGAAAGAAGATGTGCAAGTTTTAGGGAATAATGTGAAAGTGGAGGGAAGAAAGCATAAGATAGGGTCTTCTCTTTCTAAGAAGAGAGGTTGGGTACAATGAAATAAGGGCTTGAATTAAGGTTCACACCATTTTTATCTCACAAATTAAACAACCATTTAACCTTACCATAAACCAAGTCCTTTCCCATTTTAATTAGTCTCCATCAAACACTTTCATGAAAACCATAGTAGGTAGAGTAAATGGCGGTGGTGTGTTGTGTTTTTTTTGTTGGATGAAGTTGCTATGTTAATATTAGACTAGATATCTCAATAAATAGATGGTGATCATTTTCTTTTTTTGATAGGCAAATGTTAGTATTTTTGTTAGTGGGTGAGGTTTGAACTCTCAACCTCCTTATCACTCCACTCCTTAACTCCTCCACTCAAACCACCTTGATCACCTTATGACTCCTTAAATAGGTGGTGGTCATGTTTTTTAAATTTAGACTCATGCTTTTGTAATAGTTAAGCTTAAATGGTATGTTTGAATTCATGTTTTTGTAATGGTCAAACTTAAATTATATTTGACAGGTGCATGTTTTTAGGATGCTCTGAGCTTTTTAAGTTTCTTTTTTGTAGTAGCTAATAAATCTTGAATTTCACATACTATATGTTAAGTACATATCTCTATTTTTATAAAATATCATATAATATTAAGAGTTTAATGGCTAGTGTAAAGTTTTTTAACACTGTCAATCAATTACCAATCATGGTTTAAATGACTTTTAAAGTAGTTATGATAAGAATAAAAAAAATTCACTGACGTGGCAATAGGGATGACAATTTGGACCCTACCATATGGGTACCCGCAAAAATACCCACAACGGTAGGGTAATTACCCGTTTTATGGGTATGAGTTCGGGTATGGGTAATTACCCACAAATAAGAGATGTTATGGGTGCGGGTATGGGTACTAGTACCCACCCCGCCCCGCATATAATTATAATTATATATCAATTTTTAAGAATAAAATTAAAAAAGTTCTAAACCAGGGACTCGCTAGTGTTTTTCCTTTTCCAGACTTACAAGTTTATGAATTTATTGTTTTGAATGTTTATTATGATATTTACTCGTTTTGGATGTTTTTATTTAGTTTAATACTTTGGTTTGTAATGTTTCATGAGTAGATCTGAAAGTTCTTTGGATGATTTTAAATTGAGTTATAATGTTCTTTATGTTCTTTATTGTTTTTTCTTATTTTAAAGGCAGGTAACGAGTGCCGGTGTGGGTACTTAGGTACTTGTAGGGTACGAGTAAGGGTACTAAAGTTGCTACCCACGCGGGTATGGGTCCGGATAATTTTTTCAAACGCTGGTATGGAGACGGGCCCAGACTCTATTCATTACCATCCCTACATGGCAATTTATAATTGAATGTCAGTGTAAAGCTTTACACTTCAGTTTATAGATATTAAAATCTTTATTAAGTACTATGATGAAATTAAAAAATAATTAAATAAAAATGTTTCATAAATGAAAAAAATAATTAAATTATAAATGAGTTAAACAAGTCAAACTCAGTTTTTATTATTTTTAAACAAGTCAAGTTCAAGCTTTTAGTTAAGCTCATTTAAGCCAAACTTAAGCTTCACTATTTATTGACAAATCAAGCTCAAACTTCAAGTGCTCGGCTCAGCTCAACTCGTTTACACCCTAGTCAACAATACTTGATTTTTAATGATTAATTTGTTGAAATAACGGCTAACAATAATAAAGTTATAAGTTAAGAGTTCAGGGTATTTAGTTTTAAATTTTCATATAAAGGGCAATTATGTAGAACAAATTAGTGATGGGTTATGAATAGAGAAATGATATTTTGACACCAACTTTTGACACCACCAATCAAGGTGAGTTTAGAAAAGAAAAGGATGAAAGATGAGAGAGAAATAATAAATAAATATATGGGAAAAATATAAAAGTAGGTGTTGGTGTTGGTGTTGGTGTTTGGTTTTGGTGTCAAAATAACACTCCTCTTATAAATACATTCAAATAATTTTACTGGGTTTAAAAGCTGGAATATTTCATTTGAATTTGAAAAGATATCTTTCATACATAAATTATTTTCTATCAATATAAAAAAAACCTATAGTGAAGTTTATTTCGATGAAAATTGATTAGAAAAATTCTAGGGCTTATGCTTGCTCGATCTAATCATAGTCATTATATATATTTTTTTTGATAAGTAAAAAATTGTATTAGTAGAATACCAGAAGTAATCAAACCGAATACAATAAGGACATAAATACAGGAGGAAAATCAGGTAAGTATTCAACCACGAGTAAATCCTACCAACTAGGTTGGAAATGTAACTCATAAAACCTCATTTTATTTCCCAACAAAAAGCCATCACCCATCGGCCATCACCCATACAGAGAAAGCCAGCGAGTTCCATACAAAGTAATTAAAACTAGCAAGTTAATTCATTTAACCATCCTAACTAAGGCACCTGAACTTTAGTCCCCCCATAATAAAGAAGTTTTCTACTCAAGCCAAGAACAATATTTTAGTATCAATTTTTCAAAATTAAAGAACCATTTCCACCCTCATAGTTTTTCCTTTTTTTAGTAACAATATTCGCTATTAGTTTATAAAAAAATACATTTAATACAATTCATGACAATCTTTTTAATTTTCACACATTGTTATTTATATAGTATAGGTTTTTCAGTAATTCAAAATAGAAAGTTTTGAATGAAAACTTTGGATTCTAGAGGGTCCAAAATCACGCATGCTTCCGGTAGAAGTGATTTTTTAATTTTGAAAGTGTTTTTTTAAATTTAGCTTTCAATAAAATCATTTATGGGTTGTATATATAGAATTGATTTGAAGAAAAACAAGAATTTCTAGCTTTTCTGTTGAGTAGAATCGATTCTATGTGTGAGACTTACAATATTCCTTATATTTACACTTAAAAATGATTTTACTTTATCATTCAAACAAAACCAATTCTTCTAAACACACTTTTAAAATATCATTACCAAATAGAAATCAATTTTTTTAAACTTAATTCTTCAATTCTACCCAAAATCTAATTAAAACAAAAGAACCTTTAATCTATTGGATAGGCCCGTACACACACTATATTTCCCATTTGATTACAAGGATAGCATATTTGCAAATGCAAATGAAGAAAACGTTGTCTCTTCTAATTAGTTGCCTAAGTTGGTGGGGATTACATCAACTAAGGTAAGAATTTGTATTTCCATACCATAAATAATTTTTTCCATAAAATTAGAACTTATAAACTTTTCTTTGGATGAATGTTTCTGATATGCTCAAAATTAAGTATTTTGAACTGCTTCCACCATGATTATGGATAGAGTGTTGAATAATGTGCATGTATCTTATGTATGAGATATGATTTTACTCAATCTTATGTATGTCATTAGCATGATGTGGTTTTTTTATTTTTTTATTTTTTATTGTAATCAAGCAAGACTCATGTAGTACGAACTCTACTACTTTTGCGGTAAAGGTTTTTCAGCATAATGCGAAAAAGACCAGACACTCATTGGTTTGGTTTATTGTATTTTTTTAAATTTTTTTTTGCTTACATGTTGTTTTTTATTATTATACAATTTAAAATTTGAAATCTGCAAACCAGGGAGAAGTTTTATAGTTATAGCATCCTCTTTTCCCTCTCTAATAATCCGTCAAATACTTGATAAAAAAATATATGATGTTTAAATGAAAAATATATCTTCAAAAAACTGTTTATAACCTTTAATAATTTTAAATATAGACTAATGACTTTTAATGGAAATTTAATTACAATTTATGTTAAATTATTCTGTTATTATTATTATTAAAATCACTTCAATATACATTACTACAATAAATTCATAATTAAATTAATTATTAACAATGAAATAATATAGGGTTATTATCACCCACTTATTCCTCCCCACATTCTACATTTTGTTCAAATTTAAAGTAAACTCAGGAGTTACAATATTAGGACTCACACCATTTCCTTTTTTTTAATTATCAAAAGGTGTATTTATATATCAAGAGTACTAGGAGTACTCATCCATGTACAATGTAACCTCTAAGTTACAACACAACCTACTAAAACAGCCAGCCAGCTAGCATTGAAAACTTAATAGCCACAGCCAGTAAACATTGCCAAAAAAGCACAAGAACCAGACTCCTACATAACACATCACACCTTTACTTACATTTGCAGGAATTCTATATATCCCCAAAAAGATCATCGAACTAACCCACAAACAACCCTTCCAAAACTAAAAGTTCTTTCTCATTTTTGTCTTCATCAAACACCACCTTCATGAAAGCCATTGTAGGTAGAGTAGATGGTGGTGGTTCTGATTCCATTCCATTTCATGGAATTGGAAATAGAAAGGTCACAAACCCTTTCATGTGTCGTTCAAGTCCTCCTTTAACAGCCATAAAGAGGTTCTTATGGGGTCAACACCACTTCTCTCAGAAGCAACAAAAGCCCCATAATGTTGCAAAGAACAACAACAATGCAAGTGTTTTTGCAGACGAGTTCTATACTTTTGGTTGTTCGGATGGTTCAAGTTATAGGTTTTTGTGGCCTAACACTCAAGAAGGAATTTTGTTTGGTGAACTCATAGCAAATGAAGAGGCTTTGAATTGGACAGACCAATTTCCCGAGTTATATATGTTTGAAAGAAGATGTGCAAGATTTAGGGAAGAATGTGAAAGTGACGGGAAAAAGGCCTAAGAAAGGGTCTTCTCTTTCTTTGATCAAAGGACGGTGGACTGAAGAAGACAGGTTGAGTACAATGAACAATTTATTTTAATCCTATATGTATCTATATATTATAGATTGATTATTGTTATATATTTTCACTAAACTTTTAAGGTGATTTTTGTTTTATATATAATTGAAGGAAATTGTTAAAGTTGGTGAAGCAATATGGTATAACAAAATGGTCTCAAATAGCTGAGAAATTGGAGGGAAGGGCTGGCAAGCAGTGTTGAGAGAGGTGGCATAATCATCTGCGACCTGATATAAAGGTTTGCTACCCCCTCATCAATCCTTGTTTATTATGGTATACATTTTGATACTAATTTCTGCTCATGTTCTATGTATGTTAGGTGGACATGTTCTCATCCAAGTTTTGAGCAATAGACATTATAACCAATTAGAATTTAACAAAGATTTTTTAGTTTTATCATGAAATCTATATTTCCTTTAAATTGTGGAACTACTAGATATAGGTTCAGATTTTAAAAAATCTTTTTTTTTGACTGGCTAAAAATCTTTTCTTGGTACCTCCATGTTTATCACTCCACATCAATTTTGTTTATATATTTTCTTAATTGCTAGCATGTAAACTTGTTTAGTCAAAAATCGATATTGGGTCATATTGATATTTTTGTAATTAATCATCATATGTTTCATATTTTACTATTTAGATATTGGTTCCACTCACAATTTCTTATTTTCCTCCAAAAATCATGTTTGCATTATTAAAACAACGTTTTTTTTGTTAAGTATTATTAATACAAAGTTTAATTTATTATTTTAACCCAAATAACATTTCAACGATATGTTAACTGGTTTAGTCAAACATCAATGTGTGTATTGTTTACAAGTAATGCTCAATTGTATGAATGTTAATTTCGTCACCGACAAAAGTTTTTGATTGGTTAGTGTTTTTTTGCTTTTTATCGTTCTCATGTATTTCTCTTCAAGCTTTTAAATTGTGGTCGTCATGTGGTTGCATGCTTTTATCGCAACCAAGAACAATTACCGGAAATTGCTGTCAAAGCGGTCATAATTATGGACACGTTTCGGTTTCGGAGACCTCTAAAACCTAAACATTGTGGGGACCTATGGTAACCTTGTTTCTCTTCAAAAATATCATTATCCCTCTTCTTTTCTATTGCTGGATATCCAATCCGAATTTTTGTACTATATAACACCTCTCATTTTTTACTTTTTATTTTTTGCTTTCATTGTATATATATATTTTGTGTTTATTGGTACTCAATTTGTATGAAATAATGGCAATTATATATCATGTTCCTCGGCTGCTTGTTGCAGAAAGATAGTTGGAGTGAAGAAGAGGAGAGTATCTTAGTAGAATCCCATGCAAAGGTTGGAAATCGTTGGGCAGAGATAGCAAAGTGCATTCCTGGAAGAACTGAGAATGCCATAAAGAACCATTGGAATGCCACCAAAAGGAGACAGAACTCAAAGAGAAATAACAAAAGGCCATCAAGCTCAAATGGATCAAAGCCACAATCAACAATACTTGAAGACTATATCAGATGCAAGACTCTTACTAGCACTAAGGACATTGAAGCAAAGAAGCCAATTAAGTCTCTTGCTATCTCAACCCTCTGAATCTGTTACCATTGACAATAATATATCATCATCACCACTGATAGATCATGAATCATATGATGATGAGATGCTCTTCATGCAACAACTTTTCAAGGAGAATAATCGTACCCTTAAAAGACATGTTAATGTTGTTGAACACTCCAAGAGTTCTTCACCACGCTACAACAGTTTGCTTGGGTTATTGCCAAACTAATAATGGTGATCGATACTCATCGAAGTGATCGAGTGTGGTTTTGTCAATTCCAATCCAAACCCAAATCCATATAACATGTTCTTTGATGAGAGTCTCAACCCTAGAAAGACTCTCACTCCAACTCCTCCAATCAACTACCTTGATCTCTATCTCTTAAACTTGCTGAATGGAGCTTCCAGTTCTTCATCACATTAATTGTTATGATTATGGGAATCAAAATCTTAACACTGATTTGAAGTTGGGGGATGATCAAGATTGTTCAGAAGGAAAGAGAGAGATGGATTTGATAGAAATGGTTTCATCTAAGTTTTTCCACTAACAGCTTTTGTTCTGATGAATCTAAATTAGGATTTGCTTTAGCATGGTTTCTACTCTAGTCGACTTTGGAATAATATTCTGGTCATATTAGTGGGTTAACATTTTGGTTAATATCTTGCATGAGAAATAAAATAGATATTACACGATGTTGGGCTGTTGTGGTGTTACTTTCATAAGATTGGCTTAATAAGCAGGGTCTTGTATATATGGTCATTTCTGGTCTTATTTTAATAAAAGGGTTTTGTCTATACTGATTAAGAAATTCAATAAAAAAAGTTTTTAACAGAAAAATAAATATTATATTTAAAATTTTGAATATATCATTTTTCAATGAAAACTTTTTTGGACACTGATTAATTCTTATTTAGCAAGTGATAATGTTTCATTTAGTTGTATGGCTAAATTAGTTGCAATATTATTTGCAGTTTGTTTTTATTTTAAACTAATGGCAAAGTTCTTTTGTTTAGTTATTATGACTAAACTGCAACATTATTTTTGTCACTACTTGTATAAAAGACATGGACCATTGAGGTGTACAGCCAAATGAAATTACCATGGTGAATGCTTTGGTTGCCTGTGCCGGTGGTTATGGAGATCGGCAGTGCCCGTGGTGGCTAAGGTAAAGATGTGGAAGGGACAAGGGAACCAAACGTTAAAAAAAAAAACTCTAAACAAATTACCGGTAAAAGATCTGGACCCTTGATTTATTTAAATAATAAATCTACGGCTGAAATGATCAATGGAGGATCATTCCTTCACTTCTTCTAGGGTGGATGTTAGAACTTGCCTACTAATAGAATCCGCAAACTCAATCACCAAGTCCTCCCGTTCAATTTATTTACTCATAATTTGTAAGATTTTATATAATAATTTTTTTAATATTTTATTCGAATTTGAAAAGATATTTTTCATACAGAAATTCTTTTATATCAATAATAAAAAAACAAAAAACAAAAACCTATAGAGAAGTTTATTTCGATGAAAATTGATTAAAGAAATTCCAGAGGTGCTTCATTTTGGAATTGCTTGCTCAACCTGGTCATCACCATTATCATTGTTTTATACTCAAGCCACGAACAATATTTTAGTACCGATTTTTAAAAATTAAAGAACATTTTCCACCGTCGTAGTTTTTCCTTTTTTTAGTAACTATATTTGCTATTATATTATAAAAATATATATTTAATACTATTCATGACAATCTTTTTAATTTTTCACACGTTATTTATATAGTATAGGTTTTTCAATAATTCAAAATAGAAAGTTTTGATCAAAACAATGCATTTAGCCCTTGTTTGATTTAGATTCTGGACGTTCAATAATCACGTTTGCTCCAACCAAGAATTGATTTTAAGATAAGCAAGAATTTTTAGCTTTTTCGTTGAATAAAATTGATTCTAGGTGTGATACATAAAATTCAAAAGTGATTTTACTTTATCATTCAAACAAAATCAATTTTTCTAAACTCACTTTTAAAATATCGTTACCAATTACAAATCAATTTTTTAAAAACTCAATTATTTTAAAATCAATTCCACCTAAATCTAAAACAAACAAACATTTACATTGGAAAGTAAAAATACTTTACTTTTTTGTATTAGGCTCCTTAAATTGAGCAAAAGTGTCAAAAGAGAAAGTACGTAAATTTAATTAAAGTGAATCGAGATCTTACAACCATTCTAACAAATCAACGGTGGATATATCATTACCTTCTCACTTTACACTTTTACACACTTTAAATGAGATTTATCCTATTTTTTAATTCAAAACTTTCTATTTTGGTTTCCTTTAATAGTTACTTTTAGTTGTTTTTGAGTCCTGTTTTCTAGTTCTGCTATTTTCAAGAAGTGTAGGATCATCTTTTGATGTAGCTGATAACACACAGCAATTGCTGCATGCCTTGCCTTGATTTTTGTTGCTACAAAATCATCAATACTGCTACAAGTTGGTAAAAATCCACCTCAGTTTTATACTCAGGATCCAAATAGCAGTAAATTCCACTATGAATAATGCTTGTCCAATTCAAATAGCAACAAGAGCAAGACCAAAAGTGGAGTCTCATTTGACCAAATTATATGCAACCAGTATTTGCCCTTTCCTTCACATTCTATTTCCAATCATCAGAAATAAATGGCACTTTCTGCAAAAATTAAAAGAAAGGCAGTGAGCAATATGCTACCAAGAAGAACTGGAACAAGCAAAAGTTAACAGTAGCCAGTCTTCTTTTGAAAAGAATTCATGTCTTGGCTAGGAACAATTATCTTAGCTCCTTTCAGAAGCCCTGCATTCCCACTGGAATCTGCCTCATCATTAGCAGTAAGTGTGTTCTTGCTGATAATTCGGTATATCCCAGTTAGAATGGTCAAAAAGGCAGTTTCAACATTAGTGGACTCAAGGACTGATTTCCAATATTATGCATCATATATGGAAGCAAGCCTAAAAACATAACTCTATCCACTGTTCTTTGAGACTTAAAAGTCACAACACATACTACTAATCTCCACTATTCTGTGAGACTAACTTACAATACAATACATGCTTGTTATGATCCATAACCATAACAATAATACTAAGTTTGAGAATTTTCCTTTCTTTCCCAGCATTTATAGCTTATAAATTGATCCATAATTTTGTGGATGATTATATAAAATTACCTTCATGGTCAAGGTTCTATTTGCTTCTACCAACATCTGCTCCTGTAACGAAACAATAGCTTGAAATTATTAGGCACACATAAGGTTTATTTATTCCTATAGTTATGTCAACACCATGTACCTTATTTTGTAGATCAGCTAACTGGTCCAGAATGAATTGTGTCTGCATAATGATGTTCCAGACAGTGCCAAATAACCAGCAAGAGTTAAAAATGCGCTTATCTTTAGGAATTTCACAGTCATGCAAAATTAGAAGAATACAAACACAATAAATCACATCTTTCTACCCCATGTGTAAATTTATGAATGATCAAAAACTGGACATGCAATTTCTTCACACTACATTTTCTTCACATCTCAAAATGTCATAATCATCAATGAAGAGTAAATCCTATCCTAATTGTGTCAGTTTCTATAACCTAATTCAAAATGTTTGAACTCCTAATGCAGCAAAAATCAGTAATAAAAGTTTCATGTGTCATAATATCATAAATTGCCTTTATCATATAGTAATTGAGGCATCAACCATATATTTGCAAAAAAGTTATAGATAAAAAATGTATGAAATCAAATTGAGAAAATTACATTAGGCTGCTGCAAAGTCTGATTGATAAGTTTTATATATATAATTTTCTGGGAAAAAAAAAACTTATTCGACCCCCTCTTCTCCGTCTCCAGCAAGTCCGTTTCCGTCCTCGGATTGGCCAAGCTCGTCCCCGCCACTGGTTTCTCCTTCGGCGACGGCACCGTCTCTGGCCCTGCGTCTATCTTACCATGGGTTCCCTGGAGTTGCAAACATTGGAACATTACGGTATGCAGAGTATCTTGTGCCTGGTACAAGGAAATTTTAATTTGGGCCCTTATTTTTCTCTTGGATCTGGTTTTTATTTTCTTTTTCTGGGTTATTAGATTGGGGATATCAATTTCTTCATGCTGGATTAATTGTTGGGTTTCACAATTTTATTTTGGGCTCTTTCTCATTAGGTAAGTTTAGGATTAGCTCTTAGGCTCCTCATATTATTAAGGCTTATCGACTTCTATACATCTTGAGGATAAGGTGTGTTTGTAAGATCAGTTGGATGTAATGGCCCAAATATGCTAAGCCCAATTAGCTATTAGGAATAGTCTATGTCACGACCGTGTCTGGTCATATTAGTGGGTTAACAATGGATGAGATTGTTTGATCAACTTTCAAGTATATGACTTGCCCCAGTCCTCATGTATTGGGAGCCTTTTATGACTTGTCCTTTTAAACTGCTCCAGTTTGTCAGTTTGAGGAAACTTTTGTACTTTGTTTGTATTTGACCCTAATTTTTGCGTAGGTCGCTCTTTGCGAGTTTTCAACCTACCGGATCACTCTAACTTTTGCCTAAACTGTCTTTTCAGGTTTTCAGTCTAGCGAGCCTTTTTTTGTTTTTGTTTTTTTTTTTATTTTTTTCTCTTTTTTTTGGGTGAGTGGATAATTTTTTCACCCTTATTTGTGAGGATCAGTGATCTTGCTTGAATTGCCAATTGAGGATGCCACTTTCCTCCTTGTATTCAGAATTCTTCTGACCAGAGTTGTTCATCAAAGAATTACCACTAGATGGTTAAATTGTACTTGAACTCATAATTACCTTACCTGAAGCATCATGTAACAAACATGCATGGATTCAAAAGTATGACAGGAAAGGACATTATTGATTGAACAACTTCTTGATTGGTGTCGAAGTTGGACGATCGAAATGGTACTGATAGCAAGGCACACAAGAGGTGATATGGAGGTCAAAAAGATATTGCCCCAATTTGAAATGGGCTTAGTATCAGTCATGTGAAAATGAAATGGGCTTGATGTATGCCACTTAGGAACAAAATTGCCCCGGAGTAGTTTACGTGAGGATGGAGTGCCCCAGTGTAGGGTTCCCAGAATGAAACCGCCCTAGTGTAGGACACTTGATAAGGAAAACTTTAGAATGATATTGCCCCGGTGTTGGGTCCAAATAATGAAACTGTCCCAGTGTAGGGCACTTAATTAAAAGAGGAAATATTAATGACGAGCCACATCATTTAGGTGTGACTTATCATTAATATTAATTAAAAGAGAAAATACCCGGACAAAATTAGGTGTTCACGGTCTTGAATAATGATGAGTCACATCATTTAGGATGAGTCTAGAATAATGGTGAGTCACTATGATGGGTCACTACTTAGTTTGTTAGGTTTGTTATTAAGAATGATATATATGTAATGAATGAATGCAATGAAAAACAAGAAGAAAAATATTAAGGAAAGCATTTTGCTTTAAGGAGATTGCTCCCCTCGAAGGAGTGTTTTTATTTTCTTTATTGTTTTAGCTATTCTCTGTTAGGTATAATTCTTTATACATTACATAGACATAAGAAATAAAGAGAAAACGATATTTGTTTTATGATGAGACGTGCAATGGCAAAAATGGTGGTGGCTCCGACGGCGGCGAGACGTGCTCCTAGAAAGTTTGTAACAGAGAAGAAGGGTGGCCATAAGTCGGTGACAGTGTGGCTTTCTCAAGAGAGGCAAGGCGTGGCGTGCTTCGATGACATCCTGCTGTGCTCCGGCGAGTCGTGGGGTACTTCAACGACGGCATCGCGTGGTGTTCTTCGACGGTGGCGTCGCGTGGTGTTCTTCGACGATGACGTGGCATGGTGTGGGGTCAACGACCTCGAAACAATTGAACATAGAAGGTATTGGCAGCAAAGAAAAGGGTCGAGAACGAAACATGGGGGAAAGAAAGGATAAGGGTCACGTGATTGTTTTGTAAGTATTTTTTATTTTTTTAATTAAATTTTTTTAATCCGTCGGATTACTTAAGTTTAATTGTTCAGATTTGGTGTAAGTGTTTAGACTTCCACGTGACGTTAATGGATCATATCTCATTTTGTATACATGCATTTCAAAGATATGGGACACTGTGGAACATCTATAATATATCTATGAACAATACAATTATATCCTCTATGCAATGTAGTTTTGTCATGTGTCATCTTCCCTATGCATGAAATGTTGCCATGTGTCATGTGCCAAATGTCAACAATGCAATTTTCTGATTTATTATTGTATTTATAAATTTAAAAAAAAATAGCACACTAAAAATAAAAATTGAATGAAAATTTCCGAAATTGAAATTTAAAGTTTAAATGTAACTAATCTTATCTAATTATTTAATTTATTTCAATTTTAATTTCAAATTTAAGGTCATACAATATGTATTTAAATAAATGTATCAAATCTTACCTTTTAAATAATTCATAAATTCTGTAACCCAAAAAAAAAACCATAAATTCAGAAATGTAACACCTTACCTTATCTCTTTTTATCTTTTTTTTATAAAACAAGTAACATTGTAACAGCTTATCTAGAATACTTATTTGTTTATAGATTTGATTTCAAATTTGATATTTGATTTAAGAGGCATAATAAATACAATGTTTGATATATAAAATTAATTTCAGGTCTAATATTTACTTTTAAGTTTAATTCCAACCGCCAAGCAGATTTGTTTTCAACGCCTTTGTGGATTTGAGAAATGTTATCAAATTAGACATTGTTTTAATCAAGGCACGAAGGTGAAGACTTACAAGTTACAAAGGTACATTTTGGTTTACTGGAACCTCTTATATCAAATGCTATAAGTAAATTTAACTTATATTACCTAATCTGTCAAAATGATTGTTGGGAATGTTAGTCTTCAAAATGTCATGCATTCAGTCAAGCTTATCTTCAATGATGATGAAAAATTGAAGAAAAAAGAGGGTGGGATTGCTAACAACTTCGATCAATATATTATAATTCTTTATCTTTTATTTTGTACTCAATAATATATTTATGTCATGAAAGGGTTCTCGAAAATAATAATCTTGGACAAAGAGTTTTAAGTCAAATAAGTTGTTCTCCAAAGATTTTTATTGAAGAAGACTTGCTCAATGCAAATCAGAAAAAGACACGGGAAGATATCAGATACTGTACCGAGGCATGTGATTTTAATAACTTTGTCTCCATTTATTTCTCAATTATTTTGATCTTATGAATTTCGAAATTTATTATAATAGAAAAAGGAGACAATAAACTAAAAAAAAAAGTGGAGGTGTAACTAATGTCATCCATATGATTTACATTTGACATATAATGACACTATTAATTGGTAAGAATGTTACATCTTCATCAGTATCTTTGCAATTATTAAAACAAAATTTAATTTCATTAAGAAAGGATATATGTAACATTATATTGTAACATCAAGAATATATGCCACCTGCTATTAATTTTTTTTAAAAATTAAAGCAATTTTTAAATTACTAACATGTATATCATAATTAGCACTAAGTTATAGTTTTTTTTAATAACTTTATCTCCATAATGACGCTAAATAATTTTGTTCTTACTAATTTTTTTTTATCTATTATGTATGTGTGTTGTATATATATAATAGAGTAGGGATCCACTTACTCCAAGAGTAAGTTTAAAACACTTACTCCAAATCCTGACAATTCAATTTATTTTAATCTAATGGTCTATGTTAATTCATTAAAAAACTCATTTAACTCCCATTGGATTATCAAAAATTGAAGGGTGAAGATTAAGAGTAAGTGTTTTAAACTTACTCTTGGAGTAAGTAGATCCCTTCCCATATATATATATATATATATATATATATATATATATATATATATATATCATTTATAAATACTAATCTTTTCCTTCTTCCTCATCCACCGGAATGGGGTGGTTTTGGGCCATTTTTTTGGTTTGGAATCACCCCTCTACATCGTTTTTTCTCTATATAAGTGATTTTTCCACATAGATCTGGTTTTTCTTTCGTGTTTTTCCGTGTTTTCGTCGTCTGCGTGCGGCGGTGTTTGGTTCGTCATCTTGTTACGGCGTCGTTTGGTTTCCCGTCTTGTTGCGGTGTTCGTTTGGTTCAGATCGGCATATCAACTTCGATCCATTACAGATTCAATTAAGACTTGGGCGTCAATGTTACAGATTCAGAGGCATGGGTATTCCGGTCACTTTGATTTTGTCACATTTGTAGGCATTTTGCCGTGTTATGCTATTAACCTGTGTGCTGTGAGTTTGTTCGCAGATTCATCATTTTCGTTTTTTAGCGATGTTGAATTTGTGTTGTTTTCGATATATTTTACCAATTTGAATGAATTAATATCCTTTTTAGTAAAAAAAAATCTATCTTTATAAATAATACAAAACAATCATCTATGCAAGAAAAATTTGTGATGTGTAAGTTTCCACATGTCATTATCATATCTTTTTTATTTTCTATTGTATTCATACAAATATGAAAAAAACAAAAAAAAACATGTATGATTTGCCTCGTGCAAACACGGGATCAAAGTCTCATATACAATACTTAAGCATGGTTAATTTAATAAAAAAAAAACCAAGAAGCAATGACTAAAGTTTGTGATATGCAACTTATCCACGCCTAAACTTTAATTTAATTTCATTAAAAAAAATTCCAAGATTATAGTACATACGACTGTATTTCCTTTATATAAAAAAAAAGACATACGATTTTATTATATGGTATTGATTTATTCAATAGATGAACAGTAGGCTGAATTGCATCGTATATTCCATAGTGAATTCATATCAAGCTCTTCTACCTGGGTAACATGGGAACTTGCCAATTAGAAAAAACGAACTCGTTAGGAAAGAATAAAAAAGAAGCATCTCTCTCAATTCCCTCTCTAACCCGCCAAATAGTTGATAAAAAAAAAAATCGATGTTTAAAGAAAAATACATCTTCAGAAAATTGTTTATAACCTTTAATAATTTTAAATATATACTAATGACTTTTATGGAAACTTAACTTTAATTTATGTTAATATCATCATTAATTAGTCCATTATTATTATTAAAAACACTTCAATATCCCTTACTACAATGAATTCAGAATTAAAGTAACCCACTTATTCCTTCTCACATTCTACATTTTGTCCAAAAGGAAACTTAGGAGTTACAATATTAAGGCTTGGAATAAGCTTCACACCATTTCCCCTTCACAAACAACCCTTTGACTTCACCATAAACCAAGTTCTTTCCCATTTTTGTCTCCATCAAACACCTTCATGAAAGCCATTGTAGGTAGAGTAAATGGTGGTGGTCATGATTCCATCCCATTTCATGGAAGTGGAAATAGAAAGGTCACAAACCCTTCCATGTGTCGTTCATGTCCTCCTTTAACAGCCACAGAGAGGTTCTTATGGGGTCAACACCACTTCTCTCATGCAACAACAGCCTCATAAATGTTGCAAAGAACAACAACCATGCAAGTGTTTTTGGAGAGGAGTTCTACACTTTTGGTTGTTCGGGTGGTTCAACTTATAGGTTTTTTTGACCTAACACTCAAGAAGAAAGTTTGTTTGGTGAAATCATAACAAATGAAGAGGCTTTGAATTGGATAGACCGATTTCCTACGTTATGTTTGAAAGAATATGTGCAAATTTTAGGGGAAAATGTGAAAGTGGCGGGAAGAAGGCCTAAGAAAGGGCCTTCTCTTTCTTTGATCAAAGGACAATGGACCGGAGAAGAAGACAGGTTGAGTACAATGAACAATTTTTTTTAATCTTATATGTATGTATATATTATAGATTGATTATTGTTGTATATTTTCACTAAACTTTTAAGGTGATTTTTTATTTATATATAATTGAAGGAAACTGTTAAAGATGGTGAAGCAATATGGTATAACAAAATGGTCTCAAATGGCTGAGAAATTGGAGGGAAAGGCTGGCAAGCAGTAACACCCTGGTTTTTACGGTTTTTCAATATAGGTAAAATATATCTGTTTATATTTTTTTTATTGGAATGATAATTATTTAGACATTAAATTTTATTTATTTTATAACGCTTGATGAGTAATTTTATTTACTCTCTTAAAATTAATTTATTAAGCGCGTCAGCACTGCCTTATTCCAGTAGAAGTACTTTTACTAGATAATAATGTTATGTTATTGTCACTACTAGTATTTATTTAGAAAAATATTTTAAAGGATATGATTGAAAGAAAATTATTTTCATATTTTATTCTATTTAATTTTATTTTTGAAAATAAACTGGTTTGACATTAATTGGAGATTAAATGTTGGACCGTGGATTTTTTTAGTTGATCAATTCAACTATCAATCTCTGCTTGTTTTTAAATTTTTAAAGTATATATTTGTCATCCTTTATTTTTAGATTCAAAAACTGAAAACGTGTACCGTCGTGCGTCACCCCGAGCGCTCGCTCGTCGTGCCACTTTCCGCCGGGCCGGGAAGACCACCGCGTCATTGCCGCTGTCCCCCGTGCCATTGCAGCGCTCCTCCGTCAGCGGTGAGCTTCTCGCCGTCGTGTAGGCGTCGTCCGGCCATCATTCGGGGGGAGACACCGATCATACGTCTAGGCTCGCAGATCTGTATGTTTTGGGTTCCATGAGAGTTTGTGTGGCCACTGTACCGCCGTCCCTCCACCACGGCCGCCGCCGTTCTGTCCCCATAACACCACCACAAGCCCATCTTTTTCCTTAGGTGAGTAAAAACCTCTCTTGCGTCTCAGATTCAAAATCCCCAATTTGAATTTGAAACCCTAACCCTTTAATTTCATATTTCAATCTTGAAATTGAACCTTGTTTTATGATTTCTAAAGTTAATTTCATGATTTTCAAGTTAAATCAAAAGTTCCTCAAATTTTTATGATGGACCCTTTTTACCCAATTTGATATTATTCAGAAATCAATTCTATTTGGCTAAATTAATTATATAGTTTCCTTGATTATATGTTTTGAGGATGATAATTTATTTTTATGTTATTTGATTTTTTGTTGTATGTGTTTGGATGTTCTATTTATGTTTATGGTTGTTTTGGTACTTACTTGGGAGAGCCATGTGGTTTTTGGAGCTAGCGGTCGCGAATGTACCTGCGTGTGATAGGAAATGTCAAAGTGACCGGGACATCATTTAGAAGGAAACAGATTTTTGGAGCATCAAGGAGAGAATTTTTCTGGTCTTCAAAGGTAAAGGGAGTTTACCTAAGGAGTTTTTGCTAGTCATGTACCTTGTTTGTGTGATTGGATATATGTTTGATTTAAAATGTGTTTTGATGTTATTTGGAAATTTTTGAACATGTATATGATGTTGTTGGATTTTGTATGTATTGGATTATAATTCTTGTTTTGCTTGACTGTGATTGGACTGATGGCATGACACTGGTCATTGCTGGTTAATCAAGATTAAGTCATCAAAATACATTAACTCAGAAAAGTTGAAAAAGTGAGGTTTTGGTTTTGAAAAGTGAGAAGAAAACTCTAAGAAGGGAAGTGTTGAGATAGAATAAAGTTCAGGAAGAGAAAAAAAAATGGAAAACTTCCAAATTCTATGAAAATGGTTTTAAAAGTATTTGAAGAGAAGTTCTTTAAAAAACCAAGTGGAAATAAATCTTAATGTTAAGAAAATGCATTTTAAAAATTGTTTTAAGGTTGATGATAAATAAATTTTCAAGAAATAAGGGTTTTTGCTTGCCTAACGGCAGTAGAAGTAAAATCGATATTTTTAAGTGAGAAAAATAAGTTTATATGCCAGAAATGACTTTTCAAAGGGTTAATGGATTTTTAGAAATAAAAATAAAGGATTTGAGGAAAAATGATTTTGGTTACGTTTTAAAACGAATTTCATCAGAAAAGGATTTTTAGAAAAGAATTTAAGAACAGCAGAAATTTTTCGAAAAACTTGGATAAGTTTTTGGAGTTTTTGTTTTGGTATTTGTGTTTCACTGAACGAAAAATTCTTTGGGAAAAATAAAGGAAAGGATAAGGACCTAGATTGCCGAGATGTCGGGCTAGTGTTCCTAAAAGGAAATTGCACTTGAAAGGGAAAGGAATTGGAATACCTAAGGAAGGGTAGTTGGGAGCTTTAAGCCTCGACAGAGAAAAAACAAACGACAAAGAACAATTACGATAACAAAGGATTTTACATGCATAGTCTGGCAGACATGCCATTTTGGGCAGACGTGCCTTGGGTATCAAGCTACAATTTCACAAATGGTGAATTGGATAAATTGGTTAGTTACGGACCAAAGATAAATTCTAGGGTCTTTGGGTCTTAGGGACATTCGGGCTTCGAAAATCCAGCGAATACTTGGGGCCTTGCAACCTCGGGTCGTGGAATTCAGTTACCCGGCACGAATGTACTCAATGGGTAACTATTCCAATATTATTTTAGGTGCTCCATCGTGATATTCCCTGAACAATTGGAGCCAGGCCTAAATTTAGAGGCCGATCTAATGAGACAATTGTGTTAAGGGTATCGCAGCCTAATCATTACTCGAAGAAGAGAAGTTAGGAATCTCCAGAGAATAAAGTTCAAGACTCATAGGATGGATATCGAAGTGCCATGCATTTTTGAAAAATCAAGATTTGATTGCCGGGAATGAATCCCTGTGAATATAATCATGATGTTATATTGTCATATGTTGTTGTTTTGTGAGTCGTTTATGTGACTGCTATGATAAAACTCATATATTAGTATCTTTGCATTATTTCTGTTTGTTCTCTACTTGTGGTATCCTGGTTTGCGGGTACAGATGATGCAGAGAGGTTCTATGCCCCACTCGGAGGGATTGTTCCAACTTTTGAAGAAAGCCGATTTACTTGAATAACCGTGGGGTCTTTTCCAGTAAGAGTTTCATAGTTCAACCAGCTTAGTCTATCGAGTCAAGTTTAGTTTTGGAGAAGTTTCATATTTATTTGCATTATGGACCTGAGAGCCTTTTATTGGAATTACTATTATGTTTATGAATGTTTATGGCTCAGAGAGCCTTTCTTTTTTATTCAAATATAAATATATTAGCGGGTATTTTTGTTTGGAATGTTGAAATTACAGAGGAGACTATTAGGTCAAAGCAACCATCACACAAGAGGGGGGGGGGTGAATTGGGTGATAATAGAAATTTAAAAATTTTTACTAAACAACAAAACATAAATCAGAGTTTTTCAAATAAAGAGATTGTAGATGGATAAAAGAAGATAATTTAAAAACCATCTAACAAAACTAATAACATATTTTTAACCAGTTTGGAAACAAGGAAGATAAAGCATTTCACTTGTCTAATTATCTTAGACTAAACATTAACCGGTTAGACAACATCTAGCGGATAAAAACATTTGAAAATAGCTTAGAACATAAAGCTTAAAATCATTTAGAAAACTTTGTTGAAAATACATAAAACAACAAAGATGAGGAGATAAGGGTAGAGAGAAAATAAACAACAAGATTTATCCTGGTTCACTCATATAAACGATGAGCTACATCCAAGTCCCAAAGATGAGCTGAGTTTTTCTCTACTATCACATCATATAATTACAATGAGTAGTCTTTGCACACCTAGCCTCTCCAAGCTCATTGAGTATTGTTCTTAACCAGCCTCTCCAGACTGTTGCAAGTATTATTTGCACACCTAGCCTCTCCAGGCTCATTGAGTATTGTTCTTAACCAGCCTCTCCAGACTGTTGCAAGTATTATTTGCACACCTAGCCTCTCCAGGCTCATTGAGTATTGTTCTTAACCAACCTCTCCAGGCTTTTGCAAGTATTATTTTCACCTAGCTTCTCCAGGCTCACTGGATTTTGATGAAGGTTACATAGAGAAAATCTCACAACACTCATGGAGTGATTTTACAATGAAGTACAGAGATGAGTTCTTCCTATACTCACAAGAGTGGAGATATTTTTAAGCACTTTAGAACTGATAAAAGAAATCTCTCATAACACTCACTTGAGTGAATATAGAATGTTTACATTGAGGATGATTTCTGTTGAGATGAAGATAGTGATCCTCTCATTTTTCATCAAGTGTAGCAGAAGTAGTAGCTCCAGCAACTCTCACACTTCTTCATCTTCAATGACTTCTGTATTTATAGTCTTCAAGCATTTAGGATCCGTTAGAGACATTCCCTCAGATGTTGGCTTCAAGCAGAACTTCATTAAATGGAATATAGTCATTCTGGGCAGCTATTAATGCAATAGAGTCGTTGGTTGTACTCTAACATGAAGGATTATGGCTTTATGCATCGTGATACAGCCATATCAAAGTTGTGCAGAGAGCTTTTTGTATTTTGATGAGCACACTTCCCTTTTCTTGTAAGGACCAGAGGTAATAGGGAATAAAGCATGTTGGAAGCATTCTTCAACTGGTCTTTGGTTCTGATTATCCAAGGTTGCTTCTGACTTTTCTTGATAATCGTGAAACTGAGTAGGAGAGAGGGTTTCAAGTCACTTTCTGGTTCTTGAAATACGATTCTGATAATCCTTGTAGAATTTGCGTTCATGAGATAAGTGCTTCTATCTTGAAAATAACCACATATATCTAGCCATTTGAGTTTTCATTCGGGCTAGTAGACGAGCTCCATATTAAGGACTCAGCAAGTCCAAAGACTAATGTGGACGAGTGCTTCTGTCACCTTTAGTGGACGAGCACTTCTGTTACTTTAGTGGACGAGAGCCTCTTGCACTTCAGTGGACGAGAGCCTATCTTACTTTAGTAGACGAGAGCCTCTGTTACTTTAGTGGACGAGAGCCTCTTGCACTTTAGTGGACAAGAGCCTCTGTTATTCTAGCAGACGCGAGCCTCTGTTACTTTAATAGACGAGAGCCTCTGTTACTTTAGTAGACAAGCTCCATATGCCACGTCATTGGACGGACCATTCTGATTCCTTAATGGACGAGCTCCATCTGCCACGTCATTGGACGGACCATTCTGATACCTTAATGGATGAGCTCCATATGCCACGTCATTGGACGAGCCATTCTGATACCTTAGTGGACGGGCTATTCTGATACTTTATTGGGCACGCGGTTCTGATACTTTATTGGACGTGCGGTTCTGATACTTTATTGGACGCGCTCCATCTGCCACGTCATTGGACGAGTCATTCTAATACTTTAAGTAGACGCTGGCTTTCATCACTTTAGTGGACGCTGGCTTTCATCACTTTAGTGGACGCAAGTTTCTATCTCTTGCGTTTTGGACATGCGCTTCAATCACTACAGTGTTGGACGTTTGTTTCAATCACTTATGTGGTGGACGTGAGCTTCTATCACTACACTGTTGGACGTGAGCTTCTATCACTACAGTGTTGGACGTGCGTTTCAATTACTTGCGTTGGACGGATGATTCTCTTATTTAATCTGCACACTCGATAGACAGGTTAGCAACCAAAATGAAGGTTAATTAAATCATTAACCAATGTTTAGTTCTCATCAAAACCTAGGGAAATGCACATCAGACATTTTAGAGACTTAACAATCTCCCCCTTTTTGATGATGACAAACATTGAGATGATTTAATGAACCTCAGAAAATATCAACAAAGAAAATAACATATATAGACAGGTTGAAATTTTCTTAAGTGAACAGGTCATATCATATTCATTCTCCCATTCTCATATAACACATTTCTATCACAAATCTCAGTTTCTCCTATTCTCCCATTTTCATTTCTCCTATTCTCCCTATTGATTTCTCCCTTTCTCCCCATTTTGTCAACATCAAAAAGGGTTATCAAGTTTTATTTATGAGATATGTTAAGGGCAAGATAACATGTAAAGAAGATCATAGTAATGCAGCAAGCATAGTAGACATACTCCACTTAAACTATTGTATCATTACTCCCCCTGAACTAATGCTTAGTTAAAAGAACATGTATAAAGGAGTAATGACAGATTTAGCATAGACTCGTTAACATTCATACATGTCATTCAGCAATGCAATGCATGTTCAGATTATCTCTAATAAATAAAAACCTTTCTTCTGCAAGGGGTTTAGTGAAAATATCAGTCCATTGATTTTCAGTTTTAACAAACTTAATATCAAAAAAGCCTTTCTGAACATAATCCCTAATGAAATGATGTTTTATTTCAATATGCTTAGCCTTAGAATGCTGAATTGGGTTTTCAGTTAAGCATATAGCACTGTAATTATCACACCATACAGATATGTTATGTTCATAAATAGAGTAATCCTCAAGTTGATGTTTTACCCATAAGAGTTGAGAGCAGCAACTAGCAGCAGAGATGTATTCCCGGCGGTCAGAGAGAGGGCAATGGTTGTCTGCCTCTTGCTTGACCATGAGACTAAACTTGATCCAATGAAGTGACATCCTCCACTGGTGCTTTTTCTTTCTATTCTGTCTCCAGCAAAGTCAGTATCACAATATCCCACTAACCTGTATTCTTTTGATCTTAAACACAGCAAATCAAGATTAGTAGTTCCAAGCAAATATCTAAATATTCTTTTAACAGCCTTAAGATGAGATTATCTAGGATCATATTGGAATCTATCACACATACAGACACTAAATTGAATGTCAGGTCTGCTTGAAGTTAAGTACGATGAGAGAGTCAATCATACCTCTGTAGACAGTTTGATCTACCTTTTTCCCTTCATCATTTTTGCTTAGTTTTGCATTTGGTTGCATAGGGGTTTTCATGAGCTTTGCATTTTCCATTTTGTATTTCTTGAGTATCTCCTTGGTATATTTTTGTGGATGAATGTAAATTCCATCACTTGTCTGCTTGATTTGTAATCCAAGGAAGAACTTCAATTCTCCCATCATGCTCATCTCAAATTCAGCTTGCATTAGACTTGAAAATTCCTTGCACAGCTTTTCATTAGTTGCTCCAAAAATAATATCATCAACATATATTTGAACTATAATAAAGTTCTCTTTAGAGCATTTTTTGAACAGAGTAGTGTCTACTTGTCCTCTAGTAAAACCATTATGCATGAGAAAAGAACTGAGTCTATCATACCATGCCCTAGGTGCTTGTTTCAAACCATATAATGTCTTTTTAAGTTTGAAAACGTGATCTGGTTTATCAGTATCCTCAAAACCAGGGGGTTGTTTAACATATACTTCTTCTTCAATTATGCCATTTAGAAAAGCACTTTTTACATCCATTTGAAACAGGGTAATTTGGTGTTGAGTAGCATATGACATTAAAATGTGTATGGCTTCTATTCTAGCTACAGGTGCAAAGGTTTCAGTATAATCAATACCTTCTTGTTGGTTATAGCCTTGAGCTACTAACCTTGCTTTATTTCTGACAACTTTATCATCTTCATCTAATTTGTTTCTGAAGACCCATCTTGTTCCAATAACCGACTTGTTTTTAGGCTTAGAGACAAGAGTCCAGACATCATTTCTGGTGAACTGGTTAAGTTCTTCTTGCATAGCAAGAATCTAGCTTTCATCCTCAAGAGCTTCTTCAATGCGTTTAGGCTCCAAATTTGAAATAAAGGCCACATTGCTTGATTCTCTTAATGTGGATCTGGTTCTTACTCCTTCAGAAGGATTTCCAATAATAAGATCCTTAGGATGATGAGTGTTGAACTTCCAATCCCTTTTGAGATCATCATGAAGATCTTGACTTGTCTGCTGACTCGTCTGTTCCACTAGCCTTTCATCCTCAGGCACATGTTCTGTTTTGGTTAGATCGGGTTGTTGACTTTCTGGCTTGTTTATATCAAGACATGCAAGATCATCTTCTAGATCTGATAGTTCTTTATCAGTCTTTAAACCATCATTGAATTTAACATGAACAGATTCTTCAATAATACAAGTTCTTGAATTGAATACTCTAAAAGCCTTAGACTTTTCAGAATATCCTACGAAAATACCTTTATCTACCTTAGAGTCAAACTTTCCAAGATTATCTCTGGTATTCAAAATAAAACATATTCAAAATAAAACATTGACATCCAAAAGCATGTAAAAAGCCAATGATATCATATATGCAGTCACAACTAATGAAAGCAACAATATGTTTGAACATTAAACATCATACTATCCAGGATAATTAGACATTACAATAATATTGGGATAGAGATACTTATTCAAGTTTGTGAGGTGTGATGCTCCATAATTGAGATGAATCATTGTGCTTTCCTTTTGATCACATGCTCTTGGAAAATTTCAACTTTAGCCTTTGTTCTTTCACTTCATTTCTTTGATTTGAACATTAGTGCCATGAATATATTCTTCAATATCCATTTATCAACCAACTTTCCATCTGTGATAGTCTTCTCAGCATCTTCTAAGAATGGTGCTTGGAAGTGGTCTAGAAGGGTACTCAACATTTTTCTCCATTCATCTCCTTTTGTCCATACTTTCTTTGTTTTTCAATTACTGTATACAAAACTTGCAAAAACTTCTCTAATACTCAGATTGGCAATATATAATTTTCAAGCATAACAATGCAAGCATTTTCAATCATTTAATCTTTCAGTAATTATAATGATGACAAAAAGAATCTCTTATGCATTGGACTATTATGATTTCAACTCATAAAAGCATTTCATTTCAGATTGATACCATTTCAACATAAGTTGAATCACAAGAACTATTTAAGGCACACATTTGATAACTTCAAGTGGAAAGAATCTTTATCAATATATTTCTTCCAAGTATGCATGTTGAATCATTTTAACATGTATAACAAACATTTTATGAGAATATTCAAATTCATGAGAGGGATAAGCAAATGCGAGTTTAGATTAATGAAAATTAAAATCATTATCATATTTTAACATGAATGCACTTTAGCACACACAAAAAAAAAAACATGTGTAAAATAAATAATCACAAGTTAAACAACAACAAGAGATAAGGAGTAGATATCACCGAGTTTGATTCCTTTAATTTTTCAGCAGTCATGTTGTTCTGAACTTTTCAACAGGGAATAGGATCAAGTAACTTCCGATGTAGCTTCTCAAGTTTAATAAACTCAACTCCAAAATTTCTTCTTGAGTTAGATCCTTCATTAAAAATTCTTCTTCATCCATATCTTCTCATTTCACGGGCTTCTTGAGACGAAGAGCCACTAATTATGTTGTGTTCTTCCTCTTGATGACATTTTTATAATCCAACTTCTATCAATGATCTGCATCTTCTAATTCAAGGATATACTTTTACACAAAGAAGCATTTTTGGTAACATAAATAGCATTGAACAGAAATAAAATATTTTAAGATATGATACACCTTTTGGGTTTGTCAAAAACAACAATTTTAAAAGACAAATTTCTTAAAAACATTTTTCTAATGTTAAAAGAAAAAATTATGTTAACAAAATCAGTCCAAATGAATTTTGGTTTAGAAGGGAAAAGAGTATAAAGAAAAACATTACACAAAACAAAGTTAACATCTTATAAAAACAATTCCAGTTTGAATTTTTGTGAAAAGAAATTCAAAGACATGAGGTTTTTCAAATTTAAAATCAAACATTTTAAAAAAAATGATTTTGGTTGCTAAGATAACAAGGATCTTTAACTCTAAGCGGTTAAGCTTCTCTACAGAGCACGTGACTCTGATACCAATTGTTAGGTCAAAGCAACCATCACACAAGAGGGGGGGTGAATTGGGTGATAATAGAAATTTAAATATTTTTACTAAACAACAAAACATAAATTAGAGTTTTTCAAATAAAGAGAGTGTAGATGGATAAAAGAAGATAATTTAAAAACCATCTAACAAAACTAATAACATATTTTTAACCAGTTTTGAAATAAGGAAGATAAAGCATTTCACTTGTCTAATTATCTTAGACTAAACATTAACCGGTTAGACAACATCTAGCGGATAAAAACATTTGAAAATAGCTTAGAACATAAAGCTTAAAATCAGTTAGAAAACTTTGTTGAAAATACATAAAACAACAAAGATGAGGAGATAAGGGTAAAGAGAAAATAAACAACAAGATTTATCCTGGTTCACTCATATAAACGATGAGCTACATCCAGTCCCCAGCAGTAGCTGAGTTTTTCTCTACTATCACATCAGATAATTACAATGAGTAGTCTTTGCACACCTAGCCTCTCCAAGCTCATTGAGTATTGTTCTTAACCAGCCTATCCAGACTGTTGCAAGTATTATTTGCACACCTAGCCTCCCCAGACTCATTGAGTATTGTTCTTAACCAACCTCTCCAGAATGTTGCAAGTATTATTTTCACCTAGCCTCTCCAGGCTTACTGGATTTTGATGAAGGTTACATAGAGAAAATCTCACAACACTCATGGAGTGATTTTACAATGAAGTACAAAGATGATTTCTTCCTACACTCACAAGAGTGGATATATTTTTAAGCACTTCAGAACTGATAAAAGAAATCTCTCATAACACTCACTTGAGTGAATATAGAATGTTTACATTGAGGATGATTTCTGTTGAGATGAAGATGGTGATCCTCTCATTTTTCATCAAGTGTAGCAGAAGCAGCAGCTCCAGCAACTCTCACACTTCTTCATCTTCAATGACTTCTGTATTTATAGTCTTCAAGCATTTAGGATCCGTTAGAGACATTCCCTCAGATGTTGGCTTCAAGCAGAACTTCATTAAATGCAATAGAGTCGTTCTGGGCAGCCATTAATGCAATAGAGTCGTTGGTTGTACTCTAACATGAAGGATCATGGCTATACACTAACAATTTAAAGTTTTTTAACATTGTCAATCAATTACCAATCATGGTTTGAATGACTTTAAAATTAGTTAGGATAAGAATAAAAAAAATTCATTGACGTGGCAATAGGGATGGCAATTTGGATCCTACCCTATGGGTACCCGAAAAAAATAACCACAACGGGTAGGGTAATTATCCGTTTTATGGGTATGTGTAATTACCCACAAACAAGAGAGGGTATGGTTGCAGGTACGGGTACTCTAGTACCCACCCGCCCCGCATAATTATATATCAATTTTTAAGAATAAAATTAAAAAAGTTCTAACCCAAGTGCTCACTAGTGTTTTTCCTTTTCCGGACTTACAAGTTTATGAATTTGTTGCTTTGAATGTTTATTATGATATTTACTAGTTTTGGATGTTTTTATTTAGTTTAATACTTTGGATTGTAATGTTTCATGAGTAGATCTGAAAGATCCTTAGATGAATTTTAATTGCGTTATAATGTTCTTTATGTTATTTATAGGATACGAGTAAGGGTACTAAAGTTGCTACCCACGCGGGTATAGGTCTGGGTAATTTTTCAAACGCGGGTATGAGGACAGGTACTATAGTACCCTACCCAGACCCAAGGTTTACAAAACCGGACCGGACATCGAACCGGTGAAGGCAGCGGTTCGAGGTTCAATGGTCCAACCGAGGTTGAACCGGTTATAATTAAATAATATTATTTTAATTTTTAATATAATATTTGTAACAATATTAAACAAAAAAACAACATAACAACTAAAATTATTAAGTACAATTTTTTTATTTTGAAATTAAACTAAATAAATATAAAGATATATGTTAAAATCAGCTTCATAGGGAAAACTAACCCAAAATCTACAACCAGCCCACATATGTTAGAAAACAAAAGAATTGGGTTTTGGGCTTTTGGCTAGGATGACCCAAATCCTTTTATACTAAATATTTTTTTTTAGGAAACCGGTTCAGGCCGGTCCACTACCTGTTTTACAGGTTTTGAACCGGTTCTCCGGTTTTTCCACCGGTTCAGTACAGGGACGGTTTTCCCTGTAAACCGGACCGGCCAAGGTCACGATTCCCGGTTAACCCGGTCGGACCGGCCGGTCCGGTCCGGTTTTAAAAACCTTGCCCAGACCCTACCCATTGACATCCCTTCGTGGCAATTTATGAGTGAATGTCTGTGTAAAAGCTTTACAGCGTCAATGTATATCAATTAAAATCTTTGTTAAGTACTATGACGAAATTAAAAAGTAATAAAAGAAAAAATTTCATAAATGAAAAAAAAATTAATTATAAATGAGTTAAACAAGCCAAACTCAATCTTTATTATTTTTAAACAAGTCAAGCTCAAGATTTTAGTTAAACTCGTTTAAGCCAAACTCAAGCTTCATTATTTATTCACAAGTCAAGCTCAAGCTTCAGGTGTTCGGCTCAGCTCAGCTCGACTCGTTTAAACCCTAGTCAACAATAGTTGATTTTTAATGATTAATTTGTTGAAATAACGGCTAACAATAATAAGGTTATAAGTTAAGGGTATTTAGTTTTAAATTTTCATTTAAAGGACAATTATGTAGAACAAATTAGTGATGAGCTGGGGACGGGGGTTATGAATACATTCAAATTTTAATGGGTTTAAAAGCTGCAATATTTCATTTGAATTTGAAAAGATATCTTTCATACAGAAATTCTTTTCTATCAATATATAAAAACAAAAAAACCTATAGAGAAGTTTATTTCGATGAAAATTTATTAGAAAAATTCTAGGGGTTGTTCATTTAGGAAATGCTTGCTCGATCTGGTCATCGTCATTATCATTGTTTTCTACTCAAGCCAAGAATAATATTTTAGTATCAACTTTTCAAAATTAAAGAACCTTTGCCACCCTCATAGTTTTTCCTTTTCTTAGTAACAATATTCGCTATTAGTTTATAAAAAAAAATACATTTAATACTATTCATGACAATCTTTTTAATTTTCACACGTTATTTATATAGTATATAGGTTTTTCAGTAATTCAGAATAGAAAGTTTTGAATGAAAACAATGTATTTAGTGCTCATTTGCTTTAGATTCTAGAGAGTCCAAACTCACATATGCTTCCAGAGAAAGTGATTTTTGAATTCTGAAGATGTTTATTTTAAATTTAGTTTCCAATAAAATCAATTCTGGGTTGTATATATAGAATTGATTTGAAGAAAAACAAGAATTTTTAGCTTTTCTTTTGAGTAGAATTGATTTTATGTGTGAGACTCGCAATATTCTTTATATTTATACTTAAAAAATGATTTTATTTTATGATTCAAACAAAAAAAACTTCTAAACACACTTTTAAAATATCATTACCAAATAAAAAATCAATTTTTTTAAACTTAATTCTACAATTCTACCAAAATCTAATTAAAACAAAAGAACCTTTAATCTATTGGAAAGACCCGTATACACACACTGTGTCTCATATATATATATATATATATATATATATATATATATATATATATATATATATATATATATATATTTTGATGAACACTATGTTTCCCATTTGATTACAAGGATAGCATATTTGCAAATGCAAATGAAGAAAACGACGTCTCTTCTAACTTTATCCCAACATGCTTTAGTTGCCTAAGGTGAGGATTACATCAACTAAGGTAAGAATTTGTATTTCCATACCATAAATAATTTTTTCCATAAAATTAGAACTTATAAACTTTTCTTTGGATGTATGTTTCTGATATGCTCAAAATTAAGTATTTTGAACTGCTTCCACCATGTTTATGGATTGAGTGTTGAATAAATGTGCATGTATCTTATGTATGAGATATGATTTTACTCAATCTTATGTATGTCATTAGCATGATGTGGTTTTTTTTATTTTTTTGTAATCAAGCAAGACTCATGTAGTACGAACTCTACTACTTTTGCGATAAAGGTTTTTCAGCATAATGCGAAAAAGACCATACACTCATTGGTTTGGTTTATTGTTTTTTTTTTTTTTTTGGTTACATGTTGTTTTTTATTATTATAAAATTTGAAATTTGAAATCTGCAAACCAGGGAGAAGTTTAATAGTTATAGCATCCTCTTTTCCCTCTCTAATAATCCGTCAAATACTTGATAAAAAAATATATGATGTCTAAGTGAAAAATATATCTTCAAAAAACTGTTTATAACCTTTAATAATTTTAAATATATACTAATGACTTTTAATGGAAAATTAACTACAATTTATGATAAATTATTCTGTTATTATTATTATTAAAAGCAATTCAATGTACTAACTCAGGAGTTACAGTATTTGGACTCACACCATTTCCTTTTCTTCTTCTTTTTTTATAATCAAAAAGTGTATTTATATATCTAGGAGTACTC
Organism: Sophora flavescens; assembly: GCA_030762895.1. Lineage (NCBI taxonomy): Eukaryota > Viridiplantae > Streptophyta > Magnoliopsida > Fabales > Fabaceae > Sophora > Sophora flavescens. The sequence goes on along the minus strand of CM061063.1, from coordinate 29,476,253 downwards.
ATCCATGTACAATGTAACCTATAAGTTACGACACAAACTACTAAACCAGCCAGCCAGCATTGAAAACTTAATAGCCACAACCAGTGAACATCGCCAAAGAAAGCACAAGAACCAGACTCCTACATAACACATCACACCTTTACTTACATTTGCAGGAATTCTATATACCCCCCAAAAGATCATCCAACTAACCCACAAACAACCCTTCCAAAACTAAAAGTTCTTTCTCATTTTTGTCTTCATCAAACACCACCTTCATGAAACCCATTGTAGGTAGAGTAGATGGTGGTGGTTCTGATTCCATTCCATTTCATGGAATTGGAAATAGAAAGGTCACAAACCCTTTCATGTGTCGTTCAAGTCCTCCTTTAACAGCCATAGAAAGGTTCTTATGGGGTCAACACCACTTCTCTCAGAATCAACAAAAACCCCATAATGTTGCAAAGAACAACAACAATGCAAGTGGTTTTGGAGACGAGTTCTATACTTTTGGTTGTTCGGATGGTTCAAGTTATAGGTTTTTGTGGCCTAACACTCAAGAAGGAATTTTGTTTGGCGAACTCATAGCAAATGAAGAGGCTTTGAATTGTACAGACCAATTTCCTGCATTTTGTTTGAAAGAAGATGTGCAAGTTTTAGGGAAGAATGTGAAAGTGACGAGAAAAAGGCCTAAGAAAGGGTCTTCTCTTTCTTTGATCAAAGGACGGTGGACTGAAGAAGAAGACAGGTTGAGTACAATGAACAATTTATTTTAATCTTATATGTATCTATATATTATAGATTGATTATTGTTATATATTTTCACTAAACTTTTAAGGTGATTTTTGATTTATATATAATTGAAGGAAATTGTTAAAGTTGGTGAAGCAATATGGTATAACAAAATGGTCTAAAATAGCTGAGAAATTGGAGGGAAGGGCTGGCAAGCAGTGTCGAGAGAGGTGGCATAATCATCTGCGACCTGATATAAAGGTTTGCTACTCCCTCATCAATCCTTGTTTATTATGGTATACATTTTAATACTAATTTCTGCTCATGTTCTATGTATGTTATGTAAGTTTGAATTTGGACATGTTCTCATCCAAGTTTTGAGCAATACATTATAACCAATTAGAATTCAACAAAGATTTTTTAGTTTTATCATGAAATCTATATTTCCTTAAATTGTGGAACTACTAGATATAGGTTCAGATTTTAAAAAATCTTTTTTTTTTTTGACCGGCTAAAAATATTTTCTTGGTACCTCCATGTTTATCACTCCACATCTATTTTGTTTATATATCTTCTTAATTGCTAGCATGTAAACTTGTTTAGTCAAAAATCGATATTGGGTCATATTGATATTTTTGTAATTAATCATCATATGTTTCATATTTTACTATTTAGATACTGGTTCCTCTCACAATTTCATATTTTCCTCCTAAAATCATGTTTGCAATATTAAAACAAAGTTTTTTTTTGTTAAGTATTATTAATACAAAGTTTAATTTATCATTTTAACCCAAATAACATTTCAACGATATGTTAACTGGTTTAGTCAAACATCAATGTGTGTATTGTTTCAAGTAATGCTCAATTGTATGAATGTTAATTTCGTCACTGACAAAAGTTTTTGATTGGTTAGTGTTTTTTTGCTTTTTATCATTCTCATGTATTTCTCTTCAAGCTTTTAAATTGTGGTCGTGATGTGGTTGCATGCTTTTATCGCAATCAAGAACAATTACTGGAAATTGCAGTCAAAGCGGACATATTTACGGGCACGTTTCTGTTTCGGAGACCTCTAAAACCCAAACATTGTGGGGACCTTTGTTAACCTTGTTTCTCTTCAAAAATATCATTATCCCTCTTCTTTTCTAATGCTGGCTATCCAATACAAATTTTTGTACTATATAACACCTCTCATTTTTTATTTTTTTATTTTTTATTTTTTGCTTTCATTGTATATATATATTTTGCGTTCGTTGGTACTCAATTTGTATGAAAAAATGGCAATTATATATCATGTTCCTCGACTACTTGTTGCAGAAAGATAGTTGGAGTGAAGAAGAGGAGAGTATCTTAGTAGAATCCCATGCAAAGGTTGGAAATCGTTGGGCAGAGATAGCAAAGTGCATTCCTGGAAGAACTGAGAATGCCATAAAGAACCATTGGAATGCCACCAAAAGGAGACAGAACTCAAAGAGAAAGAACAAAAGGCCATCAAGCTCAAATGGGTCAAAGCCACAATCAACAATACTTGAAGACTATATCAGTTGCAAGACTCTTACTAGCACTAAGGACATTGAAGCAGCAAGCCAATTAAGTCTCTTGCTATCTCAACCCTCTGAATTTGTTACCATTGACAATAATATATCATCATCACCACTGATAGATCATGAATCATATGATGATGAGATGCTCTTCATGCAACAACTTTTCATGGAGAATAATCAAACCCAGAAAATACATGTTAATGTTGTTGAACACTCCAAGAGTTCTTCACCATGCTACAACAGCTTTTTGGGTTATTGCCAAACTAATAATGGTGATCAGATACTCACTGATGTGACTGAGTGTGGTTTTGTCCATTCCAATCCAAACCCAAATCCATATAACATGTTCTTTGATGAGAGTCTCAACCCTAGAAAGACTCTCACTCCAACTCCTCCAATCAACTACCTTGATCTCTATCTCTCAAACTTGTTGAATGGAGCTTCCAGTTCTTCATCAAATTGCTGTGATTATGGGAATCAAAATCTCAACACTAATTTGAAGCTGGGGGATGATCAAGATTGTTCACAAGGAAAGAGAGAGATGGATTTGATAGAAATTGTTTCATCCAAGTTTTTCCACTAGCAGCTTTTGTTCTGATGAATCTAATTAAATTAGGATTTGCTTTAGTCATGGCTTTTATTCTAGTAGACTTTGGAATAATATGTTGGTCCTATTAGAGGGTTAACATTTTGGTTAATATCTTGCATGGAAAATAAAATAGATGTCACACGATGTTAGGCTGTTGTCTGATGGTGTTACTTTCATAGGATTGGCTTAATAAGCAGGGTCTTGTATATATGTTTGTTTCTGGTCTTATTTTAATAGAAGGGTTTGGTCTATACTGGTTAAGAAATTCAATAAAAAAGTTTTTAACAGAAAAATAAATATTATATTTAAAATTTTGAATATATCAATTTTTAATGAAAACTTTTTTGGACACTGATTAATTCTTATTTAGCAAGTGATAATGATTGTTTTATTTAGTTGTTATGGCTAAATTAGTTGCAATATTATTTGCAGTTTGTTCTTATTTTTTTATAAAAAAAAAATGATGGTAAAATTCTTTGGTTTAGTTATCATGACTAAACTGCAACGTTATTTTTGCCACTGCTTGCTCAACACCACTTGATTTTTAATATTTAATTTGTTAAAATAACGGGTAACAAATTAAGGGTATTTAGTTTTAGATTTTCATTTAAGAGATGAGGCCAATTATGTAGAACAAATTAGGGATGAGGTGGGGGTGGGGTTATGAATATATTCAAATAAATTTACTGGGTTTATAAGCTGGAATATTTTATTCGAATATGAAAAGATATTTTTCATACAGAAATTCTTTTCTATCAATAAAAACAAAAAAAAACTATAGAGAATTTATTTCAATGAAAATTGATCAGATTTGTGAGTAATTAGGAGGGAAAGGAAAGAAAGGAGATCAAAGAGGAGGGAAAGGGAAGGAGAATGAGAGAATTAATTTTATCCTTGATTGGGAGCATGTTTTATGTGAGGGAAAGAAAATTGAGGGTTTATGATATTATATCTTATTTAGTTTATTATGTAAAAAATATATTTCAAAAATAAATAATTTTGAAGTTACTTTTTAGGTAACATATCAAAACTGACATTATATGTTCTCCTCAAAAAGAAAATGAAAATTTCACAACCGAGATCGCAAGCATGGATCAAAGACGGAATCTCCTAAAAAAGAAGCACTATCGAAACAAAATGCTATAACGATTCACTAATGGAAGTCTTTCGATGATCCAACTACTCAGACTGGACTCCTTTACTTAATGGGTAGGAATGAAACATATAGTTAGTTATTCACAGAGCTACCACTACTTGAGCTTACTCCGAGATTTTAATAGTTCGGACATTGTAGCCTACGTCCACGGGAGAGAGCACAACAAGTCTTATTCTCCTTTTTGCTATCTTGATCAATGAGTATGGATCATGGTTACAATAGAAAACTCCTTCTGTTCTTATCCCTTTTCATCCTCTTGATGAATCATGACAAAACCCAAGCTTATCTCTCTATTCTCTCAACCCTTGATCCTCAACTCACAATCACTCTATGATTTCCCTCAAGATAACACTCAATCCTTCTCTTCTTTTTCCACACTCTACATTGTGTGTCTTAGTTGTGATACTCTCATCCTATTACATAATATCTATTTATAGACTTATGTGAGTCTTGATCCATATGAAGTAACCAATCCTTGTGAAGCTTTAGGATCCAAGTTAGTTATTGCACCAATTAATTAACCAACTTCCCAACTGATTGCAACTAGTCGCTCCATAATCGATTATCCGGCTGACCATAATCGATTATGCTATCTCTGTCTCAGATGTCTTTTCTGATACTAGCCATAATCGATTACTATGTTTCTGCCAAACATATAATCGATTACTCCATCACCATAATCAATTATGCCTCTGCAACTTCAATTTCATATAATCATATTGATGATTTTGAGGCATATCTCAACAGGGTCGAATTAAAATAATAATAATAAATTGTTGTATTCGGCCACATCACAAACAAGTGCATGCTATAATGCCACTTGTTCAAAAAAAAGGCAAAGAAACTGAAAGAAAGTGATGAGCATTTCTTCTCTTTGGTAGAGATACCATGTGTTTCGTGTTTTTAAAGACCTCAAGTAAATAATTTATTTAAAATGAGATTTGTTTGACATATTATATGGTGCCTTTTTATGCTATTGTTATTAGCAGTGTTATTAAAACCAAACCTGTCGATTAGATCAGGGTACCAAGTCAATGGGTGGCTAGTCGTACCAGTGAGTCACTAGCTATACCAGATGAACCAATATATATCAAATTAGTAAATTTTATACTCAAATTATAATTATATATATATATAATATTTGTCGAACATGTACCAACTAAACACTATGGGTCAGTGGCGTGCTTTCTCTGCCTCAACAATCAGTGTCGGTGTTCGAGTCCCAATTACTGTATTTTGGTGAATTTTCGCTCATTCCTGGTAGCAATCCACATGATGACATCAGCAATCCGCTTGATGACATCACCAGGGCTGGTTTCGACAAACCCAGTCGCTGGTTCACACTGATTCAAAATCGAGTTAACGACATCATCACCGGTTGATATGCTTATCCGGTCTAATATGTTAATTAGGCTGGCCATGGGTCCGGTTTCCGGTCCAACCAATAGGACCGGTCAACCCGACTCGAGTTTAATAACACATTATTAGAATTTCAAGAACAAATAATTTAGATCACCAAAAAATGGGTCAATTGAATATAGTGTACTTCAAACATTGATTAGAAAAACCCTTATAATTTTTCCCGTGACCCATTAATAGTAATCTGTAATATCTCTTTGAACTTTGAACTCCCCGGTGGCCCAACAACTGTTGCATAAAAATACTAATGTTTGGTTACCAGGTATTTTTTTTATAGAAAAAAGTTTAGATTGGAGGAAGACACGCTTCCTTGCAAGGTCAGGAAATACCACCAACCTCAACGAGGATTTACCCGTTAGTATGAGCGAAAGGCTTGACCAGATGTGTTAACCCATGTTGGCTTGGTTACCAGGTACTTGGTAACAGAATGATCATTGTGTTAAAATAATTATGAACTTATGTAAAAGACAAATGCTAAACAATGTCATGGAAAAAAGCACCGCCTCCTGTGGACATGTAGAAACAAATATTTTTTTTGATAGATAGAAGTAGCAATATCCCATTATATCAAAACATTGCCCATGGGGCTTATCAAGCAAACACCTGGCAACAACAAAGTTCCCCAAGCACGAGGCTTATCTAGCAAATGCAAATCCAAAGGATGCGTACGGGAAACACTAGCCAACTAGTCAGATATCTGATTATTTTCACTAAGGCCTTGCTTGATGCGAACCTGCCAATCATTTGCTCAATAACTGTGACCAAAGTGGCATAAAGGATGTGTTGGATGCAAATATCGGCAACCAAATCCAATGCATTAGAAGAATCTCTGCACTTGATGCTTCAATAATCCGTTAACCCAATCAATGTACAATGTACTCAAGATCACCTAGCCACCAGGACACTAAAATGAAAATATATTGAACTCAAGGAGTGCTGAACATTTATCAAGCACTTGCAAGTGTACTACTTTAACAATCCCCAGCCAAGAATACTAATAGAATCCGCAAACTCAATCACCAAGGTCTCCCGTTCAATTTATTTACTCATAATTTGTAAGAATTTATATAATTGAAATTTTAAATTTTGTTTTACATTTGCATGTTTCTGGATTTCTGAGTATTGATTCCTCTGTCATCAAAGTATTATAATTTTTAAGATTGGCTGGAAAAAGCTCAGAAAACATACCATGGAATCTATTATAAAGGTTGTATAACAAATAAATTTCCAAAACTGTAAAATTTAAAGAAATAATTATCATAATGCGTATTACATGTCAGGTTCATTTTAACTATCAGAGACTTAGGGCCTGTTTGAAAGTGTTTTGTTTTTTTTTGTTTTTGAAAACTATTTTATAAAATAATTTTTAAAAACTATTTTTAAGAATAAAAGAAAGAAAAATCTGTTTGATAATATTGTTTTAAAAAAGACACAACTTTTGGCAGAAGAGATACAGGGTCAGTCTCATCAGAAACTTGAGATGTCAATTCCTGATAATGAAAATGATAGAAGACACTGGTTAAGAACATCCACATTGCAGGGCATCATTAAAAAACTGACTGAAAGTCCTACGTGGAGTGATGTCAATATCTAGCATTAGGGGAATAACAATTCAAGAAATATTGACAATTATATCCGACTAGTGTAATTACGCGTGCATAACGTATGGGTAGCTTTTCAAAATAAATAAATAATGCTGTAATATTTAATTTTATTTTTATTTATGAACACTCTTCATCTTTTAATATATTTATATCACGAATATATATTATAAAGTTGATAATGAACACACGTTTAAAATATTAGTTTCATGTTAACAGCAAGATAAAATATATCAATATTATCAAAATGGTGTAGCACGGTTAGCATATAACTGAGTCCTTAAAGTATGTGCTTAGAGGTTTGATATCATGTTATTGTGTATGGAAGAGCATTTATTAGGAGAGGTAAGCCCCTTAAATGAATTTCAATACCTCGAGGAATTAACTCTAACTCCCGGCGAGACGATACTGGATTCACACAACGAAAGATTTTGTTGACATTAACTTTTTAAATATTTGTTATGGAGGAGAATAACATTGAACTAATAAATTTATGAATTTAATTGTTATACAATGCCAGTGTAAAAATATTTTACACAATCAACTAATTACCAATTGCCATATTATTAAAATTCTTTGAATCTTATTCTAACCACCTTCAAAGTAATTCATATCCTGATTTGCGATTGTTTACCGGTGTAAAGAATTTTTACACCAATAGTATACAAAAATTTAACTCTAAATTTATTTGATAATGATAAATGGTTAATGTTAATATTTAATGTTTGTAAACATGATGTATGTTATTATTCACTTCATTTTCCGTTTCTTTCCGGCTACCCCTCTCCACTCCAAAATATACCATCAACCACTAAGTGACCCCATTTTAAAAAAATAAGTAACTAATCACCTAATTTTAATAAACCCTAGACATAACACCAACTCACTAAATTCTCTTAGTTGAGCCTTCTATACCTTTTACCCGTTTAACTGCTCTAGTTGACCAATGATCCCAAACCTTTACATCTAGTCACGCCTGTCTCATTACCAAGGTCCCAATTCACTTGAAAATCTATTTGATTTATTTCTCTTCTTCTTTCGTGCAAGTTAACCATTTTTTTAGGAAATTTATTTATCAATCATTTATTTTTCTTCTCATTTAAAAATCTATTTAATTTAATTCTCTTTCCCTCATTAAAAGTGAATCGTTTTTAAAAATTATATTTATATATCAAATTATTATAAGATTTATTAAAATGCAACACAATTACAGATTTATTGAAATGTGATACAAAATATAACTATTACATCAAATTATGACTTCCCTCTATATGAAGCGTAGACCAAAATAATATCAATGATCTCCTACTTTATATCATGTCAGTTGAATTGAACATCATTTTGTCTCTTTCCATATGTCCTAAACTCTCTTCGTGTTATTTTCTTTTTCCGGCTTTACTGCTTCCTATAAGCTGTATTTCAAAAAGAGTCGTTTAGAAGAAATAGAGAAAGTGAAAGAATGGTGTCTCTTTGCAAAACTGTTACTACAATGGAAGATGCATTATTGATTGCAAGGCAAAAACTACAATTTTGTGGTGGTAATTTCATGTCTAATCTACATCACATTATGTCATTACATCAAAACCTCATTGCCTGTTATACAACTCAAAGGAGAAAGACCGACCCAGTAGCATAAGTACAATTGCTTTTTTTTATGTGTAGTTATCACTATAACATATTTCTTCCTGCACCAAAAAAATTGAAGTTAGAAATAACAAATGCAGAAAAATGATGTCTAAAATTGGAAGTGAACTTTAGAAACTAAGGGATAATAGTCTATTCATGAAACACTACCAAGCAAAAGAAAATGACAGCTTTGAAAAGCGCAAGTGGCTATAATTTGCAACATTTGCATAACTTGTAAACTGCTCAAACCATGTACCATATATAAGCATAACACGCTATAATGAGTTTTCCCCCCGTTGGAAGAGCATATCCTGCCTCTGCTTTTGAACTAATACCACCCTAATATCTATAACACTACCAGCCTATGGTTTTATCAAATATAGAATTATGTTAATAACTTCAAAATTGAATTTCAGCTAATTGCAAATTCTTTTATCACATACCTTTGCTCGAGGGATATTTGAGGGTCCTCCATCAAAGTAAATCTATACCTATGGTTTGGCTGCAACAGATAGTAGACCCATTAATGAAAATTTAAGAAAAACTCAGCCAAAAAATTTATCCAGCATATATTACAATATGTCCAATTCAATAAATACTTTGTCAACATAAGTTTTGTTAGCAGACAGTAGAAAAGAATATATGGTATAAAACACAGATCATAACAAAACAACTACCAGTAAAATACACTCTAGCAGTTTCACTTGATTATCATAGCAAATCACAATCTCCGGAGGGAAAATAACTCTACTTACACTTCTTTATATGCTTTCCTTCCTCTCTTTCCATTTGAGCAAGGAACTAATTAGAGAACTATGTTAATTAACAACTTCAAAAGTATTTAAAAAAGTTAATAGTTTAAATAAACTCTAAGGGCTCAGATTTAACCTCAACATATTAAAGGAAGAATTCCAAAATTAATAGTTAAATAAATTTGTCAGCAAATGATTATAACATTACAATGAGGGTCTAATGATCATGCACTGTGTCAAAAAAGTTTAAGAAAGTCAACAGTAGTACTGATAGAAAGCCAAAAGTATATGATCATTCCTCAGTGGCATTGTTGCAGTAGTTAGAGCTGCAGGAAAAAAACACGGGGTTCATTATCATAGCAAATCCCAATGTGCGGTGACAAAATGAATGAAAAGAAAAGGAGAAATTACAGTTAAGAGAAATTAAACACAAAAAAAAATGAATCAAAAGACCATTCGAAGATTTATGTGAGTCCTAGATAAAATTATAGTGGCTGCTGCAACATATAAGAACCCGCCTCCATAATATAAAACCAAAACAAAAATGAATCCAACCAAGGTAAAACCACAATAGACCTGGAGCATATAACATAACAGCATGTGGAGAGATTAACAAATTACATTGACCTGTTTTTTGAGGGGGAAAAAAAGAAAATTTGTTATCATGTAAACTAACCATTTGAAGTAACTATTTTTGATAAAAATCGCCTGTTATCAATTGACTTAACCATCAAACTCAATAAAGCAATAGAATTAGTTATCATGTACACAATTATGAAGTCACCACCAAACTCAATAAAAAACCATAAATATGATCAAAAGTTTACTGATAGTGATCAAAATGATGATTAAGTAGAATTATAAGAAAAAACACAGATTGAGAAAGAGAGAGATTATCTAATGAGAACAACTAAGGTCTATTTATCTACTTACCTCACCTCCTAACCCCAATTGAAACCACTTGTAACTACTAACCATTTTCGGTCCATTCCTTCTGAATATACCATTCACACCTTATATTAAATGTGTTCTGGCTCGTGCCCAACAATTACTATCAGATTTTGCCAATTTCTGAAACAATCTCTATGGATAGTGAATATGTCACAAAACCCAGAAGTTGAACAGCAGAATTTGGTTAATGTGATAAAGCAAGAAACAGTGTTACTAAAAACTTACAAAGCCTCCAGAGAAATGAATCAAAACAGTGACTTGAGAGTTTTCCAAAAATGTTACATAATCTAATCACTAAAAAGTTTTTCCAAGCAATCGATATGTTAAAAGCCACCCAAATACATATAGAATTACTCTTATCAAGGAAAAAGATAAGGAAAAGTGAAGGCACGTAAATAGAACCGATTTTATAGTTTATAAAACTTAAACCAGAACAGCTTCCTTTTTGTTAAGAATGTAGAAGAGAAAAGTGAAAATCTCCCCAAGATGACAACTTTTGAATCTGAAGAGCAACAGAAAAGCTAATCATCCTTGTAAGTATGTTAAGGAATTTTTTACTTCCAAAAAATACATATTGTTGGGACATCACATAATTCACCTAGATTTGCAGCTTCAGAATAAACCGGTAAGGAATCTTAAATGACAACAGAAGGGGAAAAATGTAAATTGAGAACTGAATACATACCTAGTACTCCAAAGAATTCAGAATGGGTAGTAAATGATGCACAATATAGTCCAAAATAAAACAAAAAGAATTATGTGAAAATCCTTCAAGGAAAATGGTGGAGGTCCATCCTGCAAAGGATCCATTCCCTGATACGATGTCGTCGCACTCGAACCCGCCATTCTCTCCATGGAAGAAGAAGACGCTCAAGAGGAGATGGAAAATATGGAGATAAATGAAAGGAAGGAAGAAAAAAAGATAAGGAATGGAAATGAACAGAGGAGGGAGAAGTGAAAAGTCATTTCTTTGTTGAAAAGAAAGAAATTGTCGTAGCTGTGGAGGAGAATAAAGTAGGCCTTGTTTTGATAAGAAAATGGGTTAGAGAGAGAATGATTTCGGTAGGGAAGAGAGGTAACAAAAAAATTCTAGAAACACTTTTTTGTTTCTTTCAAATACAGTGTCTAATCCACAAAAGGAAAAATAAATTTCCCAAAAGAATTGGCAGACGAACCAAGAAGCGCAGAGCGACTGAAGAGATAAGACATTTTTTAAGAATTGAATAAAACAAAAAATAGCCAAGAGAAGGTTGAATCATTTTAAACATGTAGCTTGTTAAGAAAAAAAGTTATATAGCCTAACGTATTTGACCAGCTACGTTTGAAGGAAAGGGGGACTAATATAAAACATACATAATAAAATTATATATATATATATATAATATAATATAATAGTACAAACAATGCCCCCTCCCTGCTTACTTTATGTCCCCTCAACTTTGGGAACACGTCACGTTAAAAAAAATTTAAAAGCAATAAAATATTTAAACTTTAAAAAATATTAATAAAATATTTCGAAAATTTCACCATCCAAGGCAAGCCACCGCCTTACATGAGTCTCATTCCTATTGTGGAATTAAAATTTAAATAAAATGAAAAAACAAAGAGATGTGTAATGATGGTTGACCAGTTGCCCTCTTATCAATGTCTAATCTACAAAAACGCATCACCATCCGCATAAGCAACCAACAAAATAAAAAGAAGACAAATATAATTAAAAAATTAGAAGCAAATATGATTAAAAAGAAAATTATCCCAACAAATCAAGATGATGATAACTGTTTTTGAACAGTAAAAATGGATTTACAGTTATTTAATATATTGATATATATATATATATACTAAATTATAATAATTAGTTCGACTCCAAAATTATTGAAACTGATCAACGAATCGATGACCAATGGGTTTGGTACCTTTCTCGGCTAAAAACATTTAAAAACAAAAAAATTTATAAACTTTAAAAAACTAAAATATTGAATAAAGTGATAAAGTGATATAAATACTGTTATAAACTTTAAAGTGATAAAGTGATAAAGTGATACAAAAAAATTTATAAACTTTAAAAAACTAAAATACTGTTATAGGAATAATAAAAGTTGTCAATTGATAAAGTGATATAAATATTGAATACTAAAATATATATAAATATAAAAACCAATTTAATTGGATCGGTTCATCGAATTATTCATTCGGATTTACACAACTAAACTTTCCGAAGAACACAGTAGTTTACTACCTTTTCCTGGCCAAAAGCATTTAAAAACAAAACATTTGTACACTTTAAAAAATTAATAATAAAATAATATAAAAAATCCGAACCAATCATTTGATTTAGTAAGACAATGGAGATAGATGCAAAAACAACCCCAGAAAATGCTCCCATGCAAGCAACAAAGTCAAATTTATCAATCTTCCATATCAAAATTGCTGCCTGATGATCCACAAGGTTGATAATGGCAGAGATGATTATAACAGAAAGAATAGCATTTGGAGTGTAATTGAAAAGAGGAGTGAGGAATTGCAAGGTTAAGAACACAACAATGGACATGACAATATTGGAGACTGCAGTTTCACAGCCAACCATGAAATTTACTGCTGACCGAGAGAAGGAACCTGAAGATAGCAAGGTGGTAGATCAGAGACTATGAAAAATTAGTTTTTAACCCACTTACATGCACTTCCCATGATTAATTATGAAGAAATCTACAATAAGATAATTATTGTAGGATTTTAAGTAATAGACATATCTGCTCATAATTTTTCTTCTTTTTGTATTGATATTTAGCAGCTAAAAGAAAATGCTTATATAACTTAGATCTCGATCTCGTCAGACATTACCACTTATTACATCTTTCTACATAACAGGAGGTCTGTGTACCAACAACATTCATAGCTCCTAATGCAACCATTTCTTTGTTTCCATCGAATTGATAATCCTTCATATAAGCAAATGTTCTTCCAATTGCTATGACTTCTTGATAACCAAAATGTAATGGTCTATAACAATAGGCACATGTAAATAGTAAAATACTCTTCATAAGAGGATAAATATAGTCAACATTTGCTTACAGTCAACGCTATCATGCTAGCCACGATGCCAATCCTAAAACCTTTTCCAAGGTAATCACCACTAAAATAAATTTCCTTCACAGAAGATGGATTGATCCCTTTCTCTATGTGCTTTACCTTCAAACATCAATAGACAAAAGCTTAACTATTTCTGTAATTAGTACTATTTCAGTTTTATCATCACTTAATCATAACTCATAAGGCTGTGATTATAATCTGATATATTCAGGATGAGAAAGGCAATGCATATACTTACAATTGCAACACCTTCCTTGTCTGCGCGAGTTCTGTATACAAAAAAAGTAGAGAGCACAACTGATATCAATGGGGCGATTGTTGGCACCCAGAAGAATTTCTTGTTCTTCTTTCCCTGATCCAAATGGCCACATTTGATAAGTTAATGAGATAAATAATTTTCAATTCTAACAATCTGATTAAGGAATAAATAAAGAAATGATTTGGGGTGCTTACAATATTTCTCGCAAACAGAAGAAAAGCCAAAAAGGAAGCTCCAATTACTATAGTTTACCAATTCCACTGCAATATGATAGATTTTGATCAATTTTAGCTTCTTTATCAGTACCCAAAGTTATCTTGTTCAGATGTTTTATATGCATAGTACAATGACTTTCTAAAACACCCTGTGTGCAGTTATCTCAATGAAGATATGCTCACCCAAATCTCCAAGAAATGCTCAACCAACTTCCTCTTCTCTTCTGCAAGCAATAATGAATGACAGACTTGAAAGATGTGTTGGTTCTATCATCATGTTTTTTTTTTTCTGTTAACTAAAAATATATATTCATTGCAACCCCATAAATGAACACACAAACATAGATTAAAATCAAATGTTTGTCAGAGATATCTTCCTTTAAGTTAATATTGCAGAATCTATTTCTCTCCACCATCTATAAAGAACAAAAGAGAAGGGTAAGACATAAGAGAATATTTTATTCTGAATTGAATGCATGCACTATGTTGACTTGAATGATTTAAATAGTAAGCTCAGCAACCCAAAAATTATATGTAGTTATAGATATCATCCGAAAATTACTGACTCAATATAAATTACCTATTTTTTTATATTTATATACATTGTTTTGTTTTGAAAAACAAAGAAAAAAACACATGTGCTAGCCCCAAGCAAATCAGTAGCAATAAGTTAAGCCCATTATTCAGTCACCCAAAAACTAATATTAATAATAATAATAATAATAATAACAACAACAACAACAACTAAAAGAAAAAGAATAAAACAGTCTATAAAGATGACCACACACAAAAAAAAATATCTATAAAGATACATACAGTTGCGAGAATAATAGTAAAACAAACAGTAAGATTTTGACATCATAATTTGATAGACTATGCATGAGATGGTTTCATTGCTTCCTTAGTTCTATTTCCTATATCAATGTTTATATGGGGTAACTGGGTAGGGTCTGAATTTATGACAACTATATAGAATTAGATTAGTTTTATACCATTTAATAACTTATGGATGCATTTTTCACAATTAGATTAGTTTTATACCATTGACTTATAGATCATTTTTCGTAAAATTTCATATCAATTTCAAATCGGTTTTTGTGCTGTAAGTATCACCTAAAGCTAAAGTTCATACAGACTCTAAATTGAAGAAAGTATTACAGTTTGATGTGGAAAAAATATGGCTGCTTCATTTGAAGTTGTGAAAGATCAAAACACTAACTTGTTGCAGTCGAGCAGTCAGATTTATGAAAATCACATTCTTTTCCTTGTTTACAACTTTGTGACTATAATATTAAGCAATAGGTAATCCTAGTCACTCAGTTATGCACTTCAGTTTTCTATTCTTCTTGTTGGTTAAAAATACTGCAACCATTTGTTCTCATGCTTTTTCTTTGGTGTCATGATCGAAGTTGAACATTGACCGAGTGCTTAGATTGGTTCCTGAGTGGTGTAAAAGTGCAAGATTGATTATGAAATTATGACTGTCAGTCATGTCTGTGTAGTGCATGTGATCTTTTGTTCCATTGATGCAGAACCTGCTCAACAAATAAATGACTTGATATATTTATAGGGAAAATGTAAAGTGGATGAAATAAGGGAAATCCTAGACTGCTAAAACTTCATAGTCATAAACACCAATAGATTCTCTTAACATTTTAAGACTCCCAGAGCAATGTTGTGTTACCATAGTTCTTTAATCTTGTCAAGAGCCAAATCATCCCAAAAAGCTTAAGCTGTTAGGTGCACACCTAAGAAGGGTTGTTTATTTCTAATGACTGATACCAGACCAAAGAATAGATAGGAAAATTTTACAGGAATTGATAAACTACCTAGTCAAAATATTATAATAAACTTCTAAACTTTGCACTTTTAAAGAAATTACAAAAGAAAATGGTAGTTACATCCTGTGATAGTTTGGAAGAGAGGAAGATAGTGGAAATGCCAATTTGATGGTTAGATGGAGGCTTGTATAAGAAATAGTTTGGCACACAATAGATAAATGGTTGGGAAGGGGCCATCAGATAGTTGAGTAGGAGCTAAAGAAAATCTTATATATTAGCATTAAATCTATAAGTTGGATATCAAATGATAGGTGAAATATAGAAAGTGTGATATAGTTAATTAGTTATAGGGCATGTAAGCATGGGCCCTGCACATCATCTAATCAATCCAATCCATTGGCTTGTCTGAAAGTAAAAGAAGCATTGCAAACAATGCATTTCTTAAACTTTCAGAGTTGTGTATTTCAATGGTTTTATTTAGTTCAACGATTTTCTACCACATCACTATTAGTTAAACTTCACCAAACTAAAATCCCAACCATCACCCACAAACAATGTCCCATGCCAGTACAAAACCAAAATCTGTTTCCAACACCAAAAACATCACCTTCGATTGGAGTAAAGAAAATGGAGCCAAAGAAATGGGTAGTTTTAGAGATCAACAAATATGCAAATGCAAAGAATTAGAATTCCAACAGAAAGGCACTAAGAGAAGACAGTCAGTGTGCAAATAGCAGAAGCAAAAAGAATGAAAGCCACCAGAAGATGAGTGCAGGAACACTTCCAAGACAGTAGAAATTTCTTTTGGCTAAATTTTTTTCAAAAGATAGTAGAAGAATATTTAAATCATCAAAGTTACCTGTAGCATGGAAGGTAGTAGCAAAACCCTTTCATGGAAGGAAATACTTTGAGTGTATGCTTGTTGCTAAAATAAGCAAGTCAACAAATTTAATAGACTTTGTGTCATATTTCAGAAAGATTCAAGATGAATCTATGCAATCTCAAAAATAGAAAAAGAAAAAGGAAATGGAGATTATGACCCAAGAAAACTAACATCTTCAAATTTGGAACTGGATTAATGATTACAAAAAGTGCACCTGTTACATTTTGAGAAATTTCAACCTGATTACATATTAAAAGTCTACAGGGAAAAATTTTATAAAAACAAATTGGGATTATACTTGGACTCCGCTGGACCCAAGCAATAAGGGCTATATATACATATATATATATATATATGTGTGTGTGTGTGTGTGTGTGTGTGTGTGTAGTTATTCTATAGGTTATTACTTATTAGTTTTATATATATAGTAAAATTATTAATCTACCTGTAACATGTTCATTAAAGAATGTTCATAAACCTCTGTATCGTTGAACCACCTATTGATAAAGACTTTGTTGTTATTAAATTCGATGAATAAAAGAAATACCTCGTCAACATTCATCAGCTGGGCTATAAATTTTCTTGGAGTCAGCTTCATGAAGTCCTCTTCCAAACTTGAATTCTTCCCACATATATGACAGACATAGGATATCTGTCCAGCAATCCTAAGTTAGCAATGTTGCACATAAAATGAATAGTTCTTAAAAAATAGTCCAAATTATATATAAGGAATAGAAAAAAAGAAGAAGAAAGAAAGGACATAAGGAAGCTATAACCCAAGCGATGGAAAGGGTAGAGAGACAAAGAACAGCAGAGAAATGTACGGATGCATTCAATGCAGATGAAAAAGAAATGTGGGGAAGAGAAATTGTTGCAGTGAGAAGAAGGGGAGAATAAAAGATAAGCAATTGTAATGGGATTGGGTAGAGAGATTTCAATCTTTGTCAACATAACTTAAAAAAAAAAAAATCAATGAGCTACAAAATGAAGTGTCAGCTCCACCTTGCTGCCTTGTCTTCCTTAGAGCAAGCACCACGGTAGTATTAAGTCACAGCATGGATGGTGCGATCTTTTCCCCTCATCCTTGTACAGAGGGTTTATGCAAAGAGAGAAGAAACAATCCTTCTTCCTAGAGAAGCAAACCAGAGCAGAAAGAGGGTGAAGAAAAAGTATTTCTATTCGAACCCGCCGCCGCCGCCGGCTTACTCCCCATCGTCCTCTCCGCCGCCGCCATTCGAGATCGTCGTTGGTCGAGAGAGAAGAAAGGGAAATGAATGGAAATCGTTCCAGGGTGTGTGACCCAAAGAGTTTTGGGAGAGAGAAAATAAAATTGGTAATTTAGTACAACGGACAATAAAATAAAATAAAGTTCAATCCAAAAATCTTGCGTGTGAATTGTTAGCCTATTGCCGTGTTTCACTGAATGAAACGCCTCACGCTTGATAAGATTTATGTCCATCTGCATAAGCAAGCAATAAAGTAAAGTAAATAAATTTTAATTAACAAAATAAGAATAAAATAAAGCATTAAAATATTGATTAAATATCCAAAAAAAAAACATGGGTTAAGTGAATTTCAACTACTTTCATCATATTTAATGAAATTATAAAAAAAATTAAGGAAAACTTAAAAAGTTATATAAAAAAATTTATTAAAAAAAACGAAAATGTAAAAAGTTTTTAAAAAAAAATAAAAAAAGTAAAAAAAAATCAATTTTTTATTAAAAATAAAATTATTTAAAAAACAAAGGAAAACGTAAAAATGATTATAAAAAATTCAAAACGTAATTTTTTTATAAAAAAAATTATTATTACTTTTTTTTAAAAAAAAAGTATACAAAAAAATTTAAAAATTAAAAAGGCAAAAATTATGGTGCTGACACGGGTCTGGTTACTATTACAGGAATCGCAACGAAAACTTTATAATTGTATATGTGTATTGATGATATTAATATTGACAATATTTATTTATATATATAGCTGAGAGAGAGGAAATAGGAATAGGGAATAGTAATTAGCTGAACACCTACTGAAGCAACAATAAATGCTCCTGAAATAGTTGGTATCAATCAAAATCAAAACACTCAAAATGGTTCAACAGTATAGTTTTTTTTTAAATAAAAAAGTCCTAAAAATAGTTTATTTTTGAAAATGTAAATGACCGACCAACACATGTTAATGAACACCAAAAAAAAAGTAAAAAAACGAAAATGTAAAAAGTTTTATAAAAAAATATAAAAAAAGTAAAAAAAAAATCAAATTTTTATTAAAAATAAAATTATTTTAAAAAAAGGAAAACGTAAAAATGATTATAAAAAAAATCAAAACGTAATTTTTTTATAAAAAAATTTATTATTACTTTTTTTTAAAAAAAAAAAGTATACAAAAAAATTTAAAAATTAAAAAGGCAAAAATTATGGTGCTGACACGGGTCTGGTTACTATTACAGGAATCGTAACGAAAACTTTATAATTGTATATGTGTATTGATGATATTGATATTGATAATATTTATTTATATATATAGCTGAGAGAGAGAAGATAGGAATAGGGAATAGTAATTAGCTAAACACCTACGGAAGCAACAATAAATGCTTCTGAAATAGTTGGTATCAATCAAAATCAAAACATTCAAAATGGTTCACCAGTATAGTTTTTTAAAAAAAAATAAAAAAGGCCCTAAAAATAGTTTATTTTTTAAAATGAAAATGACCCAAAATAATTAAGGGACCAACACGTGTTAATGAACAATGGAAATGGGTTCAAGATTATTCAATGTATTAATATAAGAATTGATCGAAGTTGGAAAGAAAGGAAAATCCATGTTCAATTAATGGTTAGTGGTTAACCAAACACTAACTATACAAATTAACAATAAATCACAACTATGGTTAATGTTCCTACCAAAATCCGTATTAAGAATTTAATCAGAACGGGGTATGACCAAGAATGAATACTAGGGTTCTTTTAAAATATAGCTTGACAGAATGTTATATTCTGGTCCTACGAATCTCGAAAGAAATCAAAGCTAACATAGTTCTCTATTCAATCTTAGGTGTTTTCCTCCTTTGGGGTTACCTTCTATTTATAATGGTCTTTGTAAATTACCGATAAGACACTTAATTGATAAGATTTATCTCTTATATCGAGATAAGATCGCTAATCAGGTATAGATAAGTGTTATCTTAGATATTATAATGATATTTTTTTTGGTTAAAGATCTGTTTATATTAATGATATTATAATGATATGAATCATTATTTGTTTAAATTAACCTTTTGGTTAAATCGGTTATATTAGTTAAAGATATTTATCTTAATCCATAAGTTATATGTGCTAATCTATTAATATACTTCTTCTTCAATTATGCCATTTAGAAAAGCACTTTTACATCCATTTGAAACAGGGTAATTTGGTGTTTTGCAGCATATGACATTAAAATGCGTATGGCTTCTATTATAGCTACAGGTGCAAAGGTTTCAGTATAATCAATACCTTCTTGTTGGTTATAGCCTTGAGCTACTAACCTTGCTTTATTTTTGACAACTTTACCATCTTCATCTAATTTGTTTCTGAAGACCCATCTTGTTCCAATAACCGACTTGTTTTTAGGCTTAGAGACAAGAGTTCAGACATCATTTCTGGTGAACTAGTTAAGTTCTTCTTGCATAGCAAGAATCCAGCTTTCATCCTCAAGAGCTTCTTCAATGCGTTTAGGCTCCCAATCTGAAATAAAGGCCACATTGCTTGATTCTCTTAATGTGGATCTGGTTCTTACTCCTTCAGAAGAATTTCCAATAATAAGATCCTTAGGATGATGAGTGTTGAACTTCCAATCCCTTTTGAGATCATCATGAAGATCTTGACTTGTCTGCTGACTCGTCTGTTCCACTAGCCTTTCAGCCTCAAGCACAGGTTCTGTTTTGGTTAGATCGGGTTGTTGACTTTCTGGCTTGTTTATATCAAGACCTGCAAGATCATCTTCTAGATCTGATAGTTCTTTATCAGTCTTTAAACCATCATTGAATTTAACATGAACAGATTCTTCAATAATACAAGTTCTTGAATTGTATACTCTAAAAGCCTTAGACTTTTCAGAATATCCTACGAAAATACCTTTATCTGCCTTAGAATCAAACTTTCCAAGATTATCTCTGATATTCATATTAAAACATTGACATCCAAAAGCATGTAAAAAGACAATGATATCATATATGCAGTCACAACTAATGAAAGCAACATGTTTGAACATTAAACATCATACTATCCAGGATAATTAGACATTACAATAATATTGGGATAGAGATACTTATTCAAGTTTGTGAGGTGTGATGCTCCATAATTGAGATGAATCATTGTGCTTTCCTTTTGATCACATGCTCTTAGAAAATTTCAGCTTTAGCCTTTTTTTTCTCTTCATTTCTTTGATTTGAACATTAGTGCCATGAATATATTCTTCAATATCCATTTATCAACCAACTTTCCATCTGTGATAGTCTTCTCAGCATCTTCTAAGAATGGTGCTTGGAAGTGGTCTAGAAGGGTACTCAATTGCTGTATACAAAACTTGCAAAAACTTCTCTGATACTCAGATTAGCAATATATAATTTTCAAGCATAACAATGCAAGCATTTTCAATCATTTAATATTTCAGTAATTATAATGATGACAAAAAGAATCTCTTATGCATTGGACTATTATGATTTCAACTCATAAAAGCATTTCATTTCAGATTGATACCATTTCAACATAAGTTGAAGCACAAGAACTATTTAAGGCACACATTTGATAACTTCAGGAAAGAATCTTTATCAATATATTTCTTCCAAGTATGCATGTTGAATCATTTTAACATGTATAACAAACATTTTATGAGAATATTCAAATTCATATGAGGGATAAGCAAATGCGAGTTTAGATTAATGAAAATTAAAATCATTATCTTATTTTAACATGAATGCACTTTAGCACACACACAAAAAAACATGTGTAAAATAAATAATCACAAGTTAAACAACAACAAGAGATAAGGAGTAGATATCACCGAGTTTGATTCCTTTAATTTTTCAGCAGTCATGTTGTTCTGAACTTTTCAACAGGGAATAGGATCAAGTAACTTCCGATGTAGCTTCTCAAGTTTAATAAACTCAACTCCAAAAGTTCTTCTTGAGTTAGATCCTTCATGAAAAATTCTTCTTCATCCATATCTTCTCATCTCACAGGCTTCTTGAGACGAAGAGCCACTAATTATGTTGTGTTCTTTCTCTTGATGACATTTTTATAATCCAACTTCTATCAATGATCTGCATCTTCTAATTCAAGGATATACTTTTACACAAAGAAGCATTTTTGGTAACATAAATAGCATTGAACAGAAATAAAATATTTTAAGATTTGATACACCTTTTGGGTTTGTCAAAAACAACAATTTTAAAAGAGAAATTTCTTAAAAACATTTTTCTAATGTTAAAAGAAAAAATTATCTTAACAAAATCAGTCCAAATGAATTTTGGTTTAGAAGGGAAAAGAGTATAAAGAAAAACATTACACAAAACGAAGTTAACATCTTATAAAAACAATTCCAGTTTGAATTTTTGTGAAAAGAAATTCAAAGACATGAGGTTTTTCAAATTTAAAATCAAACATTTTTTAAAAAAAAAATGATTTTGGTTGCTAAGATAACAAGGATCTTTAACTCTAAGCGGTTAAGCTTCTCTACAGAGCACGTGGCTCTGATACCAATTGTTAGGTCAAAGCAACCATCACACAAGAGGGGGGTGAATTGGGTGATAATAGAAATTTAAATTTTTTTACTAAACAACAAAACATAAATCAGAGTTTTTCAAATAAAGAGAGTGTAGATGGATAAAAGAAGATAATTTAAAAACCATCTAACAAAACTAATAACATATTTTTAACCAGTTTGGAAATAAGGAAGATAAAGCATTTCACTTGTCTAATTATCTTACACTAAACATTAACCGGTTAGACAACATCTAGCGGATAAAAACATTTGAAAATAGCTTAGAACATAAAGCTTAAAATCCGTTAGAAAACATTGTTGAAAATACATAAAACAACAAAGATAAGGAGATAAGGGTAGAGAGAAAATAAACAACAAGATTTATCCTGGTTCACTCATATAAACGATGAGCTACATCCAGTCCCCAGCAGTAGTTGAGTTTTTCTCTACTATCACATCAGATAATTACAATGAGTAGTCTTTGCACACCTGGCCTCTCCAAGCTCATTGAGTATTGTTCTTCACCAGTCTCTCCAGACTGTTGCAAGTATTATTTGCACACCTAGCCTCTCCAGGCTCATTGAGTATTGTTCTTAACCAGCCTCTCCAGACTGTTGCAAGTATTATTTGCACACCTACCCTATGGGTACCCGCAAAAAATAACCACAACGGGTAGGGTAATTACCCGCTTTATGGGTATGGGTAATTCCCACAAACAAGAAAGGGTATGGTTGCAGGTACGGGTACTCTAGTACCCACCCGCCCCGCATAATTATATATCAATTTTTAAGAATAAAATTAAAAAAGTTCTAACCCAAGTGCTCACTAGTGTATTTCCTTTTCCGGACTTATAAGTTTATTAATTTGTTGCTTTGAATGTTTATTATGATATTTACTAGTTTTTGATGTTTTTATTTAGTTTAATACTTTGGATTGTAATGTTTCATGAGAAGATCTGAAAGATCCTTAGATGATTTTTAATTGCGTTATAATGTTCTTTATGTTATTTATAGGGTACGAGTAAGGGTACTAAAGTTGCTACCCACGCGGGTATAGGTCTGGGTAATTTTTCAAACGTGGGTATGAGGACAGGTACTATAGTACCCTACCCAGACCCAAGGTTTACAAAACCGGACCGGCCATCGAACCGGTGAAGGCAGCGGTTCGAGGTTCAATGGTCCAACCGAGGTTGAACCGGTTATAATTAAATAATATTATTTTAATTTTTATTATAATATTTGTAACAATATTAAACAAAAAAAACAACATAACAACTAAAATTATTAAGCACAATTTTTTTATTTTGAAATTAAACTAAATAAATATAAAGATATATGTTAAAATTTTTCAAACGTGGGTATGAGGACAGGTACTATAGTACCCTACCCAGACCCAAGGTTTACAAAACCGGACCGGCCATCGAACCGGTGAAGGCAGCGGTTCGAGGTTCAATGGTCCAACCGAGGTTGAACCTGTTATAATTAAATAATATTATTTTAATTTTTATTATAATATTTGTAACAATATTAAACAAAAAAAACAACATAACAACTAAAATTATTAAGCACAATTTTTTTATTTTGAAATTAAACTAAATAAATATAAAGATATATGTTAAAATCATCTTCATAGGGAAAACCAACCCAAAATCTACAACCAGCCCACATATGTTAGAAAACAAAATAATTGGGTTTTGAGCTTTTGGCTAGGATGACCCAAATCCTTTTATACTATTTTTTTTTTTTAGGAAATCGGTTCAGGCCGGTCCACTACCGGTTTTACCGGTTTTGAACCGGTTCTCCGGTTTTTCCACCGGTTCAGTACAGGGACGGTTTTCCCTGTAAACCGGACCGGCCAAGGTCACGGTTCCCGGTTAACCCGGTCGGACCGGCCGGTCCGGTTTTAAAAACCTTGCCCATACCCTACCCATTGACATCCCTTCGTGGCAATTTATGAGTGAATGTTTGTGTAAAAGCTTTACACCGTCAATGTATACCAATTAAAATCTTTATTAAGTACTATGACGAAATTAAAAAGTAATAAAATAAAAATTTTCATAAATGAAAAAAAAATAATTATAAATGAGTTAAACAAGCCAAACTCAATCTTTATTATTTTTAAACAAGTCAAGCTCAAGATTTTAGTTAAGCTCGTTTAAGCCAAACTCAAGCTTCATTATTTATTCACAAGTCAAGCTCAAGCTTCAGGTGTTCGGCTCAGCTCAGCTCGACTCGTTTAAACCCTAGTCAACAATAGTTGATTTTTAATGATTAATTTGTTGAAATAACGGCTAACAATAATAAGGTTATAAGTTAAGGGTATTTAGTTTTAAATTTTCAACAATTATGTAGAACAAATTAGTGATGAGCTGGGGACGGGGGTTATGAATACATTCAAATAATTTTAATGGGTTTAAAAGCTGCAATATTTCATTTGAATTTGAAAAGATATCTTTCATACAGAAATTCTTTTCTATCAATATATAAAAACAAAAAAACCTATAGAGAGGTTTATTTCGATGAAAAATTATTAGAAAAATTCTAGGGGTTGTTCATTTAGGAAATGCTTGCTCGATCTGGTCATCGTCATTATCATTGTTTTCTACTCAAGCCAAGAACAATATTTTAGTATCAACTTTTCAAAATTAAAGAACCTTTTCCACCCTTGTAGTTTTTCCTTTTCTTAGTAACAATATTCGCTATTAGTTTATAAAAAAATACATTTAATACTATTCATGACAATGTTTTTAATTTTCACACGTTGTTATTTATATAATGTATAGGTTTTTCAGTAATTCAAAATAGAAAGTTTTGAATGAAAACAATGTATTTAGTGCTCATGTGCTTTAGATTCTAGAGAGTCCAAAATCACATATGCTTCCAGAGAAAGTGATTTTTGAATTCTGAAGATGTTTATTTTAAATTTAGCTTCCAATAAAATCAATTTTAGGTTGTATATATAGAATTGATTTGAAGAAAAACAAGAATTTTTAGCTTTTTTTTAGTAGAATTGATTTTATGTGTGAGACTCGTAATATTCTTTATATTTACACTTAAAAAATGATTTTACATTATCATTCAAATAAAAAAAATCTTCTAAACACACTTTTAAAATATCATTACCAAATAAAAAATCAATTTTTTTAAACTTAATTCTTCAATTCTACCAAAATCTAATTAAAACAAAAGAACCTTTAATCTATTGGAAAGACCCGTATACACACATTGTTTCCCATATATATATTTTTTTGATGAACACTATGTTTCCCATTTGATTACAAGGATAGCATATTTGCAAATGCAAATGAAGAAAACGACGTCTCTTCTAACTTTATCCCAACATGCTTTAGTTGCCTAAGGTGGGGATTACATCAACTAAGGTAAGAATTTGTATTTGCATACCATAAATAATTTTTTACATAAAATTAGAACTTATAAACTTTTCTTTGGATGTATGTTTCTGATATGCTCAAAATTAAGTATTTTGAACTGCTTCCACCATGTTTATGGATTGAGTGTCGAATAAATGTGCAGGTATCTTATGTATGAGATATGATTTTACTCAATCTTATGTATGTCATTAGCATGATGTGGTTTTTTTTTATTTTTTATTTTATTGTAATCAAGCAAGACTCGTGTAGTACGAACTCTACTACTTTTGCGGTAAAGGTTTTTCAGCATAATGCGAAAAAGACCAGACACTCATTGGTTTGGTTTATTTATTTTTTTTAATTATTTTTTGGTTACGTGTTTTTTTTATTATAAAATTTAAAATTTGAAATCTGCAAACCAGGGAGAAGTTTTATAGTTATAGCATCCTCTTTTCCCTCTCTAATAATTCGTCAAATACTTGATAAAAAAATATATGATGCTTAAGTGAAAAATATATCTTCAAAAAACTGTTTATAACCTTTAATAATTTTAAATATATACTAATGACTTTTAATGGAAATTTAACTACAATTTATGATAAAATATTCTGTTATTATTATCATTAAAAGCAATTCAATATACTAACTCAGGAGTTACAGTATTTGGACTCACACCATTTCCTTTTCTTCTTCTTTTTTTATAATCAAAAAGTGTATTTATATATCTAGGAGTACTCATCCATGTACAATGTAACCTATAAGTTACAACACAAACTACTAAAGCAGCCAGCCAACATTGAAAACTTAATAGCCACAACCAATAAACATCGCCAAAAAAAGCACAAGAACCAGACTCCTACATAACACATCACACATTTACTTACATTTGCAGGAATTCTATATACCCCCAAAAGATCATCCAACTAACCCACAAACAACCCTTCCAAAACTAAAAGTTCTTTCTCATTTTTGTCTTCATCAAACACCACCTTCATGAAACCCATTGTAGGTAGAGTAGATGGTGGTGGTTCTGATTCCATTCCATTTCATGGAATTGGAAATAGAAAGGTCACAAACCCTTTCATGTGTCGTTCAAGTCCTCCTTTAACAGCCATAGAAAGGTTCTTATGGGGTAAACACCACTTCTCTGAGAAGCAACAAAAACCCCATAATGTTACAAAGAACAACAACAATGCAAGTGTTTTTGGAGACGAGTTCTGTACTTTTGGTTGTTCGGATGGTTCAAGCTATAGGTTTTTGTGGCCTAACACTCAAGAAGGAATTTTGTTTGGTGAAC
This sequence comes from Sophora flavescens, assembly GCA_030762895.1. Lineage (NCBI taxonomy): Eukaryota > Viridiplantae > Streptophyta > Magnoliopsida > Fabales > Fabaceae > Sophora > Sophora flavescens. The sequence goes on along the minus strand of CM061063.1, from coordinate 29,449,271 downwards.
TCATAGCAAATGAAGAGGCTTTGAATTGGACAGACCAATTTCCTACGTTTTGTTTGAAAGAGGATGTGCAAGTTTTAGGAAAGAATGCGAAAGTGACGAGAAAAAGGCCTAAGAAAGGGTCTTCTCTTTCTTTGATCAAAGGACGGTGGACTGAAGAAGAAGACAGGTTGAGTACAATGAACAATTTTTTTTAATCTTATATGTATCTATATATTATAGATTGATTGTTGTTATATATTTTCACTAAACTTTTAAGGTGATTTTTGATTTATATATAATTGAAGGAAATTGTTAAAGTTGGTGAAGCAATATGGTATAACCAAATGGTCTAAAATAGCTGAGAAATTGGAGGGAAGGGCTGGCAAGCAATGTCGAGAGAGGTGGCATAATCATTTGCAACCTGATATAAAGGTTTGCTACTCCCTCATCAATCCTTGTTTATTATGGTATACATTTTGATACTAATTTCTGCTCATGTTCTATGTATGTTATGTAAGTTTGAATTTGGACATGTTCTCATCCAGGTTTTGAGCAACAGACATTATAACCAATTAGAATTCAACAAAGATTTTTTAGTTTTATCATGAAATCTATATTTCCTTAAATTGTGGAACTACTAGATATAGGTTCAGATTTTAAAAAATCTTTTTTTTTTTACCGGCTAAAAATATTTTCTTGGTACCTCCATGTTTATCACTCCACATCTATTTTGTTTATATATCTTCTTAATTGCTAGCATGTAAACTTGTTTAGTCAAAAATCGATATTGGGTCATATTGATATTTTTGTAATTAATCATCATATGTTTCATATTTTACTATTTAGATATTGGTTCCTCTCACAATTTCATATTTTCCTCCTAAAATCATGTTTGCATTATTAAAACAATGTTTTTTTTTTGTTAAGTATTATTAATACAAAGTTTAATTTATCATTTTAAGCCAAATAACATTTCAACGATATGTTAACTGGTTTAGTCAAATATCAATGTGTGTATTGTTTCAAGTAATGCTCAATTGTATGAATGTTATTTCGTCACTGACAAAAGTTTTTGATTGGTTAGTGTTTTTTTGCTTTTTATCATTCTCATGTATTTCTCTTCAAGCTTTTAAATTGTGGTCGTGATGTGGTTGCATGCTTTTATCGCAATCAAGAACAATTACTGGAAATTACAGTCAAAGCAGTCATAATTACGGGCACGTTTCAGTTTCGGAGACCTCTAAAACCCAAACATTGTGGGGACCTTTGTTAACCTTGTTTCTCTTCAAAAATATCATTATCCCTCTTCTTTTCTAACGCTGGCTATCCAATACGAATTTTTGTACTATATAACACCTCTCATTTTTTATTTTTTATTTTTTATTTTTTGCTTTCATTGTATATATATATTTTGCGTTCGTAGGTACTCAATTTGTATGAAAAAATGGCAATTATATATCATGTTCCTCGACTACTTGTTGCAGAAAGATAGTTGGAGTGAAGAAGAGGAGAGTATCTTAGTAGAATCCCATGCAAAGGTTGGAAATCGTTGGGCAGAGATAGCAAAGTGCATTCCTGGAAGAACTGAGAATGCCATAAAGAACCATTGGAATGCCACCAAAAGGAGACAAAACTCAAAGAGAAAGAACAAAAGGCCATCAAGCTCAAATGGATCAAAGCCACGATCAACAATACTTGAAGACTATATCAGTTGCAAGACTCTTACTAGCACTAAGGACACTGAAGCAGCAAGCCAATTAAGTCTCTTGCTATCTCAACCCTCTGAATTTGTTACCATTGACAATAATATATCATCATCACCACTGATAGATCATGAATCATATGATGATGAGATGCTCTTCATGCAACAACTTTTCATGGAGAATAATCAAACCCAGAAAATACATGTTAATGTTGTTGAACACTCCAAGAGTTCTTCACCATGCTACAACAGCTTTTTGGGTTATTGCCAAATTAATAATGGTGATCAGATACTCACTGATGTGACTGAGTGTGGTTTTGTCCATTCCAATCCAAACCCAAATCCATATAACATGTTCTTTGAAGAGAGTCTCAACCCTGGAAAGACTCTCACTCCAACTCCTCCAATCAACTACCTTGATCTCTATCTCTCAAACTTGTTGAATGGAGCTTCCAGTTCTTCATCACATTGTTGTGATTATGGGAATCAAAATCTCAACACTAATTTGAAGCTGGGGGATGATCAAGATTGTTCAGAAGGAAAGAGAGAGATGGATTTGATAGAAATGGTTTCATCCAAGTTTTTCCACTAGCAGCTTTTGTTCTGATGAATCTAATTAAATTAGGATTTGCTGTAGTCATGGCTTTTATTCTAGTAGACTTTGGAATAATATGTTGGTCCTATTAGAGGGTTAACATTTTGGTTAATATCTTGCATGGGAAATAAAATAGATGTCACACGATGTTAGGCTGTTGTCTGATGGTGTTACTTTCATAGGATTGGCTTAATAAGCAGGGTCTTGTATATATGTTCGTTTCTGGTCTTATTTTAATAGAAGGGTTTTGTCTATACTGATTAAGAAATTCAATAAAAAAGTTTTTAACAGAAAAATAAATATTATATTTAAAATTTTGAATATATCAATTTTCAATGAAAACTTTTTTGGACACTGATTAATTCTTATTTAGCAAGTGATAATGATTGTTTTATTTAGTTGTTATGGCTAAATTAGTTGCAATATTATTTGCAGTTTGTTCTTATTTTTTTTATTAAAAAAAAACTGATGGTAAAATTCTTTGGTTTAGTTATCATGACTAAACTGCAACGTTATTTTTGTCACTACTTGCTCAGCACCACTTGATTTTTAATATTTAATTTGTTAAAATAACGGGTAACAAATTAAGGGTATTTAGTTTTAGATTTTCATTTAAGAGATGAGGCCAATTATGCAGAACAAATTAGTGATGAGCTGGGGGTGGGGGTTATGAATATATTCAAATAAATTTACTGGGTTTATAAGATGGAATATTTTATTCGAATTTGAAAAGATATTTTTCATACAGAAATTCTTTTCTATCAATAAAAACAAAAAAAAAACTATAGAGAATTTATTTCAATGAAAATTGATTAGATTTGTGAGTAATTAGGAGGGAAGGGAAAGAAAGGAGATCGAAGATAAGGGAAAGGGAAGGAGAAGGAGAGAATTAATTTTCTCCTTGATTGGGAATATGTTTTATGTGAGGGAAAGAAAATTGAGGGTTTATGATATTATATCTTATTTAGTTTATTATGTAAAAAATATATTTCAAAAATAAATAATTTTGAAGTTACTTTTTTGGTAACATATCAAAACTGACATTATATGTTCTCCTCAAAAAGAAAATGAAAATTTCACAACCGAGATCGCAAGCATGGATCAAAGACGGAATCTCCTAAAAAAGAAATGCTATAACGATTCACTAATGGAAGTCTTTCGATGACCCAACTACTCAGACTGGACTCCTTTACTTAATGGGTAGGAATGAAACATATAGTTAGTTATTCACAGAGCTACCACTACTTGAGCTTACTCCGGGATTTTAATAGTTCGGACATTGTAGCCTACATCCACGGGAGAGAGCACAAGAAGTCTTATTCTCCTTTTTGCTATCTTGATCAATGAGTATGGATCATGGTTACAATAGAAAACTCCTTGTGTTCTTACCCCTTTTCATCCTCTTGATGAATCATGACAAAACCCAAGTTATCTCTCTATTCTCTCAACCCTTGATCCTCAACTCACAATCACTCTATGATTTCCCTCAAGATAACACTCAATCATTCTCTTCTTTTTCCACACTCTACATTGTGTGTCTTAGTTGTGATACTCTCATCCTATTACATAATATCTATTTATAGACTTATGTGAGTCTTGATCCATATGAAGTAACCAATCCTTGAGAAGCTTTAAGATCCAAGTTAGTTATTGCACCAATTAATTAACCAACTTCCCAACTGATTGCAACTAGTCGCTCCATAATCGATTATTCGACTGACCATAATCGATTATGCTATCTCCGTCTCAGATGCCTTTTCTGATACTAGCCATAATCGATTATTATGTTTCTGCCAAACATATAATCGATTATTCCATCACCATAATCAATTATGCCTCTGCAACTTCAATTTCATATAATCATATTGATGATTTTGTGGCATATCTCAACAGGGTCGAATTAAAATAATAATAATAAATTGTTGTACTCGGCCACATCACAGACAAGTGCATGCTATAATGCCACTTGTTCAAAAAAAAAAGGCAAAGAAACTGAAAGAAAGTGATGAGCATTTCTTCTCTTTGGTAGAGATACCATGTGTTTCGTGTTTTTAAAGACCTCAAGTAAATAATTTATTTAAAATGAGATTTGTTTGACATATTATATGGTGCCTTTTTATGCTATTGTTATTAGCAGTGTTATTAAAACCAAACCTGTCGATTGGATCAGGGTACCAAGTCAATGGGTGGCTAGTCCTACCAGTGAGTCACTAGCTATACCAGATGAACCAATATATATCAAATTAGTAAATTTTATACTCAAATTATATATATATATATATATATATATATATAATATTTGTCGAACATGTACCAACTAAACACTATGGGTCAGTGGCGTGCTTTCTCTGCCTCAACAATCAGTGTCGGTGTTTGAGTCCCAATTACTGTATTTTGGTGAATTTTCGCTCATTCCTGGTAGCAATCCACATGATGACATCAACAATCCGCTTGATGACATCACCAGGACTGGTTTCGACAAACCCAGTCGCTGGTTCACACTGATTCAAAATTGAGTTAACGACATCATCACCGGTTGATATGCTTATCCGGTCTAATATGTTAATTAGGCTGGCCATGGGTCCGGTTTCCGGTCCAACCAATAGGACCGGTCAACCCGACTCGAGTTTAATAACACATTATTAGAATTTCAAGAACAAATAATTTAGATCACCAAAAAATGGGTCAATTGAATATAGTGTACTTCAAACATTGATTAGAAAAACCCTTATAATTTTTCCCGTGACCCATTAATAGTAATCTGTAATATCTCTTTGAACTTTGAACTCCCCGGTGGCCCAACAACTGTTGCATAAAAATACTAATGTTTGGTTACCAGGTATTTTTTTTATAGAAAAAAGTTTAGATTGGAGGAAGACACGCCTCCTTGCAAGGTCAGGGAATACCACCAACATCAACGAGGATTTACCCGTTAGTATGAGCGAAAGGCTTGACCAGATGTGTCAACCCATGTTGGCTTGGTTACCAGGTACTTGATAACAGAATGATCATTGTGTTAAAATAATTATGAACTTATGTAAAAGACAAATGCTAAACAATGTCATGGAAAAAAGCACCGCCTCCTGTGGACATGTAGAAACAAATATTTTTTTTGATAGATAGAAGTAGCAATATCCCATTATATCAAAACATTGCCCATGGGGCTTATCAAGCAAACACCTGGCAACAACAAAGTTCCCCAAGCACGAGGCTTATCTAGCAAATGCAAATCCAAAGGATGCGTACGGGAAACACTAGCCAACTAGTCAGATATCTGATTATTTTCACTAAGGCCTTGCTTGATGCGAACCTGCCAATCATTTGCTCAATAACTGTGACCAAAGTGGCATAAAGGATGTGTTGGATGCAAATATCGGCAACCAAATCCAATGCATTAGAAGAATCTCTGCACTTGATGCTTCAATAATCCGTTAACCCAATCAATGTACAATGTACTCAAAATCACCTAGCCATCAGGACACTAAAATGAAAATATATTGAACTCAAGGAGTGCTGAACATTTATCAAGCACTTGCAAGTGTACTACTTTAACAATCCCCAGCCAAGAATACTAATAGAATCCGCAAACTCAATCACCAAGGTCTCCCGTTCAATTTATTTACTCATAATTTGTAAGAATTTATATAATTGAAATTTTAAATTTTGTTTTACATTTGCATGTTTCTGGATTTCTGAGTATTGATTCCTCTGTCATCAAAGTATTATAATTTTTAAGATTGGCTGGAAAAAGCTCAGAAAACATACCATGGAATCTATTATAAAGGTTGTATAACAAATAAATTTCCAAAACTGTAAAATTTAAAGAAATAATTATCATAATGCGTATTACATGTCAGGTTCATTTTAACTATCAGAGACTTAGGGCCTGTTTGAAAGTGTTTTTGTTTTTTTTTTGTTTTTGAAAACTATTTTATAAAATAATTTTTAAAAACTATTTTTAAGAATAAAAGAAAGAAAAATCTGTTTGATAATATTGTTTTAAAAAAGACACGACTTTTGGCAGAAGAGATACAGGGTCAATCTCATCAGAAACATGAGATGTCAATTCCTGATAATGAAAATGATAGAAGACACTGTTTAAGAACATCCACATTGCAGGGCATCATTAAAAAACTGACTGAAAGTCCTACGTGGAGTGATGTCAATAACTAGCATTAGGAGAATAACAATTCAAGAAATATTGACAATTATATCCAATATAAGAATTGATCGAAGTTGGAATGAAAGGAAAATCCATGTTCAATTAATGGATAGTGGTTAACCAAACACTAACTATACAAATTAACAATAAATCACAACTATGGTTAATGTTCCTGCAAAAATCCGTATTAACGGAATTTAACCAGAACGGGGTATGACCAAAAATGAATACTAGGATTCTTTTAAAATATAGCTTGACAGAATGTTATATTCTGATCCTACGAATCCCGAAAGAAATCAAAGCTAACGTAGTTCTCTATTCAATCTTAGGAGTTTTCCCCCTTTTGGGTTACCTTCTATTTATAATGGTCTTTGTAACTTACCGATAAGACACTTAGTTGATAAGATTTATCTCTTATATCGAGATAAGATCGCGAATCAGATATAGATAAATGCTATCTTATATATTATAATGATTTTTTTTTTTGGGTTAAAGATCTGTTTATATTAATGATATTATAATGATATGAATCATTATTTGTTTAAATTAACCTTTTGGTTAAATCAGTTATATTAGTTAAAGATATTTATCTTAATCCATAAGTTATATGTGCTAATCTATTAATAAGCTCGATGGCCAATCTCAAAATCCTGGCCGGTACACTTAATATTTTCCCTAAATGGAAATTTGTTCATCAAGACTTCTTAAATTATTCTCCCTTACAATTGTTGAAAGAACTTATTCAGTGATATTTGTGGTTGTTATTAAGCAGTTACACAGATCTAGCAGTTTTAGTGCCGCAACCAGTACCGTCAACAATGTGTGAATCCTCGAATAATTCTGCTAAAAATTTACTTATATGTATTGTAAGCAAAAATACCTTACGATATGAATGCAAAAGTGTTCTTTCTATTTTCTTGTCAAGCTTTTTCAAAGGCAACCCACTGGAAAAACTAGACATCAAACCACGTAGCAAGGTTCACATCAGGACAGAAGATCTGGAGGTCAAATCAATACTAAAGTTCGACAAACAAAATAGACACATTAGCTCTCTTCAGTTAACATTCTAAATGTATCCATGAATATTTCCACCCTCTGTTGTATTAAATATTCAAATGCTAGTTATATTATTAAGAAATCAGACAGAAGATTATGTTTAACGCTAAAAAAAAATTGATATTTCCAGCCATCCAGCTGCAATTGTGAATTGAAAAGTGGTAGTGTAAACCTGTAAAATGAACCCTAACATGAGTAAGCCTCAACAATGAGAATTGTATCAGGATTAAAAATGTTAACCTTTCCTTCCAATGCTTCTGCAACAGCAAGAGCCTTTTTTTTGCAAGAGTTCCTCGAAAATTCTTAGACTGCAAGCAAAAGAATAAATAAGATTTGAAATCATTTTATGTGATCGTCCCCAATGGAAATCTTAAGCAAAAATGAGACTGATACAAGATTTAATACACTAGAAAGAAGAAAAATTATGCATATAATTATGCCAGCAATGGCTTATTCTTACAATTGCAACTCTCTCTCCAGGAATAAGTGAAACATATTCAGAATCTGGAGCTTCATGCACATCAACTCCACTCTTTAACTTGTATGCGTCCTGCAGGTGATGAACCACCATAGAACTAATTAAACTCACGATATATGTTACATTAACAAATAACTCACTGTATATAATACCAGGTTATGAAGAAGCATAACCACCATAGGTCACACTGTCCTTAGTAAATGCCTATGCAAAACAACCTGGGCATCATGAACACATTAACTTACATACGCTTCATCAGTGAAAATAACATCTTCAAATTTCTAATAACTTAACAAAACTTGCAGAAGTTGATTGATCATCTTCAAATAAATCCAAGGCTTTTTCATACAGCTGCATATTTAAGAAAGACTGCCAAAAATAAACAATCAACATACGAGACTGTAAATATAAATGGCCATAAATTGTATTTTGTCAGAACAAGTAACCTATAGGGGGTGTTAAATAAAGATGGATAGTGGATGTATAAAAAAAATTCCACTTTAGAAGTCTAACCTCATCTAGAGTCTTCTGCAAATTATCAAGCAAACGTCTCAATCAATTGTTTATTGTAGGCCACAATTGGTTGGCCGAAGGCCTAAGAATTGTTTCAGGGTCATCTACACCTAACAAGTTGTAGCACTGGATTAGAGAACATTGGGTAACATATATAGGAAGAACAGATCAGAATTCAGAATGAACAGACCTTGTGCTTCAAAATCAGGAGGGACTACTGAGATTATCCTCTTTCCTAGAACATGGCTTCGAATCTGACGTTTGTGAGATGTATCCTTGCCCCTGCTCTGGTTTTTCTTGGATTTTGTGGAATTTCGATCCTGGTTATCGGGGCCACTTTCAGATAGATTTGCCACTGCATTTCCAGTGGCTTCCCCCCTTTTCTTCTTTGACCCTTCATCAACATGCCTGTTGGCACCACCATCACTTGCCACTTCATTGGACTCATTCAACTTTCTTGAATCATACGCTACTTTTGCTTTATTGGCTAAATGTAAATCACCAGATATCAGAGTGCAAGAAGACTCTCTGAAACACCTAATGCCTCCTACTCTTTCATGATGCGATCACAGATGTCCTAGTTAATGAGGCAGAGAGAAACATATAGGCATCATCAGCATACCATTGAGAGAAAAAATAGTAGCAGATGCCGACTTTTTTATTCAACAGTAACATTTGTTCTTCATTCTTGACTGTAAGCAAGAAAAGTGATAAGATAATGAAACCAAAAGCTGATAGAGTAAAGGATATAAATGTTAAGAAAGAAATATTAAGCCCAAAAGGGTGCAGTAGATGACACTGCAGACATTTTATTGAACAGTTGATTCAGCAAACTGCTGAACCTGTTGTAAGCAAACTTCACATGTCTAGCATGTAACTTTTTGTTCGCATTGGAAATACTAGCTGAAATTTATATTCCATTTATCACTCCTGCAACATTACTATGTCAGGATGCATTGAAGAAATTTATCTTCCAAAGAATAAACACAACTTAATATAACTTTTGGAAAGAATATCAAGAGATCTCTTCTCACATAGCACAACGCTTCTCACAAAAATTAACAAAACCTTCATGCATAAGAGTTTTAAAACCCAAGGAGTAGGATGCAACGTATAGAAGTATGTAGAGAGGTCCTGCTTAAGACGAGAGAGACAGAGAGAAGAGAAAATATGTTGTCATTACCATCCATTGCAACAATCATTATACATATGACGAAAGAACTTTGAAAACAAGGGGCCTGAGAAGTTGGTTGTTAGTGAAAGCCCGCCCCACTCCATCAACTCATTACAGACACCATAAGTAAAGCAGTGCATATGAAACATAAACTGAAGTTGAGCAACACCTAGCAAATAAGAGCTTACATAAGAACTTGTTTTGTAGTCTAATCTGGATTAGTATTATTGCTAAGCCAATAACTGGATGATAATGAAGTAAAACTTTGATTAGAATAAATGGGAGGGAATAGAAGGAAAAGAAAGATCAGAAGTTCAGAATCACCATCTATCAGATTAGAAAGTCACCACCATATCCATCACAATTTAAATTTCTTTGATTCTACATTACAACTTTAAGGTGAGGATCAACTGATAGTATTGGACCTGGCTTAATTTACTAATGCAGAAAGGAATGAACATAGAAACAGTGGATTTAGAAGATGAAGAACATGTTAAGATCCTCATCAGATACCATGCTCAAAAGCATCCTCAGTAGCAGCATCTAGCATCTCAATCATAGATGGGTGAAACAAATGTTGTAACTAGAGGTTTGCCTTCAGGATACCTAGACTAAATTGAAAACAAACTTAGGCTTCATTAACTAAGCTAGTAAACAAACAGTAAAAAGTTAATATTTGGAAACAGAATCAAGGAGCAATTTAGTTACATGCAAGAACCTCATAGCCGACAAAAGAATTCTACATTATACAAAGAAAGGGAGCACAAAAAGGACAGAATACAAAGGGAAAAGTCAGTATACAAGTCCAATCCAACAAATTTTTGAACAGATATCTTGCTCAGATCATAGACAAAAAATAAGAAAAAACTTTAACATGTTAAGCGAAAAGAAGAAATGAGCGGAGTGGGAGTCCATCCCTGTGAGAAGAATGAATCCACATATTCCTTTTGAGCAACAGCAAATACCTGTCGTATGACAAAAGAATTGAAAATCATAATAAACACCTAAGGTATATGCCATTTCAGTTGAACACTGCTGCCCTATAGGCACTATCAATCAAAGGATTATTGAATAATAAACAGAAAAAGGAGTACATCAAAGTATTTGGAAACCTCCTCAATTGTTGCTAATTTAACATATGTGGATCATGAGGCAAACCACTCCAAAGGCCCAAAACAAATACAAAACCTTAATCCACGCATCATATGATGTCAAAACATGTCATTTACAGCTGGTGTTCAGTGCACTCCTGCACGAGGTGATCCTAGAAGCTCAACCTCCTTTATTGGTCCATTAGACAGAGACTGTGCCTGAAATTGACCAGACGCGTGTGAACACGGCTGTCAAAGGGAGTTTTGGGTACCAAACTGATTTGTGAGGTTTTTGGACTCTGAAAGTTCTTGCAGGTTTCCAAGCATGATGGGTGATGTCTGTCCAACCCTTTCTTTGCTGGATAAAATTCTGTGATTTAGCGTCTTATTTCTTACCTTATTTATGCTTTTAATTATTCTGGATTGTATGAGTACATTTTACGAGAGAACAACGTTGATTCAGGGCTTGTAGGCTTTTAACAATGCTGCGAGAGAACAAAAGAACATTTCTATGTGTGAATTTTACTAGAGAACAATCATTGGACTCATTCAACCGAAGTTGTTGATTCTGAATATTGATTCCTTTGTCATCCAAGTCTTAGTCTACTCCAGTGCAAGAAAACACTCCGATTTTGCGTTGTGTTTCAATCTTATTTTTTTTAAAGACACCTTCGTGAGCCTCGAATTGATCTGAGTGCCAGAAGCATGGATTGTGTATAGTGCACGGTAGACAATCAGAATGCATTTCCTTCCCAATAACATGAAAGGATGACAACCATCGCATCTTATCTTTCAAAACAGACACTCCAATCTCTCAGTCTCCGCATATTTTATAATCCAAATTCAGCCGTAAATATAACGCAAATACAAGTTCCAGCGTAAGAAAAAATAGCAGCAATTAAATTCCAGCAGTAAGTATAATCAGAGTGGATGATTTTGCAATATAGTGTAGTGATTAAATTACAGAATTGCGATATGCATTCAAATTTACTCACCACAGACAATACATTTGATTGCTTCTTAGTGTTTTTCTTGACAGCAAGACTTTTGTTTCGTCATTACTAATTAAACAGCTAAAACAAACAAATGAAACTGAAAAGATAACACAAAGAACCCTAACCCCCAAATCCATAGAGGGTCCTTCCCTGCCTCTTGAGAGCGTAGACGACATCCATGGCGGTGACAGTCTTCCTCCTCGCGTGCTCGGTGTAAGTGACGGCATCGCGAATGACGTTCTCTAGAAAGATCTTGAGGACGCCACGTGTCTCTTCGTAAATGAGACCACTGATACGCTTCACTCCGCCCCTGCGAGCCAAACGGCGAATGGCGGGCTTAGTGATACCCTGGATGTTATCGCGCAACACCTTACGGTGACGTTTCGCTCCTCCCTTTCCCAATCCCTTCCCTCCCTTTCCTCTCCCAGACATCTTCTTCCTATTAGCTTACAAAATCTGGCACCCAACAACAACAGAGATAATTTGCTATGAATATTTTGTGGTACTGCTTCACAGACAATCCATTCTTTTGTATTTATATAGATAGATGTCACGTTGGGGGTTGGGAACAGGAGGTGAATCCGGGGGATGGCGTGTTGGACGGTTGCGATGTGAGATAGGACTTCGCGCGGATCGATGACGTGGATTGGGGTAAGTCACTGAGTCCCAATTGCCATTTTGTTTGATTGAAATTCAAATTCAAAACTGGCTCGCCTTGCAGTTTGGACCCCGCCCAAGTTTTGGTTGAATGCAGCAGCGAATTACCTCAGTTTTGTCTTGTCCCAGTCCACAATAATTTTTTGCATATGAACACCACGTTCAAAAATAAAACTTATTAACTATCGGGCTCAAGTATGAATTGGGCCTACAAATATAATATTATCAAATTGGGAGCTGCTACCTACACTTTTACACATGCTACATCCATCTCCACACATCTTTTAAAATTATTTTTATTACCAAAATATTCTTTAAGAGCATGTTTGGAAATGTTAAATTATATGTGTTTCAGCTGTGTTTTTTTTATAAAAAAAAATGTTGAATTGGTAAATTTTATTATATTTGAATATCTAGCTTATTTTTTAAAAAAGTTTTTTTTCCTGAAAAAAATTGTTTTATGTGCATCTTAAAATATGGACTGCGGGATTGTTTAGAAAGGATTATTTTGTTATCTGAAGCCTCTTTGCCCCTTGCACCCTCATTTGCAAACCGGAAGGATTTACTCTGCAGTAGAGTGCAAACTAGTTGAGCATATACAAGTTGGCCGAGTAATAGCACGCAATTTACATATTTCGTTGCAATTAGCATGGGAACGAGGTGTTAGTTCACAAATTGATTATTTATTTATTTTTTTGTCTAAATCCAATATTTTCCAACACTATCAACGGAGGACTAATCACTGTTTGTGGGACGTCACTTCACCTGGTCAGTATTATTTTAACGCTGTCAGGAATCGACCTTTAACAAATCGAAGTCAACCTAGAGTGTTCACAAACTGATATTGAATGTTAAAACTGATTATATATTTCAAATATTATACGTATTTAAATATCAAAAAAATAAGTTAAACAAAAAAATGCTAAAAGTGATAAAGCTGATTATAAAAAAATCAAAAATTATTCACTTTTCCCATCAAATATTATAAATAAATAATTTTATACTCTTTTTCATAATATACTATATAAAATTGTTTTTATTCACCGTCCAAACGAAATAAATTGTCTTAAAATCGCTTTTCAGCAAAGATCAAAACAAAAACATATTCTGATTATAATTGATTATCACAATAATCGATTATCAGCATAATTTTTTTACCGTCTTTCCCAAACACATTGTAAGAAGAAAAAATTATATCACTCAAATTTTTTACCCACTTCTCTCTCATCTTCTTCCACCCCCTCTTCTCTCATCTCCCTTCACCCCATTTCTCTCTACGCAATTCTCTACCAATTCCAACAACCCATTTATCAGTTTTGTTATCAACAATGTCTCGACTATCTCCAAACTCCCAATACTGCCCATAGAAAGTAGCGGTGCCCACCCTTCTTCATCGGCACTATTAATCACACTAGCTAAAGCATCATCAGATAACAGTATCTTCTTCACTTTGATAAATACACATCCACAAGTACCAAACAATTAAATTTCTAGTTTCAAGCCGATATTCACTAGAAACCCTAATTTTTAATTGTAGTTGGGATCAAAACGAAATGCAAAAAGAACATATTTTTATGGCAATTGAAGGGGAACCAAGAAGACCCTTTTGAACACGGTTCACAAGGGATTTATTTGGAGAAAGTTTTTGAGAGAAAATGGAAGTGGGAATTGGGAAAGGAAAAAGGACCTGGGAGTGACCGGAAGAAACGACGACGTGGGGAAGGGAGCAAGCGTCTTCGTTCCTGAGAGAAAGGGCTTTTGGAGAGAGAAACGAAGAAGAAGCAGGTTGTGGGGGTGCGCCAAGCTGCCAAGGGGAGAGAAACAAAAAAGGGGAAATGATTTTGAAACTTACAAGGTTAATATAGTCATTTCACTCACTAAAGTTAAAAATGTAAGGGTGAATGGAGCAATTGTAAGGATACATGTAGCAGCACCCTATCAAATTTCATATAGACTTCTAAGTTATGCTTGTAAGGGTACATGTAGCCGATGCGAGGTGTTGGGTTTATTGTGTATCTCTAAAGTTAATCACTACAAAAAAAGGTTATTTAGCGATCGAAAATAGTAACCGAATTTGTTGGTTCTTTGTTTTTAACCGAAATGGCGACCGATTGTAGGATCTAAATCAAACACTGATTAGAGTTGATATTGCGATCGAAATAGCGACCGAAATAGAGTGTAGCAGAGTTATCGGTCTCTATTTTGGTAGCAAAATAAAGGAAGGTAAAAGTCAAAATTTATAACTTTTTTTGCGACCGAAATGGCGATCGAATTAAATGCAACGGTTTAATTTTATTTATCTTTGCGATCGATATTAAATCGGTCGCTAAACGGCGCGTAAAAAATTAAAATAGAGCGTGTTAGCGACCGATTTTTAACTCGGTCGCTAAATTTATGAATTCAAATTTCAAATCAACCTGTCTAGAGACCGAAATAGCGACCGAATGTTTCGGTTGCTAAAAATGAAATCCCTAAATCCATCAGATCCCCCCTTTCTTCCCCATTTCACGAAACTTCTCTCTCTCACTCATTCTCTCTTCCTCGCGAGCTCCGACCGCCAGCCTCCAGCCACCGCCGTCAGGTAAGCTCTCCCCCTCTCCCTCTCCCTCTTCATTTCTCTCTCTCCATCTCTGTCTCTGTCTCTCTCTCTCTCTCTGTCTCTAACCGTTTCTCTTTCTCTTAGGTCCGTCTTCCTCCGCACATCCAAAGCAGCGCCACCACCGGCACCACCAGAGCAGTGCCACCGTTACCACCGCAAAGACAAGAAGTCTTCTTCCCTTTGGCAAAATCAAATTATAATTCTCTGCTTACCTCATGGTCTCGCATAATCTCAATCACAATTTTCATACTATGTTGGTAGATTTGGATTCTTCTTTGGTTTTTGGCATTTTTATATGATAAATCTAATTGTTGTTTCATAAATACATGCCATGAATTGAGGTTAAAAGTATTTTCATGTTCTAATTATCTTATCTCTAAAATCTCTGTCTAGCCTGTGCACTTATTATACAATCTTGTTCAAGTATCGGTCAGTAGCCAGTTCATGGTTTCATTGATGTAGAACCAAAGCAGAGAGGTACCCAATAACAAGATAATTGGTATCAAGAAAGAAAGAAAAAAAAATTCATACTGAATCCAATGATAAAAAAGTTCTCTTTGAAGTGCTGATAGGAGGGTCACTTATAGCCTTCTTACAAAACAACCAAACATAACTAGTTTTATTTTAGATTTGGGATTTGGATAGAAACCTTATAAAACTCTATCTTCAAGATAACCTTAAATCCTATTTATAAAATGGATAAAATCCCTCAGTTAACAAAAAAAAATCCCAAATCAAAATAACACAAAACTAATAACTGATAATGCATCATTCATATTTCATTTATCCAAACAACCGTCACTCATATTGGCAAAGAACTAGAACAAAGGGAAAACAATCCCACTAATTTCAATGGATGCTTAATCTTTGTAACGATAATAACAGTTACAATGATCTTCGACAGAATAATAATAAATAAATAATGTTTTCTATTAATTTTTACTTAGATACTACTTTCCAGAATCTTGACAACCCTCTTGTATTGACAAAAGAACTATTAAAGTGTTATCCAATGAAAAAGGAGAACACATGGAGAGAGAAAAAAATGGAAAAAAAATAAAAAGAAAGAAAGAAAAAATGAACTCATTTTCTTCCCTTTTTATTTGATGCATTGTTTGCAATTGTCAGGATCTCTTTTAGAAGTAATACCTCTAAAAGGACATAATAAATAACCCTTTGTAATTGAACCCTGCATGAATCGATATATTGCTTCATAAGGGGAAAAACTTCACTGTGGGTTAATATATTATTGTCATTAAAACACAAATGGTGTAATGGTTGAGCAAGTTGAGTACGTAATATCTTGCATTCCCCTTCCTCCCTAGTCCCTAGACACAAACAACTAGAGATGGATAGTGATGTTTAAATCATTAGAAGAACAATAAATTGACCCAATGTGATTTTCCTGTGATGAAATGGAGTTCTATTCACCAGATACTCTTCATTCAAATCAACTTGAGTTTAATTTTGTAATCATCATTTTTCATTGAATCAAAACAACTTAAGCAGCTTATCACTGGTATTCCAGATTCAGGAAGAAAAGGAGATAATTGCATTTGTATATAGCTTTGTAAAGAGAGCAGATATAACTAAACAAACTGAATTATAAGGTTGTGAGTGGGAATGATGGCACGACATATAGGGAGAGATGGCTTGAGAAGAAGAGAGAGGGACATGGGCATCTATGTCATCAACGAATGAGATCAACCAAACCATTTTTGTGTTTCACTGTTTTTTTTTAATAAGCAGTTGCAGTACCATGATAACTTCCCAACTCTGCATGGATCCAAAAGTAAATTATAACTCTTTTAAGTGAAAATCTCAATATGAAATTTGGTTTTTAAAAATATATATCAAATTAGTATAAGGTTAAAGTAATATTATCAAATGTTGTCATTTCAGCTCTGACACGATTATTTTTATTTATGCATTATAGGTCCTTGTCTGATCTTCGTTGTCCGCGGCTCCTCCCTTATCCTTTCTTGGTTTTGCTTTGTCGAATAGGTAAGTTCTCTCAATACTCTCTTTTAAGGTTTTGCTTTGTCTAATAGGTACTGATATGTGTGGTGCTTCTAATGTAGTATGTGAATTATCATGTTGTTTAGTAGTGGGGAGCTGAGCTCAATAGGATGTGAACTTGTCTTATTGTATGCTGATAATTTAATGTTTATGCATGTGTTTGTCAATATGTGTTGTTTGTTAGTGGAGAGCAGAGCTCAATAGGATGTGATCCTGTCCGAAAGGCGGGATCTTTGGTTGTGTGCTGATAATTTAGAAATTATGCATGTGTTTGACAATTAACTGCTACTTGTTAGTGGAGAGCGGAGCTCAATAGGATGTTTGCTACAATATTTTATCTAAGTTTGTATTGATTTACGCTGCAATTTATATAAGCTCAACAATGTTGCAATATTTATAGGTTAATGGTTTTATTTTCTGTTATAGTTAATAATTAACTTACGAAAGCCTTAGTTTCCTATTTGAGATTCAATAGTCATTTCAATGTTCAAATGCCTTATATATATACTTGTTGAAATCTCGGTCTGATGCATTTCCTTTTGTTCTCCTGGTACATACTTGATCGCGATGATGCTCACCGTGCTCGAGTCGTGTACTTGGAGACCGATGGGAAATGCTGTTGAAATTTTGTTAAGCATAAGGTATTTGAATAAGGGAATAATTATTATTAGCCAAGTGTGGTAAATGTTTCTTCTCGAATGGGATAGGTTCATACCTTGTCATAAGAACGAGATTGATGGAGTTATTGGAATGCACCGTAATATATACGTGTTAATTTTTTTATGCTGTCACATGAAGGCCTAACAGCCATGAGCCATGATCTTTTATTTATTTATTTATTTATATGAATGCTCTGGTTTGATCAATTTCTTGTTTTACTTTGTATGTATATGTGTGTGTACTGTTTGGCTTATCTGTCATACAGCATTTGTTACATTTTGTTATTATCTACCCATCTAGCATACAAGCTACAAGTTACAAGTGAGCACAAGAGAAGCTCATTTTAGTTACTATGTGCAATGAGTTTGTGCTGTAAACTTTTAATAGGATCGGTGGGTTTATATGTTGTTTCTCGATAGGATTTGTGTGTTGATAATTTAATGTTTATGCATGTGTTTGCCAATATGTGTTGTTTGTTAGTGAGAAAGCGAGCTCAATAGGATGTGATCCAGTCTGAAAGGCTGGATGCTGGTTGTGTGCTGATAATTTAGAAGTTATGCATGTGTTTGACAATTATGTGTTACTTGTTAGTGGAGAGCAGAGCTCAATATAATGTTTGCTACAATATTTTATCTAAGTTTGTATTGATTTACATTGCAATATATAATCTCAACTATATTTATAGGTTAATGGTTTTATTTTCTGCTAGAGTTAATTATTAATTTACGAAAGCCTTAGTTTCCTGTTTGAGATTCAATACTAATGAGCATGCGTACCTTCTCAGGGTACCCATGTTCATTGTATTGAATCTTGAATTGTCCAAGTGGGACAGTTTGGAAAAAAAACCTTTTTCACACTCGTACAATAGTCATTTCAATGTTCAAATGCCTTATATACTTGTTGAAATCTCGGTATGATGCATTTCCTTTTGTTCTCCTGGTGTATACTTGATC
Source organism: Sophora flavescens (assembly GCA_030762895.1). Classification (NCBI taxonomy): domain Eukaryota; kingdom Viridiplantae; phylum Streptophyta; class Magnoliopsida; order Fabales; family Fabaceae; genus Sophora; species Sophora flavescens. The sequence goes on along the minus strand of CM061063.1, from coordinate 29,430,638 downwards.
GCGGTGATTCTCACCGTGCTCGAGTCGTGTACTTGGAGACAGATGGGAAATGCTGCCAAAATTTTGTCAAGTATAAGGTATTTGAATATGGGAATAACTATTATTAGCCGAGTGTGGTAAAGGTTTCTTCTCGAATGGGATAGGTTCATACCTTGTCATAATAACGAGATTGATGGAGTTATTGGAATGCACCGTAATATATAAGTGTTATTGTAGGATTGGTCAGACTATTTAATTGTCAGCAATGGATATTCCGGAGAATCGGAAATGGATGTATCGTAGGTTGGATCGGAATAAACGTCTTAGGGAAGAGTATAGAGTTGGAGTGGGTGAGTTTATAGAGTTTGTTGTTAGCCAGGAGAGATTTATACAGCTGGGCGGTGATCATTTGAGGTGTCCTTGCAAAAGATGCAAGTGTCAATCTTTCAAAAGCGTGGATGGAGTTGTAGCCGATCTTTACGAGAAGGGCTCCATGCCTGATTACTATTGGCGGAGTAACCATGGTGAGACGTTGCCTGATTTAAACCCGATTGTGTTTGAAGGTTCGTACTATGGAAGTGGTGATCGGAGGGAAGAATTGAATCCATACGAGCAGATGATAATGGATCATGCTGGACCATCGGTTGGTGTTGTACTAGAAGAAGATGGGGGAGAAGATGGTGGAATGGGTTCCCAATACATAGAGGAGAATCCGAATCCCGAAGCTCAAAGATTCTATGATATGTTGAGTGCTGCACCATCTCCATTGTGGGAAGGATGTCGGGAGTACACGGAGTTGTCGATGCGCATGGAATGGTTGAGTATCAAATCTGACTACAATATGCAAGAAGGCTGTTTTAATCGCCTCACCAGGTCCGTGTCCAAGGCGTTGCCAGAAGACAATCGGATGCCTACTAGTTTTTATCATGCTAAGAAGTCTGTGGAAAATTTGGGTCTGGGGTGTTTGAAAATTGATTGTTGCCCGAATGGATGTATGTTGTACTATAAGGATGATTCAGCGGAAAGCATAACATGTTGTCGATTTTGTGGTGCGGATCGGTATAAGACAACCACTAGGATGGGCATTGAAAACAAGAGGTCGCTAAAAAAGATGTGGTACTTTCCGCTCGTGCCAAGACTTACAAGATTGTACTCTTCGATGGTCACTGCAACTCACATGAGGTGGCATAGTGAGCATGAGAGGGAGCAAGATGTCTTGTGTCATCCATCTGATGGAGAAGCTTGGAAGCATTTTGATAGGGTTCATATGGCATTTTCGCAGGACCCTCGGAATGTCCGATTGGGGTTATCTACTGATGGACTTAATCCTTTTGGGCAGGCTGGAAAAGCATGCTCTTGTTGACTGGTTATCTTGACTCCGTACAATCTTCCCCCGGGGATGTGCATGAAGTGGGAGTTTATGTTCCTAACAGTCATAATTCCGGGTCCGTCTAATCCAAAAGTTAAGATTGATGTGTACTTGCAACCGCTGATAGATGAGTTGGCGATCTTTGTGGAATGATGGTGTGTTGACATATGACATATCTTTGAGGCAGAATTTCATCATGAAAGCAGCTTTGATGTGGACGATCAACGACTTTCTCGCCTATGGGATGATGTCGGGTTGGATGACCGCGGGGAAGCTTGGATGCCCAATATGTATGGAGCGATCGAAGGCATTCATGCTTAAAAATAGTCGAAAGATCTCATATTTTGATTGTCATCGTCAATTCCTTCTAGAAGATCATCCTTATAGGCGGAACAAAAATGCATTGAAGAAGCGATGTGCGGAGACAACACCGCCTCCACCACGTTTGACTGGTCCTAATGTATGGCGTAGAGTACAGTACTTACCGCTCGTCCATGAATCCCAAGGAGAACATATTCCTGATTATGGCGTCAACCATAATTGGACAAAACAAAGTATATTTTGGAGGTTACCGTATTGGAGGACGCAGCTACTCCGTCACAACATTGATGTCATGCATACTGAGAGGAATGTGTTTTTGAATGTGTTTGACACTGTGATGGACATCAAGGGGAGGAAAAAGGATACAAACAAAGCCCATTTGGAACTGGCTGAAATTTGTAATCAGAAGGAGCTTGAGTTGCAGGACGGTGGTCGTGGCAAACTTATCAAACCGAAGGCAAGTTATACACTAAGCAAAACACAAAGTGGCCGTCTGAAGTGGGTTAAATAACTAAAGTTATCAGATGGGTATGCTTCCAATCTGGGTAGATGTGTTGACATTAAGGAATCAAAGTTACATGGAATAAAGAGTCATGATTGCCACGTGTTCATGCAACGGTTGCTTCCAATTGCGTTCGACGCATTACCGAAACAAATTTGGAACCCACTTGTTGAGCTTAGCCACTTTTTCAGGGAGCTTACATCAACAACACTAAATGTGAATCAATTAAAGGATATGGAAGTCAAGATACCCGTTTTGTTATGTAAGCTGGAGCAAAAGTTCATCTACCTTACGAAACAAGAGTTGGTGGCACAGTCCAATACTGCTGGATGTATCCATTTAAGAGGTAAACAACATCAACTATTTTACTTAATAAATATGAAATTCACGAACACGAAATCATAGTTTAGCTTTCCCTAAAACTAGTAATTATTTGTATGTATCCCTCTTTAATAGGTTCCTGCACTCCCTTAAACACAAAGTCAAGAACAAGGCACGAGTGGAAGGTTCCATTTGTGAAGCATACTTAGTATAGGAGACTTCCACTTTTGCCTCTTATTACTATCCGGACGAAGTTAACACGACAAGGACAAGGATGACTAGAAACGTTGATTCGGGCGAAGGAAGTTCAACTAGTCCTCCTATATCAATATTCAACTATCCAAGGCAGATTTAGTGGCAAATCAAAAGGATATTCTTGGAGCAGCGTGACATTAATGCTGCTCATATGTATATCCTTCAAAATTCTAAAGAGGTGGCACGATATTTAGAATAAGTTTCTACAATGTCTTTTATAAGTTCAATTGACATTTATGATTATTAATCGTCCTGCTGTTAATCTCCCATATGTAGGATGTACGACAATTTTCTAAGGGATCTCCAACCTGATATTTCAAACGACCAGGTTGATCGAGAAATTACTTCTCACTTTGCTACGTGGTTCAGTAAATATGTAGGTTAAGTGATGAGTGTGATTTCACCTCATTTTCCATGTACATTTCTGCATGCATTTGCATTTAGTTAGGCCATTTTAGTTGGATTTTGTTTAGTTTTTCTTTTGGAACGGATAAGGTGGTATTGTGTGTTGTTTTGCAGGGGTTTATGATTAAATGCCCAAGTTTTAGCCATGAGGAAGCTGAGATGAAGAGAAGGCCTGAAAACTGAAGAAAAAGAGGGCAAAAAGTCAGAATCTGTCACGGCCTGGCCGTGATCGTGACCTAAAACCACCAAATGTCAGAAGCGATCACGGCTTGGCCGTGATGGAGATCATGGGTGTGAAAAATGGGCTCACGTCGCGAAGAAAGACTCGCCTCGCGAGAGACTGATTGTGCCTAAACCACCAAAAGTCAGAGACGATCACGGCCGTGACCCAGAAACCTCCAAAAGTCAGAATCAATCACGGCTTGGCCGTGATGGGGATCACGGGCATGAAAAGTGGGCTCGCGTCGCGAAGAAAGACTCGCCTCGCGAAAGAGTAATTTTGCCAGAACTGCAAGAGACAGAACCCGTCACGGCCTGGCCGTGATGGCTATCACGGCCGTGACCGGCCACGAGTTATAAAAGAACTCGGGCGGCGAGCAGAAAAGAACATTGAGAAAACCCTAAAATCGGATCCTCTGCTTTGTGGGCTCTTTGTGCAACATTCCATGGAGCTCTCTCCTTTGTTCATCTCTGTAACTCTTTCTTTTGTTTTATCTTCAATTATGTGTAGCTAAACTCCCCTTTGTTGGGGTTAGACTATTGCTATCTGAACTTGGTTGTAAAATGACTTGATTATAATGCAGTTTCCTTGTTCTTTATGAGTGTTTGATTCCATGCTTAATGCTTTCTTAGGCTTGATCACCCTAGGAATGATTAGTTGCTTTAATAGATAACTGGAAGGTTGGTGTTAGAGCTTGCTCATGAATCAAATGCCAAGTAGTTCATGAGCCTAGGGATAGGTCTTGAGGTGCTTGCAATCGTATAAGTCTTTACTTAATGCAAAATCTCAGGTTAATCCACCTAAGGAATTAGGGTTTAACTTGGGGTTTTAGGCTCAATGCACCTAAGGAATTAGGCTTGAGTATTTCAGAAAAGACTTGATTGTCATAATTGAATTAGGAACTGTGTTACTTGTCATTTCATAACAATCAAGGGAGGATTAGCTTAGTCTAACCCTAACAATTCTATCATTTGTTGTTCATCTTTCTGTTTGCATATTAACTGTTTGAAAAAAATTCCAAAAAGAACAAAAACATTTTCTTCTTGTTTGCTTGTTAGATGTTAGAGCTACCTTCACTCCAAAATTTGATCGCCTAGATAGTAGTCTAATTTGCGAAGTGGTAATTGTCCACGATCCCTGAGAACGATATCCGGTCTTACCGTTTTATTACTTGCAACGAACCGGTACACTTGCCGAGTCCGTGTCAAGTTTTTGGCGCCGTTGCCGGGGATCGGTGTGCCAATATCACGAGTACCAAAGGGGACTCCTAATTTAGGCATTTTTACTGTTTTCCTACTGTTTTTTTTTTCTTTCTTGTTTTCTGTTTCTCTGCTGTATTTTTCTGTTTTTCTCTGCTGTTTTTCTGTTCTTCTCTGTTTTTTCTGCGCTACTCTGTTTGTTCAGTGTATGCGAGGTACAATCGACCCAGGTGAACTCCAATTCGAACCTGAGATCGAGAGACTCTGCAGAAGGAATAGAAAGAAAACCAAGGCAAGACATAACAGAGAAAGAGCTTCTTCCAAAGAGACAAGAGCAACAAGTTGAGTTACCCAGTGTGCAAGAACCACAAATTGAAGTAACAGCTGTCACCATGGCAGAAAATAATGCACCAAGGAGAACAATGGGGGACTACACTTCCCCTAGAGTTGATAGATGTGGAACTCCGATTGTGAGACCCGCAGTGGCTTGCAATAATTTCGAAATCAAGGCATCACTTCTCCACCTTGTGCAAAGAAACCAGTTTGGAGGTTTGGAGAGTGAAGACCCTCATGCTCACATTGGTACTTTCATTGAGCTGTGTGACACCATCAAGTTAAACGGAGCTTCTGATGAGGCCATCCGGTTAAGGCTTTTCCCTTTCTCTTTGAGGGATAGAGCTAAGGCATGGCTTCAATCTCATCCTCATGGAAGCATCATCACCTGGAACGACTTGGTCAGCAAGTTTTTATCTCGCTTCTTCCCTCCGTCAAGAATGATTAAGCTGAGATCAGAGATCAACGCCTTTGCACAGAGGGATGGTGAGTCACTATATGAAGCCTGGGAGAGGTTCAAGTCCTTACTCACAGCTTGTCCAAATCATGAACTAGAGACATGGCAAAGAGGTTGCAACATTTGTTAATGGGCTCAACGAGAATTCAAGAAGTATGATTGAAGCGGCTGCAGGGAGGGACATTGAGTCGAAGACACAGGAAGAAGCAAAGGACTTGATTGAGAACATGGCTAACAATGACTATCAAATGCCTAGTTCTCGGTCAATGGTCAATAGAGGTGTTCTAGAGCTGGATGAAATTGGCGCTCTCAAGGCACAAATGGCTATTCTTACCAAGCAATTGGGGTCGGTTCAACTGCAGAATTCTCAACTGCAAGCTGTCCAAGTTCAAGGTGCCTCAGTGTGTGATTTCTGTGGAGGCAACCATGCAAATGGAAACTGTGAGATCAATGTGGTTGGAAGTTCGGGACAAGAAGAGGTAAATTATATGGGCAACCAAGGGCCTAGAAATGATCCTTACTCCAACACCTACAATCCGGGGTGGCGCAACCATCCTGACTTTAGTTGGACACAAGGGCAAAGTTCAAGTACTCAAGCAAAGCCTCCTCAAGAGAGTTCAAGCAAATTGGAGAACCTTCTAGGCCAGTTCATGCATGCTACTCAAGAGACTATGAAGAATCAGAATGCCTCAATCAAGAACTTGGAGCATCAAATAGGCCAACTAGCAAGGCAGATGGCAGAGAGACCTCAAGGACAATTGCCTGGGGATACTGAGAAGAACCCAAAGGAAGATTGTAAGGCCATTATTACAAGAAGTGGGAGAGTGTTAAATCCACAAGAAAAAGAGAAGGAAGAAAGGACAAGTGATGCTGGAATTGATAAAGTGCAGTTTGAAGAGGTAAACAATGAAGAACCCGGAACTTCCCAAGATACTACCTCTATTCCTACTGGTCTAGAAGCTGAAAAACCGCAGAGGGAGAAATTGGTTGATGAAGAATTTGCGAAGAAGAAGACTAAAAGACAGATTCTGGAAGGGGTTGATAATCCCAAAGAGCTGCCCCCATATTTTTAGTAATCCCGTACCCTCAACGGTTGAAGAAGGAATCAAAAGACCAACAATTTTCTAAATTCCTGGATGTATTCAAAAAGCTACATATCAACATCCCTTTCTTTCAAGCTCTTGAGAGATGCCTTCCTACGCCAAATTCATGAAAGAGATTCTTACAAACAAGAGGCGGTGGAAGGAGGGAGACGATTATGCTTATCAAGAGTGCAAGTGCTATAATTCAGAGGAAGCTACCAGTAAAAATGAAGGACCCGGGCAGTTTCACTATCCCATGCACTATCGGTCATCCGAACATAGGGAGAGCATTGTGCGATTTAGGGGCAAGTATTAACTCGATGCCGCTCTCCATTTTCAAGAAGTCGGGATTGGTGAGGTAAAACCAACAGGATTTCTCTTCAATCGGCAGACCGCTCCATTACATATCCCTATGGTGTTGTGGAGGATTTGTTGGTGAAGGTAGATAAATTCATTTTTCCAGCAGATTTTGTGGTGTTAGATATGGTGAAGATGGTGACACTCCTCCGATTCTTGGGAGACCATTCCTAGCAACAGTAGAGCTTTGATCGATGTCAATCAAGGGGAATTGGTGCTTTGGTACAAGACGAAAAGGTCACCTTTAATGTGTTTGAAGCGATGAAACACCCAAGCGACAAGGACACATGCATGATAGTGGACCTCATTGATTCATTATCTGACAAGAGTTTGCACCAGAAGTTTGAAGATTCGTTAGAAGCAGCTCTAATGGTAGAGGATGTAGAAGAAGAAGTATGTGCAGAAGAAGTTGATCTCATGATTAAATCTCTGGAGGCTTGTCTAGTTGTGAATACTGATGAAGACAAAGTGGTGGAAGATGTGAGAATTGAAGACAAGGGTGACCCACCGGTGCTAGAGTTGAAAGAATTGCCATCCCATCTCCGTTATGCTTTCCTTGGGATGAACTCTTCATTCCCAGTTATCATCAGTAGTGGGTTGAATTCCTTGGAAGAAGAGAAGATGTTGAGGGTGCTTAGGGAGCACAAATCTGCAATCGAATGGTCTATGTCCGATTTGAAAGGGATAAGCCCCTCCTTTTGCATGCACAAAATCCGTGTGGAGGAAAATTTCAAGCCGGTTAGGCAACCGCAAAGAAGACTCAACCCGAATATGAAAGAAGTTGTGAGGAAGGAGATTGTGAAGTTGTTGGATGCGGGCATTATCTATCCCATCTCCGATAGTCCATGGGTGAGTCCGGTCCAAGTTGGCTTCGAAGAAAGAGGGGGATGACAAAGTGGTAGCGAATGAAAAGAATGAACTTATTCCCTCTAGGACCGTGTCTGGATGGAGGGTATGCATTGATTACGAGAAGACTGAATGAGGCCACCGAGAAAAGACCACTTTCCATTGCCCTTCATTGATCGGGATGCTAGAGAGGTTGGCGGGCCATGCTTTTTATTGTTTCCTTGATGGATACTCTGGGTATAACCAGATTGTGGTTGACCCAGAGGACCAAGAGAAGACCGCTTTCACCTGCCCTTATGGAGTCTATGCATATAGGAGAATGCCTTTCGGGTTGTGCAATGCACCCGCCACTTTTCAAAGGTGCATGCTATCCATATTTTCTGATATGAATGAAAAATTTATTGAGGTATTTATGGACGATTTTTCTGTGTTTGGTGATTCTTTTGATAACTGTTTGAATAATCTTGCCTGTGTTCTAAAAAAGGTGCCAAGAAACTAACCTCGTTTTAAATTGGGAAAAATGCCATTTCATGGTTAGGGAGGGTATAGTTCTTGGGCATAAAATTTCATCACGGGGGATGGAGGTTGATAGAGCCAAAATTGAAGTGATTGAAAAACTTCCTCCTCCCTTAAATGTGAAAGGTGTTAGAAGCTTCCTAGGGCATGCGGGTTTTTATAGAAGGTTCATAAAAGATTTTTCAAAAATTGTGAAACCCTTATGCAAGCTTTTGGTAGCTGATACTCCTTTTATATTTGATGATGATTGCATGCATGCCTTCAAAATTTTGAAAGAAAAACTCAACACCGCACCGGTCATTGCACCTCCAGATTGGAGTTTACCTTTTGAGCTAATGTGTGATTCAAGTGACTATGCGGTGGGAGCCATTTTGGGCCAAAGAAAAAACAAAGTGTTGCATGTCATCTACTATGCCAGTCGTGTGCTTAATGATGCCCAATTGAATTACACTACGACTGAAAAAGAATTGCTTGCTGTGGTATTTGCTTTTGATAAATTTAGATCCTACTTGATTGGTTGTAAAACTACTGTCTACACTGATCATTCTGCTTTGAGATATCTTATGACTAAACAGGATGCTAAGCCAAGGCTTATTAGGTGGATACTACTACTCCAAGAGTTTGATTTGGAAATAAAGGACAAGAAAGTAGTGGAGAATGTGGTAGCCGACCATTTGTCTAGGCTTCCACAAGCAGATGTCCAAGCAGAAGCAAAGTTGCCAATTCAAGAGGAATTCCCAGATGAACAGTTGTTTGTGGTGCAAGTGGCACCTTGGTTCGCGGATATTGCAAATTACAAGGCAGCCAATAAGATTCCTAAGGACTTTAATGCGCAACAGAGGAAGAAGCTCATTCATGATGCCAAGTTCTATATTTGGGATGAGCCGTATCTTTTCAAAAGAGGTTCAGATGGAATTCTGAGGAGGTGCATACCGGAAGAAGAAATTAATGGGGTGTTGACCCACTGCCACAACTCACCCTGTGGAGGACACTTTGGTGGTGAGAGGACCGCCATGAAGATTTTGCAAAGCGGGCTATTTTGGCCCACTATTTTCAAGGACTCCCAAGCTTGGGTGATGAATTGTGATAAATGTCAGAGGACCGGTAGTATTTCCAAGAGAAATGAGATGCCCTTGAAGGGTATACTTGAGGTGGAGCTCTTCGATGTGTGGGGGATCGACTTCATGGGTCCTTTCCGTCATCTTACAACAACAAGTACATCCTGGTGGCGGTTGATTATGTGAGCAAGTGGGTGGAAGCCGTGCCAACTCGAAAGATGATGCAAGAAGCGTGATCGTTTTGTGAGGAAGAATATTTTTACCCGGTTTGGGACCCCTAGGGCTATCATTAGTGATGGGGGTACCCACTTTTGCAATAAGGAGTTCAATGCAGTGCTTGCCAAGTTTGGGGTGAACCACAAAGTTACCACACCATACCATCCCCAAACCAGTGGGCAAGTGGAATTGTCCAACCGGGAGTTGAAGAGGATTTTGGAAAAAACTGTGAACAATGCAAGGAAGGATTGGGCGAAGAAATTGGATGATGCACTTTGGGCCTATCGGACTGCTTATAAGACACCTATTGGTATGTCACCGTACCAATTGGTGTTCGGGAAATCATGTCATCTTCCGGTAGAGCTACAACACCGTGCTTTTTGGGCAGTGAAGGCCCTAAACTTTGATACAAGGCTGGCCATGGATAAGAGGATGCTTCAATTGAATGAGTTGGATGAGTTCCGACTATTGGCTTATGAGAGTGCCAGGATATACAAGGAAAGAACCAAGTTACGGCATGATAAGTACATTCTTCCCAAGCAATTTGAAGAAGGCCGGTCAGTTTTCTTTGTTCAACTCAAGACTCAAGTTTTTCCGGGCAAATTGAGATCAAGATGGTCGAGCCCATTCTATGTCAAGTCGGTTTCTCCATTTGGTTCGATTGAATTGGAAAATCCATCATCCGGAAATACTTTCACTGTCAATGGGCACAGGCTCAAGCACTACCTTGGAGGAGATTTTAATCGTCAGGCAGTCTCCATCCCTCTTGAGGCACCATCTTAGAAATCATCCGTCAAGCTAGTGACGTTAAAGAAGCGCTTATTGGGAGGCAACCCAATTTTTATTTTTATTTTCATCTTCTCTTTTGTTTTTGATTTCTCCTCTTGAATAATTTGAGAAGCTCAAGAGGTTTGTTAATAGTTTGTTGAGTGATTCCAGATTTTGAAGGAAGGAGGAGAAGAAGGGCAGGAGGAAACAAAACCAGAAAGCATGTGATGCAGCACCACTACCACCTGGGTGAGTTGTTCCAGTTTTCTCCCCTCTCTAAGCTTCATTATTTACATTGAGGACAATGTAAGTCTTTAAGCTTGGGGTAGGGGTAATCTTTTTGCTTGCATTGTAAATATTGCATTCATATAGGCTTAAGTTTGCATGATCGCATGATTCGGTTACCCCTGCTTAGATTGAGCTTATGATTGTGAGAGCTAAGTGCTAATTTTTCTGTGATAGTGAATTCTTGGACCCTGATTTTATATTCTTGTGATCTGGCTTCATTAAATATGCTTGAGATGGTATTGGATAGTTGATGATTAGCATGTGTTTCTTTAGACTTGTGTTCCTCACTGGTTCTTGAACTGATAAATGTGAGCTTTTGAGCCATTAGGGGGTACTCACTAAATCTGCCCCCGTTCTTTGTGTAGAGTGTGTTCCTCTTGGATTGTTTTTCTCTAGAACTTGACTTGAAACCATTTCGAAACTTGAAAATTTTTGAGAACATTTTTGAAAAGGATTGAGGCAATAGGTGTTTTTTCCGGCCTTCTGAGCTTTGAATGAATAATGCTACCCGTAGTTGCCCATTTTGAGCCTGAATGAATAGCATGCTTTTCTTGGTACCCTGAAATGTTGTGTTAGATATGCTTATGAGGGACCTTCTAAAGTACTGTGTAAAAAGGGTTGGAAAATGTAGTTGAAAGTTTGGGATGATGAAAAGAAAAAAAATGAATCTGGAAATTTTTTTTCTCTTGAATTGAAAAATCTTCCCTTCTCCAAAAAAAAAAGAGAAAAAGAAATAAAAATGGAGAAGGGGATGACAAGAGAAGTGAGAAATAGCAAAAAAATAAAAGGAAAGAATGGTGGAAAAGTAAACTGAAACCCAAAGAAAGGTATTTTAGAAGGTCGTGCCTTGCAATGCTTGATTGTTTGTATAGCCTTTTGAAATTTCCTGTTCTTGAAATTCCCACCTGAAAATTGATCCCATGGCCCCATTACAACCAAAGAATAAGACCTCTTGATTCTTAGATGTTTTCATTAATAAAGTAAAGATTTGGTTGATAGTCAAGCATATGGTAGGAATCATTCCTTGAGGAAAATGGAGTGAATTGTTATATATACTTGAACACTTGAGTGAGTGAGGCAAGAATGAGAGCCAAGCAAATGAACAAGCTTGGGGTGAGCTTCAAGTAAGATAGAGTGCCCGAATCAGTGAGAATGTGAGTCTAGGAAACCTAAGCCCCTAATTGGACTTGAATTGATTGTCTCTTGCTGAAATAATTGAATGCCTGTTACTTGGATCATTTTACTCGGGTTCTTGATTCACTATCCATGCTTTGTTTATTTTGGTTTTTCGGCCTTGGTTTTCGCTTGAGGACAAGCAAAGTCTTAAGCTTGGGGTGATTTGATGAGTGTGATTTCACCTCATTTTCCATGTACATTTCTGCATGCATTTGCATTTAGTTAGGCCATTTTAGTTGGATTTTGTTTAGTTTTTCTTTTGGAACGGATAAGGTGGTACTTGTGTGTTGTTTTGCGGGGATTTATGATTAAATGCCCAAGTTTTAGCCATGAGGAAGTTGAGATGAAGAGAAGGCTTGAAAACCGAAGAAAAAGGGGCAAAAGTCGAGAATCGTCACGGCCTGGTTGTGATGGCTATCACGGCCGTGACCCAAAACCACCAAAAGTCTGAAGCGATCACGGCTTGGCCGTGATGGAGATCATGGGTGTGAAAAATGGGCTCGCGTCGCGAAGAAAGACTCGCCTCGCGAGAGACTGATTTTGCCTAAACCACCAAAAGTCGAGACGATCACGGCCTAGCCGTGATGTACATCACGGCCGTGACCCGAAACCTCCAAAAGTCAGAATCAATCACGGCTTGGCCGTGATGGGGATCACGGGCATGAAAAGTGGGCTCGCGTCGCGAAGAAAGACTCGCCTCGCGAAAGAGTAATTTTGCCAGAACTGCAAGAGACAGAACCCGTCACGGCCTGGCCGTGATGGCTATCACGGCCGTGACCGGCCACGAGTTATAAAAGAACTCTGGGCAGAACAGAAAAGAACATTCAGAAAACCCTAAAATCAGATCCTCTGCTGCTGTGGCTGCTGTGCAACATTCCATGGAGCTCTCTCCTTTGTTCATCTCTGTAACTCTTTCTTTTGTTTTATCTTCAATTATGTGTAGCTAAACTCCCCTTTGTTGGGGTTAGACTATTGCTATCTGAACTTGGTTGTAAAATGACTTGATTATAATGCAGTTTCCTTGTTCTTTATGAGTGTTTGATTCCATGCTTAATGCTTTCTTAGGCTTGATCACCCTAGGAATGATTAGTTGCTTTAATAGATAACTGGAAGGTTGGTGTTAGAGCTTGCTCATGAATCAAATGCCAAGTAGTTCATGAGCCTAGGGATAGGTCTTGAGGTGCTTGCAATCGTATAAGTCTTTACTTAATGCAAAATCTCAGGTTAATCCACCTAAGGAATTAGGGTTTAACTTGGGGTTTTAGGCTCAATGCACCTAAGGAATTAGGCTTGAGTATTTCAGAAAAGACTTGATTGTCATAATTGAATTAGGAACTGTGTTACTTGTCATTTCATAACAATCAAGGGAGGATTAGCTTAGTCTAACCCTAACAATTCTATCATTTGTTGTTCATCTTTCTGTTTGCATATTAACTGTTTGAAAAAAATTCCAAAAAGAACAAAAACATTTTCTTCTTGTTTGCTTGTTAGATGTTAGAGCTACCTTCACTCCAAAATTTGATCGCCTAGATAGTAGTCTAATTTGCGAAGTGGTAATTGTCCACGATCCCACGAGAACGATATCCGGTCTTACCTGTTTTATTACTTGCAACGAAGCCGGTCACACTTGCCGAGTCCGTGTCAAGTTTTTGGCGCCATTCTTGGGGATCGGTGTGCCAATATCCACGAGTACCAAAGGGGACTCCTAATTTAGGCATTTTTATGTTTTCCTACTTTTTTTTTCTTTCTTGTTTTCTGTTTCTCTGCTGTATTTTTTGTTTTTCTCTCTTTGTTTTTCTGTTCTTCTCTGTTTTTTCTGCGCGACTCTGTTTGTTCAGTGTATGCGAGGTACAATCGACCCAGGTGAACTCCAATTCGAATCTGAGATCGAGAGACTCTGCAGAAGGAATAGAAAGAAAACCAAGGCAAGACATAACAGAGAAAGAGCTTCTTCCAAAGAGACAAGAGCAACAAGTTGAGTTACCCAAAGTGTGCAAGAACCACAAATTGAAGTAAATGTAACTGTCACCATGGCAGAAAATAATGCACCAAGGAGAACAATGGGGGACTACACTTCCCCTAGAGTTGATAGATGTGGAACTCCGATTGTGAGACCCGCAGTGGCTTGCAATAATTTGAAATCAAGGCATCACTTCTCCACCTTGTGCAAAGAAACCAGTTTGGAGGTTTGGAGAGTGAAGATCCTCATGCTCACATTGGTACTTTCATTGAGCTGTGTGACACCATCAAGTTAAACGGAGCTTCTGATGAGGCCATCCGGTTAAGGCTTTTCCTTTCTCTTTGAGGGATAGAGCTAAGGCATGGCTTCAATCTCATCCTCATGGAAGCATCATCACCTGGAACGACTTGGTCAGCAAGTTTTTATCTCGCTTCTTCCCTCCGTCAAGAATGATTAAGCTGAGATCAGAGATCAACGCCTTTGCACAGAGGGATGGTGAGTCACTATATGAAGCCTGGGAGAGGTTCAAGTCCTTACTCACAGCTTGTCCAAATCATGAACTAGAGACATGGCAGCAGGTTGCAACATTTGTTAATGGGCTCAACAGGAATTCAAGAAGTATGATTGAAGCGGCTGCAGGAGGGACATTGAGTCAGAAGACACCGGAAGAAGCAAAGGACTTGATTGAGAACATGGCTAACAATGACTATCAAATGCCTAGTTCTCGGTCAATGGTTGAACCAATGATTCGTTATTGGAGCAGATAGCAACAACCATTTCATCCGGGAAAAGCCATCTTTTTCTTAACAATGTCTTTGTCATTTGATCCAATAGCGTTCCGTTAGATAGGAACAGATTTGATAAATATTGATAACTCTCGGATAGAGTATTAGAACGGAAAAATCCATTAGATAATGAACTATTGGTTCTAAGCCATCTCTGGCGATGAATCAACAATTCGAAATGCTTTTCTTGCGTATTCTTGATAAACCAGCGTTTATATATAGATGTAGGAAGATCTGTTTGGAAAGTAAGGAGCCCCCCTGACATCTCTTCATCTGCAAAGAATTCTCGATGTGAAAACACAGAGACAAAAGGCTGATCTTTGAATAGGAAAAAGAGTGGATCCGCAGGGTCCCAAATGAATTGGCTTATTCGAAAAAAACCTTGTTCTTTGGAAGATCTATCTCGTGTACCTGCATCTGCATGGTTCCACCCCGCAAGAACTCCGAATCATTCTCTTGAAGCTCATCCTCTTCATCATAAATGATCCGCTTGCCCCGAAATGACCTGGCCCAATAGGGAAATCCCAATTCATTGGGCCTTTCGATACAATCAAATAGAAAGCCCCAAGGGCGCCATATTCTAGGAGCCCAAACTATGTGATTGAATAAATCCTCCTCTATCTGTTGCGGGTCGATAACTCCTTCCCCTTCTTCAAACTCCGATTCATATTTTTCATAGAGAAATCTCTGATCAACGATAGAACAAGATCCATTTTGAATCATATTTAAGGGATTCCTTGGTTCGGGCAGAAGAAGCAATGTCACTCGATCATTATCAAACTGACTGCAATCTTTTTCTGTCCGCGAGGATCCCACCAGAGCGCCCTCTACTTCTAATAGGCCATGAACTAGATCAGAATCATTCTCAACGAGTCCATAAGAAGTGATCCCATTTTTTTTCTTCAGTCCAGATAGAGACGAAAGGTCTTGAGCGACCGATCCGTCAGAACAACTCAAAAGATAAAGAAGTATCGTTAATTTCTTCATGCTCGTTCCAAGTTCGAAATACCATTTGTACAAATAAGAATCCCCCTCGTTACATGATTTCTTCTTCATATAGATAGATATAGGATCTATGGAGCAATTACTTAGAAGTACATTTTGTGAAACGAACCCTCCCTATCTGATAGAAAAGGATCCCATGATCCTGAACCGATCTTACCAGGGATCGCAAATCCCAAGTTTGTCTATGAAGAGCAGATCTAATTATATTAGTGTCTATAATGGATTTCTTTTGTATAATACTAATCGATAGGGCCTCATTGGTAAGTGCTACAAGATCTCGTACATTGGAACCCATAGTTATGGACCCGAATCCATTAGTATGGAACATCTTCTTTTCCAAGTGAAATCCCCTAGTATATGAAAGAGTGAAAAAGTGCTTTTGTTGTTGTGGAATAAGAAGCCTTCGTATCTTAATGCATGTATTTAATTTATTCGGAGCTATTAGAGCGGGATCTACTTTTTGGGGAATATGAGTCGAAGCAATAACAAGAATATTTCTAGTAGAACATCTTTCATAATCCCTGGAGAGATAGTTCACTAATAGACCGAGGGATAAGTAATTCGACTCATTCACATCCAGATCATGAATGTTTGGAATCCATATTATGCAAGGAGACATTGCTTTTGCTAATTCGAATTGAAGGGGGATATAAAATCGGTCTATTTTCGGCATCATATCCATAGTTAGCGCATTTATCATAGTTAGAAGCTCCAGCTCCGTATCAAGGTCACGGTCGATATCGTCACTATCGTCACTATCATCACTATCGTCAATATCGTCAATATCATCAATAAGAAAACCCTTAGGCTTGTTATCCAGGAACTTGTTCTGAAATACTGTAATGAAAGGAAGATAGGAGTTTGTCGCTAGGTATTTGACCAAATAGGATCGTCCAGTTCCTATAGAACCTATCACTAAAATACCCCTAGGGGGGGGTAGGGCTAAGCGGAGCGAAAAGGGTTTCCCATGAGATGGGAAATGAAAACTATTAGCTCCACACGGGGTTTGTGAATAAGTGATTGTCGATAATGAGCAAGGAATATCCGTCTTTCTCGCTAAACAGTCTGTATTTAACTCATAATTCATTAGATACTTTTTATGAATGTCAACTAAGTATCGTAAGTAAATTGCTCCCGGTTGTTCAATCATTTGATAACCAGAGTTATTCTTTGATAAATGATCACTATGAGTCAGACTCAATAGAATTTGATCAATCCTTTTTCTCGTCGTTAAGGTAGAGAACTGAACCAAGAATTCTCTTTCTTTATCATCAATCGAATCACTGTTCGAGACCCAGGATTCTATTTTATCATCAATCCAATCACCATTCACGTTTTTCTTTTTCTTATCAAGGAATACATCGCAATACTTGTAAGACTTACATGTCTCAAATTTCTAAAAGCGATTCGATTTATGGGATTTGGTATGATTCTTATTAGATCGATTAGATTCCAATATTTCTTCTTAGATCGTATTTATTTGACCCCACAAGCGGGACCACCACCCCATAGCATGTTGCCGCTGAGCGAGTAACCCCATATTTCTTCTAGAGAATCTCCTAATTGTTCCAGAGCAACTAGAAAGAGATTCTTTAACCGAGAAAGAATTCAGTTCAGATGTAGGATACCTATCCAGAAGTTTTCGCAACTCAATCATGTATGATGGAATCATCAAAGATTTGACCTTTTCGAACTCTCTCGTAACTCATTATAGGCTCGAGAAACAAAGAGAATTTGTGTACGAACGAGATATCCAGCAACTAGTAGTAGGAAAAGGTTTGAATAGAGGAACTCCCGAACATTTAGCGATCTGAGTTGTGTCGATATATATGGTGTCTCATTATTTCGATGAATATTTTCTTCGTACAGAAGAAGATTATGGAAACACTTACTCGAAATCTCACTTATCAGATTCCATTGTGGAAGACACAATTTTTATGAAGAATTCGCCATGATATATCCTGATCCATGCATAATATCATGAAAAATGGATACAAATTTGTGGTCGCTACTTAGTATCGGCAATAGGTCTGAAAAAGTATCTAAAAATAGGAGATTTAGATATTTGTACCTGTCAAGTAAGGAACCATGGTATATATGTTTGGAATAGATTCCATTTGGAGAGAGTTGAAAAAGCACTATCTCGTTGAAAGGTTCTATACATCTGCCCTTTCTCAAGGCATTTTTTTAGACAAGGACTCTGTTTTTTCCTCTTTTCGGATGGTAAATATTTCTCGAGAACATGGAGTGTGAATCAAACCCATGTTTGAATTGAAATTGAGATATCGATGCAAGTTCTTCCCTTCGAATCAGGTAGATTCATATCGAAAGAGGTTGACAATAAGTTCTGTCAAAATTGACTATTTGTCCCTCTGTTAGAGGTGTTCCGAAATGTCTGCGATCGAGTAAATAGCTCTACGAACGAATGGATCGGGTCGAATTGGAAAATGGAAAGATTTGTATAAGTTATACCCTTCGTCACCACTTTGCGGAAAATCGTTAGGTATCAATATGTTAGATACCTGTGACTCGATTGGTGAAATAGTATCTCTCTCCAAAAAAGCATGTTTTTTTTTACATACGCACAAAGAAAATATTTTGTTGCGAATGAACAAGATATTGAGGAATTGTCCATACGTAAAATCATAATTATTGATACAGGCCTTTTCCACATAAAAAGGGAATCTTTTGTTACAATAGAAGCAGAAGAAGTGATATCGATTATTCAAGAATCGAAGTCGATTTGCTTTATAAAAAGAGGATATCAATGAACTTCTATGAAATGGTTTCACGGGATTCAACCAATTGTCTTGATCGTGAGATATCATTGAGAAATAGGAATCCGTGTTATCAAAAGATTTCCTGCGATTCTTTCTAGTATGGAATGAGTGAATCATCCACTTTGGTATCTTATTGAACAAAAATGGTGATATTGTTCCTCCATTGATCAAGAATTTCGATTTTTGGGAAGTATCATGGTCATCCAATAAGAAGGGTTTCCATTTTTTCAAATGAACGATTTGAAGACCTATTAATTCTAACAACTGATTACAGAGTGGATCATTCGGACCTTTCAATTCATAGATGTGGATCTCGGACCTATGAATGGGGATACTCCCCGAAACTCACAAAGAAAAAAGGAAGTGAGTTAGACAAAAAGAGAAAAACTTGGACAAAAAAGAAGTAACTTGGACAAAAAGAAACAAAGTGACTTAGACAAATCTTTTTGTCGATAACCTCAGACCAATCAATCGAATATTGATTAATACGTAATCGATCGAACACTACTTGAAAACGGCTATTCTGCTCAGAAATGAAATGTTCCAAATGTTCCTGGAAATTCTTGCTCCCATTGGACCATTTGTATCTATATGCATTAGGATCCCGATTCATGGATCTCTCGATTCGAGAAATCAAAATAAGAGGATCGAACCATTTCTTTGACTCTTTTTCAAATTTGATAAATATTGGTTGATCGTGTATTTCATTATAGTTCTATGATTCCGAGTATCATTTCCTATTTGATACCTTTGAATTCCATATTCGAAGTTGCGATCGAATCGATTCAATACATTTCTTATGTACCAATAGGTGCTATATTGGATTTGAATCAGATTTCGGATCAATCTATATTGATTGACTGCCTCCATTATGTTGTTGCTAGCAAATACCACTATTTTTGGTTTTGGATCTTCCAAATCATTCCCCCCAAGAGGTCCAGGACCCATTTTTTTATGATCCTTTGATAAAAAGATTCATTCTCTTCATAACAAAGAGGAGGTAGAACCAATAAAGATTTATTTTTCGATTCATCCCTGGAGTTGAATACCTCATTCAAGAATTGTTTTTGATCCAATCCGGAGGAATCAATAGAAAAGGCAAATCCCTTATGATACACCTGATTCGGCTCGGTTATTGATAGAGTGAATATATCGCCATTTCTTGAAATCTCTCTTACGATTCAAAATCGTGGTGTAACGTGTATCCCCCCATGTTCCGGTCATGGAATAGATGAAATAAACCAAAAAATGGATTTTTGTTCAAGAATGAAATCTTATTGGAACTGTCCAGTTCATCCCTCGGAACCATATCACATCCCGGATCCGATGAAATAGGATTAATTGAGACGGTTTTTTGTAAATACATAATTATCTTGAATATATTAACTTTTTCTTTATCTTTATTTTCCGATCGCTTTGGAAAGAACAAAAGAAACATCTTGTTCTTTCTTCAACAATTTCTGATCTCTAGTGGACCTCTCAGGTAGGATTCGAACCCAGATGAAGTTCGACCATCCGTCGAGAAAAAAAGAACGATTGGCCCTTGTAGGATTCCCTAGAAATTCTTCGATTTCTTAGGAAGCGAGATGAATAATCATCCGCTTCTCACGTTCCATGAATAGTCGGCACATTGAGGAATATCCAGAAAGGCATTTAGGGAATCGCTCCGATTCTATCTCTGTTCGTTTCGATTCTATCTCTATTTGTTACGATTCTATCTCCTGTTCGTTCCGTTTGAAGAAAGGAAGGATACCAACAAAGAATCGATCTTTCTTTTAGTTGT